>VDFB02271358.1:170248762-170299598 GCA_007258455.2 Sequoia sempervirens | reverse complement strand
AAACCCTACCCTTTATCTCTCTCCCACTCCCCCCCTCTCTCTCTCTCAAGTCTCTCCCTCCTACCCAGTCTCCCTCTCTCCCCTCTACCCTTAAATCCTAAACCCTAAACCTTTATTACCCCTACCCTTTATCACTCTCCCCCTCCCCCTTCTCTCTCTCTCTCTCAAGTCTCTCCTTCCCACCCCCTCTCCATCTCCCCCCTCTACCCTAAACACTTAAACCCTACCCTTTATCTCTCTCCCACTCCCCACTCCCTCTCTTGAAAGTCTCTCCCTCCTACCCACTCTGAGCTCCCTCTGCACCCTTAACCTCCTAAACCCTAGGACCCTTACTTTTATCTCTCCCACCCTCTACATCAAGTCTCCCTCCACCCCCACCCTTAACCCTTAAACCCTAAACCCTTTATCTCTCTCCCACTCCCCCCTCTCTCTCTCTCAAGTATCTCCCTCCTACCCCCACTCTCCCTTTCTCTCCCACTCTCTCCATATCTCTCTCTCAAGTCAATGATATGGGCTTTCCATAAAATTTTCCAGCCATACTTTCCTTTCTCTTTAGCTAAAAAAATCCATGCAGCACATTAAAAAAAACTTGAGAATAGTTAAAGAATACCCATAAGTAGAAAGCTAACAAATCTACAACAACAACAGGTGCTTTGCAATTGGTGCATATGGGATTTCTCATGGCTTCTTTGATTTCCATGTTCTCCAAGTGAAGCTTCTCGTTATCCTTCCTGAGGAGACTGTTTTCATGACACTCGTGTTGAGCCTGAAAATCCAAGATTTGAAAAACCATGATTAGAAAAAATTAATATATAGTTTTTAACTATATACTTTTAATATTATAATAATAATATATATAGTTTTTAATTATATAGTTTTAATATTATAATAATAATATAATTATTAAAATATATAGCAATAATAAGTATATATGATTTATTATAATTTAAAAAGAATATAATTTATATTTATAGTAATATTAAATATTAATTCTTAATAGAGGGGGTTCGACCGAACATTTTTAGAATGTTCGACCAAACTCTATTCAAATGTATTTTTTATTTTTTGTCAAATGGGTTTGGTCGAACATTAGTTTAGTTGAATCCTTATTTGACTAAGCATTAAATTTTTGTTCGACTGAACCCACTTATTTTCACCCACATCCTCTCAGGCACCAAAATTGCTCAAAATTTTGCACTTCGAAGCTAGATTTGAGAATTAAAATGGAGGAGATCTCAAAAAACCAACTAGTATCAGGTTTCCCTCAAAATGAGCTATCCAACGAATATAATTTTAATATGTTTTGATTATATTATCTATTTGTTTTTTAAGTTTTATTAAATATATGTTTTTCACCGAAAACAAAACTCTATGTTCAGCACATGTGGAAAAAGAGAAGATTATAAAAAAAAAACTTAAAAATATGAGTGCACCAGATATTGGAGTCCTTGATCCAACAAAAAAAAAAAGAATACTTTCAATACATACAGTAAAAGTTATGTGTTATACGGTTGCATTATGTCTGACTTGTAATTGATTTGACTTTGAAACTTGATTAAAGAAAAATATTCAATAAAAAACTATCTAACCAAGTGGAAGCACTAGATATCGGAGTTAAAAATCTAAATTCAAAAGAATTAGAATTTTAACTTTCAAGGGAAAAAAATTATGCATTATACGGTGTGTGTCACTTTTTAAAAATGTTGTTTTTTGAAAAAAACCTATTTTCATGGGAGATAGAAAAAGAAGTGCAATCTGATTCCAAAAATTTTGAAAAAATATTTTTAGAATCTACAGACAAAATGTGACAAGACTCTAGTTTGCATCATCTCCAAATTTCTCATGATTTAACCATTATGGCTTCCGGAATGTGAAGATTTAGTTAAAAATAAATAAATCAGTGTCTAGTTTGGCCAAAAATTGTAAACCACTATTGTGGGATCACCGAGGAACCTTACTTCTTTGAGATATACCTTGTTCATAGGCTTGATATTTTGTTCCAAATTAGTTTTCTTCCCAACTTATCTCCTACAAAATTTTGAGATATGTCCTGGTTTGTTGCAAGTGTAGCACACAATATATCCTTGATCAAACGAATTTGTATTCATCCTTGACTTGCACCGATTTTCCTTGTGCTTGAATATATTGCAAGTGTAACAATAGCCTTAAAAATATTGAATCCTTCCACTAGTATTAAACTTATTCATCATCATTTGGCTTCTACATTCAATAGCTCTATGTCCAAACTTGTTGCAAACATATCATTTTCTAGTAAGGAATCCAACATTCTAACTCATTCTATTCTGACCTTCATCCAACTTTTACATTTTGTTGCTCTATGTCTGAACTTACTGCATGAGAAACAAAAACCATTAAAATATGGGAACCTTTAAGCATTAGGTTTTCAGAGGGGAAACCTTCCGATATTTTTCCTTCGGTTCTTGTTTTGATAAGTGTTTCCTTGAAATTTCCTTTGATTTTCCACTTCATTGAGAATGGGTTTAGTCTTTGAGCTTTTCCCTTCTTCAAGTCCTAGACCACCTTTATCATTTGAAGGTTTTTGAGATTAAATCAACTCATCAAACATTGTAGAACTTATCTTAAACCTTTTTTCATGAGCTTTTTCTTTTTTTCCATATTAGCTCTTAGGGTTACTACTTATTGTTAGAGCTTATCACATTTTTATGTCTTCTAATTAATAATATCTTTCAAGAATCCTTCCTCTACCTTGATTTGTTCAATTTCCAATTTCATAATTTTTTTCCACACTTTTTCTTTCTTTAAGTTTCATTCTTAGATTCTCAACAGTCTCCTTTGCTTCCTTTAGTTCTTAGATAACCTTTTTATGTTTCAATTTAAACTTTTGAATATGATTCCTTATTTTTTTAATGCATTCATCTAATTTCTTGACATTTTCTTTTAGATCTTCACTTTCAAACTCTGAAGTCTCTATTCTTAACTCTCCATCCAAGTTAGATCCCTTCTCCATTTATTCAACCTACGAAGATCTCCTTCAAGCTGTTAAACTCATTCCAAAGGACCAAGCTTTGATACTAATTGTTGAATAGGACAATTGAGAGGGTGGATGAATTATTTTTCACAAATTAAACCTTTAATCAATCACTAGAACTAATACTTAATACTTCTTAAATGATTAATCATTGAATGCCAATGCATAAACTCAAATCCAACACATAAACACAATAACACCATATTTATGTGGAAAACCCAATGAGGAAAAAACCACAATGAGGATTAAATCACACTATAGAGAATATCAAAACTCATTAAAAAAAGGCTCACTACCTAAAATAAGGACTCACTGTCCAATAGGGCTACAACCTGAAGGGCTCACTACCATAGATGGTGCATGGGCACCAATCCATTTCAATTAATTGGCTCTAGTTGTTTCATGAAAATTTGAGTCTAGATTGTTTGATTCTAGGTTTTTTGGAGTGTTTAAGTTCAAATAAGGTCTATTGAGACCATTTGGATATAATTGGGAAATTTTGGTGTATTTTGGTTCTATATTGTAAAAGTTGCAAATCATGTCAAAAAGTTGTCAATTTTGACAAAAGTTGTCAAGGAGGGTAAAATGTCATTTTCTTGTGTGATTTCATGTTCTTAGGTTGAATAAGGTCTACATAGACCATTTCTATTGTTTTAGGAGGTTAGGGAAATCAATTTTCAAAATAATGCGAAAAAGCAAAGTGTTGTCATCAAAAATTGCAAAAAAATGCAACTTTGTGAATGCCAACGGTCATGGGGAGTTTGAAAGATAGTTGAGGGATGTTGATTTAGTTGGTGTGGTTGTTCTTGGTGGGAAAAAGTTTTAAAAGTTGAGAAATATCAATGTAAAGTTTGGCTTGGTTTGGGAGGATCAAATTGAATTTGAAGAATTTTATTCTTGTTTCTTTGTGACTGCCTGGGTATACCTTGTTTTGGGGTTTATGAGCATTTAGCATTGTTGATGGTGTTTTTATGCACTTCTCAACACAGGTAGTGCGTAGGTGCACTACCTCTCTTGAAAGACAATCTCCCATAATCGAATCGCAGAACACTATCCCAAGGTCTCTTGGATGTCAGGTCATGACAGTGCTTAGATACCTCAGTAGTTTGATGTGATTTGCTGGAATCACAAGGTGGCCTTACGGAAAATACAAAGTGAGGACACAAAGCATGAAGTTGGACTTTTGGAATGGAGTTCCTAGGATGGGAAGTTGATATGCATCGGCTGTAGGTTCAAACAGCAGTCTTGAACTCCATCTAGTTGTTAGATTTGGCTTTATAATGTGTAATGAACCTTGGTATTGTTCAGTTTCTAAAAGGGGGGGAAAAAGAGCGAAGGGAAAGAAAAGTTCCTAAGTATAAAGCTTGCAATGAATAGTGACAATGGAGTTCCTACAATGGACAATTTCTCAAAACAATATCTCACTTAACCAGGGATTTCACAGTATCATGGGAATTGTGCTATCTTCTAAGGGCTGCAAATATCTCATCCTTCATCCAACACATACATGCATGAATTAAAGATAAATATTTGGGGCAGCTTCAAATCAAGTCCAGGCTAACTTTGCACAGCTATCTACCTTCAACAAACAGCAAAAAGTATGGACTAAGGGATCATCAACAAAGCAGGAATTTTCACAATCACCCAACAACATTCCTAAGATTTACCCAAATACAGTAAACAGCTAACTAAATAACAATAAGATCTAAACTAAACATGTGAAATTGGAGAATGAATCAAATGACAAGAGAAAAATCAAGGAAATACACCAAGTCAATAATATTTCTTATAAATTTCTGCAGCATGCCTTTACAACAACTCAACTCTCCTTTTTGCAAATGAGGGGAGTGCTCTATTTATAGTTTTCTAAAAGTTAAATGAATGGCCAAGATTCATTACAATTGTGTGGCCAAGATTCATTACAAAATAGGGTTTCACCTACCCCCAAATAGATTTACAATTTAAAAATATTATTTGTCCTTTCCCTATTTCATCATCTAGTGGATGGCACTATTGCTCTTTCGTCTCGTAGCTAATTGTTGTCTTCCCCTTTGTTGTAGCTACTCTTCAGGGAGGTCTTCTTCTTTGGCTGAGCTGTCCTCTTGCTCCTTGGAAGCTGAGTGCTCTATATACTTGAGGATGACCGCTTGGAGCTTGTCGATCTCGAGGATCTCGCATCTTAATGCATGATAGCTCCATTCTTTAGTGTTTTCTTCCAGCCGCTTCCAATCCTCGTCATACTTCGAGCCCTGATCTCTGAATAGCTTTAATCGATTGAAGGGGCGGGCAGCAAAACTCAGGAATTTTGTTGTGATATCTCCGGCTGTCCCGCCCTTCATCTTCTCCTCGAAGTATGGCTTGATCTTTTCAGCATCCATTTGTACCGTGGGCATATCATAGCCCGACATCAGCTTAAGGTACTCGGCGCATTCCGCCTGGATTTCCTTGATCCACTCAATATTCGGATCCACCTTGTTCATGATCTATTCCAACCTCTCCTTCTGGTTGACGAGGTCTCTACGCCACACATCCACCAGCCAATGATCCTCCGTTTTCAACTCTAGCTTCTCCTCCCATGTGATTTCTGGCATCTGAAGGATGGCTTCAATTCTTGGGAAGGTGGAGTCGTATGTCGCAGGAAAATTGGTGCATAGCCTCCTCGTGCTTTCCAGGGACTGGATCAGGTCCTAGAACTTATTGGCTATCCGCACAGCCCTACTGATTCCCATGTTTCTGACGTATATGACCCACTGGAACCAATCCTCGGTTGTTTTCTCTAAGTTCTTCCTCCTCTCCATCTTGTTAATCTATTCTTTGGAGAGTAACTGTGGTGCGGCTATGGAGGTGGTGGGCAGGTCATCCATCGAGGACCATTGCTGGATGTAATTAGTTAGGGCAGCAACCTAGGCTTTGAGTTCATCCTTGGTGACCTTGTCCTGCTTGATCAGGTGCACCACTGTGGCCACCGATTCTTCCAGATGCTCAACCTTCTGCTCTCTAGTCGCTGTCCCTAGGTCAATGGTGGAGACACTATAACTCACCCCCGCTTGCCCAACAGTAGGCATGGCAACTTGCGCCGCTCGGGAGCCAAAAGCGTCCATTGTTATCTTGGAACGGACCTTAGGCTTCTTCTCCTTTTTTGTTGTGGCCAGCGATCAAGCCAAGATGGCCTCCAATCTCACCCTCCGGTCTTTCAATACTAGGCTAGCCTTCTCCAGCTGTTTCTCCAACCAGTCGGGCCTGGCAGATTTGTCTTTGGGTGCATCATGGCTACCCTCACCCTTCGCAGTTAGAAGCAAGACCTCTGCCTCATTTCCCTTTTGGGGCACTTCTTTCTCTTTAGCAGCATCCTCTTCCTCTTCGTCGGAGTCACGAACGAACACAAGGTGTTTGATGGGCAGCTTGGTGGATAATTCCTGGGCGGAATCTTCTTCTATTGATGTTTCTTCTTCTTTCTTCTCTTCAGGTACCTCGGCCTCAGGGCCCTTTACAACATGGGTATCAACCTCAGTGATATCCTTTTCGTGTTGCTCCTCTGGCGGCTATCCCCCTTCTCTCTGCGGTGACTTTTTTGCTTCCTCTCCAATGTCCTTGGGCTACTGCGCCGAATCCTCCTTAAGGTCCTCATCAAATGTTTGGATGATCTCCTTGTCACCCGAGCCATCCTCTTCATCTCCGCTCTTGGAAGAGCCTGTCTATTCTTCCTGATAGGCCACCTTGTCGATGGTTCGATGCTCATACTCGGGGTGCTCATGATATTCATCGGCCTCTTCCTCCATAGACCTTGAGGCTTCCTGCTCTTGCTCTTCGAACTCTTTCAAGATTTGCATTGTGGCCTCCATGGCTAGCGGCCCTATTGGCAGTTGTGAAGGCTGAGCTGTTGTGAGGGCTTGGGAAAGGGCTGCTTGGAGTGCGAGGTCCATTAGGAGTTGCGAGAGCTTAGTGGGAAGACTCTGCAGGTGCCGCGTAATAGCCTCGGGTACAGTGGAAAGCGAAACAAGCGATACTATTATGGCTAGAGGCAAGGAGGTAATGGGTGACATGGCAGCAGAAGAGGAAGGGGGAGTGGTCATTCTAGAAGAGGAGTCGATGTTAATTATTGACCCGGCTGGGGGCGAAGAGGCAAGGTGAACAAAAATGTCCACTACCTACGGAGATGAGGCGATTGCGGCCTGAGAGGCGGGTAGTGCACCAGTCAAGGGAGGGAGGAGCAAGGGAGGCTGCACTTCTGTTGTAGTCACTATCTGCTTGAGCCTCTTGGGAGATGAGCCTTTCGTGTCCTTCATCGCTTGCTCCTTGGGGTCTACAGATTGCGCCGTCTCTATTTCTTTTCTCTTTTGAGATCTGGTGATGGGGGGAGACTTGGAAGCCTCACCAGCTAATGTAGTGGTGGCAACATCCTCCATGGTGCTTGGCTCGCTCTTGAGTGCCTCATATGTTAGGACTACCCCTTGTTGCTTCAGTTGCGCCACCAGCCCATCGACCCACTCCTTAGTGCGAGTTATGATCGGCTGGGTGATTGTGTCCAGGTCATCGACCTCTTGCTCATCCTAGTCTATTGATGGTATAGGCAGGTTGGCAACCGCAGGGTATCTCAGGTGCATTATCATGGACTCATCCTCCTCGAGCTGGTCCGGCACCTGAAACAGTTGCACTCTTCTCAGAAACTATACGGTCATGCACATGTAGTGCCTTGCGCAGACCTCCTTGTCATCTTGGCAGTCTGCCCAGAAGTCTTTAACGTGGTATTGGTGAGCATAAGCTAGCCCCAGTGCCTTCCTGACATGGCCATGTGGGTCCATTCGCGGGTGAGCCGTGTACCAATCAAAATTATATTCCTTAAGCTCTTTCTCAGAGTTGCCGGCGCATTGAGATGTCTGCAGTCAATACAAGCCCTAGCCAAGGGTCATGGGATAGGGGATCCCTGCTACATGCTTGTTTCCAAAGACTGTCTGGATGTGTTGGAGCTGCCAGGAAAGCTCCAGGAGAATGATCTTGTCATTTGGGTACCTTGGCAACTTGTTTGGCCACTCCGTGAATCCCTAGGCACGGATGTAGGTGAACTTGGGGAACTGGATGAACAGGAAGGCATATTCCTTTAGGAGCACCTTGGTGTTGTGGGAGACCCTTCTTTCGAAGTCCCCGGCGATCAATCTGATGATGTGGCCAATAAAGGCGTCATTGACCCGGCAGTACTCCTTCTTCAAGTTGCGGTACTGGAGTTGAGGGTACTTGTCAAACGGCTTGAACCCTCGCCTATGCCCCTGATCTGGTGCCATGAATAGTCCGCTGTATTGTCTTTGACCTGCTAGGGAGTATACCAGGTAAGAGGTCATATTAAACTTAGAACTTTTCTTGACGTTTACAAACTACTCGTGGAAGCAGTTGTTGATGATGCCTCCCCAGTCGAATGAGGTCTTGGTGTTAACATCCTCATTCCCTCGCAGGATTTGTTCGATGTAATATGCCATCCACTCTTGGAAGTAGGCGGTTGCCGGGAGACCCATGACCCTGCTTAACATGGTCACCAGGTCGTGATAGTCTTCGTGGATGTCGCTGCGGAACAGCTCTTGGGGAACCTTTGCAGCGTTGCCCCATTTCTCCTTAAGCCAATAGAGGTTAATTGATTTCTTGCACCCTAACGGATTGGAATCCCATGCTGCTTGGCACTGTTCCAATGAGGGGACCTCCATATGTGGGAATGTGGGTATGTGAAATGTTTTTGTGATTCCTTCTGGCGACATGTCGGCGAGGATGTTCCCCTCCTTATCCATGATTTTTCTGGTGTTTGTTTGGTAGGCTTCTCGATAGGCCATTACTAGTTCGGGTGCTATGAGAGAGGGAGGAAGATCGACAGCCTTGGCGATTCCACTTTGACGTATTAATCTGGCATTCTTTGTTGTAGGGTCGACCTTGACCCTCTGGGTGAACTCATCTATGTCCACCTGACCAATATTTGTATCTGAGATCTCATTCCAGTCAGTTGAGACCTTTGACTGGAGTGGCTCATCCTGAAACTGAAACTTCATCTGATCTTTATCTTCTTTTTCCCGAGCGGCTCTTCCGGATTTCTTGCCCTTATCCTTTTCGGCGGAGGCCCCTGAGGTTCCTGTAGCCGATTCCATATATTCTGCAAGCAAAGGGCAAAGTCAGTGCAACAAAACATCAAATCGTTCATGTTAGTCCATATTTTGAGCATATCATCTAAATAATCATTCAAACATATCATAAATTTTATCTGCAGATGGTATCGATCCTCATTTCAGGGCGTTTGGACAATCCCAGCCCGGAGGGCCGGACTTCCCTGGCAGGAATGCTGCCAAGAAGGGAAAACGTAGTTGCAAGCTCCTGGAGACCCTCCTTGGTTGGATTTCAAAGTTTTGGAAGCCCCATGATGGGGAACATCATAATTTAGGAAGTGTGTTGAAGTCTGATTCCGAATTTATGCTTGTTTGGGTGGATCAAAGGGGCATCGGAGGTTTCAAGCCGGAACGCAGGCAGGAGAAGGCAGCTGGAAACGGCGGACAGCAGGCGGAAAATCTGGAAGCAGAAGTCCAATAGCTGGGGTCCAGGAGTTCAAAGGACGACCGTTGTGAGGTCCGCCATTTAGGCCCTATGGCATTTGGACCTCCGGGGCTCGGTGGTTGGGAGGACGCAGCGCGCCGGCCACCGTGAGATATTTTCAGCAACAGTTTGAACGGCGGCGGCGAAGGGTGGCCCGAGGCTCAGATGGCAGGAAGATAAGAGCGGGAGGCCACCATGAGATATTTGCAATGTTCGGGCGATGAAGGCAAGGAGGCTCCCGGGGCCCGGGAAGCGGGGCGACGCGGGGTGACGGCCGCCTAATGATTATTATTATTCTTGCATTGATTGACACGATGGCGGCAGACAGATCCTCAGGGCCCAGTGGGTAGGAAGTCGGAAGGGTTCCACCGTGGGGGACCGCGGAATCGTCACGGAGTTCCGGATACGGAACTCTGGATGGCTGGGCCCGGAGGGTCGGAAGGGCAGGGAAGAGTCGGGCAATATTTTAGCTGGCCAAAGGAAGCCCGAGACTGGGGGTCCGGATGGACGGGCAAAGATTTCTGACGGCAGGGAGTCAGCGGACTTCCGCAGACGGAAGTCTGGGAGCCGGGGATCCCAGGACACAAATGCAGCGGTGGAGCGGTCGTCAGGGCCCGGAGGGTCGGAAGGCACGTGAGAGCCCGACGAAAGACCTCGATCAAAATCTCAACTCCACGAAGGGGCAAAAGCGGAAGCGCCGGTGAAGAAGGCGGACTGGGGCTCGGAGGGTGGGAAGCCGGCAAGGTTCCGCCGTCGAGGTTAGCGGAACCGTCACGGAGTTCCGGGAACGGAACTCCAGACAGCCGGTCCCGGAAGGCCCCGGGGCAGCAGGGAATTCAGCAAAGTGAGATGGCAAAAGGAGGCCCGGGCGATGGTTAAGGCGGATGGCGAAGGCGGACGGAGAAAGTGGATCCCAGGCCCGGGGTGGCCGACCACCCTGCTAAGTGGTGAGGTGTGGGATCCACCGACGTTGATTGAAGTGATGATCAGGGTGACGATTGTGGCACTGTTCTTCACGGTGGGCTCCAAATGCTTGGTTTGCAATTTTCTCAAATTTGCATTATGAAAATGACCCTAGCGGGTTGGGTATTTTATACCCCAACTGCCATTAATGTCTGCATTAAACGCCTGGTACGGCCATGCCAAAAGTTGGTGGGATTTCAAATTAAGTCGGCGGCGGCGACGGAGACTCTGGGGTCCGGGTGGCAGGAAGCCGCGAGGCAACGGCCGCCTCATGATTTTGCGAACTTCAAATGGCTTCAGCGACGAATGGGCCAAGGCCCGGGAGGTGGGGAGCCGGCAGGGGTTCGCCACTGAAAGATTTGCATGTTATTAAGTGGCGATGGAGAAGGGCATCCCGGGGCCCGAGTGGCGGGCAAACGCCGCAGTGAAGCCGTCGCAGGTGGCGAGCCTGAGACGGAAGTCCAAAAATAGACTTCCGGGGACCGGGGTTTGGAGGGGCAGGCGCCACCGGGAAAACTTGCGCAAATCTCTCAGCCGGCGAGTGGCAGGGCGGAGCCCGAGAGGCGGGCGGACGGCCAGTGAACACCGCGAAAGATGGTGAATGCAGAGGGGAAACCCGATAAGGGAACCCCAGATGCTTGGGCCCGGAGGGGCCCAGGGCCGCTCCAGAGCCCAAAAGCTAGAGGGATCCCGCGAGGCCCTCGGAGGGCAGGAAAAAACTAAAAACGGAGGCATGGTCGATTTACGATAAGACCCTAGAGCAACATTGACTGTGCGGAACATCAAAAAAGAGGGGCACACAAAATGAGGCAGCCCCAAAAGACCTGACAAGGTGAAAGAAAAGAGGGTCCCCGTTCCGAACGGGGCGTGTGTGCTAAGGGCACAACAAATGGCGACTCCACTGGAGAACGCTCCAGAGCGTTCTAGGGATAAATATTCATTCAGGACCCAGAATCTCTGGTTTCACAGACCAGGAGCAGCTTCCAAAGATGAATCCGGGAGAACGAGATCCTTAATTGGGTCAGCTTACAGGACATCTCGAAAGCGTGTGTGAAGTGAGTTCATTCCTTTCCTAGGGATAGTAACCAGGGTTATCACTTCAACCGAGCGAGCTACATAAGTTGCCTAACACCAAAAGTAACCTGGACATTGCCCCCTACCAGTCAGGCATCCATAGCCCCGACGGAGTTGTCGCTACAATCTCATGGATATTTCTCTACTGCCGGTCGGGCGTCCATAGCCCCGATAGAGTTATCTGAATGCCCATACGGTCATTTATTTTCTTTTTTCAGAGTTTCTTTTCTCCCTCATTTGCTTTAATATTTCATTTCTCTTTTACCATTTAGTCCGACCGGGTAAGCATTGAAGCTTACAATGGGTTTGAGACTGCAGTGGTCACTGGAGTAGACTTAATATTTTTCACTCACTAGGGTGTCATAACAACCATAGTACGGTCCTTTAGAATTTAATATTATGTAATTTGTGCGAGATCCAAGATGTGGGTAAGATGATCCAGTTAAGGGTCAAGTTCTGAGCAGAGTTCAGACAAGGAAATCATTCGCGGACAGCTTTGCAAAGACCAATAGTCTAGAATGAATGCTTAGCCAAAGAACACAAAGAACAGACAGCAAAGTGAACCGCTTGTCAGGCAAGCACGACCATCGCAAATGAGTGAGAAACCTCTTTCGAAACAAAACCGTTGGAAGGGAGAAAGCAAAAAGCAACACAAACAAAGCGTGAACAAGCAAGAAAGAAACTACCCTAACCTATGTATAGGTATTTACAACAAAGAGCTCGAAGGAGCTTAAGCTTGGAAGTAATGCTTCAGGTGCTACCCATTGACTGACAACGGGACATTCGCACCAGTTAAGTTCTTTAGGCGGAAGGCATTATCTCCCAAGATCTCAGCTATCTGAAAGGGGCCAAGCCAGAGCTTGTCAAATTTATTATGTCCCCCCTTCTTCTCATGGGCCTTGTCCCAATATAGGACCAAATCTGCAATTCTAAAGGCCTTGATTTTGGCTCAGCGGTCGAACCATCTCTTAACTACGCCCTGATACTTGGCAAAAAAATTTATTGCGCGGTTTTAGACTTCCTCTAAATGTAAAAGCTCAGCTAGCCGAGCTTCCCTACGATCTCCTCCCTCATAAAAATTATTGATGAACTAAAGAGTAGGAATCTTCAGATGGATGGGGAATATAGGCTCCAGGCCATAGACAAGGTGGAACAGAGAATCGCCAAGGGTAGCCTTGTGGCGGGTGTGATAAGCCCAAAGGGAAAAATGGAGCTAGGTATGCCAGTCCTTGAGATTCCTATCTAGTAGCTTCTTGATCACAGTAATCAAATTCTTATTCGTAGATTCGACAAGGCCATTGCCCTGAGGGTAGTAATTAGACGAGAATTTAAGGGCTATTCTATAGTCAAACGCCCAACCAACAAATTTTAATGAAGCAAATGCAGACTCATTATCACATACTAAAGCATACGGACAACTAAAACAATTCAAAATAAAACTTTCTAAGAAATCAGTAACTACTTCAGTTGTACATTGCTTACATACTATTGCTTCCATCCATCTCGTACAATAATCAGTAGCGGTAAGAATGTACCTATGTCCCACAGATGACAGAGGGCTTACCGGACCAATGAAGTTGAGACCCCATTGCACAAAAGGCCTTACCTCCCAGCACGGGCTGCAGCAGGACAGTAGCATTCCTCTCCCTGATGGCAGCGGTTTGGCATGTGTGACATGAACAAACATGGCAATGGGCATCCTTAAAGACAGTTGGCCAATAATACCCTGCCCTTAATATCTGATGTGTCATAGAAGAGCCCGAGCCATGGCTCGTACCAAATTTATTGTGAACTCCTTCAAGACGCATTTTGCTTCCTCCTTGCCAAGGCATCTTAGATAAACGCCCTCATGATTCTTCTTATAGAGAATAGAACCCTACAACATATAACCATTACTTTTCAATCTCAGGGCCCTCTTCTGGACTCCTTGCAGATGTGTTGGACACTTATGATTTAGCATATAATAAACGACATCTTGGTACCATTCTCCTGGGGAGACATCTTCAAGCTGATACTACTCTACCGTGAGTTCAGGTCCAACCTCTGCTACTATTTTGGTGATTGTACGGGTGAGTGCTTATCCTCTCACCAATTTCATCGATTGGATTTCCATATCATACTCTTGGAGCAGGGTGACCCACTTAGCCCTTCGTTCACCTAATTCATTTTGCATGAGCAATGTCTTAACTGCTGGGTCGGGGACAATGGCGAACACCTTGTTGCATAGAATGTAGTGTTTAAATTTCTTTACTCTCCTAACGAGAGCGTACGCCTGCTTTTCTATGTTGTGGTAACACAATTCAGTATCTTTGAGGGGAGCACTCATAAAGGTGATCGGATGCTCACTTCCCTCATCATCCTTCTGGGTCAACATGCTAGCACAAGAATGCTCTGAAGCAAATGAGTAGATATAGAACGGCTTCAGATAATCCAGGCTAACTAACACAGATGCCTCAGCAATGGCTCGTTTGATTTCTTCGAAGGATTGTTTAGCATCCGGCGTCCACTCAACTTTGGCATCCTGTTTGAGCATGGCATTGAGAGGTTTTGACAATTTCTGCAAAACCTGTGATGAATTTCCAGATAAAGTTGATCTTTCCGAAGAAAGATTTTAATTCCTTCTTGCTGCCCGGGGGTTGAATCTTGAGTAATGACTCAATGCGCTTAGGATCAATGGAGATTCCTTGCTCTGAGATTATGTGCCTGATCAATCTGCCTTCGGTCACTCTGAAAATGCACTTCTTGTGGTTGAGAGAAACCCTGAATTCCATGCATCTCTAAAACACTTTGCATAAGTCAGAGATGTGATCACCCCACTTCTTAGAGAATACGGTCAAATCATCCATATAGATGATTATGCATTTTCCAATTAGGTCTTTGAAGGCGATATCTATGGTGCGTTGGAAAGTGGTGCCGACGTTGATGAGCCCGAACGACATTCTTCTGTAGGCAAACGTCCCCCACTTAGTGGTGAATGCTATCTTGTGGCGATCCTCGTATTGTACCATTACTTGATTATACCCAGAGTATCTGTCGAGGAACGACATCATCTAGGAGCCGTTGACGATTTGTAGTACCTCATCCAGCGAAAGCACTGGATAGTTGTCTTTCTCTGAGGCGCGGTTGAGATTGCAGAAATCCACACACAATCTAATCTTTCCATTCTTTTTTCTAACTGGGACCAAATTGGCCACCCACGTGGAGTGCCTGACGGGAAAGATGATTCTTGTTGAAAGCATCTTCTACACCTCCTTGTAAACGACAGGTTCTAGCAAGGCATTGATAGGGCGCTGTCGCTAACGGAATGGCCTCACTTCGGTCTTGAGAGGGATGGTGTGCGTGATGATAGAGGTATCATATGTTTTTAAATCTTGGTAGCTCCATGCCACCACATCATGGTATCTTTGCAATGCATCCATGATTCCCTTCTTTTCTTCGGGTGTGCACACTTTTCCAATAAAAACATTCCTAGCATCCTCGACTGTCCCAAGGTTGTGAGCATTGCACTGGTTGCTTATAGCCTCCTTTTTCATTTGCTGATCCTAATCCCTAATCTGATCCAAATCAAATATGCATTCTAGCTAAACCATACCTCTGGGAATTGTGTTGGTTTTGAGGTTGATGACCCCCTCTATGTCCAATTCAGCCTCATGTGGATCAGCTTCATCAATTATTTGGGCAGCGAAAAAGTTAGAACTTGTGATGAACTGGAGGATATGCTTATCATCATTGAAGACCTGCAGGTGGGTAACATTATCCAGGACTGATGGTGTGGAGGTTAGCTCAACAATGAATTTCTTAAGCCCAGACAAAGAGAGGGGCTGTAGCGTGCTAGCTGCTTGAGCCAAGGCATCAGCTGTGTGATTCTGAGCATGAGGGATCAATTGTATGTTGAATGCATCGAGGCCCTCTAAGAGATCCCAAACCTTGTGCCTATAATTTATGAGTCTCCGATCATGGCAGGAGTACAACTTCCTGACCTGCCTAACTACAAGTGCAGAATCCCTGAAGACTTGCAACACTTTCACATTTTTCTTCAAGGCCATAAGAAGGCCAAGGACTAAGGCCTCATACTCTGCTACGTTATTGGTGCAATAAAACTGTAATCGGTGGGCAGCAAGAAATGTCTTACCCGTTGGACTGATGAGTTTGATCCCCACCCCAGCTCCTTGCCTCGACTTTGATCCATCAAATCAGAGCATCCAGCATATGGAGGATTCCTTATCTTCATGTCCAATCGAACCTTTGTTCCCTTTCGGCTGGACGGCGAGCCTTATAATTTTAGGGGAGTTCTCCGGTTCGGGGCAATCATCAATAGGTGATTCTGGTGGTGTCTCCTTGGGTGTTTCTGTCTGAGGAGTAGCTGCTTTCTTAACATGCTCCACTGCCGCTTGGCACAGGCAACAATCAAATTCAGAGTGGGCAGCATTGTGGACCCTACACCAGTTCGGCAATAAGAGATCTTGGAAATTCATTCTAGCTCCTAGGCTGAGCTGATCCCTTACACATTTTTCTATGAACTCCTGGAAACCATTGAGTAATCCCTAGTCGTCCTCTTTACCTGACTCATTATCCGTTTCTATCAACTCTTCTGTGTCTGGGGGAATTTGTGTGGAACCTGTCGAGGGACTGCACAATACCAGCAATACTTCATCTGTATATTCTTCTTGAAGCCTAATCTCATTTTGATAGAAAAAAGGGCAATAATTCCCTAAATCGGTCGATGCAGATCTGATTTGGCAGCCCCTTCCATGGCAGGCACATATGAGAGAGGTCTATGGAGGTGTATCCATTCAGTGCCTTGGTGAACTCCCTCCCCAAAATAATTCCATAAGCATCGGGAATGTCTGCCACTTGGATATCAACAACCCGCTGTATCCAGGGGTCTGCAGCGATTTGCATGGGGATGCAGTTTATTTCACCCACGATGTTGATCTCTGTTTTGTCCAGCTGGGTCACCTTTCTCTTTGAAGGAGTGGGAGTGATGCCGAGAGCCTTGCATACTGCCAAGGGTATGACATTAGCGGACGCGCCTGAATTGAGCAAGCAGTTATGCAAATTTTTCTCAAAGATCCTAATGGTGGTCAGGAAAGGGGGAGTTTCTGGTCTCCCTTGGAGGATGCCCACAGGTGTGTCCATTTGATCTATTTGACCTTTATTCCTATCACTGCCTGTATCCTTGGCTTGCTTAAATTGCTGGTCCTTAGAAAACTGCCTATTCGCCCTTTCTGACTCTTTTTCATTTGGTCTACTTGCTGACTGATTCGCAAGAACATCCCTTCTTTTTTCTGTATTACCCTGCATTTCTGGTTCTGTCCTAGGCTCTTCAAAGGTAACCCTCTTAGCCAGGGTTTCTTGTGTCGTGTTAGAGGATGGGGTCCCATTCAGAACCCTAAAGAAAGTGTGCCTCACGATAGAAACCTTGAGTAATTCGAAGGCTAACCAACTAATTTTGACCTTCTTGAACTCTTCTGCCACATATTCACCCATTTACTCGATTTCAGAGCTAAAAGCTTGGCCTATGGGAGAACTAGGGGTTTGGACCTTGGTTTGCCCAGATGGATTTTGGGGTTGGCCTTGAGGCTGATTTTATGACTGGTTTTGAGATTGATTCTTGTTAAGGTATTGGGCAGGTATATGAGGAAGCCCGGGGTTATTGTTGGCATTTGCATCAGGGGAGGTGGCAAAGTTATTTGGTGGGGTAGAAGTTGTAAAGGGTCCACCCGCTTGCCTATTTCTAAGGAAGTATGGACTCGACCGCTGATGGAACATGTGGACCTCATCCACAAATGGTTCTTTTTCATCCACCAGACCATTATCTACTGAATCAAAGAGTTGAGCCAAGATTTGTTCATTACTTACCTCTTGTGCTTTCTCATCCTCAGTAGGAGTAGGCTCGACTTTGGGCTCGTTGTGGTCTCCTCGCGGAAACGACGCCTGATTGACTACCAGGCACGAGGAATCGTAGGGCTGAGATGGGACGATGTCCCTACAGTTGGCATTATTGACTGCATTTTGTACCTCCACTTGGAAGATTTCAGCCGCTGTTTGGAACTCAGGACAATCCAGCTCAGAATGCCTGCTAGTTTTGTGAAGTCGACACCATCCGAACAAAGCTGCCTCAGCAAGGTACACACCGCTGGATATTTTGTCATTGTTTGCCAATTGATCAAATGGTGTGGGGACCCCACCATTGTTAGGCCTAGTGTTCCATGTACGATTCTGCCTCTAAGAAGGTCTCATTTCTACATTTTAATTTGAGTTCTGTCCCCTCTCATAATTCTGCCCGAAGGAGGTGCCTACTTCCCGATTATCTCTGTTGTCTCTATTGTCTCAACTGTCCCTATTAAGGTTGGCCTGAAAATTGCATTGGGAGGCTTGCAACTGATTATTTTGATTCTTCAGATGTGTCATCTCTATGGACATTTTCTTGATTATTTCTGTTAGTTCCTCTAGCTTGTCCTTCTTGGTCGCACCTCCAGGCGACGGGGCCAGATTTTGGAGAAAAGCGGGCGGGGCCGCCGACTGATTTTGATAGACTGAAGGAAAGTCCGGTCCTGATAGGTACAATGGCGCCTAGGGCTATTGGGAATATGCTTGCTGTTGCGGAGCCATTTGGGAATAATTGTACTGCTGCTGGGGCTGCAAATAGGAAGTCGCGGGAGGCGCGTAATTCAACGGCTGCCTCGGAAGTGGCACCATAGGCAATTGAGGCACCTGGTTCATAAGAGGAGTTTGGTGAGCAAACGCCTGATTAAGCCCCTGAATCTACATTAGGTGGGCGACAGGCCCCAAAGAGGGCAACGGGCCAAAGATATTTTGTCCCAAGTCCGCACTAGCGACAACAGCTTCTGCATAGGCGGTCAGTAGGGTAGCGGGCGGTGGGCACATCCTTTTCACCAAGGCCGACGTGAGGTTGTCCAGCATTGCGTAGTAGACTGGGAGAGCTACCGCATCATTATGGACGTACGGATCCTAAAGTCTCATGTGAGCCCAATGGAAGCGGTCATTGAAAGATCCAATAGTTCATTGACCTCCCTTCTGATAGACATGAACTTTTGGTAAAGGTCCGCGGGGTTGACAGGGATCTTGTATTTCTGCAGAAAGGCATTCTTCATTAAGTTCCACGAGGTGATGGATCCCCTCAACAGGTTGATGTACCCGTAGAAGGCCTCTTCTCCCAATGAATGCGGAAAGAGGTGACATGCGACGTCCTCGTGGTCCACTTGCATTTCGGTGATCGCCATTTCAAATATCTTGATATGCTCTTCAGCTGTCCTTTGCATGTCGCGTGGATGGAACTTCGAACAAAAGCCTTCCGAATTCTTGGGCATATCATTGTAGACTGCAAAGTGTATCAGTGAAGGGTTATGTGCAAGCCAAGCCATGGGGGGAGGCATAGGTGCCACTTGCTATTGGAGAACAAGAATTTGAGGTAGTATTTGCCACACAACAGCAATTTGGGGCTGCATCAGAGCTATGGCTGTCTTGGCTATGCCTTGGGCTGGAAGAGTCGGGAGACAAGCAATCCCCTGGCTGCCGTAGGTAGACGGTGTAAATGCTGTTTGAGATGGTTGGGTGGAAGATGAAGGCTAGCCAAATGGAGGTGAGGGTGAAATGGGAGTGGATGGAATGGAGAAAGAAGCAAAGGCAACGCTACTTCCTTGTGCTTGTTTTGCCCTCGTGGGAGGCTGCAATTCTTCAAATTCTCCCTTGTTTGGTATTGACCGTAGAATCTGTTGAAACCTTTCCGGGGAGAATGATCCGATCCGATCCAACTTTTCTTTATCCTCTGACTTGGTATCGTCACCATGGCCCTCCTTCTAGTGCCAGTTCTGTTGATGGTGTTTTTATGCACTTCTCAACACAGGCAGTGCGTAGGTGCACTACCTCTCTTGAAAGACAATCTCCCACAATCGAATCACAAAACACTATCCCAAGGTCTCTTGGATGTCAGGTCATGACAGTGCTTAGATACCTCAGTAGTTTGATGTGATTTGCTGGAATCACAAGGCGGCCTTACGGAAAATACAAAGTGTGGACACAAAGCATGAAGTTGGATTTTTGGAATGGAGTTCCTAGGATGGGAAGTTGATATGCATCAGCTGTAGGTTCAAATAGCAGTCTTGAACTCCATCTAGTTGTTATATTTGGCTTTATAATGTGCAATGAACCTTGGTATTGTTCAGTTTCTAAAAAGGGGGAAAAAAGAGCGAAGGGAAAGAAAAGTTCTTAAGTCTGAAGCTTGCAATGAATAGTGACAATGGAGTTCCTACAATGGACAATTCCTCAAAACAATATCTCACTTAACCATGGATTTCACAGTATCATGGGAATTATGCTATCTTCTAAGGGCTGTAGATATCTCATCCTTCATCCAACACATACATGCATGAATTAAAGATAAATGTTTGGGGCAACTTCAAATCAAGTCCAGGCTAACTTTACGCAGCTATCTACCTTCAACAAACAACAAAAAGTATGGACTAAGGGATCATCAACAAAGCAAGAATTTTCACAATCACCCAACGACATTCCTAAGATTTACCCAAATATAGTAAACAGCTAACTAAACATCAATAAGGTCTAAACTAAACATGTGAAATTGGAGAATGAATCAAATGACAAGAGAGAAATCAAGGAAATACACCAAGTCAGTGATATTTCTTATAAATTTCTGCAGCATGCCTTTACAACAACTCAACTCTCATTTTTGCAAATGAGGGGAGTGCTCTATTTATAGTTTTCCAAAAGCTAAATGAATGGCCAAGATTCATTACAATTGCGTGGCCAAGATTCATTACAAAATAGGGTTTCAACTACCCCCAAATAGATTTACAATTTAAAAACATTCTTTGTCCTTTCCCTATTTCGTCATCTAGTGCATGGCACTATTGCTCTTTCGTCTCGTAGCTAATTGTTGTCTTCCCCTTTGCTGTAGCTACTCTTCAGGGAGGTCTTCTTCTTTGGCTGGACTATACTCTTGCTCCTCAGAAGCTGCGTGCTCTATATACTTGAGGATGACCACTTGGAGCTTGTCAATCTCGAGGATCTCGCATCTTAATGCCTGATAGCTCCATTCTTTAGCGTTTTCTTCTAGCTGCTTCCAATCCTCGTCATACTTCGAGCCCTGATAACTAAATAGCTCTGATCGATCGAAGGCACGGACAGCAAAACTCAGGAATTTTGTTGTGATATCTCTAGCTGTCGTGCCCTTCATCTTCTCCCCAAAGTATGGCTTGATCTTTTCGGCGTCCATTTGTACCATGGGCATATCATAGCCCGTCATCAGCTTAAGGTACTCGACGCATTCTGCCTGGATTTCCTTGATCCACTTAATATCCGGATCCACCTTATTCATGATCTATTCCAACCTCTACTTCTGGTTGACGAGGTCTCTACGCCACACATCCACCAGCTAATGATCCTCTGTTTTCAGCTCTAGCTTCTCCTCCCATGTGCTTTCTGGCATCTTAATGATGGCTTCAATTCTCAAGAAGGTGGAGTCGTATGTTGCAAGAAAATTGGTGCATAGCCTCCTCGTGCTTTCTAGGGACTGGATTAGGTACAAGAAATTATTGGCTGTCTGCACAACCCTACTGATTTCCATGTTTCCGACGTATATGACCCACCAGAACCAATCCTCGGTTGTTTTCTCTAAGTTCTTCCTCCTCTCCATCTTGTCAATCTGTTCTTTAGAGAGTAACTGTGGTGCGACTATCGAGGTGGTGGGCAGGTCGTCCATCAAGGACCATTACTGGATGTAATCAGTTAGGGTAGCAACCTGCACTTTGAGTTCATCCTTGGTCACCTTGTCCTGCTTGATCAGGTGCACCACTGTGGCCACTGATTCTTCTAGATGCTCAAACTTCTGCTCTTTAGTTGTTGTCCCTAGGTCAATGGTGGAGACACTATAACTCACCCTCGCCTGCCCAACAGTAGGCGTGGCAACTTGCGCTGCTCGGGAGCCAAAAGTGCCCATCGTTATCTTGGAACGGACCTTAGGCTTCTTCTCCTTTTTTGTGGCCAGGGATCAAGCCAAGATGGCCTCCAATCTCACCCTTAGGTCTTTCAGTACTGGGGTAACCTTCTCCAGCTGTTTCTCCAACCAGTCCGGCATGGGGGATTTGTCTTTGGGTGCATCATGGCTACCCTCACCCTTCGCAGTTAGAAGCAAGACCTCTACCTCCTTTCCCTTTTGGGGCACTTCTTTCTCTTTAGCAGCGTCCTCTTCCTCTTTGTGAGAGTCACGAATGAACACGAGGTGTTTGACGGGCAGCTTGGTGGACAATTGCTGGGCGGGATTTTCTTCTATCGCTATTTCTTCTTCTTTCTTCTCTTCAGCTACCTCAGCCTTAGGGCCCTTTACAACATGGGTCTTAGCCTCAGTGATATCCTTTTCGGGTTGCTCCTCTGGCAGCTCTCCCCCTTCTCTCTGCAGTGACTTTTCTGCTTCCTCTCCAATGTCCTTGAGCTGCTGCGCCGACTCCTCCTCAAGGTCCTCATCAAATGTTTGGATGATCTCCTTGTCACCCGAGCCATCCTCTTCATCTCCACTCTCAGAAGAGCCTGTCTCTTCTTCCTCATAGGCCACCTTGTCGATGGTTCGATGCTCATACTCGGGGTGCTCATGATACTCATCGGCCTCTTCCTCCATAGACCTTGAGGCTTCCTGCTCTTACTCCTCCAACTCTTTCGAGATTTGCATTATGGCCTCCATGGCTGGCGGCCCTGTTGGCAGTTGTGAAGGCTGAGCTATTGCGAGGGCTTGGGCAAGGGCTGCTTGGAGTGCGGGGTCCATTAGGAGTTGTGAGAGCTCAGGGGGAAGACTCTGCAGGTGCTGCGCAATAGCCTCGGGTATAGTGGAGAGGGGAACAGGTGATGCTATTGTGGCTAGAGGCAGGGAGGTAATGGGTGACATGGCAGCAGAAGAGGAAGGGGGAGTGGTCATGCCAGAAGAGGATTCGATGTTATTTATTGACCCGGCCAAGGGCGAATAGGTAAGGTGGACAAAAATGTCCACTTCCTGCGGAGATGAGGCGATTGCAACCTAAGAGGTAGGCAGCGCACCAGTCGGGGGAGGGAGGAGCAAGGGAGGCTGCAATTCTATTGTAGTCACTGTCTGCTTGAGCCTCTTGGGAGATGAGCCTTTCGTATCCTTCATTGCTTGCTCCTTGGAGTCCGCAGATTGCGCCATCTCTGTTTCTTTTCTCTTTTGAGATCTGGTGACGGGGGGAGACTTGGAAGCCTCACCAGCTGACGTAGTGGCAGCAACGTCCTCCATGGCACTTGGCTCGCTCTTGAGTGCCTCATATGTTAGGACTACCCCTTGTTGCTTCAGTTGCACCACCCGCCCATCGACCCACTCCTTAGTGCAAGTTATGATCGGCTGGGTGATTGTGTCTAGGTCATCGACCTCTTGCTCGTCCCAGTCTATTGACAGTATAGGCAGGTTGGCAACTGTAGGGTACCTTAGGTGCATTATCGTGGACTCATTCTCCTCGAGCTAGTCCGACACCTGAAATAGTTGCACTCTTCTCAGAAATTGTACGATCATGTGCATGTAGTGCCTTGCGCGGACCTCCTTGTCATCTTGGCAGTTTGCCTAGAAGTCTTCAATGTGGTATTGGTGAGCATAAGCCAACCATAGTGCCTTCCTGACATGGCCATGTGGGTCCATTCGTGGGCGAGTTGTGTACCAGTCAAAATTATATTCCTTAAGCTCTTTCTCAGAGTTTCCAGCGCATTGAGATGTCTGCAGTCGATTCAGGCCCTGGCTGAGGGTCATGGGATAGGGGATCCCTACTACGTGCTTGTTGCCGAAAACTGTCTAGATGTGTTGGAGCTGCCGGGAAAGCTCCAGGAGAATGATCCTGTCGTTTGGGTACCTTGGCAACTTGTTTGGCCGCTCCGTGAATTCCTGGGCACAGATGTAGGTGAACTTGGGGAACTGGATGAACAGGAAGGCATATTCCTTTAGGAGCGCCTTGGCGCTGTGGGAGACCCTTCTTTGAAGTCCCGGGCGATCAATGATGATGTGGCCAATAAAGGCATCATTGACCTACAGATTCTTGAAGTTGTGGTACTGGAGTTGAGGGTACTTGTCAAACGACTTGAGCCCTCGCCAAAGGGAGCCTGGGACCCGGGGTCCGGATGGACGGGCAAAGATTTCCGATGGCAGGGAGTCAGCGGACTTCCGTGGATGGAAGTTTGGGAGCCGGGGATCCCGGGACACAAATGCAGTGGCGAAGCGGTCATCGGGGCCCGGAGGGTCAGAAGGCAACCGAGAGCCCGACAAAAGACCTCGATCAAAATCTCAACTCCACAAAGGGGCAAAAGCGGAAGCGCTGGCAGAGAAGGCGGACCGGGGCCCTGAGGGTGGGAAGCCGGCACGGTTGCGCCGTCGAGGTCGACGGAACCGTCACGGAGTTCCGGGAACGGAACTCCGGACGGCCAGTCCCAGAAGGCCCCGGGGCAGTGGGGAATTCGGCAAACTGAGATGATAAAAGGAGGCCTGAGCGACGGCGAAGGCGGATGGCGAAGGTGGACGATGAAGGCAGATCCCGGGCCCGGGGTGCCGGACCGCCCTGTGCGAAGAACAACCGTTACTGGGAAAAGTCCCGAGTCGGTGGCGAGGGCCAATCCAATGGGTTTGAAAAATTCCAAGACATGGGTTATTGCCACAATTTGACATTTTTCAATTTTATTCTGCATTAATTAATTGTTCAATTACCTAAATCCCTCAAAATGACGAAAAAGGACAAGAGGGCAAACGAGGATGGCCTACCTCGGATACACTAAGTGGTGAGGCATGGGATCCATCGATGTTGATTGAAGTGATGCTCAGGGTGACGATTGTGGCGCTATTCTTCATGGTGGGCTCCAAATGCTTGGTTTGCAATTTGCTCAAATTTGGATTATGAAAATGACCCTGGCGGGTTGGGTATTTTATACCCCAACTGCCATTAATGTCTGCATTAAATGCCCGGTACGGCCGCACCAAAAATTGGTGGGATTTCAAATTAAGTCGGCAGCGGCGATGGAGACTCTGGGGTCCGAGTGTTGGGAAGCCGCGAGGCAACGGTCGCCTCGTGATTTTGCGAACTTCGAATGGCTTTAGCGATGAATGCGCCGGGGCCCGGGAGGCGGGGAGCCAGCAAGGGTTCGCTGCCGAAAGATTTGCATGTTATTAAGTGGCGATGACGAAGGGCATCCCAGGGCCCGAGGGGTGGGCAACCGCCACAGTGAAGCCGTCGTAGGCGGCAAGCCCGAGACGGAAGTCCAGAAATGGACTTTCGGGGACTGAGGCCAGGAGGGGCAAGTGCCGCCCAGAAAAGTTGCGCAAATCTCTCAGCCGGCGGGTGGTAGGGCGAAGCCCGAGGGGCGGGCGGATGCCCGGTGAACGCCGCGAAAGATGGCGAATGCAGAGGGGAAACCCAATAAGGGAACCCCGGAGGCCCGGGCTCGGAGGGGCCCAGGGCCGCTCCAGAGCCCAAAAGCCAAAGGGAACCCGTGAGGCCCCCGGAGGGCAGGAAAAAACCAAAAATGGAGGCATGGTCGATTTACGATGAGACCCTAGAGCAACATCGACCGTGCGGAACATCAAAAAAGAGGGGCACGCAAAATGAGGCAGCCCCAAAAGACCTGATGAGGCAAAAGAAAAGAGGGTCCCCATTCTGAACGGGGCATGTGTGCTAAGGGCACAACAAGAATGTTTTAAGGACCATTTCATTGACTGTAATCCTTGTAACTTGTGAAATGGGTCCTAAGGAGGAGGTTTAGATGTAGGTTGGTTGAATAAAGTAGGGTGTAAGATTGTGTGAGAGTTTTGATGATTGTCCTAGGGAGTTAAAGAGTTTTTACCACGAAAATGGAGGTTTAGTGCTAGGGTTTTATGAAATCTTTTGGGGAAGTGATATTTCTTGATCATTTAAGTATGTGTAGGATTTTTAAAGGGTTTTTGAGTTAGTGACAAGGTCTGGTAAAGTTAGGAAGGTATTTTTTCAATAAACCCCCATGTAATAATTTGCAAGAAATGAGGGTTTCGTGGTAGAGTGCTTGGGGAACATTTCACTACAAATAAATTATGAAATGTGGAGTTTTTATGGTAGGTTAGTGTTGCCCCATTGATTTTTTGGGTTGGTAGTAAGATTAAAGGGGTTTCTCTTTGTAAAAGTGGCCTAATTCATGGCCTAGGTTAGCGTAGAAGCCATGATTTGAAGTTGATGTCTCAAAAGAGCTGCATGAGATTCTAAGTTATGTTTTAGGATGATTTTATGGGTGTCTAAAAGGATAAGGATATTGTTCATTGTGAGGGTTTAGTGAGAGTTAGGTTCAAAAATTTAGGTATGTAGACCTACTAAAGAAGAGTGTTTGTGTGAAGAATTTCCCTTGTTAGGGTTTTGAGTTTCAAATATTTGTTGAATAGTTGGATTTGTGCTGTTTGTTTTGGAATCATCCTAGAATGAAATCAATTGGTATTAGATCCTAGGAAGTAGGTCTCTTGAGGGGGAAGGTTGAAAGTTTGTGTGCAATGAATGGTGGAATTGGAGGAGTCAAGATGCCTCCCAAAGGAAGCACTATTGTTAGAAAGTTTGATCAATAGGCTAGAGAATTATAAACCTTGAAGAAAGAGATTGTTGCATTGAAGTCTAATGTTGGGGTCACTATGGATGAAAGTGATTTTGAAGAGGAATAAACCTCTAGTGAAGAGGAGGAGTTGGATCTAGAGGATTTGAGGATGCTAAAGCTTTTGAAGGCTGTGAAAGGTGATGAACAGAGAAAATTGGATTCAAATTCCTATGTATGGAGGTAAATTATATGGTGAAGAGCTCTTGAACTAGATAGGAGTCATGGAGAATTACTTTGAGAGTGAGGAAGTAGATGAAGATCACAAGGTGAAGAGGGTGAAGACCAAGTTGAAAGGACATGTTTTGCTATGGTGGAACTTTGTGCAAGATAAGAGGAAGAAAAAGGGAAAGACCAAGATTACTTCTTGGGAGAGAATGAAGACAAAACTCAAAGGTAAGTTCCTTCATAGTGATTATAATGTTCAATTGCTTAAAAGACTTCAAAATCTTAAGCAAAAGGACCTAGATGTGAAAGTGTACACCAAGGAGTTTTATAGGTTAACTATAAGGACAAAACATGAGGAATATGAGGAAGAAAGAGTGGCAAGATATCTTAATGGACTGAGCTATAATATTATGGATGAGATAAGTTTGATAATGCACAGTGGTATATAGGTCTAATAATGAAAAGGCTTTGAGGATAGTGAATCTGGTGCATAAATTTAAAGGAAAGGATGGAGTGAGACAAGTATAAAGGAAAGGATAGATTCATGAAGATAGGTATGCTATATGGACAAGGCAGAGGGTATTTGGTGCAGGTTCTATATTAGTCATAGATGGAAAAGAGATAAGAGGATGTTCAACAAATCAAGGGAAGTATTCTCAAGTTGACCAAGAGCACAAGAATGGTAAGCACAAAGCAAGTTTTTAGGATTTACCAGTCAAGATAGATTTTCAAGTTAAAGAAGTGAGGCTTTCAAAGGAGGAACAATTGAAGATTAGTTTCCAAAGCCATGGAAACCTTTTTAGGTGGGGTGTATGGTGCAGGAGCACCAATCCATTTCAATGAATTGGCTCTAGTTGTTTCATGAAAATTTGATTCTATGTTGTTTGGAGTGTTTGAGTCCACATAAGGTCTATTGAGACCATTTTGATGCAATTAGAAAATTTTGGTGTCTTTTGGGTCTATATTGTAAAAGTTGCAAATCATGTCAAAAAGTTGTCAATTTTGACAATAGTTGTCAAGGAGGGTAAAATGCCATTTTATTGTGTGAGGTTGTTCTTAGGTTGAATAAGGTCTAAATAGACCATTTATAATTTTTTAGGAGGTTAGAGGAGTCAATTTGAAAAATAATGTAAAAAAGAGCAAAATGTTGTTATCAAAAATTGCAAAAAAATGCAACTTTGTGAATCCCAATAGTCATGGGGCGTTTGAAAGTTAGTTGAGGGATGTTGAGTTAGTTTTTGTGTTTTTTCTTGGTGGGAAAAAGTTTAAAAAGGTGAGAAACATCAACATAAAGTTTTTCTTGGTGTATTTGAAGCAAAAAACCAATAAAAATCTCATTATTTTTTGGAAATTTTATGTGCAATTCATTGATTACAGGCCTATATGGTATCATACAGATATACAATTTCTCAAATTCCTCATGAATTAATTGGTAGCATGAGTCAACTATTTTTTTTGTTTGGTTTGAGAGGATCAAAGTGAATTTGAAGAATTTTATTCTTGTTTCTTTGTGACTACCCGGGTATACTGTGTTTTGGGGTTTGTGAGCATTTATCATGTTTTAAGGACTGTTTCACTAACTGTAATCCATGTGAATAGTGAAATAGGTCCTAAGGAGGAGGTTTAGATATAGGCTAGTTGAATAAAGTAGGGTGTAAGGTTGGGTGAGAGTTTTGATGATTGTCCTACAGAGTTTAAGAGATTTTTTACCATGAAAATGGAGCTTTAGTGATAGGGTTTGATGAAATCTTTGGGGCCAGTGATATTTGTTGATCATTTAAGCATGCGTAGGATTTTTTAAGGGTGTTTGAGTCGGTGACAAGGCCTGGTAAGGTCAAGAAGGTAGTTTTTCAATAAACCCCCATGTAATTTGCAAGAAACGAGGGTTTCATGGTAGAGTGCTTGGGGAATGTGTCACTACAAATAAATTATGAAATCCAGAGTTTTGATAGCAAGTTAGTGCTTCCCCATTGGTTTTTTGGGTTGTAAATAAGATTAAAGGGGTGTCTCTTTGTAAAAGTGGCCTAATTCAAGGCCTAGGTCAGCGTAGAATCCATGATTTGAAGTTGATGTCTCAAAAGAGTTGCATGAGATTCTAAGTTATGTTTTAGGATGTTTTGATGGGTGTCTAAAAGGATAAAGAGATTTTTGGTTGTGAGGGTTTAGTGAGAGATTCAAAAATTTAGGTCTTCAGACCTACTAGAGAAGAAGAGTGTTTGTGTGAAGAAGTTCCCTTGTGAAGGTTTGGAGTTTCAAATACTTGTTGAATAGTGTTGTATGTGTGTTGTTTGTTTTGGAAGCCTCCCTGAATGACATCAGTAGAGATAAAAAAATGGCTTTCTTCTAGAATATAAAAGTTATGGCTCACTACCAGAAGTATGAATTGATGGAATACAACTTCCTTGTGGTAAATTCAATTCCAAATTAAGCTCAAAATATGAAGTACTACCTCACATGATAGTTTCTCAACTAATCCACAATTGATAAATCATTTAGGAACTCACACACTCATTCCTTTCTCATTCTCTCTTCTTTACATTTCTTCACTTCAAAACATCTTATATAGAATTCATGTAGTACATCATATTAGTTCAACTAGGATCTATACAAAACATTCCCAAGTTATAGTCAATTTTCTTAATACATAACATGTGCCAAGTTAGCCAAGACCAAGACCTAAACATAAAAGCTTCAAACAATCAAAAAACTTCCAAATATGATGTAACATCTAATTCTCATCATACTACCATAACTGTAGTGTACATAGTTAAAATATGTCATTGATAACTTATTGCTCCCAACACAAAACTTTTCGAGTTCTTGAATATAGTTGTCTAAGTGAATCATGGTGACATCTATTAAGATAACAAAGACATAGCTTGTCTTGTGGTAGAATCTAGACCCAAAAACTAGCACACCAGTTCACTGATAAAGAACATTTTTGATAGGGAATAGCTTTTGGTAAATGCCTCATACATTTGGTATTGTGTTGACATTGATGACAATCATTTGATGCAATCCAATTTCTAACAACATCTACATCAAGAAGTATGAAGTGTGTTAAGTCAATTTTCTAAGCTTCAGTAGAACTCTATCTTCAATATATGTCAGATGCATTGTTAGTAGTTCATCTTTAATAGTGAACCACCTTTCTTCTATCTCTTTCCATTTTGGGAAATGAGCCCATTGGTAGTGACCACTGAGTGAGCCTTTTTTTTTGGACAATGAGTCCACCATTATGTATCAAACATTGTAACTAGTTATAATATATTGTGAGGTAATCCTCACTGTGGTTTCCCCCTTTCTGGATTTTCCATGTAAATTTGGTGTTCTTGTGTTCTTTGATGTGATGCAAGCTTTCTATGTTGATTTCCATTACCGCAAGTATAATGTGATGCATTGAATGAATCTATAAAGTTGATGAAGATAATGAATTTAAGTGAATATTGATTCACACCCCCTCTCACTATTTTGGGTGTTCAACACCATGGTCATCAATATAACTAGGGGATAAAAGTTTGAAAGAACGAAATAGATAGGTAATAACCCACAACCAAAAGAGGACCCAATAACAAATAGATAATAATTTTTTTTATACAATAGATAATAAAATCTCTTACACAAGGAATAATAATTATTTTAAAATAGATGAACATGTAAATTATAAACAATATAGAATTATTTCATATGAAACACTCCATATGCTACATATCTATACAATGTATGGACAACCAATGAAAGCCTTAGGGCACAAAAAGTGATAATTTTTTTCACCAAAATAGGTCAAATTATATGTTAATCTTTATTTGTGTGACCTTTCAAACTCAATTATGAGATCCATTTTGAGCTATAATGATCCTTGTAAAAGTGCACCCACAAATTCATTAAAAATGACTAAATACCAATGATATTAGGTTAGTAAGACCTAAAATAATAAGGGTTAGAGAGTGATAAATCTCTATTAGGCATGCTATGAAAGTAGATTGAAAAACTTGAAATACAAATGAGGATTAAAAACCTCTAGTTTAAAACATACTTCACATCTACCTATAGTATAATTTAACCAAATAAGCTATAAAACATGAATAAAATAATTCAGAAAACTCTCAACCACATGTAGTTCCCAATATGGTAATATGGTTGCTCATAATGACACCATGGCATTGTATTTTATACTAGAATTCCTTCCAAACAACTTATGGAATGGTAGATTTATAGATTTCCCTCTCAACAAGATTAGTTGTGAGGATTAATGCATAGGATTAAAATGATTGGTTATTTGATTATGAGGTGAAGGGTGGAAAAACTTAAAATTTTAATTATTTTTTATTATTTTTAGATATAAAAATAAAATTTAAATAATAAAATTTATTTAAATATGGCATGTGCTCATTTAAGAGTTTAGAAAATAATAATAATAATAATTAAAGCTAAATGTACGATAACTAATGTAGTACGAGAGTGTATTTTCAACGTTTACTTTGACATACAAATCTATGCAAGATCTGGGCACTGGCTATGTAACCTACAAAAAGGAATGGAGATCCATGTGCATGACATTCCATGGTTGTACCATCCTTGGCTGTCATATAACTTTCTTTATCTACAATAAATGACTTGGAAACTTTCAAGAAACTGTCACTCTAGTTTGAACCAGATACAACCATTCAACAATACCACCCCAACAGGGTTTGAACCATGGTGGCAAGAACAACAATGCCACCTATAAACCATCATACCATGCCAATACCAGCATATAAATGTAGTTATATTAATATACATTATAAATTTTATTTTTTTAAATATATTTATAAATTTGAGTAATTTTTTTATGTATAATATAATATTTATATTATATATATATAATATTATTATATCAATCTATAATATATTAATATATATTATTAAATTTTATATTTAAAATATATTAAAGTTCAACCCTAATTGAATGTAAACACTAACCCTAACATTAATTCTAGCTGTAACCCTAATTAAACCCTAACCTTAACCATAATTGAACCCTAACCCTAAACTAACTTTAACCCTAACTATAGTTGAATCCTAATCCTAACCTTATTTTAACATTAACACTAATTGAATATGAACCCTAATCATATCCCTAATTAAGTCCTAATTTAATCTTAACTCTTATAGTAATTGTAAGCCTAACCCTAATCTTAGTTGAGTTCTAATCTCAACCCTAACCCTAACCCTAAACTTAATCCTAGAACCTTTACTCTAATTGAACATCAATTGAACCCTAACCCTAACTCTAATTAAATCTTAACCCAAATTAGACCCATCCCTAATACTAATTAATCCCCAACCCTAACCCTTATCTTATCTCATAAATCCTAACCCTAACCATAATAGATATGTAACCTTAATTTAAGACACATATTGGAAAGTATGAAACAAATATATTATATTAGAATACATTATAGATTGATATAATAATATTATATTATATTATATGATATTATATTATATTATATTATATTATATATATGATATAATATATTCTAATATAATATATTTTATATTTTAATATATTATATTATTGTATTGTAATATCATAATATTATATATAATATATTATAATAAATGTGATATAATATTATATTATAAAAAAAAAAACCCAAATTTATAAATATATTTTAAATATAAAATTTTACAATGTGTATTAATATAACTATATTTATATAAAAAATATTATATATATTTATTACATTATATTTTTCGTATATAATATTATATATTCTATAATATATTTAAACATGTATAAAAAAATACCAAATCTAAAATAAAAACTAAACACACATTTAGTTTTAAAACTTAAAAATAAACACGGCTAAAGCCAAAGTAAATACTGTATTTGAAGATACCCAGTTGGCCTCGCTTTCTTTTCATTTATTTGATTTGACAGAGATAATTTATACCATATGAAAAATATATCTTTCATTTTCTGTGCACAAAAATTGACCCATATACGTTAGGTTCGTTGTATCCATTATTTTCTATGTTGGCATTGTAGACTCTACATTCGATGTACATTATAAACTGGTCTTAAGAATACTTAGGTCAAAAGTTGGGTGTCATTCGGATATAGAAAGACTGGACGAGGGAAAGAATGATTAAAAATGTGATTAAATTCATTTGCCACCAACACAGACTATCTCTCAAGAGTTTAGTTGTCTTTGAAATTGTTTAGAACGTTTGAAAAAAAACCTATTGACAATGGAGGTTGGCATTAGTGGATTGGATATTAACTAGCGTTACAGAATGGTCAATTGTAACAGCATTGTTTTGACAGGGACTCATAAATTTGGCTCTAGGAAAATTCACCGCTAGTAATTCATTGTCATAGAAAATTAACCATCAAAAACTCATTCAATTAATTTTTTGTTTAGTGAATTGTCATGAGGGTGAATTTTTTGGCGGTGAATTGTTGGCCATGAAATTGCTGATGGTGAATTTGTCGTATGCCTGAAGTTTTATGCATCCTAAAATTTAAACTTAAGTATACTTAGTTGAAACAATGATTCCTTATTACTATCATGTCCTAATACTTACATAATTAAAGGACAAGATTTATCAAACAATAGTGTAGCATTTAGACTTTATGCCAACATTTTAATTTGTGGTCTCATAATATTTGGATTAGATATTGAAATTTTGTTACCTCATTAAATTATTCTTAAAATGTCACGTTTATGGTTAAATATTTATTTACTTCTATTTGGAAGTCTAGAAAAAAAATCAATTCAAAATTTAAAATTGTTTTAATATAATTTTTTTATTAATTAACATTTCCAAATTCAATAAGAATTTGAAGATTATTTTCAATAGTATAGAGCTTGTGAGTCAATATAATCAAAACCAATTTGATATTTTTAAAAAGTATTATCTCTTTATTGAATTGAAAAGAAAACTTTCATAGCTTAACAAGGATTTAACGATGATGACTTTAGGCTATTAGAAGCATGGCTTCTTAACATATTTATCTAAAATGGACGACTAAGTGTAGCATGTACTATGAATAAGGTTGTAAAATAAATGGTATTTAAAACCCAAAATGATAGATGCTCAAATCTTCTTGAAAATGAAACACTTTGTACATGCATGACTTCAACGAGAAAACTTTGCAACCAATTTGACTTGAACAAGAAAATAGATATATCCAATCCAATCTTCAATTCCATTAAAACTCCAAATTTGTTGTCCAAATGATCACAAATAAAGTTAATTTGATGAAAATAGACAAAAAATACAAACATCTCATATAATTTTAATATGGAAAATATACACTTAAGCCACTATTTCTTCACAACTATATATGTCTATTTTCCTAGATACAAAAGCATGATCATATTTGAGTTGAAATAGATAAAATAAATATAGAATGCACCCACACCCAAAAAAATGCATGAAACCTTGGAGTCCACAACACCCTTGAAGCTCATGAGCACACAAGCCACAAAATTGTTAGTGTAGTGTTAAGTTTAGCTTAGGGTAAATCACGTAGGTGGTTTTTTCCCATATTGGGTAGTTATTAACCTCTCACATTTTTCATGGATTTAAAAATTCTATACACTATGTATTCTATATCTCATCTGAATATATTTTCATCTCTGGTCAAATAGCAATAGCAAGTTGTGAAGTGTGAACCTAAATGTCAAAAATCAAACTCTTGATCATTATAAAACATGTCAATCAAACTTTATATTTGAACAAAAGGGAAATAGTGGTTCAACCTTTTGGGAGATGGGATTGGCCCTATTTCACACTTCAATTTATTAGAAAACTAGATACTCGAACCAAGTGACTCAATTGAGGAATGGCTAGTGGATTCCTTGGATAATTGGATGGGGGATCACCATTAAATGAAGCTTCAAAAGGGAGAAATGGAGAAACTTATGCAAACTCACTATGAAACCTAGAAAATTGAAAGCATGAAATCAAACTAATAAACTAAATGGAACAAAAAAGTACTTGGATGAATGGAGATGCCAAGACAATATCTGCAAACTTTAAAAATTGCTGTTAGGGTTCGCTCTGGGACTAATACGCCAGGTAGGGAATATGATTCTTGCTATAGGGTTTTCAAGGAAAAATTTAGAATTCTTCTATCAATTATTAGGATCTACTAAATGGTGATAAAAAATTTTAATGCACTAGGTTGGGTGATTTAGTCCACCTATAGCTTTTTCTAAGTATGTTTCCAAGTCCTCCAAACCCAGATCCAACACTATTCAATGCTATCGAAAGGCTATATCGAGGACTAAATCACTAGGTTGGGCGAATGACTTTAATTCACATAAATATGCAAAACACACATCAAAAGAGAGAGAGAGAGAAATGTTTTATTAGAGGATGGGGGTTTGACTTGGTCAAACCCCATTTTGGTAATTTAACCTTTAAAAAAACTAAAACAACATGAAGGAATGATGAATGAAAATGCAATGTTGCAACTTACCAACCCCTTGAAATGAATGCTGCAAACTTGTTTCAAATGGCTAGCATGAATGTGGACCTTGACTCTTGATTTAGTTCTTCATGATTTTTCTTAAATGCTTTCTTGAATCATGAAACCTACATCACAAATGTTATCTCACAAACACACATGATGCATGAATACTTTGACATGATGCTTGAATCTTGAATATTGCTCCAAATGCTTGATAACTTGCTCTTGATCTTATAAACTTGCTAGGATACTTGGATACTTGAAAGCTCTAGGTCTTCGATAAAATTTCTAGGTGAAATAATGATTTGAAACCTTAGTTTTATAGGCATTCTATTAATTTACCATTTATCAAATCTCAAATGCTGACATTTGCAAAAATTTGAATTAAAAACCTTGATTTCTTGCTCAAAACTGTAAATAGGCCCCAAGTGGGACTAATACACCAAGGGTGGCATATGGGTCCCACCTAAGGGGACTAATATTCCTAGGGTGGTATATTAGTCCGACACTAAGTTTTTAGGGTGAGAGAATGTCGGGGGTTAGAATATTAAATCCATTTATTGAATTTGTCAAGATTTTAGTTGAAATAGGCCTTGGGATATGTAATAAAGGGTCTTAGGGGCCTATTAATGATGATTTAAAGGAAATAAATGCAATGGTACTAAAATAGGTCCAAGTAGAGTGTGGAATTGAACTATCTCCAAGAAGGGAGTATAATTTTTGACACTACATTTATCCCCCACTTTAGTGAGAGGATGCACTTGCGTAAAACTCACACTAAAGTAGACAAATAAGCATCAAGAGGGTTTAAAGTGTACAAATTCTAGTGAGATCAAATGAAAATGATCAAGAAGGGTGATCAAACCCCTATGATCAAGATCCTATGGCAAACCAACATAGGCATAAAAAACACACATGTGAATGATGTATGAAGCAACAAGAAGATACAAGCATACATTGTCAAAGACATAAAGAAGAAAGAAAAAGGAAAAGAAGGGTGGATAAAGCATTAATAGTCCATCCAACATGATGTGGATGAGGGATAAGGTTTGTTTCCAAAAAAATGTTTGTAGGTGGATCATGATGTTCACTATGCAAACAAAATGCACACTCACATGGGCTAGTGCAATTTGGTATTGACTAGGTGAGACCCTAGAGAGGTGAGACACACACACGGTTGGTATGTGCCCACAAAAATAAGCAAGTGGATATGAAAATTCATGCCTATGGTAAGCTCCCATACGTACTAGCCATACCAAAGTTATAACTCCTAATAACTTTGATTTAAGGTGCCACACAACATGAAAAATGAGATTCAAGACACAAGAAAAACTTCGTAAGCTAGCACCCATGAACAAATAAGATGGTTCCATTAGAACGCAAAGTGTGTTATGCAAGGTGGCCATAAAATGGTTATTGTAAACATAAAATAATGTAAGGTACGTTCAAAGGGGTTTTTCTTAGTTCATGTAAGGTCTCAACCTAGCAAACATCATTCCTAATGTATCCAAGAGATGACAAGTCAAGAGTAAAAGTTTCACAACTTAAGGAATGCAGTGTGTCGCATCAGTGACACTAAGAGGAAAGTCATATGCTAAGAAATATTGCACTCTTGGAGGACATAAAACTAAATGATACCACCAAGAAAAGGACACATTTGAAGAAAATATAAAATTGCACCATGAATTTAATGTTAAAAGATATTATCAATGTATGCTCCCACTTTAAACCAGTTGCTAACACCATTGCTATGAGCAATTGCTTTAAAGTAGAAGAAAACATGAGATCTTGTTCAGAAATCCCTATGTGAAGTCATATGTTCTTGAATGAAACTACATCATGAATAAAGGGTTTCCCCCAAAATTTAATGCTAAACATAGAAAGAAAAGTATGCCACATGCGAGCCAACTTAAGGCATGTCATCCACATCCCAAGCTATCTAAGTACGAAAAACATTGAGAGGGGGGGTTAACCAGTGTTTTAAAATAAATACAATTTATTTATTTATCATAGACTTATATCCATCTAGTTTCTTTGTTATAATGGATATGTGTAGAATCATCAAGGAAAAAATAGGCCCTTAGGTGGCCAAAAATTCAAAAAAATGAAGTTAGGCAACTTGACGTAAAAATTTGAATAAGTTATCTATATTATTTCAAAAATATGTAAGAATAGAATTTGTAGAAAATTGAATGTAGTTTCTAAACTACTAGGTTTGTTTTAAAAAATAGCTATTTGGTAAAAATTTGAAATTTCAATGCACTAGTACTTAAATTTTAGGGAAAAAATAAGTAGGTGTCTGTCTGACCACCCTAGCCACAATAAAATGATAATATTTTTTTATAATATTTTAGATATAAGTAGAGGAATCATGTCTTCATATGATGCATATTTTTCTGTAATTTTTTTCTAAGTAAATAATTAATTATGAAATTTTTATTACAACTTTTAAAAATTATAAAATATCATATGTTTGACCACCTTAACTTGGTCAAAACTTCATGAATTTCATTTTTTTTAATCCTATAATATGTGAAGCATAGAATGTGACACATGTTTCAGATTCAAAAAATGTGATACCATTTGAAAGCTATAGATATTTTCAATCAGCCTATCAATTAGGACTTTAGTCATAATTCAAATAGAAAATGAATAATAATTATTTATTAAATTCAAAGTAAATCATAATTTATATTGGTATAAAGTTGAGATTATCCTTTAAAAACCCTTTTCATTTCCTCAATTTTGGGTAAAAAAAAGTTGCCAACCACATACCCTACACATACCCATCATATTGCCACTTTTTGGCCCATCATGATCTTGCACATACCCTAACTTAGAAGTTCCAATTCTGAAATTAACCCATTTAGATAGGAAAGAATAAATGCTTGATAAAGAAATTCATGTGCTAAAAGATACATAAGATCAAATGATAAAACATGAAGAAAAAATAGACAAAAACTAATGAGAAACCATAACACAATGATTTTATGAGTGGAAATCCCTTTATAGCAAGAAAAACCACTCTAAAAGTTCATTTTATTAGCCTCACTAGCAAAACACAACCTCACTGGCAAAAGGTCAATCTATGCCTCACTGACATGACCTTATATTTGTTTTATTAATCATGAAAATATTAAGAGACATAGGATCTCTCTATTTCACTATAACTCGTGACAACTTCCAGTCTTAATGTCGCTTATGTCCTGCAAGTTTCATAGTATTTGAAACCTAAAAAACACAAAAAACATTTCCACATTGTCTTTTTGTACACAATTACAATCCAACCGTGAAGAAATTTTTTCAAGAATTCATTTCATAGGGCTTTGAGAGAAACCACTTTATACATTTACTATGATTATATACCTAAATCAAATAAATATGCAAACTTGAACATTCAACACACACCCTCAATACGATGTGCATAAGCCATATATATAAATCTATCAATAACTAGATAAAATATATTAGAGCCATACCACTATTGAAGATAGTTTGTAACTAATGAGGAGCTCAAAAATTGCAAATCTCAACTGTAGCATCACCAAATCTTTGAAGAAACTGCACATAATCAATTCTATCCAACATTATGTCAATGAACCTTTGATATTTTTCTTCTATCAATGTTTGATACACATTGTTTCATACAATGAGCTCTAAAACCTTTATTTGTTGTTTTATTCAATAAGATAAAACCTTTGGTAGCATTGAACTATAAAAAATTTACTTGTTGGGTCAGTGAACCCTAGAAGGTATTGGTGAAACAATGTCCTTAATCACCCTTCAAACCATTGCATAGGGCATCCTTAACCTGCTAGAGTAAGTCACCTTCAAAATATGACATAAAGTATGTTTAAAACTTTGTCATTCTTCAAAGACAATACAAACCCTAGAATTGAAAACTTAAGGTTTTAAGTTTGTTCTAGAATTTTGAATAAACCACCAATTGATGAAGAAATTCTTTATCAAAATAATAAGTTTGAAATCATGTAATGACCTTTTGCATATCCATGGTGCATTCTAGAAATTGATTCCTCATGAGATGAACCATAAAATGAAAAAATTATAGAATGATAGGGGTATGTGTAGGATCATGATGGGCCAAAAAGTTGCGATATGATGGGTATGTGTAGGGTATGTGGCTAACAACGTTTTTTAATCCAAAATTGATGAAATGAAAAGGGTTTTTAAAGGATATTCTCAACTTCCCACTAATATAAATTATGCTTTACTTTGAATTTAATAAATAATTATTATTCATTTTCTATTTCAATTATGACTAAAGTCTTGATTGATAGGCTGATTGAAAAACATCTATAGTTTTCAAATGGTATCACATTTTTTGAATCTAAAACATGTGTCACATTCTATGCTTCACATACTATATGATTAAAAAAAATTGAATTTCATGAAGTTTTGACCAAGTTCAGGTGGTTAGACATATGAGTTTTTATATTCTTTAAAAGTTGTGATAAAAAAATCATAAATAATTATTACTTGGAAAAAATTACAAAAAAATATGCATCACATCGAGACATGAGTTCTCTACTTATATCTAAAATATTATAAAAAAATATTATCATTTTAATGTGGTTAGGGTGGTCAGACAAACACCTACTTCTTATTTTTTCTCTAAAATTTAAGTACTACTACATTGAAATTTCAAATTTTCACCAAATAGACTTTGTATAAAAAATAAGCCTAGTAGTTTAGAAACTAAATTCAATTTTCTAAAGATTCTATTCTTACATATTTTTGAAATAATATAGATGACTTATTCAAATTTTTACGTCAAATTTATTAACTCTAATTTTTCTGAATTTTTTGCAACTTAAGGGCATGTTTTTTCCATGGTGATCTTGTACATACCCATAGATTGAAGAAACTTATGAAACTCTTCAACAATCTATAGTTTTTTAGTTTGTAACATGACCTTTTCTTAAGCATTAATATCAAATTAACACTTTGCAGTGAACCATTGCAATGAACTAATCAATGAATGAGCAATGAATCATCTCAACACTAAGGCAAGCTTGGTACAAAAACAATATGTCTAGATAATGTGACATCATTAGCATATGAAAGAGCACTTTTAAACCTTACCTATGCATGAAACCTTTCAATACATCAACCTTAGTCTTTGCAACCATGATCAACTGTACAACAACAACAAGCATTAACTTCATGATCAACATTACAACGAAACTATCTTAAGAATTCTTGAACATCATACATGAAACAAAGGATGAATTATCTGACACCATAAAACAATCACACTACCACAAAAATAAAATTAACATATTATTAGAGTACTTTGAGATGACATATCATTAGAGCACTTTGATATCAATGACAAACCATTGCAATGCCAACAAACTCCCCCTTTGGAATTGATGTCAACACACAAAAAAATTTGCATCCTCATCCTCCATCACTAGAGCCATTTGAATGTCGTTCTCCCCCTTTGACAACAATGAAAAAGGGAATCACAGAAAGTTGTTAATAAGATTGTTACCCTATCATCAACACCACACTAGATTAACACACTTTCATCAAGGTGTCAGCAAGCAACTGTATGAGTAAGTACACTATGTGTTTGAAAAAAGAGATTGCACAAACAAAAAGACTAAATAAACTATCCATAATAAAAACACATTATCCACTGAGTACTATCACACTGTCAAGCAATGATGACTACCATCTGGACCTGCTCCAATGCATACTTCAATTCACTATTTCATCAATGACAGAGAACATTGAACACTGTCCAATACAAATAGTATCTTGAATAACACTATCTTGCACTAACATGCATTGATGCCAAACTAACCATTTCACCCAATCACTAGAAGTGCACTCTGTATCATATTTCTCTTCTCCCCCTTCAAGAAGACCTTCAAGATGCACTAATACAACAAATTTTATGATTAAGGATTGCCACAAACAATGTATGGTGTCACTATCCCATTCACTAAACATCAAGATAGTAAGCCAATCATTTCACTATCACTCCACCATACAATAGCCATCACCATGTCACTGTCCCAACTGACTGAGAGCTGTAAATCTCTATTATCAATCTATGATTAACACACTATTGAAATAACTAGGAATACTTGAATTCTTACTATGATATGAATATCACTATGTCAAAAATAAATATCATAGTGCCAATCATACTACATCAGGAGCAAGCATTAAAATCACTGTACCAAGAACTGAGTGAAGAATGAATAGTGAACATCATCACTATGAAGCCACATTCACATCCTTTACTAGAAGAGATATTGTGCATGAACTATTTGCAGTTCACTTTTTTGAAATGTGCAAACCCAAATATTTTGCAACCAAGCATTGTTATCACACTGCTAAATTGGCAAGACATCATTTTCTACAGTCAAAGATGTCGAAAAAGATATGAACCACTTTCAATAATCATCAAGATCTAACTATTATACTGATAAAATGGTTAAGAAACTTTGTTTTTCACATGATCCCTTACTGTCACTGAAAACTGTGCAATTTTTCATCATGCAATGCAAACCAAACTTGAAAAAGGAATGAAATATATTGAAACGAGAAAGAAAGTATCACTGTACCTAGCATGAATCAATCATATTGCATAAATAATAAGCATGAATATCATAAAATATTGCAATAATAACACTACTCAATAGCACCACTTTAGGAAAAAATATTTGCAAACATTGAAACCATCTGGAATGTGTTAACTATTATTGAACATTATTAATAGCAATATTTGTTAAAGTAATACTATGCCAACATTTTCAAGATATTGAGCACTATTAGATCAAAGTAAACATTCCACAATGATGGACAAGTGGAAAATTCTATCATCACATTGGTATTAGTGACATATCCCTTAATTGAGAGGTGCAAACCTTAATGACTAAGAGCAAGAAATTGTCATTTTTCTGCTAGCATGACACAAGAAAGAGCATTGGCTTATTATAATATCTTCATCACAATTTTGTGCATTGACAATCCTTTTTGACACATGCAACCTGGGAAATTTGTGATAGAGGTAACATCTATAGATAACACTATATAGACCATGATACTGATAAACCAACATATTCAAATAACACTGCATAAAAACATGTGAGAGTCATGTCTGATACATAGTACTATCACACTATCCATCATCTTTGACAGTACCTACAACTATCACTATACCTTTGCTACAATAATTTCCAAAAACAATACCTCAATATGTTAGATATTGCAATACAAAATGAATGAGTTGCAAAATACCACTCCATGAAAAAAATTTAAACATACTACTCAAAATAGAGAGCAATGAAAATAGAATATAGCACTATCACATTTAATGAAGATCACTGCTTAAGCACCATACTATTGATCAATAAGGAAAGAGAAGAATAAATATCACCATTATATTGAGAGATCTACAATTGGATAAAGGATAACTACTCCATGTTGTCCACTTATCATTTTGACACTTGTTGTTCCTTCTACCATATCAATTGTTGAAGATCAATATGTTCATGCAAGACCATTACTAAACTCATTGTCACCTATCAAAGAGTGAAGGTAGTCACAAGATGAAAACCTTCTTCAAAAGATGTAAAACCTTTGTTTGTTGTCACACAGGGAAAACAAACCATCAAGAGAAAAATAATACCATCTAATAATAAACCAAAGTAGATAATAATACGTTATCACTATAACCCAAGTAGAACTGTTCAAAGTTCATTTCTCCTCAAAGGACAATTCACTCTCTTTATCCTTCTTAGATTGAAAATGTTGTAAATATCTACACAAAGACACTTAAGGAAATTGAGATCTATTCTTTGGGACTAAAAAATGAAGAAGCATTGCCAACTAGGATTTTTGCATGCTTGATATACACCTTAAATGACAACATCGCAAATAGTGTATCTTGAAGCTTTTGTTCATAAAAAACTTTCTCTCTTTGGAATTATCAAACTGCCACATTGTTATCTTGCAAATGCCATTGTCAAAGAATTCCTTTACTAAAACTCTTTGCTGAACAAGATCACAATAATAGCACTGAGAAATAATCAAGGAACTACTCATAGATATTTGCAACAAGTTACCTAAGGAGAAGGAATTGAAGCATTATATCATTTTCATATTCAAATGAAGTTAATATTGTAAAGATCAAACTCAAACTATTACCACCATAAGAACACCAAATCACTACAAAGATGCAACCTCTTTGCTCATTAATATAGGGTTTGAATGATAAAGCTATAAGCATCTCCCCCTAACTTCATCCTTCCCTTTAAGCACTAATAGAGGTCACTTGTGTAGTATGCACAAGTTTAGATTCAACCTTGTATTTCTCTTTGTTTCTTCTCCAAACCTTCTTAGTGTCTATTTTCTTATGGTGATTAACTAATTTCATTAGATTACTCCTACAAAATTGAGCAATATGTCTAAACCTATGACATGTATAACATATAATTTTGTTTCTTCTCTTTAACCATTCAAAGGAGTTCTTATTACATCCCATTTTCCTTGCATGCATCCAACAATCCATTTCCCTATGACCAAACTCATAACATGAATAACAAAAAATGTAAAAAGGATTTTCAAACTCAGGCCTTTGTTGTTGTTCTAAATAATAAGAACTTTTGAACTTGTGATTGTTAATTTGTGTAGGTGAAAATTCTTTTGTCTTCTTCTTGACTTCAACATTTGGAGCAACAAAATGATAGTTTAATTCTATCTTCTTCCTTGGATTTTTTATAACATTAGAGCACTATCCTTCTTCAAATCCTAATCCAATAACATCCTTGTGATTTTTTTGTTTGTTCAAGATCTCAAATAAACACTCAATAATCTTTTCAAACTAAAGTGACTTGTGTAATTTGGAAGATGCTTATCCTAATTAATTTCTCAAAGAGACTAAATTTGATTCATACTTCTCACAATCAACCTCTTTTTCTTTAAGCTAATTATTGAATTCTTCTATTTTCTTACCTTCTAAAACTTGAAATTTCAAATATATTATCAGTTTTTCTACATCTTTAAGATCTAAAAGTATCTTGGCCTTGGAATCCATGCCTTCTTGAAGCTACAATCTTAATATTTGATTCTCCACTCTCATTTTCTTCATCTCATCAAGAGCACAAGTGAGTTCACATTCAAGATCAAATTCACATTCATTTTCATTAAACTCTTGCTCATAATATCTCACAGAGCAAACTTCTTCTTTGTTAACAAAACAATTTCTCTTTCAAATGTATCACTTCTTATATCAATTTGTAAGGGTATCATTTCCAAAAACTCATCTCTTTGATACATATCAATTAGTTTATCCCAAACCTCCTTTGCATCCTTTCCATACATAACTTTAGCAATAATCTCATTTGGAAAACTACTAAAGATAGCATTTATAGCCCTAGCATTGAATTCAAGAGCCTTATTCTCATCAATAGTAGAAGATGTTGAAGATAATAAACAACCTTTCTCTATTACTTCCCACACATCAAATCCTAAGGAATATAAATAGATCTCCATACTATGTTTCCAAAAAATTAAATTGGTGCCTTCAAACTGAGGTGTTCTATCTACAAGATACTCTTCCATTTGTGAGTCATTGTCTAGAACTGCTTCTCCACCATTCTTTGTATTTGGTTCAAGTAGTGCTTGTTGTTTACTACTTTGTTGAGTGTTTCTTTTCCCTTTATTTATTTTGATTTTTCCCATGCGGGTACTCCACTACCAGGAACCCTTAAGTTGGTTAAAATTTGTGCAAGGGCCCAGTTTTAATACCAATTTTTGGAGTATGAAAACCACTGAGAGTGAGGGCGGTGAATCAATGTTTTAAAACAAATTCAATTTATTTATTTCTCATAGAATTATGCACCCAATTTCTTTGTTATAACTTAGAAATTCAAATGCTGAAATTAAACCAATCAAATAAGAAAGACTAAATTCTTGAAAAATAAATTCAAGTGTTGAAAGATACACAAGATTTAATGATAAAAAATGAAGACCAAATAGACCACAAATTGTGAGAAACCATAACAGAATGATTTTATGAGTTGAAAACCCTTTGCAGGGAGAGAAAACCACTATGTAAGTTCATTTTATTAGCCTCACTGGCAAAAGGTCAATCTATGTCTCACTGACATGACCTTACATATGTTTAATTAATCTTGGAAAGAATAAAAGATAGAGGATCTCTCTATTTCACTATAACTCATGACAACTTCTAGTCTTAATGTAGTTTATTTCCTATAGGTTTCATATTATTTGAAACCAAAAAGACACAAAAAACATTTCCACATTGCCTTTTCATACATAGTATTTTAAATACATAATTACAATCCAATTTTGAACAACATTTTCCAAGAATTCATTTCATATGGTTTTGAGAGAAACCACTTTATACAATTACTATGATTATATATCCAAATCAAATAAATTTTCAAACTTGAACATTTAGCACACACCCTTAATATGCCATGCATAAGTGTATTGCCAAAAATTGTATACTCTTGAAGAAAGAGACAATTTTGTAGTAAACTTGGTCCTACTTTAGACACTTTCTATCAATCACCCCTTAAAATTGCATTTATAGGCCCCTAATACTCATGATTTTGGACTTTGAGGCCTAATTCGTTCATGAAACCACTTAAATCCCAACAACTATCATTAAAACCACTCAAATTTTGTGAAACCTAGAAAAAATATCCCTAGTGGGACTAAGTCACCCAAGGTGGTGACTTAGTGCCTTTTGTGGTATTTTTCACTTTTGAGCGGGAATGTCATCAATTCAATTTAATTTTTGAATAGATGTCAACGTCTTAGGTCTAAATAATGGGAAAATTAGGCGTTGATGCTTATAAATACACATTTTAAGTCATTTTTAACATCTCCTAATCATTCTTAAAAAGAAAAAAGAAAAAGTCAAGAGAAAAAGTGTCTTACACAAGAAGATTCAATAGCATTTTGTAACAAAGTTGAAACTTTAGGGAGGAAAACAAGTGTTTTTGCAAGTCTTACAACTCACTTTTTATCCAAGACCATGCAATGCAAAGGATTGATCATTGATTCCTATGGTGAATCATGGAGAAATCTAGGTTGAAGAGATGCAACTAGCCATTAAATCACACCTAATGACTTGATTTGAATGTGATTCCATCTTCCATGTTCCTCTTATATTCATATTTAAGGTTTGTGTTACATTTTACATATCATTTACATTCATTTGAAGTGTTGTAGAGTTTCTTGCATCATTCAAGCTCCATTTAATCACCTCATTCTAGCACATTCAAATAGGGTTTTATCTCATTCTCAACTCTTCTTAGTCTTAGACACACTTAAGACTGGATTTTATGTAGGTTTTTCATTCACAAAGTTTAAATACCAACTATGGGTTTGACCAAGGAAAATGCCCCATTAGAAACCAATTTATCTTCTATTTTTTAGGGTTTTTTGAAGATTGAAATTCAAATTTCCATCTAAAAGAAGAGTGCAAGTTGTGGGTTTCCATTTCCACTTTCAGATTTATAGAAAATCCAAAGTGGACTTGTTAAAATAAATATTTCAGCAGATCCCTTCGGGTTTCTTTTGTATTGTGTGTGCGTCGGCCTATGCATCGCCGAGTTTATTCGGCTTTCCATCAAGTTTTAATCTGCCACTCTACGTATCTTCTCTTCGTAACTTTGGGTAGAGGCTTCCCTTTTGGGTCCTGAGGAGCTGCACTGGGCACCCACATGTCTCACTTGCAGAGGTTTTTATTTCTTTAAAGTCTCTTCAGGTTGCGAAAGACTTTTGTGGGGCCATTATTTCTAAAGAGCGTCAGAGGGTCCTACATCATGCTATGTGGCAACAGATCACAAATCTTTCAATACAGTAAAGAGGTGAGCAACCACGGGCAACAAAACACTGCCACGCGTCTTTTGCACTCGATTGATGCAGTTTTCCCTCCACTTCAACAAGGACCTCAGCTCATTGGATGCATGTTGCATCTTCGAAATCTCTCGACAAGGATGAGAGAAGTTTTCATTTGGGAAACAACAGGTTGCCACATGCCTTACAACTTATCCTTGAAGCGGGCAATAGGCTGGCTGAGGGAGATTATGCTATTGGGTGCCGCTCTTCATGGTCGTTTAAAGCGGTGGATGACACTTGTCACCTCAAGCCTGGCTGAGACCACTGCCATCATTACGAAGGGTGCGCCTACACCTGGATGACTAGATGTTATGTTCTAACTCGTTGCCATTGTAACGACATTGAGAATCTTTTGATTCTGGCATCATTGCAAAGGATTGTGGGATCTTTTCTGTTACAGCTCTCCAAAGCGGTGGGAGTTTTCTCTCTAGTTATATATACTCTCTCTGTCGATGAGAGAGGGGGTCCAAAAATTTTAGAAGAAAGGATACTGGTTTTAGCAAGAGACACTAGGCCTCTTTTACATGTTTATTTGTAAGAAACTTTCAGACTGTGCCAACTATTCAGCCTTTCTATTTTTCATGTTTTGATTAAACTGTAAACTGTGCTTTATACTGTCTTAAGCATTTCATTTGAAAGGACTTCTATATATTGAATACAAGCGTGCTTATCTGAATCATGTCTAAATGACTCTTCTTAGTAGTAAGGACGTATGCAATAATATTTTATGTCAATAAATGAATTGTTTATACTATAGCTCTAAGTCCCCGACATTTTGGAATGTGACAACACCATTCAGGCCCCTAAATCTATGATTTATTGTGCCCATCAGCAAATTTTGGCACATCACATTAGATTAGACTTTGCTTCATTATATCTGTTTCCTTTTCCCTTTCCAAAATCCATTATAGAAGAAGTCAACTTCTTTAAAATCCAGAGGTCACTCAGTTTGGCACAAAGGGGTCCCCCTTGAACTAAGTTTCCCATAAGACACTGTTACCTTGTCAAATTTTGGCGTCAATACTTAGCTCTTTTTCTAGCATGCCCGGTGGGACCTAAACTAATAAAATTGCCTTGTAGAGGGGTGTATGAGCCATCGGCCTGTAACTAGATCCTAGACTGCAAATAACCCAAGTTTACTAGTACCTCCACTAGGGACAGTCTAGGCCACAAATCAGTTAGTAACCATTCCATTCCCACCATCCTTTCCTCTCACCATGTTGCCAGCTACAAACAGAAACTATGTAGCATGGGATGCTGGAAGTCCCCTAGTAGCCCCGGTAGCGCCTGCTGTTTGGAGCGCTATCCTAGATTCGGCCCTGAAAGCTCTTCCCAAATTTTTTGGAGACAACACAAAAATTCTAGTAGAAAATTTGTAGGATGTAGCAAATGTATGTCTGGTACACGATATTACAGTGTAGAATGTAGCCCTAAGGCTCCTTGCTATGTCCTTCAAAGGCAAGGCTCTCGAGTGGTATTGAACACTGACTCCTAATTCAATTCACACTTGGGATGACCTCGGAGACCCATTCTATGAAAGGCTCTCAAATGATGGAGATCATTCTTCATTATATTATCAGCTATTCATCATAAAACGAGCACCCCAGGAAGCTCTGATGGATTTCAATGCCCGATTTCACTCAAATTGGTGGAGGATTCCTGTGACTATCCGCTCGACTCTAGAACTGGCATTCATATTTTATCTGAAGTCCATTAACCCTAACATTTCTATGATGATTAAGTCTTTTGGAGGAGCCACTCTACCAAATGCTTATGCTACCGCCATCAAAGCTGAGAATCATTTGATAGATTGCAGAAAGTTTCCTCCTCGACCTATTATCTTGATATTTCCTGAAATATCAAACTCTGCACAAGAGGTCGCATTGACTAGTGCGGTAGCAACTCCCCAGTCGATGTACTCATATGCGGCCCCTCCTGAAAGCTTGGCTTCTACATCGAGTTCTTCCAAGGATGAAATAGGCGACCTCAAGGAGATGTTGTGAACTATGGCAAATGACATAACAACTCTCAAGTGGAACCAAGCAATGCCTCTACGGCCCGCATATCAAAACTATTATGGTTGGCGGTCTACTTATCAGCAAAATCAATATCAGAGTGCACCTTGCACTAACCCACTAGTGCCGATTACAAACCAAATGGTCTCGGTGCCTACTCTGCTGACAAGTGTGTCGCCAAGCTCAAGTAGGGAATTAACCATGAGACAAAATATTCTTATTGATGATATCAGTCCATGGTGTTTCCCCTGCAACGATGCACATATGCCCTAAAATTGTCTGTGTGGAAACTTACAACAGAAGGTGGAAGAACAATGCAATCAAGGTATTACAGCAGAAAATGGAGGACATGCTTATGCCTTGCCAATGGAGAGTGCGGTCCTTATAGCACAAATGCAAGGAATGTCTTTAGAGAAAGAGTCCAACATTGCTCCTGATCATGCGCTCTTCTCTTGGATGGAAGATGAGGAAATAATGTTTGCTAATGATGCATCCATATCTAAAACACCATAGGTGCAATCTGACTATAACACACGCTCAAAGAGGAGATTCACCAGTGAGCCTATTGTTTCACTTCCAGACAGTCCACAACACAAAGGCATGTTCGATCAAATTCTTGGCGCTTCGACCGTCTCTTCACCTTCTCAACCACAAAATAAAATTATTATACCAAGAGCAAAGGAGCATAAATCTCCAAGCTCGTCACCTTTTAATGTGGTGGAGCAATTAAAGAAATCATCCACTAATGTGTCTTTATGGGACATTCTAGCTATCCTAGAACAGAATACTATGCTACAGAGGGTGCTTCAGCAAGAGACCAACTCAATACCAACAGAGCCATCTACCAGTATAGAGGTGGTTTATCAAATGCCACTAGCTAAGGTTCTTATAGCCAAAGTGAAGGAACCCCATGCAGAAGGAGGAAGTAGGCCGAAACCTCAACCCTTCTTCTTGACTCTCATTATAGGGGAAAAGCTATTACACAACGTTATGATTGATTCTGGTGCTAGTACAATGGTTATGCAAAAACTGATAGCTGAAGCCTTGGGACTCAGCTACGAACCTATGAAGAAGGGGGTGATGTAGCTAGATGGAAATAAAGTTGATACTGTGGGTGTCATCAAAGTGCTTCCATTGAATCTATTTTCCTGCCCAAGTATCACAGTCCCGCAAGATACAATGATCATAGATGTTCCTCCTATGTTTGGTCTCTATCTATCCTAAGAATTTACTTCAAAGGTGGGCAAATATTTGTCTTTAGATTGGTCACATCTAATACTTAGGACCAAGCATGGCGCTAAAATGAAGATAGAATCAGAGGCTCTATATTCCAAACATGTGGCGGATGAGGCGCTGATCAATTTTGAGGCCGCACATACCTCTATCACCAAGCAGGACATGTATAGTGTCAAACTGCTAGAGGAAGAGAAGGTGAGTAGAGACCGAAATGATAAGGAAGATGATCTATTAAGCAAACACATAAACAATGATCCTTTTGGGAATTATCATGCTACCGGATTGGGAACATATAAGATTTATGATGAAGACCAGGTTCTTCTGAAGGTCGCCAAAGAATCCGACAATAACCAAGAAAATGAGTTGTGGACATTGTATTTTCACAGAGCAAGAAGCAAAGTTGGAGCTGGAGCATGGGTATGTCTAATATCCCCGCAGAATAAAAAGTTGTTGAGGTCTTTCTGATTCCAATTCGCCTATTCCAACAATGAAGCTAAATATGAAGGGTTAGTCCAAGGTCTAAGCCTAGCGAAATGAATGGGTATTAAGCAATTGATTATGTTCGAAGATTCTGAATTGGTAGTTAATTAGGTCCAAGGAATTTCCACAGTGAAGAATGTCTGAATGAGATCCTATCGGCACCGAATCTAGGACCTGATTAAAGGTTTTGAAGCTTTCAACATCTTGACCATTCCCCGAATGCAGAATAGCAATGTAGATCACATGGCGGTGATCGGTGCTCAGTTTGATCCTATCTCTGACTTGCTTCGGAATAAATATTCAATGAGAATGCTTGTT
>VDFB02271358.1:170091978-170248662 GCA_007258455.2 Sequoia sempervirens | reverse complement strand
AAAATTGTAAACCACTATTGTGGGATCACCCAGGAACCTTACTTCTTTGAGATCTACCTTGTTCATAGGCTTGATCTTTTTTTCCAAATTAGTTTTCTTCCCAAATTTTCTCCTACAAAATTTTTAGATGTGTCCTGGTTTGTTGCAAGTGTAGCACACAATATATCCTTGATCAAACGAATTTGCATTCATCCTTGACTTGCACTGATTTTCCTTGTGTCCGTAGATATTGCAAGTGTAACAATAGTCTTAAAAATACTAAATCCTTCCACTATTATTAAACTTATTCATCATCATTTGGCTTCTACATTCAATAGCTCTATGTCCAAACTTGTTGCAAACATATCATTTTCCAGTAAGGAATCCAACATTCTAACTCATTCTATTTTGACCTTCATTTGACTTTTACATTTTGTTGCTCTATGTCTAAACTTACTGCATGAGAAACGAAAACCATTAAAATATGGGAACCTTTGAGCATTAGGTTTTCAGAGGGGAAACCTTCTGGTATTTTTCCTTCGGTTCTTGTTTTGATAAGTGTTTCCTTGAAATTTCCTTTGATTGTCCACTTTGTTGAGAACGGGTTTAGTCTTTGATCTTTTCCCTTCTTCAAGTCCTAGACCAACTTTATCATTTGAAGGTTTTTGAGATAAAATCAACTCATCAAGCATTGTAGAACTTATCTTAAACATTTCTTCATGAGTTTTTTCTTTTTTCCATATTAGCTCTTAGGGTTACTACTTCTTGTTCAAGCTTATCACATTTTGATGTCTTCTGATTAATAATATCTTTCAAGAATCCTTCCTCTACCTTGATTTGTTCAATTTACAATTTCATAAAATTTTTCCACACTTTTGCTTTCTTCTAGTTTCATTCTTAGATTCTCAATAGTCTCCTTTGCTTCTGTTAGTCCTTGGATAACTTTTTAATGTTTCAATTTAAACTTTTGAATATGATTCCTTAGTTTTTGAATGCATTCATCTAATTTCTTGACATTTTCTTTTAGATCTTCACTTTCAAACTCATAAGTCTCTATTCTTAATTCTCCATCCAAGTTAGATCCCTTCTCCATTTGTTCAACCTACGAAGATCTCCTTCAAGCTATTAAACTTATTCCAAAGGACCAAGCTTTGATACCAATTGTTGAATAGGAAAACTGAGAGGGTGTGTGAATTATTTTTCACAAAATTAAACCTTTAATCAATCACTAGAAATAATACTTAATACTTCTTAAATGATTAATCATTGAATGCCAATGCATAAACTCAAATCCAACACATAAACACAATAACACCATATTTACGTGGAAAACCCAATGAGGAAAAAACCACAATGAGGATTAAATCACACTATAGAGAATATCAAAACTCATTACAAAAAGGCTCACTACCTAAAATAAGGACTCACTGTCCAATAGGGCTGAAACTTGAAGGGCTCACTACCATAGATGGTGCAGGAGCACCAATCCATTTCAATAAATTGGCTCTAGTTGTTTCATGAAAATTTGAGTCTAGGTTGTTTGATTCTAGTTTTTTTGGAGTGTTTAAGTTCAAATAAGGTCTATTGAGACCATTTTGATATAATTGGTAAATTTTGGTGTCTTTTGGTTCTATATTGTAAAAGTTGCAAATCATGTCAAAAAGTTGTCAAGGAGGGTAAAATGTCATTTTCTTGTGTTATTTCATGTTCTTAGGTTGAATAAGGTCTAAATATATTATTTCTAATGTTTTAGGAGGTTAGGGAAGTCAATTTTCAAAATAATGCAAAAAAGCAAAATGTTGTCATCAAAAATTGCAAAAAAAATGCAACTTTGTGAACACCAACGGTCATGGGGAGTTTGAAAGATAGTTGAGGGATGTTGATTTAGTTGGTGTGGTTTTTCTTGGTGGGAAAGAGTTTTAAAAGTTGAGAAACATCAATGTAAATTTTGGCTTGGTGGATTTGAAGCAAGAAACCAATAAAAATCTCACTATTTTCCCAAAAATTTCTATGTAAATCATTGATTGTAGGCCTGTACGGTATCTGTACAGATACAAGATTGTGCAAATTCTTGATGAATTCATTAGTTTCATGAGTCAACTGCATTTTTTTTTTGGTTTGAGAGGATCAAATTTAATTTGAAGAATTTTATTCTTGTTTCTTTGTGACTACCTGGGTATACCTTGTTTTGGGGTTTATGAACATTTAGCATGTTTTAAGGACCATTTCATCTACTATAATCCTTGTAACTTGTGAAATGTTTCCTAAGGAGGAGGTTTAGATGTAGGTTGGTTGAATAAAGTAGGGTGTAAGGTTGTGTGAGAGTTTTGATGACTGTCCTAGGGAGTTTAAGAGTTTTTACCATCAAAATGGAGGTTTAGTGCAAGGGTTTTATGAAATATTTGGGGAAAGTGATATTTCTTGATCATTTAAGCACGCACAGGATTTTTAAAGGGTTTTTGAGTTAGTGACAAGGTCTGGTAAAGTTAGGAAGGTATTTTTTCAATAAACCCCCATGTAATAATTTGCAAGAAATGAGGGTTTCGTGGTAGAGTGCTTGGGGAAAATTTCACTACAAATAAATTATGAAATATGGAGTTTTGATGGTAGGTTAGTGCTGCCCCATTGATTTTTTGGGTTGGTAGTAAGATTAAAGGGGTTTCTCTTTGTAAAAGTGGCCTAATTCATGGCCTAGGTTAGCATAGAAGCCATGATTTGAAGTTGATCTCTCAAAAGAGTTGCATGAGATTCTAAGTTATGTTTTAGGATGATTTTATGGGTGTCTAAAAGGATAAGGATATTATTCATTGTGAGGGTTTAGTGAGAGTTAGGTTCAAAAATTTAGGTATGCAGACCTACTAGAGAAGAAGAGTGTTTGTGTGAAGAAGTGCCCTTGTTAGGGTTTTGAGTTTCAAATACTTGTTGAATAGTGTTGGATTTGTACTGTTTGTTTTGGAATCATCCTTGAATGAAATCAATTGGTATTAGATCCTAGGAATTAGGTCTCTTGAGGGGGAAGATTGAAAGTTTGTGTGCAATGAATGGTGGAATTGGAGGAGTCAAGATGCCTCCCAAAGGAAGCACTATTGTTAGAAAGATTGATCAACAGGCTAGAGAATTATAAACCTTGAAGAAGGAGATTGTTGCATTGAAGTCTAATGTTGGGGTCACTATGGATGAAAGTGATTTTGAAGAGGAATAAACCTCTAGTGAAGAGGAAGAGTTGGATCTAGAGGATGTGAGGATGCTAAAGCTTTTGAAGGTTGTGAAAGGTGATGGACAAAGAAAATTGGATTCAAATTCCTATGTATGGAGGTAAATTATATGGTGAAGAGCTCTTGAACTGGATAGGAGCCATGGAGAATTACTTTGAGAGTGAGGAAGTAGATGAAGATCACAAGGTGAACAAGGCGAAGACCAAGTTGAAAGGACACGCTTTGTTGTGGTAGAACTTTGTGCAAGATAAAAGGAAGAAAAAGGGAAAGACCAAGATTACTTCTTGGGAGAGAATGAAGACAAAACTCAAAGGTAAGTTCATTCATAGTGATTATAATGTTCAATTGCCTAAAATACTTCAAAATCTTCAGCAAAAGGACCTAGATGTGAAGGCATACACTGAGGAGTTTTATAGGTTAACTATAAGGACAAAACATGAGGAATATGAGGAATAAAGAGTGGTAAGATATCTTAATGGACTGAGCTATAATATTAAGGATGAGATAAGTTTGATAATGCACAGTGGTATATAGGTCTGATAATGAAAAGGCTTTGAGGATAGTGAATCTAGTGCATAAATTTAAAGGAAAGGACAGAGTGAGACAAGTAGAAAGGAAAGGATAGATTCATGAAGATAGGTATGCTATATGGACAAGGCAGAGGGTATTTGGTGCAGGTTCTATATTAGTCACAGATGGAAAAGAGGTCAAAGGATGTTCAACAAATCAAGGGAAGTATTATCAAGTTGACCAAGTGCACAAGAATGGTAAGCGCAAAGCAAGTTTTTAGAATTTACCAGTCAATGCATATTTTTCAAGTTAAAGAAATGAAGCTTTCAAAGGAGGAACAATTGAAGATCAGTTTCCAAGAGACATGGAAACCTTTTTAGGTGGGGTGTATGGTGCAGGAGCACCAATCCATTTCAATGGATTGGCTCTAGTTGTCTCATGAAAATTTGAGTCTAGGTTTTTTGGAGTGTTTGAGTTCACATAAGGTCTATTGAGACCATTTTGATGTAATTGGAAAATTTGGTGTCTTTTGGGTCTATATTGTAAAAGTTGCAAATCATGTCAAAAAGTTGTCAATTTTGACAATAGTTGTCAAGGAGGCTAAAATGCCATTTTATTGTGTGAGGTTGTTCTTAGGTTGAATAAGGTCTAACTAGACCATTTATAATGTTTTAGGAGGTTAGGGGAGTCAATTTGAAAAATAATGCAAAAAAGAGCAAAATGTTGTTATCAAAAATTGCAAAAAAATGCAACTTTGTGAACCCCAATAGTCATGGGGCGTTTGAAAGTTAGTTGAGGGATGTTGAGTCAGTTTTTGTGCTTTTTCTTGGTGGGAATAAGTTTAAAAAGGTGAGAAACATCAACATAAAGTTTTCCTTGGTGTATTTGAAGCAAAAAACCAATAAAAATCTCACTATTTTTTGGAAATTTTATGTGCAATTCATTGATTACAGGCCTATATGGTATCATATAGATATACAATTTCTAAAATTACTCATGAATTAATTGAAAGCATGAGTCAGCTACATTTTTTGATTGGTTTGAGAGGATCAAAGAGAATTTGAAGAATTTTATTCTTGTTTCTTTGTGACTACCCGGGTATACCCTGTTTTAGGGTTTGTGAGCATTTATCATGTTTTAAGGACTATTTCACTGACTATAATCCATGTGAATAGTGAAATAGGACCTAAAGAGGAGGTTTAGATATAGGCTAGTTGAATAAAGTAGGGTGTAAGGTTGGGTGAGAGTTTTGATGATTGTCCTCGGGAGTTTAAGAGAGCTTTTACCATGAAAATGGAGGTTTAGTGATAGGGTTTGATGAAATATTTAGGGCCAATGATATTTATTGATCATTTAAGTATGTGTAGGATTTTTTAAGGGTGTTTGAGTCGGTGACAAGGCCTGGTAAGGTCAAGAAGGTAGTTTTTCAATAAACCCCCATGTAATTTGCAAGAAATGAGGGTTTCATGGTAGAGTTCTTGGGGAATGTGTCACTACAAATAAATTATGAAATCTAGAGTTTTGATAGCAAGCTAGTGCTTCCCCATTGGCTTTTTGGGTTGGAAATAAGATTAAAGGGGTGTCTCTTTGTAAAAGTGGCCTAATTCAAGGCCCAGGTCAACGTAGAAGCCATGATTTGAAGTTGATGTCTCAAAAGAGTTGCATGAGATTCTAAGTTATGTTGTAGGATGCTTTGATGGGTGTCTAAAAGGATAAAGATATTTTTGGTTGTGAGGGTTTAGTGAGAGGTTCTAAAATTTAGGTCTTCAGACCTACTAGAGAAGAAGAGTGTTTGTGTGAAGAAGTTCCCTTGTGAGGGTTTGGAGTTTCAAATAATTGTTGAATAGTGTTGTATTTGTGTTGTTTGTTTTGGAAGCCTCCCTGAATGACATCAATAGAGATAGAAAAATGGCTTTCTTCTAGAATATAAAAGTTATGGCTCACTGCCAGAAGTATGAATTGATGGAATACACCTTCCTTGTGCTAAATTCAATTCCAAATTAAGCTAAAAATATGAAGTACTACCTCACATGATAGTTTCTCAACTAATCCACAATTGATAAATCATTTAGGAACTCACACACTCATTCCTTTCTCGCTCTCTCTTCTCTACATTTCTTCACTTCAAAACATCTTATATAGAATTCATGTAGTACATCATATTAGGTCAGCTAGGATCTATACAAAACATTCCCAAGTTATAGTCAATCTTCTTAATACATAACGTGTGTCAGGTCAGCCAAGACTGGGACCTAAACATAAAAGCTTCAAACAATCAAACAACTTCCAAATATGATGTAACATCTAATTCTCATCATACTACCATAACTATAGTGTACATAGTTAAAGTTTGTCATTGATAACTTATTGCTCCCAACACAAAACTTCTCAAGTTCTTGAATATAGTTGTCTAAGTGAATCATGATGACATCTATTAAGATAACAGAGACATAGCTTGTCTTGTAGAATCTAGACCCAAAAACCAGCACACCAGTTTAGTGATAAAGAATATTTTTGATAGGGAATAGCTTTTGGTAAATGCCTCATACATTTGGTACTATGTTGACATTGATGACAACCATTTGATGCAATCCAATTTCTAACAACATCTACATCAAGAAGTATGAAGTGTGTTAAGTTAATTTTCTGAGTTTCAGTGGAACTCTATCTTCAATATATGTCAGATGCATTGTTAGCAGTTCATCTTTAATAGTGAACCACCCTTTCTTCTATCTCTTTCCATTTTGGGCAATGAGCCCATTGGTAGTGACCACTGAGTGAGCCTTTTTTTTTGGATAGTGAGTCCACCGTTATGTATCAAACATTGTAACTAGTTATAATATATTGTGAGGTAATCCTCACTATGGTTTCCCCCTTTCTGGATTTTCCATGTAAATTTGGTGTTCTTGTGTTCTTTGATGTGATGCAAGCTTTCTATGTTCATTTCCATTACCGCAAGTATAATGTGATGCATTGAATGAATCTATAAAGTTGATGAAGATAATGAATTTTAGTGAATATTGATTCACACCCCCTCTCACTATTTTGGGTGTTCAACACCATGGCCATCAATATAACTAGGGCATAAAAGTTTGAAAGAACGAAATAGATAGGTAATAACCCACAACCAAAAGAGGAACCCAATAACAAATAGATAATAATTTTTTTTATACAATAGATAATAAAATATCTTACACAAGGAATAATAATTATTTTAAAATAGATGACCATGTAAATTATAAACAATATAGAATTATTTCATATGAAACACTCCATATGCTACATACCTATACAATGTATGGACAACCAATGAAAGCCTTAGGGCACAAAAAGTGATAATTTTTTTCACAAAAATAGGTCAAATTATATGTCAATCTTTATTTGTGTGACCTTTCAAACTCAATTATGAGATCCATTTTGAGCTATAATGATCCTTGTAAAAGTGCACCCATAAATTCATTAAAAATGACTAAATACCAATGATATTAGGTTAGTAAGACCTAAAAGAATAAGGGTTAGAGAGTGATAAAGCTCTATTAGGCATGCTATGAAAGTAGATTGAGAAACTTGAAATACAAATGAGGATTAAAAATCTCTAGTTTGAAACATACTTCATATTTACCCAGTGTATAATTTAACCAACTAAACTATAAAACATGAATAAAATAATTCAAAAAACTCTCAACCACATGTAGTTCCCAATATGGTAATATGGTTGCTTACAATGACACCAAGGCATTGTATTTTAAACTAGAATTCCTTCCAAACAACTTATGGAATGGTAGATTTATAGATTTCCCTCTTAACAAGACTAGTTGAGAGGATTAATGGATAGGATTAAAATGATTGGTTATTTGATTATGAGGTGAAGGGTGGAAAAACTTAAAATTTTAATTATTTTTTATTATTTTAAGATATAAAAATAAAATTTAAATAATAAAATTTATTTAAATATGGCATGTGCTCATTTAAGAGTTTAGAAAATAATAATAATAATTAAATCTAAATGCACAATAACTGATGTAGTACGAGAGTGTATTTTCAACGTCTACTTCGACATACAAATCTGTGTAAGATCTGGGCACTGGCTATGCAACCTACAAAAAGGAATGGAGATCCATGTGCATGACATTCGATGGTTGTACCATCCTTGGCTACCGTATAACTTTCTTTATCTACAATAAATGACTTGGAAACTTTCAAGAAACTGTCACTCCAGTTTGACAATCTGACAACTAGTCATCAATAAGGAATCAAACATTTGAAGGTATTATTCTCCACATCATGGAAGATATCCAACTTATATGAAATTTTTAAAATTAAACTATTTGATAATTTTTACTATTTACTTTGGTGTTAGCTGTGTTTATTTTTAAGTTTTAAAACTAAATGTGTGTTTAGTTTTTATTTTAGATTTGGTATTTTTTATACATGTTTAAATATATTATAGAATATATAATATTATATATGAAAAATATAATGTAATAAATATATATAATATTTTATATATAAAATATATTTATAAATTTGAGTAATTTTTTTTTACATTATATAATATTTTATATTATATATATAATATAATATTATTATATCAATCTATAATATATTAATATATATTACAAAATTTTATAGATTATATATGTTATATTATAAATGTAATATTATATCACATTTATTATAATATATTATATATAATATTATGATATTACAATACAATAATATAATATATTAAAATATAGAATATGTTATATTAGAATATATTATATCATATATATAATATAATATAATACAATATAATATAATATCATAACATATAATATAATATTATTATATCAATCTATAATGTATTCTAATATAATATATTTGTTTCATACTTTCCAATATGTGTCTTAAATTAAGGTTACATATCTATTAGGGTTAGGGTTAGGATTTCTGAGATAATACCATATTAATATATTATAGATTGATATAATAATATTATATGGTAGGGCTAGCTTCCGGGTTGTAAATAATTCCCGTTCGGCTCTGGCGGTCGAGCATTGGTACGGCGTCGCGTCACGTTAAATTTCTTGAGTCTAAAATATGTAATAATAATATTATAAATATTTTCATCCATAATAAATGTGATATAATATTATATTTATAATAATATAAATATTAATTATAAAAAAAAAATCAAATTTATAAATATATTTTAAATATAAAATTTTACAATGTATATTAATATAACTATATTTATATAAAAAATATTATATATATTTATTACATTATATTTTTCATATATAATATTATATATTCTATAATATATTTAAACATGTATAGAAAAATACCAAATGTAAAATGGTCCTTTCCCATTGGATTTTAAAACACAAAATAAACTCTGACCTTTAGTAGAGTGTATTTGTGCATGTTTTGAGAAGATACCAGTTGGCCTCGTTTTCTTTTAATTTGTTTGATTTGTGGGGCCATTTATACTTACTTGAAAATATATCTTTCATTTACGTGCACAAAAATTGACACCTCTGATTCGGGTTGGTTATCCATTATTTTCCTATGGTGGCATTCTGGGCTACAATACGTCTTTTATTATTAAACTGGTCTTAGGAATGCGGGTCTAAGTTGGGTTATAATTAGGATATAGAACAGAGGGAAAGAATGATTAAGATATGATTGATGGAACATCACTGTATGAGTATCTCTCAAGAGTTTAGTTGTCTTAAATTTGTGCCATGCGTTTGGCTCTATTTTGGATGTTGGGTTGGCATTTGGTTAGTTGGTCAATAACTTAAGCGTTGGGAATGGTCAATTGGGCATTCTGTTTTAACCGAGGACTGTAAAATTTGGCTCTAAGGAAGACCGCCGTCCATGAGTCATGGAGGAAAATTAACCGTCCAAAATTCATTCAATTGTTACTTTAGATGGGTGAGGTGTGTGGTGAATTCCATGATGAATTGTTGTGTCGGTACTTTCATCGGTGAATTGTTTGGTGGAAAAGATCATCATTGTCCTAGCCACTTTTATTAGACAAGATTTATCAAACAATAGTCTTAACATTTGGGCTTTCTTAACATTTTAATTTGTGGTCCGATAATATTTGCTGGATTAGATATTGAGATTTTGTTACCTCATTAAATTATTCTTAAAATGTCACTTTTATGGTTAAATATTTATTTACTTCTATTTGGAAGTCTTGAAAAAAATCAATTCAAAATTTAAAATTGTTTTAATATTACTTTTTTATTAATTAACATTTTCAAATTCAATAAAAATTTGAAGATTATTTTCAATAGTATAGAGATTGTGGGTCAATATAATCAAAACCAATTTGATATTTTAAAAAGTATTATCTCTTTATTGAATTGAAAAGAAAACATTCATAGCTTAACAAGGATTTAATGATGATGGCTTTAGGCTATTAGAATCATGGCTTCTTAACATATTTATCTAAAATGGACGACTAAGTGTAGCATGTACTATGAATAAGGTTGTAAAATAAATGATATTTAAAACCCAAAATGATAGATGCTCAAATCTTCTTGAAAATGAAACACTTTGTACACATGACTTCAACGAGAAAACTTTGCAATCAATTTGACTTGAACATGAAAATAGATATATCCAATCCAATCTTCAACTCCATTAAAACTCCAAATTTGTTGTCCAAAAGATCACAAATAAAGTAAATTTGATGAAAATAGACAAAAAATACAAACATCTCATATAATTTTAATATGGAAAATATATACTTAAGCCACTATTTCTTCACAACTATATATGTCTATTTTCCTAGATACAAAAGCATGATCATATTTGAGTTGAAATAGATAAAATAAATGGCATTGCCACCAATATTTTTTACCAAAACCATCAACTAGTCAATTATAAAACATATAAATAAAACAAGAGAAGAGTCAAATAAATTGATGACATAATTTATTCCCACTAAGACAACATGGATAGTATGACACTATTTAGAATGACTAAAATGGTAGAAATTTTAATAGAAGGTATACAATTTTCCATCAACACTATCCTTCAAGTACTACTTACTATATTTATGATTTTTTTCTTTTAGGAAATTTCTTGGGTTTATGTTTCTATTTTCCTTGCTAGCATGTGGATGATGCCAAGGGACATTTATTAGTGGATGTTGACACAAGTAACATTGAAAATGTTTCATGTTTTTCATGTTGCTCATTATTTTCTCGTATATTATTTACTTTAGGCTTTAGTAAGTACACCATGTATATTGTGATCCACCTTTTTATTCTTCAATTCATTTTTCTCATCCTTACACTTTTTCTACTATTTATTCAATGTTTATTTTGTATCATGTTTTTATTAAAAATTAGGGTTTATGGCCCTGATCCCATATAACATCATGAAATAGGCCTCACAACTAGTAGATCAAATCCAAAAAAAACAAAAAGAATAAAACAAGCTTCCTAGCTAGCAAAACAATCCAAGAACATGCCTATAGGTCACCCACAAAGCTACAACAAAAATGACAACATCCACCCCAAAGGTGGAAAAGAATACATCTGTTTCAAAAGGGAGCTAAAACCATTACAAGTAGGTTTTGATGGGACCAAAAACCCGAATCACCAATACATAGTCATGCTTAGAAAATCTGATCCTATCAACATTCCTTAAAATAACCATCCTGCAACAATCTTGTCGCTTAGAGAACCAATTTTAGAGCCATAAACAAAAGTAATGTTGATGGGGAAGATAAGCCTTTCCATACAACTCGCCTCTCCACCTCTATAGGAGAAGTCACCAAGATTACCCTATCCGCAATTAAAAGGACTCTCTAGCATACCCAAACTCCACCTCAATAGGAGTTGCAAGGGAGAAAACTAGCTGAAGAAGCATAATAAACCAACCACACCATCAAAACCCTTTTCCACCTCAAAGGGATAGGTCTCCACCTCAATAGGAGACACAATTTATAGAGCCAAGAAGATTGCAAACACTCTAACAAAGAGAATAAACTTAGCAACCATGGGTAACAAAAGCACCTAAGACTTCATGATAAATATAGAATGCACCCACACCCAAAAAAATGCATGAAACCTTGGAGTCCACAACACCCTTGAAGCTCATGAGCACACAAGCCACAAAAATTTTAGTGTAGTGTTAAGTTTAGCTTAGGGTAAATCACGTAGGTGGTTTTTTCCCATATTGGGTAGTTATTCACCTATCACATTTGTCATGGATTTAAAAATTCTATACACTATGTATTCTATATCTCATCTGAATATATTTTCATCTTTGATTTTAAATAGTAATAGCAAGTTGTGAAGTGTAAACCTAAATGTCAAAAATCAAACTCTTGATCATTATAAAACATGTGAATCAAACTTTATATTTGAACAAAAGGGAAATAGTGGTTCCACCTTTTGGGAGATGGGATTGGCCCTATTTCACACTTCAATTCATTAGAAAACTAGATACTCGAACCAAGTGACTCAATTGAGGAATAGCTAGTGGATTCCTTGGATAATTGGATGGGGGATCACCATTAAATGAAGCTTCAAAAGGGAGAAATGGAGAAACTTATGCAAACTTGCTATGAAACCTAGAAAATTGAAAGCATGAAATCAAACTAATAAACAAAATGGAACAAAAAAGTACTTGGATGAATGGAGATGCCAAGACAATATCTACAAACTTTAAAAATTACTATTAGGTTTCACTCTAGGACTAATACACCAGGTAGGGAATATGAGTCCTGCTATAGGGTTTTCAGGGAAAAATTTGGAATTCTTCTATCAATTATTAGGATCTACTAAATGGTGATAAAAAATTTCAATGCACTAGGTTGGGTGATTTAGTCCACCTATAGCTTTTTCTAAGTATGTTTCCAAGTCCTCCAAACCCAAATCTGACACTATTCAATGCTATTGAAAGGCTATATTAGGGACTAAATCACTAGGTTGGGCGAATGACTCTAATTCACATAAATATGCAAAAAGAACATCACGAGAGAGAGAGACAAATGTTTTATTAGAGGATGGGGGTTTGACTTGGTCAAACGACATTTTGGTAATTAAACCTTTAAAAAAACTGAAACAACATGAAGGAATGATGATTGAAAATGCAATGTTGCAACTATGAACCCCTTGAAATGAATGCTACAAAATTGTGTGAAATGGATAGCATGAATGTGGATCTTGACTCTTGATTGAGTGCTTCATGATTTTTCTTAAATGCTTGCTTGAATCATGAAACCTACATCACAAATGTTAGCTCACAAACACACATGATCCATGAAGACTTTGACATGATGCTTGAATCTTGAATATTGCTCCAAATGCTTGATAACTTGCTCTTGATCTCATAAACTTGCTAGGATACTTCGATACTTGAAAGCTTTATGTCTTAGATAAAATTTCTAGGTGAAATAATGATTTGAAACCTTAGTTTTATAGGCATCCTATCTAATTTACCATTTATCAAATCTCAAATGCTGACATTTGCAAACATTTGAATAGAAAACCTTGATTTCTTGCTCAAAACTATAAATAGGCCCCAAGTGGGACTAATACACCAAGGGTGGCATATGGGTCCCACCTAAGGGGACTAATATGCCTAGGGTGGTGTATTAGTCCCACACTAAGTTTTTGGGGTGAGAGAATGTCAAGGGTTAGAATATTAAATCCATTTATTGAATTTGTCAAGATTTTAGTTGAAATGGGCCTTGGGATATGTAATAAAGGGTCTTAGGGGCCTATTAATGATGATTTAAAGGAAATAAATGCAAGGGTACTAAAATAGGTCCAAGTAGAGTGTGAAATTGAACTATCTCCAAGAATGGAGTATAATTTTTGACACTACATTTAGCCCCCACTTTAGTGAGAGGATGCCTTGGCGTAAAACTCACACTAAAGTAGACAAATAAGCATCAAGAGGGTTTAAAGTGTACAAATTCTAGTGAGATCAGATGAAAATGATCAAGAAGGATGATCAAACCCCCATGATCAAGATTCTATGGCAAACCAACATAGGCATAAAAAACACACATGTGAATGATGTATGAAGCAACAAGAAGATACAAGCATACATTGTCAAAGACATAAAGAAGAAAGAAAAAGGAAAAGAAGGGTGGATAAAGCATTAATAGTCCATCCAACATGATGTGGATGAGGGATAAGGTTTGTTTCCAAAAAAATGTTTGTAGGTGGATCATGATGTTCACTATGCAAACAAAATGCACACTCACATGGGCTAGTGCAATTTGGTATTGACTAGGTGAGACCCTAGAGAGGTGAGACACACACACGGTTGGTATGTGCCCACAAAAATAAGCAAGTGGATATGAAAATTCATGCCTATGGTAAGCTCCCATACGTACTAGCCATACCAAAGTTATAACTCCTAATAACTTTGATTTAAGGTGCCACACAACATGAAAAATGAGATTCAAGACACAAGAAAAACTTCGTAAGCTAGCACCCATGAACAAATAAGATGGTTCCATTAGAACGCAAAGTGTGTTATGCAAGGTGGCCATAAAATGGTTATTGTAAACATAAAATAATGTAAGGTACGTTCAAAGGGGTTTTTCTTAGTTCATGTAAGGTCTCAACCTAGCAAACATCATTCCTAATGTATCCAAGAGATGACAAGTCAAGAGTAAAAGTTTCACAACTTAAGGAATGCAGTGTGTCGCATCAGTGACACTAAGAGGAAAGTCATATGCTAAGAAATATTGCACTCTTGGAGGACATAAAACTAAATGATACCACCAAGAAAAGGACACATTTGAAGAAAATATAAAATTGCACCATGAATTTAATGTTAAAAGATATTATCAATGTATGCTCCCACTTTAAACCAGTTGCTAACACCATTGCTATGAGCAATTGCTTTAAAGTAGAAGAAAACATGAGATCTTGTTCAGAAATCCCTATGTGAAGTCATATGTTCTTGAATGAAACTACATCATGAATAAAGGGTTTCCCCCAAAATTTAATGCTAAACATAGAAAGAAAAGTATGCCACATGCGAGCCAACTTAAGGCATGTCATCCACATCCCAAGCTATCTAAGTACGAAAAACATTGAGAGGGGGGGTTAACCAGTGTTTTAAAATAAATACAATTTATTTATTTATCATAGACTTATATCCATCTAGTTTCTTTGTTATAATGGATATGTGTAGAATCATCAAGGAAAAAATAGGCCCTTAGGTGGCCAAAAATTCAAAAAAATGAAGTTAGGCAACTTGACGTAAAAATTTGAATAAGTTATCTATATTATTTCAAAAATATGTAAGAATAGAATTTGTAGAAAATTGAATGTAGTTTCTAAACTACTAGGTTTGTTTTAAAAAATAGCTATTTGGTAAAAATTTGAAATTTCAATGCACTAGTACTTAAATTTTAGGGAAAAAATAAGTAGGTGTCTGTCTGACCACCCTAGCCACAATAAAATGATAATATTTTTTTATAATATTTTAGATATAAGTAGAGGAATCATGTCTTCATATGATGCATATTTTTCTGTAATTTTTTTCTAAGTAAATAATTAATTATGAAATTTTTATTACAACTTTTAAAAATTATAAAATATCATATGTTTGACCACCTTAACTTGGTCAAAACTTCATGAATTTCATTTTTTTTAATCCTATAATATGTGAAGCATAGAATGTGACACATGTTTCAGATTCAAAAAATGTGATACCATTTGAAAGCTATAGATATTTTCAATCAGCCTATCAATTAGGACTTTAGTCATAATTCAAATAGAAAATGAATAATAATTATTTATTAAATTCAAAGTAAATCATAATTTATATTGGTATAAAGTTGAGATTATCCTTTAAAAACCCTTTTCATTTCCTCAATTTTGGGTAAAAAAAAGTTGCCAACCACATACCCTACACATACCCATCATATTGCCACTTTTTGGCCCATCATGATCTTGCACATACCCTAACTTAGAAGTTCCAATTCTGAAATTAACCCATTTAGATAGGAAAGAATAAATGCTTGATAAAGAAATTCATGTGCTAAAAGATACATAAGATCAAATGATAAAACATGAAGAAAAAATAGACAAAAACTAATGAGAAACCATAACACAATGATTTTATGAGTGGAAATCCCTTTATAGCAAGAAAAACCACTCTAAAAGTTCATTTTATTAGCCTCACTAGCAAAACACAACCTCACTGGCAAAAGGTCAATCTATGCCTCACTGACATGACCTTATATTTGTTTTATTAATCATGAAAATATTAAGAGACATAGGATCTCTCTATTTCACTATAACTCGTGACAACTTCCAGTCTTAATGTCGCTTATGTCCTGCAAGTTTCATAGTATTTGAAACCTAAAAAACACAAAAAACATTTCCACATTGTCTTTTTGTACACAATTACAATCCAACCGTGAAGAAATTTTTTCAAGAATTCATTTCATAGGGCTTTGAGAGAAACCACTTTATACATTTACTATGATTATATACCTAAATCAAATAAATATGCAAACTTGAACATTCAACACACACCCTCAATACGATGTGCATAAGCCATATATATAAATCTATCAATAACTAGATAAAATATATTAGAGCCATACCACTATTGAAGATAGTTTGTAACTAATGAGGAGCTCAAAAATTGCAAATCTCAACTGTAGCATCACCAAATCTTTGAAGAAACTGCACATAATCAATTCTATCCAACATTATGTCAATGAACCTTTGATATTTTTCTTCTATCAATGTTTGATACACATTGTTTCATACAATGAGCTCTAAAACCTTTATTTGTTGTTTTATTCAATAAGATAAAACCTTTGGTAGCATTGAACTATAAAAAATTTACTTGTTGGGTCAGTGAACCCTAGAAGGTATTGGTGAAACAATGTCCTTAATCACCCTTCAAACCATTGCATAGGGCATCCTTAACCTGCTAGAGTAAGTCACCTTCAAAATATGACATAAAGTATGTTTAAAACTTTGTCATTCTTCAAAGACAATACAAACCCTAGAATTGAAAACTTAAGGTTTTAAGTTTGTTCTAGAATTTTGAATAAACCACCAATTGATGAAGAAATTCTTTATCAAAATAATAAGTTTGAAATCATGTAATGACCTTTTGCATATCCATGGTGCATTCTAGAAATTGATTCCTCATGAGATGAACCATAAAATGAAAAAATTATAGAATGATAGGGGTATGTGTAGGATCATGATGGGCCAAAAAGTTGCGATATGATGGGTATGTGTAGGGTATGTGGCTAACAACGTTTTTTAATCCAAAATTGATGAAATGAAAAGGGTTTTTAAAGGATATTCTCAACTTCCCACTAATATAAATTATGCTTTACTTTGAATTTAATAAATAATTATTATTCATTTTCTATTTCAATTATGACTAAAGTCTTGATTGATAGGCTGATTGAAAAACATCTATAGTTTTCAAATGGTATCACATTTTTTGAATCTAAAACATGTGTCACATTCTATGCTTCACATACTATATGATTAAAAAAAATTGAATTTCATGAAGTTTTGACCAAGTTCAGGTGGTTAGACATATGAGTTTTTATATTCTTTAAAAGTTGTGATAAAAAAATCATAAATAATTATTACTTGGAAAAAATTACAAAAAAATATGCATCACATCGAGACATGAGTTCTCTACTTATATCTAAAATATTATAAAAAAATATTATCATTTTAATGTGGTTAGGGTGGTCAGACAAACACCTACTTCTTATTTTTTCTCTAAAATTTAAGTACTACTACATTGAAATTTCAAATTTTCACCAAATAGACTTTGTATAAAAAATAAGCCTAGTAGTTTAGAAACTAAATTCAATTTTCTAAAGATTCTATTCTTACATATTTTTGAAATAATATAGATGACTTATTCAAATTTTTACGTCAAATTTATTAACTCTAATTTTTCTGAATTTTTTGCAACTTAAGGGCATGTTTTTTCCATGGTGATCTTGTACATACCCATAGATTGAAGAAACTTATGAAACTCTTCAACAATCTATAGTTTTTTAGTTTGTAACATGACCTTTTCTTAAGCATTAATATCAAATTAACACTTTGCAGTGAACCATTGCAATGAACTAATCAATGAATGAGCAATGAATCATCTCAACACTAAGGCAAGCTTGGTACAAAAACAATATGTCTAGATAATGTGACATCATTAGCATATGAAAGAGCACTTTTAAACCTTACCTATGCATGAAACCTTTCAATACATCAACCTTAGTCTTTGCAACCATGATCAACTGTACAACAACAACAAGCATTAACTTCATGATCAACATTACAACGAAACTATCTTAAGAATTCTTGAACATCATACATGAAACAAAGGATGAATTATCTGACACCATAAAACAATCACACTACCACAAAAATAAAATTAACATATTATTAGAGTACTTTGAGATGACATATCATTAGAGCACTTTGATATCAATGACAAACCATTGCAATGCCAACAAACTCCCCCTTTGGAATTGATGTCAACACACAAAAAAATTTGCATCCTCATCCTCCATCACTAGAGCCATTTGAATGTCGTTCTCCCCCTTTGACAACAATGAAAAAGGGAATCACAGAAAGTTGTTAATAAGATTGTTACCCTATCATCAACACCACACTAGATTAACACACTTTCATCAAGGTGTCAGCAAGCAACTGTATGAGTAAGTACACTATGTGTTTGAAAAAAGAGATTGCACAAACAAAAAGACTAAATAAACTATCCATAATAAAAACACATTATCCACTGAGTACTATCACACTGTCAAGCAATGATGACTACCATCTGGACCTGCTCCAATGCATACTTCAATTCACTATTTCATCAATGACAGAGAACATTGAACACTGTCCAATACAAATAGTATCTTGAATAACACTATCTTGCACTAACATGCATTGATGCCAAACTAACCATTTCACCCAATCACTAGAAGTGCACTCTGTATCATATTTCTCTTCTCCCCCTTCAAGAAGACCTTCAAGATGCACTAATACAACAAATTTTATGATTAAGGATTGCCACAAACAATGTATGGTGTCACTATCCCATTCACTAAACATCAAGATAGTAAGCCAATCATTTCACTATCACTCCACCATACAATAGCCATCACCATGTCACTGTCCCAACTGACTGAGAGCTGTAAATCTCTATTATCAATCTATGATTAACACACTATTGAAATAACTAGGAATACTTGAATTCTTACTATGATATGAATATCACTATGTCAAAAATAAATATCATAGTGCCAATCATACTACATCAGGAGCAAGCATTAAAATCACTGTACCAAGAACTGAGTGAAGAATGAATAGTGAACATCATCACTATGAAGCCACATTCACATCCTTTACTAGAAGAGATATTGTGCATGAACTATTTGCAGTTCACTTTTTTGAAATGTGCAAACCCAAATATTTTGCAACCAAGCATTGTTATCACACTGCTAAATTGGCAAGACATCATTTTCTACAGTCAAAGATGTCGAAAAAGATATGAACCACTTTCAATAATCATCAAGATCTAACTATTATACTGATAAAATGGTTAAGAAACTTTGTTTTTCACATGATCCCTTACTGTCACTGAAAACTGTGCAATTTTTCATCATGCAATGCAAACCAAACTTGAAAAAGGAATGAAATATATTGAAACGAGAAAGAAAGTATCACTGTACCTAGCATGAATCAATCATATTGCATAAATAATAAGCATGAATATCATAAAATATTGCAATAATAACACTACTCAATAGCACCACTTTAGGAAAAAATATTTGCAAACATTGAAACCATCTGGAATGTGTTAACTATTATTGAACATTATTAATAGCAATATTTGTTAAAGTAATACTATGCCAACATTTTCAAGATATTGAGCACTATTAGATCAAAGTAAACATTCCACAATGATGGACAAGTGGAAAATTCTATCATCACATTGGTATTAGTGACATATCCCTTAATTGAGAGGTGCAAACCTTAATGACTAAGAGCAAGAAATTGTCATTTTTCTGCTAGCATGACACAAGAAAGAGCATTGGCTTATTATAATATCTTCATCACAATTTTGTGCATTGACAATCCTTTTTGACACATGCAACCTGGGAAATTTGTGATAGAGGTAACATCTATAGATAACACTATATAGACCATGATACTGATAAACCAACATATTCAAATAACACTGCATAAAAACATGTGAGAGTCATGTCTGATACATAGTACTATCACACTATCCATCATCTTTGACAGTACCTACAACTATCACTATACCTTTGCTACAATAATTTCCAAAAACAATACCTCAATATGTTAGATATTGCAATACAAAATGAATGAGTTGCAAAATACCACTCCATGAAAAAAATTTAAACATACTACTCAAAATAGAGAGCAATGAAAATAGAATATAGCACTATCACATTTAATGAAGATCACTGCTTAAGCACCATACTATTGATCAATAAGGAAAGAGAAGAATAAATATCACCATTATATTGAGAGATCTACAATTGGATAAAGGATAACTACTCCATGTTGTCCACTTATCATTTTGACACTTGTTGTTCCTTCTACCATATCAATTGTTGAAGATCAATATGTTCATGCAAGACCATTACTAAACTCATTGTCACCTATCAAAGAGTGAAGGTAGTCACAAGATGAAAACCTTCTTCAAAAGATGTAAAACCTTTGTTTGTTGTCACACAGGGAAAACAAACCATCAAGAGAAAAATAATACCATCTAATAATAAACCAAAGTAGATAATAATACGTTATCACTATAACCCAAGTAGAACTGTTCAAAGTTCATTTCTCCTCAAAGGACAATTCACTCTCTTTATCCTTCTTAGATTGAAAATGTTGTAAATATCTACACAAAGACACTTAAGGAAATTGAGATCTATTCTTTGGGACTAAAAAATGAAGAAGCATTGCCAACTAGGATTTTTGCATGCTTGATATACACCTTAAATGACAACATCGCAAATAGTGTATCTTGAAGCTTTTGTTCATAAAAAACTTTCTCTCTTTGGAATTATCAAACTGCCACATTGTTATCTTGCAAATGCCATTGTCAAAGAATTCCTTTACTAAAACTCTTTGCTGAACAAGATCACAATAATAGCACTGAGAAATAATCAAGGAACTACTCATAGATATTTGCAACAAGTTACCTAAGGAGAAGGAATTGAAGCATTATATCATTTTCATATTCAAATGAAGTTAATATTGTAAAGATCAAACTCAAACTATTACCACCATAAGAACACCAAATCACTACAAAGATGCAACCTCTTTGCTCATTAATATAGGGTTTGAATGATAAAGCTATAAGCATCTCCCCCTAACTTCATCCTTCCCTTTAAGCACTAATAGAGGTCACTTGTGTAGTATGCACAAGTTTAGATTCAACCTTGTATTTCTCTTTGTTTCTTCTCCAAACCTTCTTAGTGTCTATTTTCTTATGGTGATTAACTAATTTCATTAGATTACTCCTACAAAATTGAGCAATATGTCTAAACCTATGACATGTATAACATATAATTTTGTTTCTTCTCTTTAACCATTCAAAGGAGTTCTTATTACATCCCATTTTCCTTGCATGCATCCAACAATCCATTTCCCTATGACCAAACTCATAACATGAATAACAAAAAATGTAAAAAGGATTTTCAAACTCAGGCCTTTGTTGTTGTTCTAAATAATAAGAACTTTTGAACTTGTGATTGTTAATTTGTGTAGGTGAAAATTCTTTTGTCTTCTTCTTGACTTCAACATTTGGAGCAACAAAATGATAGTTTAATTCTATCTTCTTCCTTGGATTTTTTATAACATTAGAGCACTATCCTTCTTCAAATCCTAATCCAATAACATCCTTGTGATTTTTTTGTTTGTTCAAGATCTCAAATAAACACTCAATAATCTTTTCAAACTAAAGTGACTTGTGTAATTTGGAAGATGCTTATCCTAATTAATTTCTCAAAGAGACTAAATTTGATTCATACTTCTCACAATCAACCTCTTTTTCTTTAAGCTAATTATTGAATTCTTCTATTTTCTTACCTTCTAAAACTTGAAATTTCAAATATATTATCAGTTTTTCTACATCTTTAAGATCTAAAAGTATCTTGGCCTTGGAATCCATGCCTTCTTGAAGCTACAATCTTAATATTTGATTCTCCACTCTCATTTTCTTCATCTCATCAAGAGCACAAGTGAGTTCACATTCAAGATCAAATTCACATTCATTTTCATTAAACTCTTGCTCATAATATCTCACAGAGCAAACTTCTTCTTTGTTAACAAAACAATTTCTCTTTCAAATGTATCACTTCTTATATCAATTTGTAAGGGTATCATTTCCAAAAACTCATCTCTTTGATACATATCAATTAGTTTATCCCAAACCTCCTTTGCATCCTTTCCATACATAACTTTAGCAATAATCTCATTTGGAAAACTACTAAAGATAGCATTTATAGCCCTAGCATTGAATTCAAGAGCCTTATTCTCATCAATAGTAGAAGATGTTGAAGATAATAAACAACCTTTCTCTATTACTTCCCACACATCAAATCCTAAGGAATATAAATAGATCTCCATACTATGTTTCCAAAAAATTAAATTGGTGCCTTCAAACTGAGGTGTTCTATCTACAAGATACTCTTCCATTTGTGAGTCATTGTCTAGAACTGCTTCTCCACCATTCTTTGTATTTGGTTCAAGTAGTGCTTGTTGTTTACTACTTTGTTGAGTGTTTCTTTTCCCTTTATTTATTTTGATTTTTCCCATGCGGGTACTCCACTACCAGGAACCCTTAAGTTGGTTAAAATTTGTGCAAGGGCCCAGTTTTAATACCAATTTTTGGAGTATGAAAACCACTGAGAGTGAGGGCGGTGAATCAATGTTTTAAAACAAATTCAATTTATTTATTTCTCATAGAATTATGCACCCAATTTCTTTGTTATAACTTAGAAATTCAAATGCTGAAATTAAACCAATCAAATAAGAAAGACTAAATTCTTGAAAAATAAATTCAAGTGTTGAAAGATACACAAGATTTAATGATAAAAAATGAAGACCAAATAGACCACAAATTGTGAGAAACCATAACAGAATGATTTTATGAGTTGAAAACCCTTTGCAGGGAGAGAAAACCACTATGTAAGTTCATTTTATTAGCCTCACTGGCAAAAGGTCAATCTATGTCTCACTGACATGACCTTACATATGTTTAATTAATCTTGGAAAGAATAAAAGATAGAGGATCTCTCTATTTCACTATAACTCATGACAACTTCTAGTCTTAATGTAGTTTATTTCCTATAGGTTTCATATTATTTGAAACCAAAAAGACACAAAAAACATTTCCACATTGCCTTTTCATACATAGTATTTTAAATACATAATTACAATCCAATTTTGAACAACATTTTCCAAGAATTCATTTCATATGGTTTTGAGAGAAACCACTTTATACAATTACTATGATTATATATCCAAATCAAATAAATTTTCAAACTTGAACATTTAGCACACACCCTTAATATGCCATGCATAAGTGTATTGCCAAAAATTGTATACTCTTGAAGAAAGAGACAATTTTGTAGTAAACTTGGTCCTACTTTAGACACTTTCTATCAATCACCCCTTAAAATTGCATTTATAGGCCCCTAATACTCATGATTTTGGACTTTGAGGCCTAATTCGTTCATGAAACCACTTAAATCCCAACAACTATCATTAAAACCACTCAAATTTTGTGAAACCTAGAAAAAATATCCCTAGTGGGACTAAGTCACCCAAGGTGGTGACTTAGTGCCTTTTGTGGTATTTTTCACTTTTGAGCGGGAATGTCATCAATTCAATTTAATTTTTGAATAGATGTCAACGTCTTAGGTCTAAATAATGGGAAAATTAGGCGTTGATGCTTATAAATACACATTTTAAGTCATTTTTAACATCTCCTAATCATTCTTAAAAAGAAAAAAGAAAAAGTCAAGAGAAAAAGTGTCTTACACAAGAAGATTCAATAGCATTTTGTAACAAAGTTGAAACTTTAGGGAGGAAAACAAGTGTTTTTGCAAGTCTTACAACTCACTTTTTATCCAAGACCATGCAATGCAAAGGATTGATCATTGATTCCTATGGTGAATCATGGAGAAATCTAGGTTGAAGAGATGCAACTAGCCATTAAATCACACCTAATGACTTGATTTGAATGTGATTCCATCTTCCATGTTCCTCTTATATTCATATTTAAGGTTTGTGTTACATTTTACATATCATTTACATTCATTTGAAGTGTTGTAGAGTTTCTTGCATCATTCAAGCTCCATTTAATCACCTCATTCTAGCACATTCAAATAGGGTTTTATCTCATTCTCAACTCTTCTTAGTCTTAGACACACTTAAGACTGGATTTTATGTAGGTTTTTCATTCACAAAGTTTAAATACCAACTATGGGTTTGACCAAGGAAAATGCCCCATTAGAAACCAATTTATCTTCTATTTTTTAGGGTTTTTTGAAGATTGAAATTCAAATTTCCATCTAAAAGAAGAGTGCAAGTTGTGGGTTTCCATTTCCACTTTCAGATTTATAGAAAATCCAAAGTGGACTTGTTAAAATAAATATTTCAGCAGATCCCTTCGGGTTTCTTTTGTATTGTGTGTGCGTCGGCCTATGCATCGCCGAGTTTATTCGGCTTTCCATCAAGTTTTAATCTGCCACTCTACGTATCTTCTCTTCGTAACTTTGGGTAGAGGCTTCCCTTTTGGGTCCTGAGGAGCTGCACTGGGCACCCACATGTCTCACTTGCAGAGGTTTTTATTTCTTTAAAGTCTCTTCAGGTTGCGAAAGACTTTTGTGGGGCCATTATTTCTAAAGAGCGTCAGAGGGTCCTACATCATGCTATGTGGCAACAGATCACAAATCTTTCAATACAGTAAAGAGGTGAGCAACCACGGGCAACAAAACACTGCCACGCGTCTTTTGCACTCGATTGATGCAGTTTTCCCTCCACTTCAACAAGGACCTCAGCTCATTGGATGCATGTTGCATCTTCGAAATCTCTCGACAAGGATGAGAGAAGTTTTCATTTGGGAAACAACAGGTTGCCACATGCCTTACAACTTATCCTTGAAGCGGGCAATAGGCTGGCTGAGGGAGATTATGCTATTGGGTGCCGCTCTTCATGGTCGTTTAAAGCGGTGGATGACACTTGTCACCTCAAGCCTGGCTGAGACCACTGCCATCATTACGAAGGGTGCGCCTACACCTGGATGACTAGATGTTATGTTCTAACTCGTTGCCATTGTAACGACATTGAGAATCTTTTGATTCTGGCATCATTGCAAAGGATTGTGGGATCTTTTCTGTTACAGCTCTCCAAAGCGGTGGGAGTTTTCTCTCTAGTTATATATACTCTCTCTGTCGATGAGAGAGGGGGTCCAAAAATTTTAGAAGAAAGGATACTGGTTTTAGCAAGAGACACTAGGCCTCTTTTACATGTTTATTTGTAAGAAACTTTCAGACTGTGCCAACTATTCAGCCTTTCTATTTTTCATGTTTTGATTAAACTGTAAACTGTGCTTTATACTGTCTTAAGCATTTCATTTGAAAGGACTTCTATATATTGAATACAAGCGTGCTTATCTGAATCATGTCTAAATGACTCTTCTTAGTAGTAAGGACGTATGCAATAATATTTTATGTCAATAAATGAATTGTTTATACTATAGCTCTAAGTCCCCGACATTTTGGAATGTGACAACACCATTCAGGCCCCTAAATCTATGATTTATTGTGCCCATCAGCAAATTTTGGCACATCACATTAGATTAGACTTTGCTTCATTATATCTGTTTCCTTTTCCCTTTCCAAAATCCATTATAGAAGAAGTCAACTTCTTTAAAATCCAGAGGTCACTCAGTTTGGCACAAAGGGGTCCCCCTTGAACTAAGTTTCCCATAAGACACTGTTACCTTGTCAAATTTTGGCGTCAATACTTAGCTCTTTTTCTAGCATGCCCGGTGGGACCTAAACTAATAAAATTGCCTTGTAGAGGGGTGTATGAGCCATCGGCCTGTAACTAGATCCTAGACTGCAAATAACCCAAGTTTACTAGTACCTCCACTAGGGACAGTCTAGGCCACAAATCAGTTAGTAACCATTCCATTCCCACCATCCTTTCCTCTCACCATGTTGCCAGCTACAAACAGAAACTATGTAGCATGGGATGCTGGAAGTCCCCTAGTAGCCCCGGTAGCGCCTGCTGTTTGGAGCGCTATCCTAGATTCGGCCCTGAAAGCTCTTCCCAAATTTTTTGGAGACAACACAAAAATTCTAGTAGAAAATTTGTAGGATGTAGCAAATGTATGTCTGGTACACGATATTACAGTGTAGAATGTAGCCCTAAGGCTCCTTGCTATGTCCTTCAAAGGCAAGGCTCTCGAGTGGTATTGAACACTGACTCCTAATTCAATTCACACTTGGGATGACCTCGGAGACCCATTCTATGAAAGGCTCTCAAATGATGGAGATCATTCTTCATTATATTATCAGCTATTCATCATAAAACGAGCACCCCAGGAAGCTCTGATGGATTTCAATGCCCGATTTCACTCAAATTGGTGGAGGATTCCTGTGACTATCCGCTCGACTCTAGAACTGGCATTCATATTTTATCTGAAGTCCATTAACCCTAACATTTCTATGATGATTAAGTCTTTTGGAGGAGCCACTCTACCAAATGCTTATGCTACCGCCATCAAAGCTGAGAATCATTTGATAGATTGCAGAAAGTTTCCTCCTCGACCTATTATCTTGATATTTCCTGAAATATCAAACTCTGCACAAGAGGTCGCATTGACTAGTGCGGTAGCAACTCCCCAGTCGATGTACTCATATGCGGCCCCTCCTGAAAGCTTGGCTTCTACATCGAGTTCTTCCAAGGATGAAATAGGCGACCTCAAGGAGATGTTGTGAACTATGGCAAATGACATAACAACTCTCAAGTGGAACCAAGCAATGCCTCTACGGCCCGCATATCAAAACTATTATGGTTGGCGGTCTACTTATCAGCAAAATCAATATCAGAGTGCACCTTGCACTAACCCACTAGTGCCGATTACAAACCAAATGGTCTCGGTGCCTACTCTGCTGACAAGTGTGTCGCCAAGCTCAAGTAGGGAATTAACCATGAGACAAAATATTCTTATTGATGATATCAGTCCATGGTGTTTCCCCTGCAACGATGCACATATGCCCTAAAATTGTCTGTGTGGAAACTTACAACAGAAGGTGGAAGAACAATGCAATCAAGGTATTACAGCAGAAAATGGAGGACATGCTTATGCCTTGCCAATGGAGAGTGCGGTCCTTATAGCACAAATGCAAGGAATGTCTTTAGAGAAAGAGTCCAACATTGCTCCTGATCATGCGCTCTTCTCTTGGATGGAAGATGAGGAAATAATGTTTGCTAATGATGCATCCATATCTAAAACACCATAGGTGCAATCTGACTATAACACACGCTCAAAGAGGAGATTCACCAGTGAGCCTATTGTTTCACTTCCAGACAGTCCACAACACAAAGGCATGTTCGATCAAATTCTTGGCGCTTCGACCGTCTCTTCACCTTCTCAACCACAAAATAAAATTATTATACCAAGAGCAAAGGAGCATAAATCTCCAAGCTCGTCACCTTTTAATGTGGTGGAGCAATTAAAGAAATCATCCACTAATGTGTCTTTATGGGACATTCTAGCTATCCTAGAACAGAATACTATGCTACAGAGGGTGCTTCAGCAAGAGACCAACTCAATACCAACAGAGCCATCTACCAGTATAGAGGTGGTTTATCAAATGCCACTAGCTAAGGTTCTTATAGCCAAAGTGAAGGAACCCCATGCAGAAGGAGGAAGTAGGCCGAAACCTCAACCCTTCTTCTTGACTCTCATTATAGGGGAAAAGCTATTACACAACGTTATGATTGATTCTGGTGCTAGTACAATGGTTATGCAAAAACTGATAGCTGAAGCCTTGGGACTCAGCTACGAACCTATGAAGAAGGGGGTGATGTAGCTAGATGGAAATAAAGTTGATACTGTGGGTGTCATCAAAGTGCTTCCATTGAATCTATTTTCCTGCCCAAGTATCACAGTCCCGCAAGATACAATGATCATAGATGTTCCTCCTATGTTTGGTCTCTATCTATCCTAAGAATTTACTTCAAAGGTGGGCAAATATTTGTCTTTAGATTGGTCACATCTAATACTTAGGACCAAGCATGGCGCTAAAATGAAGATAGAATCAGAGGCTCTATATTCCAAACATGTGGCGGATGAGGCGCTGATCAATTTTGAGGCCGCACATACCTCTATCACCAAGCAGGACATGTATAGTGTCAAACTGCTAGAGGAAGAGAAGGTGAGTAGAGACCGAAATGATAAGGAAGATGATCTATTAAGCAAACACATAAACAATGATCCTTTTGGGAATTATCATGCTACCGGATTGGGAACATATAAGATTTATGATGAAGACCAGGTTCTTCTGAAGGTCGCCAAAGAATCCGACAATAACCAAGAAAATGAGTTGTGGACATTGTATTTTCACAGAGCAAGAAGCAAAGTTGGAGCTGGAGCATGGGTATGTCTAATATCCCCGCAGAATAAAAAGTTGTTGAGGTCTTTCTGATTCCAATTCGCCTATTCCAACAATGAAGCTAAATATGAAGGGTTAGTCCAAGGTCTAAGCCTAGCGAAATGAATGGGTATTAAGCAATTGATTATGTTCGAAGATTCTGAATTGGTAGTTAATTAGGTCCAAGGAATTTCCACAGTGAAGAATGTCTGAATGAGATCCTATCGGCACCGAATCTAGGACCTGATTAAAGGTTTTGAAGCTTTCAACATCTTGACCATTCCCCGAATGCAGAATAGCAATGTAGATCACATGGCGGTGATCGGTGCTCAGTTTGATCCTATCTCTGACTTGCTTCGGAATAAATATTCAATGAGAATGCTTGTTCGACCAGCGATTCCTGACAATGATCAGAGTTGGAAAATCTTTGAGAGTGATGAGCACATCGCTTCATTTATCCAGCACATAGGGGAATTTGCTTATCAACTTCAACCAAAGATCGTCGAGGCCTATGAAGGACAAATTATGCAGCTCAAGTCAAATAATCTTCTGAAAGGGTTAGTTACTCTCAAGAAATTTTTTGATTGTAATGATGCCCGAAATGATAAGCGGAAGTTCGTGGTAGACAAAAGTGATTATGAAGACCTTCGGGTCTCCGATGGCAGGAATCTCCGGGTCGAAAAAGATGTCCCACTACGAGATAAAGAAAGGCTTATCAGTTTCTACGAAAAATATGGAGTAGTGGCCTAGTCCTATAATGATCTGGAGGGTTACGATCCTAGCATCATTCAACACACTATTGAACTAATAGAAGGTGCAAAACCAGTCTGACAGAAGCAGAGGCCAGTCAACCCTAAAGTTGAGGCCCTAATGGCACAAGAGCTAACTAAGCTCATTGATTCACATATTGTCTTCCCAATCAAACATAGCACTTAGGTATCAAACCTGGTACCAGTCAAAAAGAAGAATGGTGATATCCACTTATGTGTGGACTTCTGAGACTTGAACATAGCATCTCTGAAAGATCACTATCCATTGCCTTCTATAGAGTCAATCCTCCAAACTATTGCAGGATAAAAAATGTTCTCTCTGCTGGATGGCTTCTCTAGTTATAACCAGATTCGAGTTAAAGAAGAAGATTAGCACAAGACTATGTTCACCACCAAGTGGGGAACATTTGCATATGCTAAAATTCCTTTTGGTTTATCCAATGCAGGGGCAACTTTCCAGTGAGCTATGGACATCACATTCAACAAACTGATCAATAAGTTTATTCTAATCTATTTGGATGACCTTAATGTGTTCTCTAAATCTAAAGATGATCATTTTGATCATTTGAAATTAGTTTTTCAAAAGTGTCAGGAGTTCGGGGTTTCCCTAAATCTAAAGAAATGTGTATTTGGAGTACCGCAGGGTAAGCTATTAGGGCATGTTGTGTCTAAAGAATGTATTTTAATTAATCTTGAATGAGTAAAGGCTATCAAAGAGCTTCCCCTTCTGGTAAATAAGAAAGGTGTCCAGTCTTTTCTGGGCAAGGTAAATTTCATCAGCAAATTTATTTATGATTTTGCAGGAATGATTAGGCTGATCACCTTAATGCTAAAAAAGGATCAAACTTTCAAGTGGACAACAGAAGCCCGGAGGCTTTTGAAAAGGTCAAGGAAGCAATTTCCGTAGCCCCGGTGCTGGTTAATCCGGATCAATCAAAAGATTTTCTAATGTATGTTTTCGGTAGCAAGTCCAATATTGCTACTATTCTAACCCAAAAGGGTAACGCAGAAGAAGGGGAACACCCAGTGGTGTTCTATTCCTGAACCCTAAAGGAATATGAGGCAAATTATAACTTTTTTGAAAGACAGGCCTTTGCAATAGTAAAGGGACTTCAAAAATTCTGCCATCTAATTTCCCGCAACAAAGTTCTAGTATATGTCACACATTCTAGTGTGCAGGAATACATCATGGAAGGAGAGATCATAGAAAAAAGGGCTAATTGGATAACCAAGATCCTTGAATATGACGTTGAAGTCAGGTCTACTAAGACTATTAAAGGCAGAGGACTGTGTGAGTATATGACACAGAATGAGGAGGTACCCACCAAGGAGGAACAACCAAAGCTCGTCTTGATAAATGGATCGAGATTGGAAGATGATTGGTTGACCGATAGAATGAGCTTCATGCAAACTGGAAAGTATCCGCTGGGCCTCTCATCCCAAAAAAGAAGGTATTATAGGCTTTAGAATCACGGGTATATGCTGATAGAAGGAGTTCTTTTCAAAAGAAATTTCAATGGTGTGCTCCTAGGATGTGTTACTTCAGGGGAGGTGCAATGGATCCACAACGCATTCCATAATAGCGACGAAGGTGGACATTTCTCTGCCAAAACGACTGCCATCAAGATCATGCAAGCTGGCTATTACTGGCCTATACTTTTCAGTGACTCCTACTCTATGGTAAGGGCTTGTAAAAATGTCAGTTCTTCTCTGACAGAAGGAAGAATTCAGCGATGCCCCTCAAACCTATCGTGGCAGATGAACCATTTTCACAATGGGGTCTGGACTTCATCAGAATGATCAACCCAATTTCTAGTGCCAGACATAAGTGGATTCTAACAGCTACAGGCTACTTCACAAGGTGGGTGGAAGTTGTTCCCCTTAAGGGTGCAATAGAAATAGAGATTGTAAACTTCCTCGAAGCACTGGTGACAAGGTTCGTTCCTCTGAAGACAATCATTTTAGACAATGCCAGAGAATTTCTAGGTACAAAGGTATGTCACTTTGTATAAACAAATGGCATATTCCTTAAAGCCTCATCAAACTATTATCCATAGGGAAATGGCCTAGCTGAGTCAACAAACAAAAGCTTAGTCCAACTCCTTAAAAAGGTTGGCTCAGAGCATCAGAGGGAATGGCATAAAAATCTCTGAAAAGCACTCTGGGCAAACCGCATAACTCCTAAGCAAGTCCTTAAGATTTCACCTTATGAGCTGGTATATGGCAAAGAGGCACTGTTACCTATCTCCATGGAGATCTCAGCAATACAATTATTGAAATCTCTTGAGATAGAACAAAATGAAGCCATGGAGGTCTGGCTCGCCGAACTACTGGAAGTGCAAGAAAAATGGGAGAATTCCCTAATGGCAATGAAAAATCATCAACAAGTGGTCAAACGATGGTTTGACAAGAAGGCTTCTGACCAATGTCTGAAAAGTGGAGACTTAGTGCTAAAATATGATAGCAGGGCTACAAAACTAGGTTAGCACGGTAAGTTTGATAGCCTATGGGAGGGACCCTTCAAAATCATTTGGTGTAGGCAACACAACGCTTTTGAGCTAGAAATTATGGAACAAGAGCCGTTAGGAATCCCGATCAATGGGATTCATCTTAAGTTGTTCTATTAGGCATTAAGCTCTACCTTGTATAGATGTAAATAGTGTTTTTATTTTCTTTCCTATGTTTGGCCTGTTCTTTTTCTAAAATCAGTTGTCTTTCTATCCATTTTCTCATTATCGTGGGCGGTGGAAACACCGGGGTCACTTTGCACAAAATGCATTCATGTATGGAGAAATAGCATGTAAAACTTGCAAAACCAAAAAATTGTAAAAAGAAGCAGGAAGGAGCATGGATTTTCCTTAAAACAAGAAGATATATTTATATATATGTTCTTTGGTTACAAAATGGCTAGCGGGCCATATCCCAAAATATACAAGCATATTGAAGTATATTATATATGATGGCCTTTTATCAGACTTATATACAACAAAGAGAGTCACATTTTGAACACAAAGAAAAGGGGTTGTTTATCCAAAGGCATGACTGGTGGCAATTGTTGCATTCACTATAGCATCCACTTCTTCCTCGTCCACGGGCTCCTCGGTGGCACTGGCAGCATCATTTGACGCAACCGCCATTGGTGGTGGAAACACCAGGTTCCTAAAGTCAGTGTACCAGTCTACGTCGTAGAAAGGTATCAATTTGTAGCAAGTGTAGGGCCTGAGTAACCCTCTACTGGTGCTAGTAACGAGTTTGTAGATGGAATCCACTGAGGAATGACAACCAAACGATGACAACTTCTTCGATAAAGAAATGTAGGTTGCTGGCTGTTGGCAGGCCTATCCCATATGCAGCATGCGCAACGACCTTACCAAGCCGATTCAAGTATTTCTTCGGAAAGATTTATTTAACCAGCTTCAAGATAAGTGGTCGGGGAATGCAAATGTCTAGCATGGATGTTAGAAAGTGGGAGCATATGTCGATATTCACCCTATACTTATCCTCATATTCTATGCAATCATTGCCTAAGACCCACTTAATGGCTATCTGAACTAGCGAATGTTTGTTCTTCATCATCCTTTTCAGCCTCTTAGTTGAAATTTCACCTAGGAACGCCATCTATGACTTATACGAGGTTAGACAAATTGGGATATCCATTGTTCTGACACTGTTCCTAGGCTTCTTAGCTAATGCCAAAATTTTTCACCACCTAACCTATGAAAATACTTATTTAACGCTATGCTACTAACCTATCACTTCTCAAATGCTAAGTATGTTTTTCTCACTATCTACTGGCCTATTTATAGAAAATTTGGAAAGGCGCATGCCAATCCGCCTCTAAAAAATGTGATGTTATGCTCGCTGCTATCTAGAAAGTCGAGTCTGCGTTTGCTCACATTTTTGGGCTAGTACATCCATGATAGCACAACTCAAGGCATGCTTAATTAAATGAAGTTGATTAATTGGTGAAGGGATGTATGGTTGTAGGCTATTGTGTCATCTCTCAAGCTCGTCCCAGAGCCTAAAGCGATACTCATATCTTTTCAGGCGGTGATTGTTTGCTTGGCGTAATCATTCCGGCCAAAATATTAATTGTCAGTGCATGCTAACATAGGGTTAGAAGGCCAGTTGAAAGCTCAATTTCCAAGAAGATCAGGGCGTATCACACGATCACGTAAATGCTATAATAAAATTTGGCCGCCTCAGAATAACAATCAGTTCATCTTGCACAAGTTGCAAGATTAACATTACATGCTGAATTAAATGCAAAAGGCTTGCTCTCACCTACCACCTTAGGAAAGGTTGCTATTATTGCATGAAAAGGCTTAATATTTCAAAAGTTCTTACAAACGCAAGGGAAGTGCAGAGTTTTTTCTGTCTTTCTATCTAGAGCAAGCATATTCGCAGGCCGGGAGCTTACAAATTCTTCAGAAAAAGAAAAATGTCAGAATCTTCAGCTTAGCTGATGCAAGAGGAGATTAGCCATGAACTGTTCATAGCTATTCATTCTTCGGTTGAGGTATATGTCTATGAGGATGTAACATATGCCACACTTGGTATACCCAACAAGATGAGAAGATCCCACACGAAGGAGCTGGATAGACCCAAGGAATGGAGAAACCAAAAAAGGGTTAAAGAAAAATGGGATAATATCTATGATCCTAGACTTGCGAAAAACCCTAAGTGCCTGAGGGAGGTAGCTTGTGCAAGGTTATCAGCAACAAAGGTAGACCAATCCATGGCAAGTAGAGTCTAGTATAGTGGTCTCCCATAATACATGGTACCATTAGTGCACTATTGCCCAGAAGTTGGCAATGGATCTATTCAGCGCTATAATCTAGATACCCACTACATTGAAGGTTGCAACTTAAGGGTGCATATTAGCCCAAAAGCCATTTGGCACATGTTATGTATCCCAGATCCAAGTAGAAGGAAGGAGATTATTGAGCCTTTTCACCCATGTAAGGGGGAGAAAATAAGGAGGAAGATGAAAAACAACTCAGAATTCTTGATAGAAGAGACTGGTAAGAAAGGTATCACGTCCGCTAAACTACCAAATATCCCATTATTGCATGGTTCATTCCGTGATGATCTTTCAATGCCATGTCCATGTTGACATTTGTTTGTAGTTGAGACTCTGATGAGAAGATAAAGGATTTTTAGCTGGGACCAGCAATACAGTTTCGCAAGCAGCATGAACTCTTCTGGTATGATTTTGCTGAGTTCATGGTTGAAGAAATGAGATAGAAAATTGAGAATTATCAGGCGAAAAAGAAGTTTATATTTCTTTCCTACCTGGTCCACATGTTCCTGCATTAAAATCTGGATTTCTTCGCCCGTTTTCTTCTACTATCAATTTTTGATGAGTAGAATAAAAGAAAGTCGGTGTCTACATGGACACCTTTCCTTTCCACATCATATGATTATTATGCGTTTGTGGACTATTTCATAGCCTCGGTTTTGAATGATTTAATCAGAGAAGGTGATATTGTTCAGTTCGATAAGGAGTAGACTAGATTTATGTAAAGCTACACCCCTGCTTGTGACTGGTTCTTAGGCAGGGATTTCACAATCCTTCGAATGTAGGGTTTTACTGGCAAACGTTTTCTGCTCCCAGCTTGTGTCACGGATAGAGTGCTCGCACTAAATTTTTTTTTCTAGGTGTGTGTCATTGATTTCACTTTCTGTAGTAGCAGAAGGGTCAAGAGGAAGGGATTCTTCACTTGTCCGAAGAATTTCAAGTCGGTAACTCTGATTAAAAAAATCACACAAGTTGTTATAGGATAAGCTGACACATCTAGGGTTGGTACTGGTAAATGATACATGGGAATACAACCCTTTCAACGACCTTCCAGAGCCACACATAAAGGTTACCCATGTTTCCCGACCATATTGGGAAAAGCGACGTAATCTATGAACAGATAGAGATGAGGATTTTGTTGAATTAGCACAAATTCCTACGCTGGACACTAGAGGCCCATGGCACAAATTCTACTTTCTGGTGGCTATGGCCAAGGATAATGTTCTGATGGAGCATAGCATATACAACAAGTTGAAGCAGGGTGAGGAATGGAATGATGAAAAAATAAGAGCTTTCTGGAAATATCACTAGGAAGTAGCGTAGTTGGATGTTCCTTATAATCAGCTGAAGGATGACCAAGAATTTGATAGATGGTGGAAGGAAGGCCACCCCAGCCTGAGCTCAAGTGTTGACAAAAGCGAAGAGGAAGAAGCGGCAGCATCACCCTCCTCAACGCAAAGGGGCAAAGCTTCCAGGCAGGCTACCTATGTGGCCATGAACGTACGCTTTAATATATCATGAGGCTCACATACACTCACTTGGGCCACTAAACCGGCCAGGCTAATGCCTCAGTAGAAGGATTCGACTACTGAAGTTAGTGAGTGTCTGCATGCGAAAAGGCAGCACATAGAAAGTATTATCGAAGGGGTTTTGCAAGAACCTGCCGAAGGAGGAGTGCCCACCGCTAGCCAGATACTGGAGTTTTCGAGGGAGTCACAAACGATCCTGGTACCACCGCTGACTAGTCAATAGGTATATTTTTCTCATTCTTCTCTTGCATCTCATTCCTTCGTATTGGCCCTTGCTTCACTGGCAACTCTTGCCATAAGTCCAAGCCCTCCACCTTCTACTTCTGGTCCAGCTTATTCGGTTGGATTTGTCCATTTTTCGTAGGTCCACCCGTTTATAACTACTCTGAGTATGCTCATGCCTACCGCTGCCACTCAGACTTTCTTCACCTCGCTTTCAGAAAACGTTCCCCCTGTCAGCCCCCATGATTTTTCCGCTATGCTTACTGATCCTCTTCCATCACAACAAGCTAACATTCAGTCAGCAACTCCCCTTGCTCGGCCAATGAGCCTTATGACTGAATCCCTGATTCAGCCGCTACAAATGCCTAGCCCTGCTAATAGTTCTCAGGCCAAACTATGGAACATGCCACACTTTTCTCCACAAACAATCATTCTCCAGAAGAAGAAAATGTGTGCACCTATGAAAGTTACATATCCCTATGCCCTGCCTTCTGGTGCTCCTTTTGCAAGTGGGCTAGTTTCATCACCAGCCGAATTCATAGCACAGATAGATTGTGGAAAAGAGGCACACGTGAATAGAATGAGGCAGCGCAAGGAAAAAGATGACAATGCTCCTGCTGAGCCAAGAGTACAAGCTTCGTATAACGAAGCCCAACAAGAATTAAAATTTACAACCATGTACCCAAGGGTAGGCAAGTCTTAGGGAGAAATGCAACCCAAAGACTATGAGATCTATACTGTCAGACTTGACATGAAGGTAGCCCGACCACAAGATAAGGTTGAGATCATGGAGGAGACGCAACGGGTGGTCACTTCCAACTTCCTCAAAACTGGTTGCCAGTTAAAGAAGAAGGATGAGAAGCTTAGGGCAACCAAGGAAAGAGTGAGTTTTCTAAAAACAAAGGAGAAATCGTTAGAGGCAGATATCACCCGAATGATTGAAATGGTGCTGACAATAGAGAATGAGAGGAACAGGCTTAGGTAAAAATTGTAAAAACCCAGATTACTGACCTAGGCTTAGTGAAAGAATTGCAAAGCTAGAACCAGGTAGTGTGACAAAGCCTATAGTTAAAAGAGGAAGAGCTTAAACGCGTCTACCTTGAGTATAGTCAGGGGATGGCACAAAAGGGTGAGGAGTTGGAGTGCCTACAAGAGTAGTGTGAGCAAAGAATACAAGAGAAAGAGGTCAAATTTAAAGGCCTGAAGGCTAAGCTAGAAGAGGAACTCTGAGAGACAAATGATTCCCTGGAAGAGCAATTAGCGAACCACTCCTGAGCCAAACAAAATTGGAATAAAGAAATGAGCAGCTATGCGGAGCAGTTGACGTTCGAGAAAAAGAAGAAGGCAGAATTAGTTGAGGCCCTTATTTCAAGAGATGCAGAGATTTCTTCGCTTAAAGCCTCACTGTTGCCTGGCCTTGCCCAACCTAATGTCATTCCTCTAGTTCGGCAATTATACATTTCTCACTGGGAGAAAGTCAAGACCTTTTGCCTAACACTGCAGCCTACCTTTCGATTTATCGATAAGGCATCAAGGCTCAATCAAGAGGCCCATGACACAATTGAACAACTCCCACATTTCATCCTGGAAAAGATTCCTAAGGCAAGGGACTTGCTTAACAAGCTATTATCAGTGTCGGATGAAAACCTAGCTAGGGCGGCTATCGAAGATCAAGACACTGCTACTCAAACAGCAAATAAATTCATTCATTGTCACTCCACTTTCCAGTGTACTAAGGCAGCGGTGGTTTTTTTAGGTAAGGCACTGGATGGCATTTGGGGAAGTTTTTCTGAATTAGGAAAAATGGGGCTGTTGTCTCTATTCCTAGAGGATGGCTCTATTGTGACAACTACACAGATTGCTGAGGTTATTGAGCAGAAGGAAAATGACCCAGAGGTTTTCAAGGAGTTCAGCAGCTCCCCAACAACAGCCAATATTGAGGCAATCATTTATCCACTCTCACAACTGCTTTTTCATATACAAACAGGTGCAGATCTACCTGATGTGCTACCTCAAAAGGAAGCTATTGATCTACGTGGAGCATAGAAAAATTTGCGCAGCATGGTAAAACCGTCCAAAAGTGAATGGTCGCCCTTGTAGGAGGCTCTTTCCAAACTCTAACTCTACTAGCCCCATGCATAATGCTTTGGTCTGCAACACCAGAGATTTTTTTTGGGTTCTCCATTCCTCATTTGAAACACCCCTGATAGTCACCAAAAGATGTTAAAATAAATATTTCAACAGCTCCCTTCGGGTTTCTTTTGTATTATGTGTGCGCTAGCCTATGCATCGCCGAATTTATTTGGCTTTCCATCAAGTTTTGATTTGCTACTTTGTGTATCTTCTTTTCACAACTTTGGGTAGCAGCTTCCCTTTCGGGTCCTAAGGAGCTCCGCTGGGCACCCACGTGTCTCACTTGCAGAGGTTTTTGTTTATTTAAAGTCTCTTCGGGTTACGAAAGACTTCTACGGGGCCATTATTTCTAAAGAGTGTCTGAGGGTCCTACATCATGCTATGTGGTGGCGGATCACAAATCTTTCAATACAGTAATGAGGTGAGCAACCACGGGTAGCAAAACGCTGCCACGTGTCTTTCACACCCGATTGATGTAGTTTTCCCTCCACTTCAACAAGGACCTTATCTCATTGGACACGTGTTGCATCTTCGCAATCTCTCGGCAGTGATGAGAGAAGTTTTCATTCAGGCAGTGATAGGTTGCCACGTGCCTTACAACTTATCCTTGAAGTGGGTGATAGGCTAGCTGAGGGAGATTATGCTATTGGGTGCCGCTCTTCATGGTCGTTTAAAGCAGTGGATGACACTTGTCACCTCGAGCCTGGCTGGGACCACTGCCATCATTACAAAGGGTGCGCCTGCACCTAGATGACCAGATTCTATGTTCTAACTCGTTGCCATTGTAACAACATTGGGAATCTTCTGATTCTGACATCATTGCAGGGGATTGTGGGATCTTTTCTATTACAGCTCTCCAAAGTGGTGGGAGTTTTCTCTCCAACTATATATACTCTCTCTGTCGACAAGAGAGGGGGTCCAAAAATTTTAGAAGAAAGGATACTTGTTTTAGCAAGAGACACCAGGCCTCTTTTACATGTTTATTTGTAAGAAACTTTCAGACTGTGCCAACTGTTTGGCCTTTCTATTTTTCATGTTTTGATTAAACTATAAACTGTGCTTTATACTGTCTTAAGCATTTCATTTGAAAGGACTTCTATATATTGAATACAAGCTTGCTTATCTGAATAATGTCTAAATGACTCTTCTTAGTAGTAAGGATGTATGCAATACTATTTTATGTCAATAAATGAATTGTTTATGCTATAGCTCTAAGTCCTCGACATTTTGGAATGTGACAACACCATTCAGGCCCCTAAATCTATGATTTATCGTTCCCATCAACAAATTTTGGCGCATCGCCTTAGATTAGACTTTTCTTCATTATATCCATTTCTTTTTCCCTTTCCAAAAGCCATTATAGAAGAAGTCAACTTCTTTAAAATCTGAAGGTCACTCAGTTTGGCACAAAGGGGTCCCCCTTGAACTGAGTTTCCCACAAGACACTGTTACCTCGTCAAATTTTGGCGTCAACAGGACCAAGTTGCCCATAATGGTGACTTAGTCCCACTACATTTCTTTTTCATAATTTTTTACAGAATCAGACAACCTTTTGGTAGAAATAACTTTCTGGGCATTTTCCCTCGTCTGGGACTAAGTCACCCAGCTTGGTGTAAATGTCCCAGTTGCCTCAAAAATTAAAATTTCTAGAATTAAAATGGCCTCTGCAATCTTTAGTCTACTCATCAGTTTCTAGGTGCATAGTTCTTGTTCTACAACTTTATTTTATCATTTATCGCATTCATTTTGCATTTATGCATATCACACTATGTTTTCAAAGAAGTTACTTTTCTTAGGTTTTACATTATTAGATCACTTCATTTTCAGATCAGAGCATTAAAACATTTTAATTAGGCATAATACATCTCATTTTCATTAATCTTGAGTGTAAACCCTTGCATTTTGGAACCCATCCAATCCCCTTTCTCCTTTTAGGTGAATAACCCTAGGAGGAGCAAAGCATTGTGAGGGCAAACCAAAATTATCATTTACATTTTGGTGAAGCTATGTCGTTTGAACAATTATTCCTTTCTAATTTTAAATGCATCCTAGGTTTTATTTGCATTGCATTTTGCATTAATTAAATTGCATCCTAGGGTTTTAAAATTGCATTAGTGAACAACTCATTTTAGCCTACATTATTGTATCCCATTTCATAGCCTAATAGTGAAAAAATTTATTTATAGTATAGATTTGCATTACACAGTCCTAAACACATTGATCTTAATCAGAAAATTTAGAAAAAATTCAAAAATAACCCTATTTGGAGTAATTTGTCACCTTGGGCTACTTAGTCCCATTGTAAATTTTGCATTTCTATTTTTTGCATTTTGTTTCCCCTTTCTAAAATACTTGTTAGATTCAATCATTTCTATATTTTTGTATTGTTAATTACTATTTTCCTTGAATCATTTTCATCTATACGGTTTACTTTAATGGAAATCATAGATTACATTAGATTTTTACAATGTTCATTTTCAACATTAATCCCTAGCTCCTTTAGATTATATTCATCATAAAAATAAATAAAAAAATTACAACATCACATGAACCAATCAAAATGATGCTTCATTTTAAGACAACCATATCATCCCAACCTCTTAGTAGAAATGACTTGGATATATTAGATGAAACCTTTCATGGTTTCCTTTCACTAAGTTTATCGACTAAGACTTGTGATGACAAACCTAAACCGCTTAGTGACACCTTATCTCCTCAACCTTTTAGTAGTGATGACTTAAATATTTAGAAGAAGCTCTTGAGTGATTCATATCACACAAGCCATCCACTAAGGATTGTGATGAGCACCAAAAAATAAAAGATGTTAATATTATTCAACCTCAACTTGTTCTTTACCCACCTTCACATCAACCTCAACCTCCACCTAAACCTAAGTTTACCCTTTATCCACCAAAATATGATGCTATTTCTCACACACACTACACCCGAAACAATCCACAACCCCAACAACCCCCTCAAACATCTTTACCTTTACCGAATCCTATTTTTCCTAGTGCTCCTCGCCTAAACTCGCATCTTAGGGAGTATGATCTCGTTGAACAATTTAAGAATTTACTCCCATGAAGATATCCCTTTGGGATATTCTTCTAAATTGACCCAATTATCATTCAATGCTTCAAATAGCCTTGCAAAAAATAGTGGTTCCTCCTGGTACAAACGTAAGTGATGTGGTAGCTCTTCTAGAGGGAATGAATACTCATAATTTAGAAATTACCTTTCATCAGCATGAGCTGCCCCGTTAGAATTAAGGAGAAAAAATGAGGCTTTGATGATCATTTCCCAATATAAGAGAATAGGAATTAAGTGAACCCTCATTGACAATGGCTCTACCCTCATTATGTGTAGTGTAAAAATTCTTGATCGATTATGTGTGGATAAATCACAAATTAAACGTGATTCCTTATCCATCAGAGGATTTGACAACACAACAAAACAACTGCTCGATATAATCACTTTACCTAAAACAATCAGAGTGGTTACCTTGCAAACTCCTATTCATGTCATGTCCTATGATCATGCATATGATCTTCTCTTGGGAAGACCATAGACTCATGAGATGCATGTGGTACCTTCAACTCTTCATTGCATAATGAAATACGTCTATAACAACAAAGTATATCAAGTTGAGATAGACCCTGAGCCTGAGAGTTGTTTGCAACTTGAAAAAGGAACAAGTCCTTTGAATACTTTAATTCCAACCTCTCATGTTGATCCTCTTCAGACAAATAAACAGGAAATAGAATCCATGTCTAAATTTCTCAATGATGATTGGGGAACATTGGAATTTACTCCTTCACTCATGGATGAATACATAATTACCTGCAAGGAGACATAAAAACAAGAGCAACCAACAATCATGTCTACTCAAAATTCACAAGAATCTTCCCTTTCCTCTATTTCACCTCCCTTGGATGAAAACACATCTTACACAACAAATTTGGATAAGATAGATTATCAGAAACCCCCCAATCCCAAGGAAATGGAGAGACTTTATAGACGTGGCTATGAGCTTATGAAACAATTGTGGCACAATGGTAAAGGATGTGAAAAAAATGAACAAGGAATTCATGCCTCTATTGATCTTAATATGCAAGACATGAACACTAGTTTAGGATATTCATTTTCTAAGATGACAAAGGCAACTCAACGACCATCACTCAATATCAACACCATCACATGTAAACCAAGAACCAATCTTACGCTAATACATCTTGAATTTCTTGATATGCATTCTCCACCATATTAGGAGTATGTTGAAAGTGATGAAGCCTTGAAACAAATGCTTTATGCTATTGATAAATCATCTTCCTCTAAAATACATGTCACATGTGCTATGATAAGTTCCAAGCCACAAAATACTGATGATCATGATAAAACCATGGAATTGGATATGATCTTGAGCTTCCTCAGCCAAATGCACTCCCCCTAGGAGGTACAATTGATATACTAATGGACATCAATGATACAAAAAAGGTCATTAAGATTGGAAATTTCCTTCATGATGAAGAACAAGAGGATAACACAATTTTACTCCATGATTTTCCTAAAATTTTTGCTTGGAAATATTCTAATATGCCCGGTATAGACCTGAAAATTGTCACACATAACATTGTTCTTGCAAATGATGCTAAGCCTATTCGACAAAAGATACAAAAAATGAATCCTAAGATAGTATTGCATGTTAAATGAGAGCTTGAAAAACTCCTTGATGCAAGTTTCATTTTCCCTATTGATTATTCTTATTGGATCTCAAATATTGTCGCAGTTGCCAAACTTGATAATTGTATTAGGATATGTACAATTTTTTGTGATTTGAATAAAGAATATTTAAAAGATGATTTCCCACTTCCTAATATTGATATGATTGTGGATTCAACTATTGGAGATGCTTTTTTTCCACTCATGGATGGATTTTCTGGTTATAATCAAATCTTCATTAACCCACAAGATCAATACAAAACAACATTCACAACTATTTGGGGAACGTTTTGTTGGGTTATGATGCCTTTTGGACTAAAGAATGCACACGCAACATATCCAAGAGAAATGACATTGATATTTCATGATTACATACATAAAATATTGGAAGATTATGTTGATGACATTCTCACTAAGTCCTTACGACAACAAGATAATGTGACTGTCCTTCACAAGATCCTTGAATGAATGCGTAAATACAACATGAGACTCAATCTAAAAAAGTTTATCTTTGGATTAGATAGTGGGAAACTCTTAGGGTTTATCATATTTCATAGAGGCATCAAAGTGGATACAAAGAAAATTGATGCTATTGTAAACATGCCACCTCCTAGGAATATTTACCAATTACACACATTACACGGATGAATTCAAGCTATCCATCATTTTGTCACTTCTTCAGCTGATATAACGTTACCTTTCACACATCTCCTCAAGAAGTATGTTCTTTTTGATTGGAATGAAGATTGTAAACAAGATTTTGAGAGCTTGAAGGAATATCTTGCAACTCTATATGTTTTACAACCTACCATGCCAAACAAACCGTTCATCCTTTACATCATCACATCTGATGACACTCTTGTAGCCTTGTTAACTCAGAAAGATGATAATGGAAAAGAACATCCTATTTATTACATTAGTCTAACCTTAATCGATTATGAAACCTGATATGCGCCAATTGAAAAGAAATGTTTAGCCCTTGTATTCACTACTCGTAAATTATGACATTATATTTACTAAATGAAAAAATACAAGCCATGACAAAATTTGATCCTCTCAAACATCTTTTCAATAAAACAGACTTATCGAGACGTTTAGGTAAATGGGTTATGTTATTAACTGACTATGACCTTAAGTTTGTTTTGCAAAAAGAAATTAAAAGGCAAGCCTTGACCCATCATTTAGTTGATGCCCCTTCCCCTTTTGCGTTCCCTGATAATGATTCTTTTCTTGATGATAGTGTATTGATAGCCAGTGTTTCTACATGGACATTATATTTCGATGGATCTATGTGTAGGACAGGTTCTAGTGCTAGAATAATATTAATTCCACCTGAAGGAAAACATATTCCCTTGTCATATCATTTAAATTTCCTGTGTATAAATAACACTACTTAATATGAGGCGTTAATCACTAGAATACGTGTCACTTTAATTATGGGAATTACTGACATTAGGATATTTGGTGACTCACAATTAGTAATCAAGAAAATCAATGGTGACTATCAAGCTAAACATGATAAATTATCCAAAAAATATAGATATCACACTGTCCTTGCTGGAAAAATTTAATTCCTTCACTATAGAAAACATCTCGTGAAAAGATAATTGGCATGCAGACATAATGGCTAGTGTTGCTTCCCTTGTATCCATTTTTGATCCTTCCCAAGATATTATATTCACTATTCATCTTATCATGAGACCTTCCATCACTAATATCACTATTTACGCATTAGTCACAACCAAGAATGATTCGAGTGAATGGTATGATGCTATTTATAATTATATAAAAGATGGTATCCTTCTCGAACCTGTTGCAAGTAACACCCACACTCATCTAAAAAAATTAGCTACCAAGTACATCATCCTTGCTGATGTGCTATATCAATGGTCCTTTGACAACATCTTACTCAGATACCTTAAGGATTTTGAAATTAATATAACACTCGAGCTGGCTCATTCCAAAAGTTTTGGCGGTCAATTTAGTGCAAAGATCCTCGCATAAAAAATCCTTCATGCAAGTTATTACTGGAAAAATATGGAAAAATAATGTTATGCGTATGTTAAGTGATGTCATAAATTTTAAGAGCATAGTCATTTATTTCATGCTTCTACTGATGAGCTCCATGCCCAAATCCCTATTTGGTTGTTCGCTGTATGGAGGCTAGATACAATTGGAAAAATATCCCTACCATCTTCCACTGGCCATATGTTTATCATCACTGTCACTGATAATTTCATGAAATGGGTAGAGGCTATTCCTCTTCAATCTACAGCCACTAAGGTGATCTTTTGATTTATCCTTGAGCACATAATTGCTCATTTTGGGCTTCCTTCTGCATTAGTCTTTGATAATGGCACACCATTTAAGAATAATGATGTGAAGAAGTTCTTGGAAAATTTCCATATCCAACACCATTTTTTGACACCCTATTACCCACAATCAAATGGTCAAGTAGAGTCCATTAATAAAGTCCTTGAACAAATTTTAAAGAAAACTATTAACACCAATCATAAGGACTGTCACACACAACTGCATTATGCACTTTGGGCTTATCGCACATAAGTGTTTGTTCCTCCTCTAGATCAACACCTTATAACCTAGCTTATGGTACTGAGGCAATTATGCAATTGGAGTTAGAAATCCCAACATTATAGATTGCTCTTCAAGGTTTGATTGACAATAACAATTATAAGACCAAACAATTACATCAACTTGAAATGCTCGATGAACAACACATTAACACTCTTGAGCATCTTTAAGCTTATTGCAAAAGGCAACAACATTATTACAATCTCAATGTCATCCCTCACGCATTTGACAAGGATGAATTAGTTCTATCTATAAATCAACATAATGTCAATGCCGACCCTAATAAACATGGAAAATTTAGTCCTAATTGGTTAGGACCCTATGTTAACAAAAGCTATGGGTCTGGTGTGCATGTCTTAACGGAAATCGATGCAACACCCCTTAAAGAACCAATAAATGTTGTGCATTTGCGTCAGTATTATGTTTAATCCCTTTTGAATAGTATGAACTCTAAAGTAGTGTTGTTAAAATGTTATAGGATCTTCCCTTATATGCTTTCACACTACTTCATTTTTGACAACTCTCTTACAGGTTTGTCTTAAACACTAAAGTGATTATTTATAATTCCTTTGGGCTTCATGCTATTCAAATTCATCTAGTGTGTTGTGATAAGTTACATTTAATTTAGCATAACATACACCATCATCATGTTGTATCTAAAACAAAACTGCAATATGTTTTAATTAGATCACATAGGTTTTGTTAAGTCATGTAGCCATTAGTTAAATACGTTTACCATAAAATCATTTAATTAATCACATTACATTTAACATTCAAACACAAAGAGACACATCATAATGACACCAAATGTGCATTTCTATATATATCAAAGTTTTATATACAACTCAATATCATATACAAAATCACAAAGGTCTATGTGAGCTAGACCCCTTAGGCTTTGGTGGCTGTGATCTAGTCCCTGGACATCATGAGATGGTCGTGTGTGATCATGACCACAAACTACCAAGTCTCAGTGCATACTATAAACCCTGTACTCGACCAACTGCCACAAGGCACTCCTCTTCCATGTGATTCCTCACCGCTCATACCTATGCTAGCTCCACATGTAGTCTCTCAGTGAAGTCATCTCCTCATGAAAGGTCTAAGTGACTTTGGCTCCTCCTCCATGGTCAATGGGGTCATGTAGTTAGGGTCCATCTCCTCCTCATCGATAGATGTAGGTCCTATCTCTACGGCTTCTTGATAATAGAACTCTTGCCAGTCCCTCATTGCTCCTACAAGATAGAAACATCACATAATCAGTAACCATCATCATGATATGCATGTATATAAAACAACATAAACACTCAAAGTATATGCATATAATTAAATATCATTACCTATGTCAGCGGTCGGATGTGTCACCTCAATATCATCTTGTATTGAGGGTGTGGAGGTGGTGCTAGCCTCCCCTCGACTATGAGTACTAGTGCCAATTGTAGCCGCTACTCGTGACCTCATCCTATGGATGGGAGAGGAATCTCCCCCCTCATGTTGGTCCTCAGCTACTACCTCATCATCCTCACTCAATGTTGGCTCCTCCTCATCCTCCTCATACTCTTCATCCTCCTCCTCTTCCTCCCGATCCTTATAATCAATCACATTAGTAAATATATTGATAGGCCTATAGTGTGTCTCCTTGGCCCTATCCTCATGTTCATCTTCATCATCTGGCAGTGGCTCTACATCTCACACTAGCTCATCCATCAGGAATACTGGTGCTAGTCAAGTCACTGCCCACCACTCCTCATGCTCTATTGTGGCACTAACATCATCTACATCAAAGACTGGCAGCTGGTCATGATTAAAGAAGTTGGAGTCACTCTCGGCTACATGCTCAAGAGTGAGTCGCATAGTATCACCTGGTCTCCTAGCAGTTCACGTTGATCTCCTAAAATTGGATCGTGTTTGAGGTGGTGTCTACACCTGTCCAAATTGTTGCATGACTTGATCGTAGTAGAATGGTCGTACTACATGGTCATGACGTCCAACCAAAAATCTATCCATTTGCATCCTCCTCAACTATCTGGTATGATCTGGCTACTGCAATGTCAGTTGATAAGGTCTCCAAAGGATCACATCCTCATCCAATTGGTCCAATTGTACCCTCCAAAAATTCAAATCACCATACTACCATAGTCACCATAGAGGATACCTGAAAGCTCATGGGTATCCTACTATTATCGTACATAGATAGCCAATTGGTCTAGGACATGTAATGTGCTAATGAAACCACACCTATAGAAGTGTGCAGTGCACCATACTATCAACCTCTCAAAATACAAATCACGCCCTAAATTATAATAGAGATGTGCTAGCATACTCTTACCCTAGGCATATACTATCTGCTTCTCTATCATCCCTCGAATCATGTGGACTAGTCCTCCCTCTAGGTGAGCACCTTGACCATTAGGGATGAGAACTAGTGCTATGATGTGCATAATAATATGTAAAACCACTGGTTCTTGTGAATATAATAACATGGACAAATCAATCCATCCTCTAACTCATGCATCATGAACTGGACCATTTACATAATACTGTAAGGCAACCCTCTGGTCCAAGAAGTTGTTGTCTCTGCAGAAATATATTCACTCCCCTTGAATCGACATGTGAAGAATCCAATGCACATCCTCTAGTGTGATTGTCATCACTCATGTAGGCAGATGAAATGTGCATGTATCTGCATTCCATCGCTCGCAAAGAGCCATCAACATGGCATTGTGGTATCTGATGGGAGGCATAAGATATGCCCAATAGATCCCAATGGCCAAAATCATTAAATTATAATTTACCCTTTGATGCTTATCGGGATTAGCCATAAAAAGATATAATTTATTAGGCTTGTGGATGTAAAATAGGACCAATTAAGACATAAATAAAGGTAAATAAAGCAAGGTGGGCCCAAAAAGGTGTGAAAATGCAAGTATATGCATTTTCCTACACTACAACTCCATATGCTACATATCCATACAATGTATGGACAACCAATGAAAGCCTTAGGACACAAAAGGTGAATTTTTTTTTTCACCAAAATAGGTCATATTATGTCAGTCTTTATTCCCATGGCCTTGCAAACTCAATTATGGGATCCATTTTGAGCTATAATAATCCTTGTAAAAGTGCACCCACAAATTCATTAAAAGAAGTGACTAAATACCGATGAGATTAGGTTAGCAAGACGTAAAAGAATAAGCATCAGAGAGTGATGAAGTTCCATTAGGCATGCTAGGAAAGTATATAGAAAAACATGAAATACAAGTGAGGATTAAAAACCTCTAGTTTAAAACATATTTCACATCTACCCACACTTTAATTTAACCAAATAAACTATAAAACATGAATAAAATAATTCAAAAAACTCTCACCCACATGTAGTTCTTCATATGCCAATGGTAGTTGTGCTCAAAATATTTGTTGTTGATGAAGGATAGAATGTGGTTGTTCACAATGACACCATGGCATTGTATTTTATACTAAAAGTCCTTCCAAACAACTTATGGAATGGTAAATCTATAGATTTTCCTTTGAGAGTACGGATGACCAAGATTAGTTGAGAGGATTAATGGACATGATTAGACTAATTGATTATTTGACTTGAGGGGGAAAGTGGAAAAACATAAAATTTTAATAATTGTTTTAGTATATGTAAATATAAAAATAAAATTTAAATAATGAATTTTATTTAAATATGACATTTAAATATTTGAGAGTTAAAAGGAAAAAAAAATAAAAATTGTTTTCATTTATTTAATTAGTAAATACTAAATGCATGATAACTGATGCAATACGGGAGCGTATTTTCAACGTCTACTCCGACATGCAAATCTGTGCACGTGCGTGCAGAGGCATGCAAGATCTGCCGGTCAGGAAGAGAAAGTGGAGGCGACTGGGAGCCGCCAAAGCATCTGTACAAATATATTCTACGGTCAATTAAAAAGTGAGGCGTTTCAAACCAAAACACACTTTGGAGTCTTTTTCTCATACGTTCCTAAGGAAGAGACAGAAATGACGTCTATTGAATTTGCTGTGAGGGAATACAACAATCCGTTGAACAACAGAATTATACAGAAAATGTAACTGCAGTTGTCAATTTGTTCAGTGTTAACAGGTTTAAATAACATATTTTAAGTTTTGATTTGTTTAAGTCGTTTTTTAAATTATATTGACTGTAGTTCATATTTTTGAAAAGTTAAAATACTTCTGTTCTTTTCTTTTTCGACTACAGGAATCAGTCGGATCAGTCACTCTATAAACTGTAGTGTGCCTGGCTTTTTCACGTGACCGGTGACGGCGTGACACGCCCTCGTGTACCACGGGGACAGTGGAGAGACTAGACCTCATATTTAAACATGTATAGAAAAATACCAAATCTAAAATAAAAACTAAACACACATTTAGTTTTAAAACTTAAAATAAACACGGCTAAAGCCAAAGTAAATAGTATTTGACTGTATTTGAAGATACCCAGTTTGCCTCGCTTTCTTTTCATTTATTTGATTTGACAGAGAATTTATACCATATGAAAAATATATCTTTCATTTTCTGTGCACAAAAATTGACCCATATACGTTAGGTTTTCGTTGTATGCATTATTTTCTATGTTGGCATTGTAGACTATACATTCAATGTACATTATTAAACTGGTCTTAGGAATACTTAGGTCAAAAGTTGGGTGTCATTCTGATATAGAAAGACTGGACGAGGGAAAGAATGATTAAAAATGTGATTAAATTCGTTTGTCACCAACAAAGACTATCTCTCAAGAGTTTAGTTGTCTTTGAAATTGTGTAGCACGTTTGATAAAAAAACCTATTGACAATGGAGGTTGGCATTAGTGGATTGGATATTAACTAGTGTTACAGAATGGTCAATTGCAACAGCATTGTTTTGATAGGGATTCGTAAATTTGGTTCTAGGAAAATTCACCGTCAGCAATTCACCATCGTGGAAAATTAACCGTGAAAAATTCATTTAATAATTTTTTCGTGCAGTGAATTGTCATGACAGTGAATTTTCCCGTGCTGAATTGTTGGCCATGAATTTTCCATCAGTGAATTGCTGACGGTGAATTTGCCGTATGCCTGAAGTTTTATGCATCCTAAAAAGAAAACTTAACATAGTTGAAACAATGATTCCTTCTTACTATCATGTCCTAATACTTACATAATTAAAGGACAAGATTTATCAAACAATAGTGTAGCATTTAGACTTTATGCCAACATTTTAATTTGTGGTCTGATAATATTTGGATTATATATTGAAATTTTGTTACCTCATTAAATTATTCTTAAAATGTCACTTTTATGGTTAAATGTTTATTTACTTCTATTTGGAAGTCTTGAAAAAAATCAATTCAAAATTTAAAATTGTTTTAATATGACTTTTTTATTAATTAACATTTTCAAATTCAATAAGAATTTGAAGATTATTTTCAATAGTATAGAGATTGTGGCTCAATATAATCAAAACCAATTTGATATTTTAAAAAGTATCATCTCTTTATTGAATTGAAAACAAAATGTTCATAGCTTTACAAGGATTTAACGAAGATGGCTTTAGGCTATTAGAATCATGGCTTCATAACATATTTATCTAAAATGAATGACTAAGTGTAGCATGTACTATGAATAAGGTTGTAAAATAAATAATACTTAAAATCCAAAATGATAGATGCTCAAAACTGGTTGAAAATGAAACACTTTGTACACATGAATTCAACAAGAAAACTTTGCAATCAATTTGATTTGAACATGAAAATAGATATATCCAATCCAATTTTGAATTCCATTAAAATTCCAATTTTGTTATCCAAATGATCACAAATAAAGTTCTTTTGATATGATCACAAATAAAGCTCTTTTGATGAAAACAAACAAAAATTACAAGCATCTCATATAATTTTAATATGAAAAATGTACATTTGAGTCACTATTTCTTCACAACTATATATGTCTATTTTCCTAGATACTAGAGAATGATCATACTTGAGTTGAAATAGATAAAATAAATGTCATTACCAACAATAATTGTTAAAAAAGTTATCAAGTAGTCAATTATAAAAGATAGAAATAAATCAAGAAAACACAAAACAACACTCAAATAAATTGAAGACAAAATTTATTCCCACTAAGACATCATGGGTGGTATGACACTATTTACAATGAGTAAAATGGTAGAACTTTTAAAAGGAGCTATACAATTTACTATAAAACTATCCTTCTTACTACTTACTATATTTTGTGATTTTTTCCTTTAGGAACTTTCTTGGCTCTATTTTTTTTATTTTCCTGGATAGCATGTGGATGATACAAAGAGACATTTATTGGTGGATATTGACACAAGTAACATTAACAATGTGTTGTATTGCTCACGTTGCTCACTATTTTTTATATAATTTTTACTTTGGACTTTTGTAATTACATTACATGTGTATGTTGTGATACTCCTTGTTTATTCTTCTATTTATTTTTCTCATCCTTAAAAGTTTTATTCTATTTATACAATATTTTTTGTATATAATGTAATGTGAATAAGGTTGTATAATAAATGATATTTCACACCTAGAATGACATAAGCTCAAATATTCTTGGAAATGATATGCTTTTCACTAATAAATTTAAAAACAAAAATTGGTAACCAATTTGATTTGAACATGAAAATAGATATGTCTAGCCTTTAATCTTGAATTCCATCAATATACTAAATTTTCTATCTAAATGATTATAAATAAAGAAAAGTATGCAAGCATCTCATATAAAATTTCAACATAAAAAATATACACTTAAGCCACTATTTTTGCACAAGTTGTTGAACACTTCAATATACTGAGAGGGGGGGGGGTGAATTAGTATATCATTAAACTTTTAACTTAAATATATGCATCAGTTAACATTCATGCATCATTGAGAATATTAGAGACAACAATAAAAGAATTCACACAAAGTAACACTAGATATATGTGGAAACCCCTAAGGAAAAAACCACAGTGCTATGAGTTGCTTGAATGTATTGTGCAAAACCATCCTCATGAATAATTTTAAATATTACAATAGATTTGCAAGAACCAACCTATTGGAGATACCAATCCAATCTTTCTAAACTGATAAGAACCAACCTATTGAAAAGAACCAACCTCACAAATAGAGCACCAAATCCATGAATAGGAGGCACCAACCTCACATGAGTTGTGGTACCAACCAAAGAGTTATTCAAAGATGATTATAGAAAATTTTACAAACAAATAACTTTCATGAACCTTATAGAGAGATATTACAATTCTAGTTTATCAATTTCATAGCTTCACATACATACACTCTACATTGCACAAATATTATTTTCCTTTAATGAGTCAACATGAAGTTCTTGAATAGATTGAATAGAACCATGTACAAATTTAGAAACTACACATGGTTACTCATACACTCAACAACTTGAAGAAATATCCTTAAATGTTTATCTAGATTTGTAGATTACATCACATTATCATTTCAAACCAAAAATTAGAGTGTTTGGTGTAGTATAAGTTGGTCTCTAATTTTTTTTCAATTGTTACCTTCCTGTCCTATGTAGAGCAAACTCTAAACCAAGAATTAACCATTGAGCATATTTGAATTTGAATCATCGATCTTCAATCTTCATGGAAAAATTAGATAATGCACATTTGAATCAAGATACCTCTAATAGGAGAATATTCTATCACCAATGTGAATGAAAATGCCACATTGAAAAGTCTCTCAACATATGTCAAAATGGACATGTGTCATTCTTTTGTAAATCTATAGAGCCATCGTTCAAAAGTATTGAACATGTGTTGGAATTGTTTTCACCTATAGTACTTTCACTCATATTTCTTTTTCTTCTCAAGAACAAGGGGAACATGGCCACATGCAACATTTTGAGACCCTATAGTGTTCTCTCTCCTCTTTCCCTTTCTCCTTGTAGACAAGCATAAAATGACCACATGTCAACACTTTGAGCCCCTTTACAAGCAGAACATGGCCATGTGCAACATTCTAACCATCTACACAACCTTCTCTCTCTTCTTTGTGGACACACAGTAGCTATCTGACCTAATGTTAATAATTCATCTTGGACACGTGTCAACTTTCCATAGTTCTACCTAACTTTTTCTTTTCTTTCCCTTTTACTTGTGGAAATATATAACACTGCTATGTGTCAACCTCTTGCAACACCACACAGCCTTTTCTTACAATTTATTTTTTCTTACAGACACACAAAATACAATCACATTTCAACCTCCTACAATACCACAAATTTTTCTTTGCTTTTCCTTTTTCTTGAGAGCATGCAAAAAATTTCCACATGTCAACCTCCTACAACACCGTACAACTAGAAACAAGACCTATCATAACCTTTATGTATAAGTAGACATGCAACATGTGTCAGATACACACAACACACTTTCCTTTAGGGACAATATTTTATATGTGTCACCTACCCACAATTTTGTAGGACTTTCTTCCTTCCTTCTCTCTCTTGGCATGGGCTCACAAAATATTACCACTTATCAACATTCCATGCAATCACAATCCCATAAATGGGGCCTACCACTTATCTCATGGATGGGAACAATTTCAATAGTTATCCCACTAACATCATGCATTTCACCACTAAAGTATTAACTTTAGAAACAGGGAAATATTTTGGAACTGAGGCAAGTGGTAAGAGAGGCCTATAAACCAACAATGCATAGGGGCATATTTCATCACTTAATCGATCAAGAAAAACTAATAGCGAGTAAAAAACAAATTAGAAGATAAAGTGCACACCCAAATAGTGCACTTAGGGCTTATAAGAATAAGGGTTAAAACCCCAAAAAAGCATAACCCTAACATAGATTCAATCCAAAGAAGATCAAACCACCATTACTAAATGAAAAAAACACTACTAGGCCATGAGAACACCAAAATACACCAAAATAAGTAAGAATATTCCATAATGAAGGTCTTTGACATCACTGATTTTTTTTTCTCTTTTGACATCAATTACAACAATTTGTAATATTCCCCCCCTTTTCCATTGATAGAAACACACATTAAATTTATTAATCCTCTCCCTATTTCTAGTAACTCTCCCTATCCAAATCTCTAGATCTTTCAATTATAACTCTCCCCCTTTGACATCAATGACAAAGGAATATGAAAAAATCATAGTACTCCTCCCTTGATCAGTCTTACTAGCAATAGAAACTCTTTGCAACTCTCCCCCTAAGGGAAATACTCTAGGGAAGAGTATAAAACTAATCACCTTGAACCCATGCTTCTTTTGATTGTTCACTAAAAGGAAGGAGTCGTCACTCCTATGTTTTGTATGAGATAGTCAAATCTCTCTTTGGGAAGAGGTTTTATAAAGATATCTACAATCTACTATTTGGTAACCACATATTCTAATTGACCTCCTAATTTGAAAGTTTTCTCTCAAGAGATGATGTTTAATTAAAATGTGCTTTCTCCTAGAATCTTTCACTAGATTATTTGAAATCTTAATTGCACATGTATTATTACAGAGAATGGAAATAGTTTATTATACTTGTTAGTGAGTGGATTGGCCTTCAAGAAATATATATAAAGTATCAATTCTCTAGCCCATAATGCACTTGGGCCAAGCCACTAACAACTCTAGAAATGTCAAAATTGCATTTGTGACTTTCCTCTGAATTTTAGAGGTATAGTTCCCTCTTATGATTTAATAGATAATTAATGTGATTTTAACCAAAAAGAAATAAAGTTGACAAACATCATCCCATAAAAATTTTGCTAATGCAAAGTGAACCTTTGAGGATCATTAATCAACTAGGACACAGATTGGAATGACTAATGACTGATGTGAATGAAATAGAGAAACTTCATTATTGCAATAAATGAAATAAATGTAGTAGGATAGATTTCACACAGAATACGTATTCTAGTTATGCACATGACACATAGGCCAATATGATCATAATTACATTAAAAGTCACAACTCATAGATTATGAGTTATTTCAACCATAAATGAATGGAATTCAAAGCAAAATAAAATTGTTCCTCCCTCAACTACAACACAATGCACTCTCCATGAATCAGACTCTGACTGAATCATTCTCCACCCAAATATAGGGGTCTTCCTCCTTTCTTGATGGTTACTAATCAGTTGCAAAATATAGTAACGCTTTCTTTTCGCTTAAATTTTCATCTTGAAAACTAATAGCCAGGAAATAATGAATAGCTGAAATGACTACATCTCCAACGATGTGACTTTAGGAAATTTAATCAAGAATTTCTTGTTGTGATTTAGAAGTAGAAGTAAGTGGTCCCATGGCCACCAATTCTTTTATGGTTAGCATGAATAACAAACTAAGCATTAAATAACTATCACAAGGGTGCAATGGAATCACATGTGTGAGCTATCTAGTAAGATGATCAATTTAGAATATAAATTAAACCCTGGTCTTATCAATATTCATCTTAAATGTCTAGAAAAACTTCTACAAATTCAACATGCACCACCACACTTCACCATCTTGGAGTGTCTAAGATGGTGAGTGCTTAGAGGGATAGATTGTCCATGAATGAATTCATTGTCATTGAGGAGATTGAGTGCAACCCTCTCTACAAGCAATTTTTCAACCAGCTGAAAGAAGTCTTCATCGTCTAGAGATAGACCAAAGAGAAGGTATTGCGTAGTATACTAGGAGAAGCATTTCTAAATCAAGTGCATGTACACAAAGCTACACTCCTAGAGTATTTTGTGTATACTATTATTCACACCTATAGACATTCAGACTAGGGAATGAGAACAACGGTGCACTTGGTTCAACCTGAGTTTCTCCATCAAGTTAATGTGGCCCTTACTGGGCTTAGCAACTACCCACGAAGTGGACTAGTTGGCAAAGCCATCTGCATTGCAACTACAACTCAAAATGAAGCCACTGAGGAAAGATTAACCCTTCTCCATGCAAGGCTAGTGAGGAACAACATAGGGCTATTTACCCAATTCCTAAAGTCTCATGAGAACCTACTATCACTAGCCCAAATAGAGAGCCTCCAATTGGTGGTGAAAGCAATCAGCATACTTATGCTTTCCTTATGTTCCTAAAGAAATTGTTATCTTGATATTATCCAACTTCTTGTAAACAACCAATGAATTTTGTAATGTCATCAATATATACATAATAAAAATATAGTGTTTTATAACTCTATTGTTGGTATTCTTTTATATGCAATTCTTTCTTTTATTTTGATTTTAAATACTATAGTTGAATGGCATCTACTATTTACTTCTACATCAATGGGTTTGTCATTTAAAACTAAATTGTGTCTTAACAAAACAAACTACATGGTTATTCCTTTAATCTCCTATGAAAAATACCCTCAGGTGGTAAAATGAGAAGTTCACAAAACCAAAAAAAACATTGCCGATGATTTTAGAACCCACTTAAACTCCTACCCAAATCTGAAAGACTTTCAAACTTATCACTGGCATTGTTTTTGACTAGTTCACAAACCTTGAGTATGGACTGCCAACCTTGCAAATTGAAGACTTAGAGTATTCAAGAAGTTATACCAATGTCATAAAACACCATTCGTGATAAAAAAAGAGAAGAAAAATGATGAAGGGTGGTAAGAAGGAGAGTTAGATAAAATAAATAAAACACCACCTAAGTAAGTGATACTTCACAAAACACTGTCCGACTTGAGACTTAACCTAAATTTTGAATGGCGATGTCAATTTTAAGGGTGAGGACCAACATCAGGGTAACAATAGATCTAACTAGAGATGAGGATTGGAAAGGACATAGCAAGGGACTCAGAAGTGTTATGACTAGTCCTATATCCTTTAGGCATAGAGTGAAGCAAAGAAGAGGAACAAAAATGAAAACCCAAAACACATGAAAATGCAACCAAAATTGACACACCAAAAAGTGACTATGTAAAAGGTAGGGTGGCACCTACCAAGGAAAGATGAAAGAGCAACTCACACAAAACCATTGACAGGTTGCAAGAAGAATGACCTAGATCTTTAAAGGCTCATTAATGCATGTAGTTTTTTGAGTAAGGTGGAAATTAGAATTATCCAAACATGGGTGTTGTGGAAAAAGAATTTGTAGACTTCAATATTCCTAAATAACCACACATTGTCATCATAGAACTCCTTCTAATGCAAACAACCCTACAAAGAAATGTCTAGAATTTTTTTGCTATTTCTTAAGAGTTCATCATTGCAATAATATCCCGTCCATGGGACAAATTTCAATTTTTTATACCCTTTGTAATGCCCCGTCATAATAACCTAAAGAATGTTGCAATTGTGTATAATGGTGAAATAATTTTTTTTTTTAAAAGCATTAATATTAAGTTAATTAGTTTGCATACATTCATTAAGTTACGCGACATTACACTACTTGAGTTTCCATAGATGACTTTAGTATTTCACATTGCACATATTAATTAACATAAACATTAAAGATAAACATTGCATAACATATGAAATACCATTCAAGATAACATAAAGTACAAATACGTTTCCTTACATTGCATTTGGTAAAATAATACAATACTCATCCATCTGATGAGGTAGTTCAATAATAATTACATTTTACAATGTTCACCTCATATACAATTGAGGGATGTTTTACAATACAAGATTAACAATAATGCAATAAAGAAAGTACATTTGTATCCAAGTACGAGCTCTCCATCCATGAAGCTCTCGATGCCATGATCATAAACTGGGGACCCAACGGAGTAAGGTGCACATTCCACCCAACCATGTGGTACCCATAGGTCCACCCCCCATGCTAGGAGATAGTAATATGGTTACCTAGACATAATCTACTAACCCTAGACACAAGTACATAACTACTGATGGTTACATTGCTTCCATATTTAAGACAATCAAATGTACTACATACACAAGGTTAACTGTTATTTTAGGTGGATTGTCATCACAATATTGCAAAGGTTACCCTGGTGTTTCTTCCTAGGTTCCAGCCCCCAACTTGGGTTACCCTGGTAACCTCTTACGAAACCCGGCCCCATTGCAAATCATTGCAAAATCGAATGTCTTTTGAAGAAACAAGACACTGACTTGCCATTCCAGGCCTTCTCATCTTATACTCAAGACTTAACTAGCTCAAGAGTCATTAAGTGAGGCATAAACATCTTGTTAAAGATTTTAATTCTAACTACTGTGTTATTTAGTTATCACTGACTTACTAACTCTCTGTAAGTTACCCTGACACCACTTTGTGTGTTGGCCCTTACACAGAGCCACTCCCCTAAACATAACAAAGGTATACAAAGTTTCCCTGACTAAGGTTTACAAGGTGTACATATATCAAAAATCAACATATAAGACCAAATGTATTACAACAGACATCAAATCATTGTTCATAGAACAAGTGTCAAACCACCATACAAAATCCATGTACACAACCTTAGTTAACTCAAGAACTCTACTTAAATAATCACAATTCCCACGTTTTACAATTTGTCTGGAAGACTTGTACAGCTAAGACATTCCCAATTTGCCCAATAAAATAACATGATTAAAGCAAATCAAGAAAAATAAACGCCTATTGTTTTGATATACTAAATCCAGTCATAAATCACAGGAAATAAAATCAACTTGACTATAATTCTATTTTCACACAATAAAAGAAATCATAAAAATTTACCTAATTCAATTCTCTCTCAATTTCATATAAATAATAAATATTGAATTTTCTTTTCCAATATCACTACACTTAAAGATAATTAATCCTAAACTTAATAGTTTAAAATCTTTCAATTATTTTTAATATAATAAATAAATAAGTATATATCTATATATATATATATATTTATATATATATATATATATATATATATATATTTAAATATTGTTAATTCCATATTTTAATAATTGACAAATCCGTATTTTAAATATTGAAAAATCTGAAAAGAAAATAATAATCCTTGCAAATGCGTTTAGGGCTACAGCGGTAAAACAGTTGTAGCCATGTTCTTATTACCAGTCGCCAGCTCCATACACGGGGCTAGCTGGTATAATGGGGCAGCACTGGGGTGCTCCCACCGCCGCCTACCCTAGGGGCAGCGGCTGTGGGAACGGCCATAGCCCCTTCCCACTGTCGCCTCCCTTAGGGGGGCGACGGCTGTGGGGAATAAACCCCCGTGGCCATGAAATTTGCACAGTCTCTTTTTTTTAAACATATAAGAATTTTAATAAAATAAAAATCGACGCTATTCAAAATCGTGTACGGCGATTCTGAGTTTTCTAATACTGCGATTTTCATATTCAAAAACATTTATATATGTATATACATTTGTATATGTATATGTATATATAATTCCAATACATATACATATATAAATATATAAATATATATACATATAAATATATATATATATATATATATATATATATATATATATATATATATATATATATATATATATATATATATATATATATATATATATATATATATATATATACATATATAAATATATATATATATGACTGATAAATAACATTAAAGTTATAGTAATTGTGCAAATATTTTAACAAAGTTTTCAGCGGGTAATTGAGAAAGCTAACATTCTGCACAATTTTTCTAGAGATTTAAAATTCAACAACAGAGAATTTCTTTTCTTTCACAACTAATTTTTTTTAAAATATACCCTACAAGAAACATATAACAAATTTATCAGGAAACTTCTTTTAAAGTTCTTCAAAGATCTTTCCTACTTCTTTGAGAATCTTCTACTGTTTAAACAAGATTTTTACAAAATTCTCAAGAAGAATACAGGAAACACAAAACTAAAATTTTCTCAAACATTCTTTTTCAAAAGGAAACAAATTTAAAAACAAGAAAAATACCTGTATCTTTGAAAAATGTCTATAGAAGAAAGCCTCTTGCCTGTAGCGTGCAATTTCCTCAAAGCTTTCCAGAAAAACACCAAATCCACAGAAAAGGTATTACCAATCACAAAAAGTTTACCACCAAAGGGATCTTCCACAAATATACAACCCAAAACAGAGGAAGTAACAACTTCTTTAAATTTTTTCTTTTTTACACAGCAAAATTATCCTTTCAATTCCCATGATGAAAATTGATAACCCCCACTGTATTTTTCTAGATCCAAAATAATATCCGAGAACAAATCCCTCAACCAAAAATTATAAATGCACTGGCACACTTGTCGAGAAGTACAAAATATCTTCTCAACAACTTCTCAGCAATCTTGCCTTTCAAGATTTGCATGATTTAATTAATTTATTTGAAATTAACAATTTTAAATTGCAAATATATTTAATAATAAAAATTCCATTTCCAAATAATATTTAAATTTCAATAAACCTATACACACACAATTTAAAACAACTTTAATTTAATTAATTAATTGATCTAATTAAATAAATTTAATCTTAATGATCAAATCATTTAACCAAACAAACTAATTAATGAATTAAATAAAAGTAAATCTTATTTTTCCAAGAATTAAAAATTAATTGCAATAATAATATATTAAAGAATATTAAACTATCATTAAAATTGACAAATTTACCTTTCAAGCAATTAGTCCAAATAGAAAAAGACAAGAGAATGTATGAGTCTGAACTAAAACACACGATGTACTATGATCGAGTTATAGACTAGACTAGGATGAACCAAACTACTACCTCCCAATCAACATATCCATTGAGTCTTGACACACTCAGACCTGAGTAACCAGGTGGAGTCTGTGTCATGTATCTGCAATCCTCCAACCAAGCTATAACATGCATATATATATATATATAAACCATTGTATAGGCACACCGTGCGGAGAAAATCTGGATATCACAGGGCACTCGCAAGCGAGTGATGTGATTCCATTCTCCACACCAATACATGTCACATCAGACTGACGAATTAAATAATAGTTAGTCCATCATAAACATATACATAGCAATAATCATCTAAAGGAAAACATCTATGCTATCTCAAAGCATATCAGAAATCAAATATCACTATACAATGTATCATCATGTCACAGAGTAAATCCTCTATCGCTCAAAACCAGTGATCAAAATATCCAAACCAAGTACCATAGTCTAACAGTATAAAAACATGCAATAGAAAACATAAGCATAAATGGAGGGGTACTACATCCTCCCCCCCTAGGATCAGGCTTGCTCCTGAAAGCCTGCGAACAGATAGGGATAAAGTTCCCTTATGCGTGTCGCATCCACCCAAGTAGCAGAAGCCTCATGGCTAGGATCCCATTGGACCCTCACCTAATCAACGTCTCGACCCCTGAGACCGAGCATCCGGTGCTGTAGTTTGTTTGGTTAACAACTTCTTTAAAAAGAAAAGATTTTTTTTTTACACAGCAAAATTATCCTTTCAATTCCCGTGATAAAAATTGATAACCCCCACTGTATTTTTCCAGATCCAAAATACTATCCGAGAACAAATCCCTCAACCAAAAATCATAAATGCACTGGCACACTTGTCGAGAAGTACAAAATATCTTCTCAACAACTTCTCGGCAATCTTGCCTTTCAAGATTTGCATGATTTAATTAATTTATTTGAAATTAACAATTTTAAATTGTAAATATATTTAATAATAAAATATGCCATTTCCTAATAATATTTAAATGTCAATAAATCTATACACACTCAATTTAAAACAACTTTAATTTAATTAAATAAATTTAATCTTAATGATCAAATCATTTAACCAAACAAACTAATTAATGAATTAAATAAAAGTAAATCTTATTTTTCCAACAATTAAAAATTAATTGCAATAACAATATATTAAAGAATATTAAACTATCATTAAAATTGACAAATTTACCTTTCAACAATTAGTCCAAACAGAAAAAGACAAGACAATGTATGACTCTGAACTAAAACAGACGATGTACTATGACCGGGTTATAAACTAGACTAGGATGAACCAAATTACTACCTCCCAATCAACATATCTGTTGAGTCTTGACATGCTCACACCTAAGTAAGCAAGTGGTGTCGGTGTCATGTACCTGCAATCCTACAACCAAGCAATAACATGCATATATATATATAAACCATTATACAGGCACACCGTGCAGAGAAAATCACGGATATCATAGGGCACTCACAAGCGAGTGATGTGATTATGTTCTCCACACCAATACACGTCACATCACACTGATGAATTAAATAATAGTTAGTCCATCATAAACATATACATAGCAATAATCATCTAAAGGAAAAGATCTACACTATCTCAAAGCATATCAGAAATCAAATATCACCATACAATGTATCATCATGTCACAGAGTAAATCCACTGTCGCTCAAAACCAACGATCAAAATATCCAAACCAAGTACCATAGTCTAATAGTATAAAAACATGCAACAAAAAACATAAGCATAAATGGAGGGGTACTACATCCTCCCCCCTAGGATCAGGCTTGCTCCTGAAAGCCTGCGAACAGATAGGGATAAAGTTCCCTCATGTGTGTCGCATCCTCCCAAGTAGCAGAAGCCTCATGGCTAGGATCCCATTGGACCCTCACCTGATCAACGTCTCAACCCATGAGACCGAGCATCTGGCGCTGTAGAATGGCCACGGGCTCCAAAGCCAGCTGCCCATCCTCTACCTATAATGCATTCCAATCAAGTACATGAGATATGTCGGGATGATATGGTCTAAGAACCGATACATGAAAAATGTCATGAATCCGTGACAAACTGGGTGGTAAGGCAAGTCGATACACCACTGGACCAATTGTCTCTAAGATCTCAAATGGCCCAATGAAACGAGGGGCAAGCTTAGAGCCTTTTCCATAACAGATTGGACTCTTTCACAATCGCACTCGAAGAAACACTCTATCACCAACAGCAAACTGTCGATCTATCTTATTTGCATGAGCATATTTCTTTTGCCTATCTTGTGCTGCTATCAAATGTTTTCTAATACGATCAACCTGTTGCTCCATGTCTCGAAGCATCTCAGGTCCAAGTAACACTCTATCCTCAAGTCGATCCCAACTTAATGGAGTTCAACAAGGATGACCGTATAATGCCTGAAATGGTGGCATACCTATGGAACTCTGATATCCGTTATTGTAAGAAAATTCTACCAAGTACAGATAATCCTCCCAACGTGATTATTGGTCCATTATGTACATTCTAAGCATATCCTCTAATATTTGATTAACTCTCTCCATTTGTCCATCGGTTTGAGGATGATACGCTAAACTAAAGTTCAACTATGTACCTAGAGCATGTTGTAATGAAGTCCATAGGGCTGAAGTGAATATGGGATCTCTATCAAAAATAATTCTACGTGGAATCCCATTCAATCTAACGATGTCCTCCATAAATATCCTAGCTATAGATGAAGCATTGTAAGATGATCTTACTGGTGAGAAATGAGCTACTTTAGTCAATCGGTCAACAGTTACCATAATGGCATCATGTCGACATGATGACATAGGTAATCCTACAATAAAGTCAACGGATATAACATCCCATTTCCATTCAAGAATGAGATGTGGCTACAATTATCCAGCGGGATGTTGATGCTCAGCTTTAACTCGTTGGCATTCAAGACATCTCGATACATAGTCAGCAATATCACGTTTCATACCAGGCCAGAAATACAATTGCTGAAGATCAACATGCATTTACACCTGGATGAGCTGAATATGGAGCTCGATGAGCTTCAATCATAATTAATGTATGAAGACCCTTGAAAAGTGGTACATAAATATGACCTAAATACCGTAATATACCATCCGGTTCTAGATCATATCCTGCAAATTGACCTTCCAAAGGTCTACCAAATTTAATCTCTGACTTTACTTTCTGATATAATCTATCAGCAAGAAGTGCTGCTAATATTTGACCTCTCAAATCTAGTTCAAGAGTAGTAGCAGAAATCTCATGTCTATGACAACTAAGAGCGTCAGCCACTACGTTCTCCTTTCCTTGAACATATCTCACTTCAAAATCGTACTCACACAAGAACTCCATCCACCGTCTCTGCCTAGCATTCAAGTTAGGTTGCGTGAAAATATATTGTAGACTATGGTGATCAATATGGAGTTTGAAATGATGACCTAATAATAAATGCCTCCACTAAACTAATGCATGCACTACTGCAGCTAGTTCTAAATCGTGAGTGGGATAGTTTAATTCGTGATCCTTGAGTTTGCGAGACTCATAAGCAATCACACACCCATCTTGCATTAGAACTGTTCCCATCCCTCCAAGGATGCATCAGTGCATACTACAATATCCTTAGTAGGATCAAGAACAATCAGTATAGGTGCATTAGTCAACTTTTCTTTAAGTGTCTGAAAAGCCAACTGACACTACTCTGTCCAAACAAACCTCTTCCCTTTTCTCTGAAGAGAAGTAATAGGATGACCGATTCTGGAAAATCCCTTAGTAAACCACCTATAGTAACCAGCTAGACCCATAAAACTATGAACCTCACCTACATTAGTAGGCACGGGCCAATCTACAATAGGTTGAATCTTTGAAGGATCCACAGTAATACCTTTTCCCGAAATCACATGTCCAAGGTATTTTATCTCAGTTTGAAAGAAATTACACTTCTTCAGGTTCGCATACAATTTATTTTCCCTTAAACATTGCAATACCTGACTCAAGTGTTCTACATGTTCCTTCATGTTTCTCAAATAAATTAAAATATCATTGAGAAATACCAGGACAAAGTGATCAAGGTATGTACGAAACACACCATTCATTAAACTCATGAATACTGATGGTGCGTTTGTTAACCCAAATGGTACTACTATGAATTTGTAGTGCCCATAATGAGTACGAAAAGCAGTTTTATGAATGTCAGCTTTAGCAATTCGCAATTGATGATAACTAGATTTCAAATTGATTTTAGAGAACACATTAGCTCCCTTAATTTGATCAAAAAGATCATCGATTCTAGGCAAAGGACAATGATTCTTAATCATAACCTTGTTCAATTGACGATAGTCAATGCACAACCTAAGTGATCCGTCTTTCTTCTTTACAAAGATGATAGGTGCTCCCCAAGGGGAAACACTAGGATGAATGAAACCCTTTTCTAATAGTTCCTCTAGCTGAATACGAAGTTCCTCTAACTCTTGAGTTGTCATTCTATATGGAGCTCTAGATATAGGCTCTGCTCCAGGAACTAGATCAACTCTAATGTCAATTTCCCTCTTCGGTGGCATTCTAGGTATATCATCTGGAAACACGTCAACGAATTCCCTAAGAATAGGATGATCATCAAGAGATGCCTCTCAACTCTCACCTTCTTCTAGATCAGTAACTGTTGTTGCAAATAGTTGACAACCCTGATGAAGACATCTCTTTAATTGCATAGCAAATATCATCCACAAAGAGATAGGTCTTTGAACACCTATGATTTCCACTATTGCACCTAAATCATTAATGCAACTAACTATCTTAAGTCGACAGTCAATCACAGCATGATAAGATGCTAACCAATCCATACCTAGAACTATGTCATACGATCCTAAAGGTGTAACATATAAATCTACTAAGGTAGTTAACGTACCAATTTTAAGTTCACAATTATGTACTAAGTTTTCTACTGCTACTTTCACCCCTAAGGAAAATTCAACCTACCACTTACCACCTTGCTTTATCGCCACAAGACCACAATGGTCAACGATGGTCGGTGAAATAAAGGAGTCAGTAGCTCCGGAATCAAAAAGAATGGACACACGAACACCATATAACTTACCTGAAGTATCGACCATTGTGTTCTAGTGATCAGCTTGGTGGTCATTAACTGTTGCATAAACTGTATGTGATCGTCCTGCATCACCCACTGTAGGCTCTAAAACTGTAGGTCAAGGCCCAAAACCAGTAGAACCTCTCATTGGACACTGCCTAGCTATGTGTCCCTGCTGTCCACATGAGTAACAACCTGTGCCTCTACCGAATCCTCTGCCACCCGAAGGTGCATTGGATTGCTGGAAACTACCTCTACTAATAGTAGACTGAGCACTCTGCATAGGTTGATCTTGCCTATTGTGCTTGTTGTGCCACCAGTTGCGGCCCTTTCCTGTTTGAGGACTATTACCTTGTTGTGGTTGTGGATTGTTATTCTTTTGAGGTGTACATTGTTGTTGTTGCTGCCCACCCTTTGTGGGTGTATATTCGTTCCTAGAGGAACCACCTGTCTATGCCTTTCCACCCCATGGACTAAAACCTATTGTAGGAGCACTTCCAATCTGCACTCCTGTGTGACCACCTAATGCCATAACAAGGTTCTCTTCCACTATGTGAGCCTTCTCCACCACAACTTCCATAGTCTTTGGCTCAAAGACTCAGACACCACCACTAATGCAGGTGTTTAAACCCCTGATGAAATGTTGTACTAGCATAGGCTCATCATCGCCAATACCAGCATACTGCTTGAGTTCATAGAATCTACGTTCATATTGCTCAACAGAAAGAGCCAACTGACATAGATCATGGAACTCGTTAGCCCATCGCTGCCTCTAGTGTTCCGATAGGAACTGTGCTCTAAACCTCTCTAGAAACATCTCCCAAGACACTGACCCAATATCTAAGTGGAGCTTCTGCTCCTCCAAGCACCACCAAGTAGAGGCAAATCCTCTCATATGCATGATAGCGCATCTCGCACGGGTACTGCTACCGTATGGGTGCATGGCGAAGCATCTACCCAAATCCAGTAGCCAGGTCTCAGCCTCTAATCCACCTCCTATACCATCAAAGGTAGGAGGACGTGCCCTCAGTAAATCCCTCATGTGTCCTGCAATAATAGCATCCTGATGCACTATATCATCTACTCTCCTAGGAGATCTATCTCTCTCTAACAACCTACTCAACTTCCTATCTAGGTCCAAGATGAGCTAGGACCTCCTCTAATAAAGGATGTATCTATGAACCCTCTACTCTTGACTATTTAGGATTCTTTCCCTCATTCCTCTGATCCAACTGTTCTACATGATCACTGTGATGAGGGCTCAGAGGGGGAGTAACCTGAGGGATTGACACTCGGCCTCCACCTCGCCTAGGAATGTTTCTACACATAACAATAACAAGTCTTAGATACTAATCAACCAAGGCTAACAGATAGTGACACTACGTACTAGGTCAACCTAATGGGCTCACGATTACCCAAAGCGTCTAGTGTTTGTAACCTAGCTCTGATACCAATCTGTAATGCCCCATCATAATAACCTAAAGAATGTTGCAATTGTGTATAATAGTGAAATAATTTTTTTTTAAAAAGCATTAATATTAAGTTAATTAGTTTGCATACATTCATTAAGTTATGCAACGTTACACTACTTGAGTTTCCATAGACGACTTTAGTATTTAGAATTGCACATATTAATTAACATAAAAATTAAAGATAAACATTGCATAACATATGAAATACCATTCAAGATAACATAAAGTACAAATACATTTCCTTACATTGCATTTGGTAAAATAATACAATACTCATCCATCTGATGAGGTAGTTCAATAATAATTACATTTTACAATGTTCACCTCATATATAATTGAGGGATGTTTTACAATACAAGATTAACAATAATGCAATAAAGAAAGTACATTTGTATCCAAGTACGAGCTCTCCATCCATGAAGCTCTCGATGCCATGATCATAAACTAGGGACCCAACGGAGTAAGGTGCACGTTCCACCCAACCATGTGGTACCTGTAGGTCCACCCCCCATGCTAGGAGATAATAATATGGTTACCTAGACGTAATCTACTAACCCTAGACATAAGTACATAACTACTGATGGTTACATTGCTTCTAGATTTAAGACAATCAAATGTACTACATACACAAGGTTAATTGTTATTTTAGGTGGAGTTTCATCACAATATTGCAAAGGTTACCCTAGTGTTTCTTCCTAGGTTTCGGCCCCCAACTTGGGTTACACCCTAGTAACCTCTTACGAAACCCGACCCCATTGCAAATCATTGCGGAATCGAATGTCTTTTGAAGAAACAAGACACTAACTTTCCATTCCAGGCCTTCTCATCTTATACTCAAGACTGAACTAGCTCAAGAGTCATTAAGTGAGGCATAAACATCTTGTTAAAGATTTTAATTCTAACTACTGTGTTATTTAGTTATCATTGACTTACTAACTCTTTGTAAGTTACCCTGACACCACTTTGTGTGTCGGCCCTTACATAGAGCCACTCCCCTAAACATAACAAAGGTATACAAAGTTTCCCTGACTAAGGTTTACAAGGTGTACATATATCCAAAATCAACATATAAGACCAACCGTATTACAACGGACATCAAATAATTGTTCATAAAACAGGTGTCAAACCACCATACAAAATCCATGTACACAACCTTAGTTAACTCAAGAACTCTACTTAAATAATCACAATTCCCATGTTTTACAATTTTTCTGGAAGACTTGTACAGTTAAGACATTCCCAATTTGCCCAATAAAATAACACGATTAAAGCAAATCAAGAAAAATAAATGTCTATTGTTCGGATATACTAAATCCAGTCATAAATCATAGGAAATAAAATCAACTTGACTATAATTCTATTTTCACACAATAAAAGAAATCATAAAAATTTACCTAATTCAATTCTCTCTCAATTTCATATAAATAATAAATATTGAATTTTCTTTTCCAACATCACTACACTTAAAGATAATTAATCTTAAACTTAATAAGTTAAAATCTTTCAATTATTTTTAATATAATAAATAAATAAATAAATAAATATATATATATATATATTTAAATATTGTTAATTCCATATTTTAAGTATTGAAAAATCCATATTTTAATAATTGATAAATCCGTATTTTAAATATTGAAAATTTTGAAAAGCAAATAATAATCCTTGCGAATGCGTTTAGGGCTGCGGCGGTAAAACTGTCGCAGCCATGTTCTTATTACTAGTTGCCAGCTTCATACACGGGGCCGACCGGTATAATGGGGTAGCGCTGGGGCTGCTCCAACCGCCGCCTACCATAGGGGCAGTGGCTGTGGGAACGGCCACAACCCATTCCCACTATTGCCTCACTTAGGGGGGTGACGGCTGTGGGGAATAAACCCCCGCGGCCATGAAATTTGCATAGTCTCTTTTTTTTAAAACATTTACAAATTTTAATAAAATAAAGACAGACGCTATTCAAAATCGCGTAAGGTGATTTCCAAGTTTACTAATACTGCGATTTTCATATTCACAAACATTTATATATGTATATGTATATATAATTCCAATACATATACATATATAAATATATATATATGACTGATAAATAACATTAAAGTTACAGTAATTGTGCAAATATTTTAACAAAGTTTGCAGTAGGTAATTAAGAAAACTAACATTCTGCACAATTTTTGCAGAGATTTAAAATTCAACAACAGAGAATTTCTTTTCTTTCACAGCTAAATTTTTTAAAAATATACCCTACAGGAAACATATAACAAATTTAACAGGAAACTTCTTTTAAAGTTCTTCAAAGATCTTTCCTACTTCTTTGAGAATCTTCTACTGTTTAAACAAGATTTTTACAAAATTCCCAAGAAGAATACAGGAAACACAAAACTAAAATTTTCTCAAACATTCTTTTTCAAAAGGAAACAAATTTAAAAATGAGAAAAATACCTGTATCTTTGAAAATTGTCTGTAGAAGAAAGCCTCTTGCCTATAGCATCCAATTTCCTCAAAGCTTTCTAGAAAAACCCCAAATCCATAGAAAAGGTATTACCAATCACAAAAAGTTTCCCACCAAAGGGATCTTCCACAAATATACAACCCAAAACAGAGGAAGTAACAACTTCTTTAAAAAAAAAGATTTATTTATTTTTACATAGCAAAATTATCCTTTCAATTCTCGTGATGAAAATTGATAACCCCCACTATATTTTTCCAGATCCAAAATAATATCCGAGAACAAATCCCTCAACCAAAAATCATAAATGCACTGGCACACTTGTCGAGAAGTACAAAATATCTTCTCAACAACTTCTCGGCAATCTTGCCTTTCAGAATTTGCATGATTTAATTAATTTATTTGAAATTAACAATTTTAAATTGCAAATATATTTAATAATAAAATATGCCATTTCCAAATAATATTTAAATTTCAATAAATCTATACACACACAATTTAAAACAACTTTAATTTAATTAATTAATTAATTTAATTAAATAAATTTAATCTTAATGATCAATTCATTTAACCAAACAAACTAATTAATGAATTAAATAAAAGTAAATCTTATTTTTCCAACAATTAAAAATTAATTGCAATAACAATATATTAAAGAATATTAAACTATCATTAAAATTGACAAATTTACCTTTCAAGCAATTAGTCCATACAGAAAAAGACAAGAAAATGTATGACTTTGAACTAAAATAGACGATGTACTATGATCAGGTTATAGACTAGACTAGGATGAACCAAACTACTACCTCCCAATCAACATATCTGTTGAGTCTTGACACGCTCAGACCTGAGTAACCAAGTGGAGTCGGTGTCATGTACTTGCAATCCTGCAACCAAGCAATAACATGCATATATATATATAAACCATTGTACAGGCACACCGTGCAGAGAAAATCATGAATATCACAGGGCACTCGCGAGTGAGTGATGCAATTCTATTCTCCACACCAGTACACGTCACATCAGACTGACGAATTAAATAATAGTTAGTCCATCATAAACATATACATAGCAATAATCATCTGAAGGAAAACATCTACGCTATCTCAAAGCATATCAAAAATCAAATATCACAATACAATGTATCATCATGTCATAGAGTAAATCCACTGTCGCTCAAAACCAGCGATCAAAATATGCAAACCAAGTACCATAGTCTAACAGTATAAAAACATGCAACGAAAAACATAAGCATAAATGGAGGGGTACTACACCCTTAGCAATGACATATGTTTTCGTTTAACAAGAAACTACCTTATCACCATGACTACATTGTGATTCTATGGAATTTTTATCCTTCATCACTACAGTACCCTTCCCTTCACTATCAACCAAAAAAAAACAAATTCCTTTGCTAACAATTTTGAAAAACCAAACTAAGGACGTTCAAACATAAGATTATCATGAATTTCAAATTCATTAAAAATGAATAGGGGGTTTAAACTAATTGACCACGTTACCCCACCGAGGGTGTTTTCACTTGAAGGGTCTTCTATATTCCCCTCAATTGCATGTAAAGTTTCATTAGTAACATCCTCAAAGGTAAAAGCTTCATATTCTAGAATGAAAAGATAATTTGACCCTTTATGTTCTTTGGCATAACTACAAGGAGATGAATTGTCCAAAGGGAGGGATGGAGGAAAAAACTGAAATGGGATATAATTTCCTTGTGGTGTCAAGTCTTCATCATCAATTGATGAGTTGAAGTATTCTTCTAATTTAATTGAGGTGTTAGGCTATATGCTTGGGCATACCAACATTGGTCTTCTTCCTTTCATCTTCATTCTTTTCATGTGGGGGTTGTATGCCATTTAATATGTTTAAGTTCATTTTCTCATCAATAGAAAAAGGGTGATTTACAATAGCTAGAAATCCACAAAAGTTGCAGATGGATGGTGAGTGGTTAACAATAGGCTTGGCAATATCATCAACCCTCCATTTTCCCACTCTAATTAATTCATTTTTTATGTTCACTGCTTCAATATGAGCCTCTTCAATCCATGAGATCTTATCTCTTTTTAAAATGAGTTGGACATTAGGATCTAGGGTGGAAGTGAATACATGGAATTGAATTATTTTTCTTGGTTTTTCTAGTGTAGGAATATTTCAAAGAGATTGATTGAATCGATAAACAAAATTCCCCATAGGCTCTTTCCTTTCCATTACAATTTGGAAGAATCATCTAAGTAAAGCAACAACATCAATATGACCCTTGACGCACTATAAATTTTTTTGTATAGGATATCGTAACTGGTTATGCATCCCTTCTCTAATCATATATACCATTTGGTTGATTTTTTAATTAGATTGTCAATGAAAAGCCTTACAAAGACATCCTCTTCTTGAACACCAGAAATTTCACTTACTGCAGTCATATCCAAAACATGTTCCTCTGGATCTTGAGTGTTTCTACCAGAGAATTTGGGGAATCTTTTTCTTGAGCTAGGTGGTAGGTCATTGCATTGCAACAGGGTGAAAGGTCCAATATAGTTACCCTAGCAAATTGAAGCCATGGGTATTTAGAGTCACCAACTCCTAGTGAAGTAGAGAAAGGTACCCCTAGGTTATTGCCTAGGTGGTGGTTGAGCTAGAGGATGGTTCAATGACTGATGAGGTTGTTGATTCTATAAGCTAGGAAAATCAAGTAGCATAGATAAAGTGACAACCACAACAGTAATCTAAGCTAAAATTCCAATCAAAATAAAGAAGAACAATCAAATATGAGGAATGAATTGAAAGAAAAAAAGCAATAAATTCCCAATGTTTGAAGTTGAATAACCTCCTTTGTCTCTCCTCAAATAGCCTTTGCAAGTTGCCCTTAGTTCATTGTATGTGTGTGCAAATACCTGAAAACAATAAGCATGGAAATCAAAGATATGTGGTTGTTAAATAAAAAAATGGAGAAGAGCTTCTTTTATAGACATCCATTCAAATGTACAGATGAGATTGATCTTCTAGAAAGATTCTTAGATTGAAGGTTGAGGATACATGTACCAAAAAGTAGTGGGCTAGGGATGACTATTAAATGGATGGTTAAGTTCAAAAATAGACTAGTGACAATCGATGGCTAAGATTAAAAAATGAGATAATGGAGAGATTAAATAATAAAATCAATTAATTCATGAGAAAGGAATCTTTGATCAAGTGGAGGATAAATAATTTATTTAAATTATTTATTTGTGGAAGCAAAATAAAATGGGCATTTAATTAATTGATGGTGCAGCCAATTAATTAAATAAGAGGAAATAAAAAAGAGGAATTAAATAATGAACTTAGATTAATTATTTAATAGTGAAGGAATGACGAGAGATAATTAAAATTTTAATAATTGTTTAACTCTGGAAGAACTGAAAGATTAATGAATAGATAAATAATTAATAATTATTATTTAACTATAGACAAATGATGAAAGGTTAATGAATAGATAAATAATTAATAATTATTATTTAAATATAGATGAATGATGAAAGGTTAATGGATAGATAAATAATTAATAAAAAATATTTAACTATAGACAAATGATGAAAGGTAAATAATTAAATAAATGATATATTTAATTATTGAAGAAAAGAGTGTTAGCGACATAATTAAATTTATTTAATTGATCATAGTAGAATAAAGGTCAAGAGATGAATTAACTGAATAATTAAAATTATTTAATTAATAGAACATGATCAAAGATAATTAAATAATTATAATTATTTAATTACACAGGGAAGAAGAACAAGAAAAATGGCGATTGCAGACCAAGACATTTTTTAGTGTCTACATTTTTCCCCTCTTTGACATAATGCAGTTCATCACATTGTGTCAAATAATTTTAGTCCAAACATTCCTTGGTGAGAGCATGGTGGACATATGCCCCCTCATGGGAATTTTGCAAATTATCAAAAAAATTCAAAAAAAATGGAAAATTGTTCTGATAAGACATTTTGATAGCCATGAGTTCAACGATGGTGACATAATTGATTTTTGAGGTCATTTGGGGGGTAAAACTTAGGTTCAAAGTGATAAAATAGTGTGCCCAGTACACATGCTTAGTGCAAACCTTAATTTTTTTGTATATAAATATGACCTTGCTTAAGAAAATTAGTCATTTGTGCATTCCAAATTTAGAAATTTTAGGAGCTTTGAGAGAGAAGTTGAGAAGATGTCACTAGTTCCACACTCCACACACCAAGGTTACTGCATCCATAGTTTTTTCTTACTTGAGGAAGCTTCTAACCTGGTACGTACTCGAAACCAACTTTGTCAAAAATTTTTATTTTCATGCATTTTTAGGTAGGAAAAATTTAGCAGGCAATTGCATCACACAAGGTTCGACACAATTGAATTCACAAACGTAGGTAATTGTGGTACACTAATTGCCTCATTGTGATGCAACTATTAGGTTCTAGGGGAGGGGTGGTTGTGCTTCGATACATTTGAAATGGTGCACCACATTTTATTTTTGAGTCGCAAATGTGACTAGGAACGATGTAATTGTTAGAAAGTGCTACAAGTGCAAGGGGAATTGACACATGTGTAAATAAATGATGTAACTACTATGGGGTTGATCACAATTGACCCCAATGATGCATTAGTTATGGCATGCAATGTAATTGTAGTTGTGTGATGCATGTGCAAGATCAATGATGCGAAGAAATTCTATGACACAATTGACAAGCAAAATGACACAATTGATTGATGAATTTTTTTCCCTAGATTAGAATAAAATGACTTGCTCAATTTAGGTCCAATAGGTCAAATGAAGACTTTAAATGGACATGATGAATTTTGTGGTGACCTCATATTGTACTTTTGTAATGACATAGAATTGCACCTAGGGGTAATTCCACATTTTAGAACTTTTCCTAGCATTCATGAAACCTAAATGCATTAATGACGAAAACATCATGGGTTGAAATTCCATAATTCTAGCTCCATGTGGTCCAATGGAAAAGCAACAGGAGACTGATGACAAGTTTCTTGAAAACTTTTGTTTTTGATGCCTACATGGTGCACAGATGTTTGAGCAATGTGCTAGCATCCTGGTACTTTTGTGAGTTTGAAATGAGGAATATCGAATATTGGCTCTTCACACATGTCCCTACAGCCAAGTCATCAGGTGTAATGGCTCTTTTCCACCCTTGCATGCAACAAAACCCCTCATTTTCTCTCATTTTGGGGGTTCTCTTCATTCATTCAATCTTCTCTCCAACTTGACTTCACTTCTCAAGCTCTTTCACTCTTTGCAATGACACTTCTACAAGCAAAGCTTTGTTAGATTGAGGTCCCACTAATGGCCAAATCTCTTTAGCAAGCATCCAATAGTATGTTTATGTGTTCAAGAGGGGGTCGAGGCCTATTGGTAACACTCTCTCACTCTTTTCTATTTGTGAATAGACTAGATATCTTTATTTAGTTTCTACATGGTAGTGTGGGTTCTCCTCCTAAAGCATGGATTGCTTTCACCACTCCCTTTGTCCATTTCAATTACACTCTTTCTATCTATCTAGTTGTCTGTGGAGGTGGGAGCACCAAAGTGGGGGTTTAACGATGGAAAGCCCCTATACAGCCCCAACATTTTTCCTTGTTCATATTATGTGTAGGTTGTTAAAGTGAAACTCAGAGTGAAGATTCAAACATTTTTTTTGTATGTAATCTCCCTCTTAGCTCTATTTTTACTTCTCTTTAGTTTATGTTCCTTATCTTATCATTCCATTAAGCACACCTTAGATCTGGGATAGATAGTGAAGCTCTAGTTTACCTGCCTGAGTTTAGAAGTGATTTGTTACTTAGGACTCCAACACGCCATTTGGACTCTAGTGCACCTTATTGGAATCCTGAATCCGTGTTGTTGTCCTTTGGCCAAAAGCTCCCCTTTCAAAGACAAAAATATAGAAATTTTGCTCTCTCAGATTCTGAAGTAGCCTTTTATGATAATTAGTGTGTATACACTTTCTTTACAATCACTTCATTTAGCTTATGTTCAGGTGGATAAGGGTGGTTTGTTCCCTGGTATTCTCTTGAGAATGAAGAGACTTGTGTATAGTGAATTCCCCTTATCTCACATTTTGCTGAACTTGACGTGAAGCATGTCGGATCTATTTCTACAATGTTTCAATGTCTATGACAATACTTTTTCTGAGGAATATTTTTACATGTTGTATGATGCTCTAGATGATTTCTTAGAAGTATCTTCGTATATCTATAAATCTCTCAAACAAACTGTATTAACAAAAGAAATAGCCTTTTCCCTTAGTTTGATAATTGACATTAAAACTGAATTAATGATTCCTTGGAGCACGGTGTTGTACTCCTTTGCAAAACTATTGTAAAGTGTTGTAACACACCTTCACACTTTTCTAGGATGTATTTGCTTAATTAAGCCTAATGGGTCCCTTTTTAATAAAATGTATTTAAATGTGTACCTTATTTAAGTTTTGTGAAGTGTTATAAGGAACTTTCACATTTATCTAGGTTTTCATTAATTAATTGTGGGTAATTGGAGTAATTAACCCCTTTTAATCCAAATTTAAGCCTTAATTTTGACACCTCCTGAAGATCTATACTAACACCATTAATTTAATTAATAAAATATTTCATTGGGAAAAGTTAGGTCCTAGAAAATGGTGCCAAGACCCATTTTCCATAGGTGGTCAATAGGTCCTCCCTTAATAGGACCCCCCTTTTTTAGTTGATCTCAAATGGGTTTTCAACCCTCTTTCAATCCTTCGGAGTTAGGTCCTAGTAAAATGAGCCAGGATCCATTCACCCTAGGTGGCGAATGGGTCCTCCCTTAATGAGACCCCCCTTTCGGATTTCATTCTGGTAGGAATTTAATAATGTTTCTTTCTAGATCTGGTGTTGGACTTAACAATTTGAATTTCAGGGTTAATCTCCCTATTTAATATAAATAAGGTGTTAATTCACATTGTTTCTCCTAGCAAACTTATGTGACTTCATGAGATCAAGAGCAAGAGCATTATATAGAATTTCAAGACCATTTATAAGGAATTTCAAGGTATATTTCAAGAGTCTATTGCAACAATTCAATATTGTATCATCATTTCAAGGGTTTGAAGCATTCATTCATATTTTTGATCTAAAGAAGTGGATGTGGCATTGAATATCTAGTTGCAACCATTGTTCAAGTCACATTCAAGGATCCAAGATCTACATTCTTCATGGCCACTACATGTTAGATTGTGGATTTGTTTCACAAGACATCATCCAAGGTAACATCAATTACATATTCCATGTTTCATGCTTCATTCCTTTATTTCATCATTTGGTTTGATTACCTACAATGGGTTTGACCGAGGAAAACTCCCATTCACTAACAATCAACAAGTTTTTCTACCACCGAGTGTGTGATTGCAAATTTATAAGTTGAAGATTAAGTGGAGAAAATTTAGAGCAAGATGGTTGAAGTTGTCAAGTTGCAAAAGTTGTCATTCAAAGTGCAAAATCAAGGAATCAAAGCTAAAAAATTTCATACAAAATTTGAAAAGTTGATAACAGGGAATTTGAGAGTGTAGAAAGAAAGGAGCAAGACACTGATCTTAGTTTCAAAACCCTAACATTGACCCATTCGCCACTGAAGGCGAATGATTCCTCTGTAGCTCAAAAATAACTTTTTGACTCGGTACACAACTTTTTATTCTCTACAAACTTCCCCCATAGTTCCTATAATAGTTAGCTAGAACTTCTAATTATTATTTACATCTTATCATACACATAATTGAATGAAATATCTCTTAGAAAAATAGTGGTTCATCATCTTGTTCATTAAACATAAATTGGTGAACCCATTTTTTGGTGTTTCATTATGGTGAACCTGACATATTGAACATTAAATTTTTTTGACTTTTGGAGTCTCTCATTGCATCTTGTACTATAGAAAAATAGCAACTTACTTGATTTGGGGAATAATTGATGACAAATTGGACTTAATGAGGCCTTTATCCATTGTTGTGAGGTGTTTTCCACATCCACACTAGGTCTTGGACCCTTCCAAATGCATTTAACGATGTCTTGTAAAGGTGTTGTAAAGTGTTGTAAAGGACTTTCATACCTTTCTAGACTTAATAAACCCATTTTCCATTAATTCAACATTATGAAATGTGTTTAAATACATATTCTCATCAATCTAGAAGGATTGTAAAATAAACTTAATGTAATCTAGTTTTGAAATGTGCCTTACATATTCAAATTGGATGTTGTGCCTTTTTAGGCTGTGGACCTCATTTTAATGTTGAAAAATGTATTTAATCACACTTTCACATTGAATTCTATGTTCCAAGGTCTAATTGACCTTTGCATCATCATTAATAGGCCCCTATTACACCATATTGGGCATCTCGAGGCAATATTTGATGAAATACCCAACATGGTCACCATAAAAGCCTTATTTCCTTACTTCCTAGCATCCTAGTAGTCAAATGGGCCCTACTAGGACTAATTCACCACCTGTGGTGAATGAGTCCTTGCTAGGTGGGACTGATTCACCCAAGGTCACAAATGAGTCCCATTTAGGCCGATTTTGACCTTTGAGCAGGAAAAAATGAAATTTAAGTTTTTTATTTTTACATGTCAGCCTTAGGGATCCAATTTATAGGAAAATAAGGTTAATTTCCTATAAAATCAAGTCTCAAAACCCTAATCATAACCATTCTTCATTATTCATCCATCATTCTTCCATCTCAAGTCAAGCAAATTAGGGTTTCATCATTTCAAGTCATTAAGATAGCAATTTTCAAACATTCAAGGGAAGATTTTTCATGTTTTGTTGCACAAATTCAAGATCACACATCATGGCAAGTTATTAACTTCAATATTTCCTACATCATTACATTATTTCATCATTTTGTTTTAATTACCTAAAAGGGGTTTGATTAAGGAAAACCCCCATGCCCTAACATCCAACATTTCTCTTTCTTGTCTTCTATGTTTACAGATTTAGGCATTTTGGAGGCTTATAAATTATTGAAACTTGCGTTGTGAAGTTGTTCAAGTCATATCTTCATTGGATAAGTCAAACTACCCACAAAAAATCACTTTTAGGCCCCAAATCTGATAGTTTCAGAACTGAACACTTGGAGAAGCATAAAGTGCAGATCAAAGGCTCTTGTTTCCACCTTTGAATATTCAAAAATTCAAAAGTGGAATAATTCACCATGGATGGTGAATGAGTCCCATTTCCATGCCTATTTTTAGTTTTTTTGCATTTTTAGACACCCATTTGTCTAAAACGGGCTGAAGAATAGTTTCACAGAATTGGGACTAATTTGCCCAGAATGGCGAATGAGCCCCACCAAGCCTAAAAAATTAGCATCAATAGCATTCCAAAAGTCATTTCCAATCTCCATTCATATATTAGGTGCACACTTTCAGTTTCATCCATTTTTGTTCAGTTTTGTTCACATTTCTAGGTGTTTTTGGATTACATAATGTGTTTTCAAACAAATTGCATTTCAATAGTTTTACTTTCCTAATCAATCAATTTTATCAATTAGCTACATCTAGATCATTGCATTTAGAAATAATTTCATCATCCATACCTTAGATTGAGTGAACCACTTAGATTTTAGGTGTGAGATCTATCTCTTTCCACTAGGTGAAAGACCCTAATTGAGAAAAAAGAGAGACATAGCATTCCATCCAACCCTAAAATCTATAGTTCATTTTGGTGAAATTTCTTTTGAAATAGTTTTATTTTTTTATTTGGAGTCCATCATAGGTCTATTGGAATCAAGGAACACTAAGAGGGGGTTTGAATAAGTGTTATGTAATTTTTAACTTTATTAATCTGATCTTTAAACCACTTATAGCATTGAACCAAAAGAATGATGCATGGACAAAAAACAAGCAACCACAACACCATAACATAAAGGATTTTACACAGAAACCCTACTAGGGGAAAAACCATGATGTAGGTCAATCCACAATATGATCTGAATATACTCAAAAGGTGTTTACAAAATGGGAATGCACATGCATTTAGGCACACTACCTAGAGCTCATTGCTCAAATACAAAAGAAGTCTCAGTGACTTACAAAAGTATTTGGATTACATCTAGAAGATTTGAATTGAAAAAATAGCATCTCCTAATGCTTGATTAGAGTTTTGGTTAAGTACATTAATCACTTTCTTGACCTTCTGTTTGATTCTGCTCTTTTGCTCTATCTACTTTAATTCGCATCAGAAATCCTTTTATGAAGAAGTGAATCTTTGCATATTCTCTCTAAAATCTCTTTGACTTTCACATCACACATCAATACACTTTGTACAGACATTAAAATGATATAAATGATTGATCACTTATATATATTTGCAACTAAAGATTTAATCAACCACATGTTAGCTTCAATAAAACATAAAATATTTACAAATCATCGAGTGAATCCACAAATAATTTTCAATGCTCACCAACCAAAGTTAGCCACAACATAGTGAGGATCCAAATCATCATGATGGAACACAAAAAACTTCAAGAAATTACTTCTCGAAGATCCACAACACACTATGTATTCACTTAGTCAGCTTTTTACACTGATAAACATAAAATTAATGAACTAGATCTTCTAACTTTCACAACAACTGATACGAGGCTCTATGATTCAAGAAAAACATAGAGCATACATATAACAACCTTCCCTGAGATCCACAACTCAAAATTATAACATAAAATTTCATATGAATTGATGAACACAATTCTGTCGGATGCTCTATTCTAGCCTAACAGTTAATTGCTTAGCTTCAATCTGACTTCTGGTATGAGAAAATTTTGACATGCGGATCAAATCAATGACTAGAGTTTCCATTAATGAAAACACCATATGACATGTGCTATGTCTCTCTCTAACAATCTCCCCCTTTGGTAGTGATGACAACACTTAGTGCAAAATGACTAAGTGTCAGATCAATACCAACGTGAATTACACTGCAAACCTTCAAAGCTTCAAAAACACAACTCCCTTGAGATGATTAAAGAATTTTTCACTATCCCACTCTCCCCCTTTGACTTCAATGTTAAAGGTAGGAATCCACATACCAAAAATCAAACAAAATTACTATGAACAAATTGCATATGTACAAACATGCTTCTACAACTTACGTAAACTTGAATATATATGCAAAATTATTCTTCAACAAGCTCAAACTAGTGTCCCAACTCTTTTTGAGACTATCTAAGATAGTCATGTGACCACAAAAAAGTAAGTTTGCATCTCTGCTGACTCAAGGTTTGTCATATCATTGACCACCATAGCATCTTGTGCTTCCTTCAAGGGTATGTGCAAGATCATCATGGAAAAAACATGCCCTTAAGTGGCAAAAAATTTAGAAAAATTAGAGTTAGGTGACTTGAAGTAAAAATTTGAATAAGTTATCTATATTATTTCAAAAATATTTAAGAATAGAATCTGTAGCAAATTGAATGTAGTTTCTAAACTACTAGGTTTATTTTTATTTTTTAAATCTATTTGGTGAAAATTTGAAATTTCAATGCAGAGACTTAAATTTTAGGGAAAAATAAGTAGGTGTTTGTCTAACCACCCTAACCACAATAAGTTGATAATATTTTTTTATAATATTTTATACATAATTAGAGGACTCATGTCCAAATGTGATGCATATTTTTTTGTAATTTTTTCCAAGTAAATAATTAATTATGAATTTTATATTAGAACTTTTAAATAATATAAAAACTCCTATCTCTGACCACTTTAACTTGGTCAAAACTTCATGAAATTCAATTTTTCTTTTTTTAATCCTATAGTATATGAAGCATAGAGTGTGACGCATGTTTTGGATTCCACAAATGTGATACCATTTGAAAGATATAGATGTTTTTCAATCAGCCTATCAATTAGGACTTTAGTCATAATTCAAATAGAAAATGAATAATAATTATTTATTAAATTCAAAGTAAAGAATAATTTATATTGGTGGAAAGCTGAGAATCTCCTTTAAAAATTATTTTCATTTCATCAATTTTGGGTAAGAAAAAATTCATTAGCCACATACCTAGGTACAAATACCCACCATATCACCACTTTTTGGCCCATCATGATCCTACACATACCCTCAATACACTAAGCATTGTCTCCATCTTAGGACCAGTCAATCCTTTGAGCTCACAAAGTCTTTCAACATTTTTTCCTTCTTCATGCTTCAAGCTTTTAATCATGCCAAGTAGGGATATGAATTGACCTTTTTTCTTTCCAATAGAAACAGTTAGAGGATCAAATGCTTGAGAGATATCTACTAACTGTTTTTCATACTCTTTCATTTTCGTTTTAATATCCTCAATGAACTTAGACAATGATAAACATGACTTATAATTTTTTCCACCTTCAGAAAAAGCAACTTGAATGTTCTTTACATAGGTCGCTAGCAAATATTTTTCATTCACAATCTTCCCTTTCAACCTACAGAACTTGTTAACATCAAACTCCTTCTAAACCTTATCCAAAGCTGACTTCTCAAGTGGCTCAAATTGAGTACTTACAAAATTGACAAGTTTTTTCAACTAATCAGATGGAGAATTAGATGATTCCTTGACATATGAAGGCATAATCTTCTCTAGAATACTAGATGCAAGATTTAACAGCTCACTATCTTCAATATGAGATTTCAGAATCTCTTCCCTTTCCTTGGCTTGAGAAAATGATGCAACTTTTAGTTTCTCAATGGGAGATAAATTAACCAAGTTGATAGGACCTTTAATCAGTTCATAATCAAACTCCTCTTTTTGTTTTTCCAAAAAATTGTTCATTTCCTTTGCAGTGTCTCTTTCTTCCACATGAACTTCTTTTTCCTCAACCTTCTTTTCTTTAGTCACTGATGCTTCCTAGGCTTTAGGAATCTCAATTTCTTCAAATGACAACTTTAGGAGCTTCATTCTCCATAGGAATTTCAACATCATGTATATCTAGAGGATTTAGAGTATGCTCAAATGTATCTTCTTCATTTACCAGACTAGATGGAGCATCTTCAACATGCACTTCTTTAGAAACAACATTGTATCTATTCTTCAATAGAATTTCCTTAAGGATTTTCTCAGTATCCTTTGCAACTTCTTCAGTCTTCCCAACCATTAGCTTATTCACCCTTGTTTTTCTCTTAAAATCCCTTTTAACTTCATTGAGAATATTATTCATCTCTTCTATAGACATCACCAGAAACAGATCAACAAGTATCCATTCTCTCATTTTCTCTTCTTCATTTCTTGCATTAACTCTCCTCATTTTTAAAACTTCATATAGACCTTTGGATAATTCAGACATTATTTCAATGAGAGTCATATTGAAATTATTCAAATACTTTATTGTGCCTTCCTCAAGAATTATTTCACCAACACTATCAAAGGTGTCATACCATTCACAAAGTGATCTAAGATTACCATCCTTAATCAAGGCTTTTTCCACTTCTTCTACAAACATAATTTATTTGTTAGTTTTCATCTTTTTCTTTGCTTTCTCTTCATTGAAAGGCTTTTCCTTAGTGACTTTTGTTTCCTTTGATCCCTTATGCTTAATTTCTCTTACCTTCTTATCAAATTAAGTTTCTTCATCTTTATAGACAACATAGATTCTTGTGCTCTTTTCCTTCTTCCTCTTTCCTTCTCTACCAGATGTCTTGGCTTGACCATTCATAGGACTTGACTTCTTTACAGGACCATATGAGAGAGCAGAGCTCCTTGTGGATCTATAACTAGAAGAGGATGTTGCCAAACTAGCAGACTCAGTTCTAGCTGGCTCTCCTATTTCATCTTGTTCTCTTTTCCTTCTAGCTTCTCTCACAACTTCAATTGATATAACCATGCTTTCTGCAAAAGCTTCAACTTCCTTTCTCACTCTAAGAATTATCATAGGTTCTTGAACAATTGATCATTCACTTGCATATCCTTTTCCTCAAAGGTACCAAACCTCTCTTCTGTCTGATCCTGAGGTTTACTTATAAAGTGTTGAGCATATAGCTCCAAAATGTGTTGCTCAACCTCAAAACCCATAGGAATTATCCACACTGTTCTAGGATCATCAACTTCCATTAAACATTGATGAATATCAACCATGAATAAAATTGTGTCCTTATACCTCTCCACAATGGAAGTAGGAATCTTTTCCATGGCTTGCATTTCATTCTAAAAATTCTTGAAATAACCCCAGATAGTAGCTTTTCTAGCTTTACTATCACCAATTCCATACAAGATGTCTCTAATTTGAACAACTACAGGTTTATCACCTTTCCAATGAACTTTTCCAACTCCTAAAACTTCATTCATGAAGTAAAAGAATAAACACAACATGAAGGAATTCTTCTTATCTTTCTTGATTTTTCCCAGATTCTCCATTAATTGGCTCTAGATTAACTCACATAGGTCATAATCTGCATTTTCCTTGACCATTTGATATGTTACATAGATTGTTGTACCAGATACAAAATTGTCCTGACTGGAGTGATAGATCTTATATCCAATGACCATAGAATCAAATCTAACATCCACTTCAATAATATCATGAAGTGCCATATCTCTCTTGTCGAACACTTAAATGGTTACATCTATAACTATTTGATTCTACACAGCTTTCAATATTGGCAACCCACTAGATAAATTTAAACCAATAATAGTCCTTATGGCTTCCTTTGTAATCTTGAAAGGTTAACTTAACCAGATGAGCTCCACATGCACTCGACTCAATATATATCGAACCCATTCAGTTTCTTCAAACACGAGAAATTTCACAATCTGTGTGAATTTCTTCTCCTCCAATGTCTTAAATTTGGGTTTCACACAAAAATCTTCTCCCACAATGTGATTGGTATACAAATTCAACAACTGGGAGCTTCCTAATTCTTCAACATTTGCATGAATGTATGCCCTAATATCTTCAATATGTAAAACACAAGATGAAATAGAATAAAATGCAACTAAAGGTTTTGTTTCATGGATTTGAAGGGATGTGATTTGAATTTCAGATGGGGTCTATCCTTAATGTCAACAACCAATGGAGCAACCATTTCCAGAATTTTCAATTTCACAAGTTTACAGATAAATACCTTTCACTGGATTAGGGTTTGATCACCAAATCGCCTTCAAACTTGAATCTTCGTTGAAGTTCACCAAAGTTTGCTTCAGAGCTCTACAAACTTCTTCTTCTCTAAATGCAAAGTGAAAAATGAGGGATTAAAATTACCTTTTATCATTCATGAACCTAACTTTTTCATCGTAAAAAATGCTTTTTCCTTTGGTCTTTTGGATACCCTATTTTCATAGACTGTGAAAGAAAATTCTTCTATGGACCTTCAAGTTTGCATAAATTCTCTCCATAAGAAATTCCAAAACATCTGCACATCACTAATGCAATCAATGCTATCTACCACATTCTAGTATAATCTACTGACAATAGGGTTAAAATATTTTCTTAAGAACTCCCCATAGGCTAGAGGCCATAAACTAATTCTCGAAGGAATTGCAAGAACCAAATTCTAGTGTGGAATCATTTCCTGCATCAGAGGGACTCTTCTTCACCCATATCCTCTTCATTTTCTTCCTAATCTCATATGTAGTAACTTTTCCTTTTACCTTTTCATCCTTCTGCATGTTTTTCCTTTGATTTACCGAACCTTTTCTGCTTCTACAAAATCTAGTAATGTGACTTGATTTGTTGCAATTGTAGCACACCACATTTATTTGTCCAAACTAGTTGTTCCATTGATTTTCTCTTGATCTACACTGGTTAGCAATATGGCCAAATCTATTATAGGTATAACATCTAACATCTCTATTGAAAAGGTTGTTTGACATACTTCTACATTCATTTGACTTATGACCATACTTATTACAATTAAAGCACTGACCTGAGAATAATGAACCACTTGGATTCATTCTACTTCTACATTGAGCAACGATATGACTAAATTTATTGCAAAAAAAATAGTAATGATTGAATCTTTGAGCATTAGGTTATCTTACTAGATACTTTCCAGCTTTGTTCATCTAATTTCCTTGCCTAGATTTCCTTTGTCCAAATCCTGATATTTCTCCTTTCTCATATCCAAGACCTCGCTTGTCACCTTTATTCCTCTGAATTTCAATCAGTTCATCAAGCTTGGCTGAGCTAATATTGAACTTCTCCTTGAATTCATTTGTAGTGGAAAGTTCATCTCTGAGATCAACAATCTACTTTTCAATATCTTCTTCATTATTTCTAGATTGTTCAAATTCAAGCTCCAACTGATTTGATCCATCAATAATTCAGCTGCATTCTTCAGATTTTTCTTTCAAGGACTCAGTAAGCTTCTCTTCATTCTTCTTTCTGTCTTCAATCTCCTTGTTCATTCTCATCACAATAGATTCCATCTCATGCTTTAGGACAACGTTATCTCTAGTAAGCTTTTCACATTCCTCTGTCCTTTCCTTGAAGGCTTGACTCAAGTGTTCACCCTCCATGCTCTTACTTTCTTTCTACTTAATCTGATCATAGAGTTCCTTTATCTTTTTCCTCAACTCATTAATTTTATCTTTCAATGATTGAATGAATTTCTCAACATTCATGAGGCTTGCCTACAATTCCAAGACTTCAAATTTGGATTGATCAAGATCATCTAGGGCCACCAAAATTTATTGTTGAAGACTACTTGAATCCATTGAATCACTTTCCCAGATCTTCCCCAAGCTTTTAAACTTCTTTCAAGGAACTAGGCTCTGATACCAATTTTTGGAGTCGAGGAACACTAAGAGGGGGGGTGAATTAGTGTTCAACAATTTTTAACTTTATTAATTTGATCTTTAAACCACTTATAGCATTGAACCAAAAGAAAGATGCATGAACACAAAACAAGCCACCACAACAACATAACACAAGGATTTTTATGTGGAAACCTTGTTAGCGGAAAAAACATAGCGGAGGTCAACCCACAATATGATCTAAGTATACTCAAAAAGCTTTTACAAAAGGGGAATGCACATGCATTCAAGCACACTGCCTATAGCTCACTACTCAAATACAAAAGAAGACTCACTATCTTACAAAAGTATTTGGATTACATCTAGAAGATTTGAATTGAAAAATTATCATCTACTAATGCCTAATTACAATTTGGTTAAGCACATTAATTTCTTTCTTGACCTCCTATTTGATTATGCTCTTCTACTCTATCTGCTTTAATTCACATCATAAATACTTTTATGCACAAGTGAAACTGTGCATAATCGCTATACAATCTCTCTGAATTTCACATCACACATCAATACACCTTGTACACACATTAAAATGATATAAATGATCTCTTATATATATTCACAACTAAAGATTTAATCAACCACATGTCGGCTTCAATAAAACATAAAATATTTACAAACCGTCATCTCAATCCACAAATAATTTTCAATGCACACCAACCAAAGTTGGCCACAACATAGTTAGGACCCAAATCATCATGCTCAAACACAAAAATCTTCAAACAAATACTTCTCAAAGATCCACAACATGCTACATTCATTTAGTCAGCTTTTTGTACTAATAAACAAAAAATTAATCAACCGGATCTTCTAACTTTGACAACGACCGATACGAGGCTCTATGATTCAAGGAAATCATAGATCATACATCTAACAACCTTCGCTAAGATCCACAAGTAAAAATGATAAAAAAAATTACATATGAATCGATGAACACAATTCTATCAGATGTTGTGTTCTAGCTTAACAGTTAATTGCTTAGCTTCAATTTGACTTTCGGTATGAGCAAATGTTGACGTGTGGATTGAATCACTGACTAGGGTTGCCAGCAATGACAACACTAGATGACATGTGTAGTGTGTCTTTCCAACAAGGTCCAGCCTCACATTGATCTTGCATAAGGATTTGAATGAATCCATTGGCATGCTAGGTTCCAAATTTTGCATTCATAACAAGTGCATTTAAGTTGCATTGTTGGCATCTAAATTCATTTAAATTTTCTAAAATTCTACATTTTTAACTTAGGTTTGCATCATAAAACTCAGAAAACATAAAAATCACTCAAAATTTTTTGAAAATTTTGAAAAAGGTCCATACTAGGACTTATTCGCCACCTTGGGTGAATCAGTCCCTTTTCACCCCTAAAAATTCCCTTTACAAAACTAAAAACCCTATTTTTAAGCTTTTGTTTGGTGCCTTCACCTACCTATATTAGTTGGTTGAGTTTCTATAACATGCATTTCATTAAATTTAGCTTAAATTATCTCATTTCATGCATTAATTCATTTCAAATTTGTATTCACAACATTTCATGTTCAAATCATTGCATTGTGTAATCAAAAAATTATCTTGCTTGAATACTAAAAATTGCATTTCATTCTTACATTGCATTTTAAGTTTGCATACTTTACTTTTTCTAAATTTTAGTTTCAATCTTCTCCAAATTTGCAAAGAAAAAGTTAGTCAATAAGCATGATAGTCTTTCATTCAATGCATTCCCTAGTTGTGAAAGTATCTTAGTGCAAGAGAGTGAATATGACAATGTTAACCTTAAATTGACACCCCCTCCTATCTCTTCTATTTGTGTGGACGATGTGATAGAAGAGCATACAAACATAGATAGCCATGATAATCATATTTATTCTTCTCCCAATACATATCCTTTTAATGATGAAGGTATCTTGGAAAAAGAAGAAACACTCATTGAAAATAATAAAGATCTTGTTTTTGCTTCTCCTCACCCCCCTTGGAAAGATATTTTAGCAGAAGAGAATGAAATCATAGACACATACCTAAACCTCACCTTACCTAATTTCCATTCTTTCGCTTGTAAGAATGATTTCAAGGAAGATAAGATTATAAATGATGAGGATATGTTGGTCTACAACAACCCTCTTTATGATCCTTCCCCTACCTCTCCAATTTTGGAAGACATTAGGGAACAAAGGAACAAAGTCATAAATGATCATGGGTATGTGCAGGATCATGATGGGCCAAAAAGTGGCGATATGATGGGCATGTGGCTGATGACTTTTTTTACCCAAAATTGATGAAATGAAAAGGTTTTTAAAGGAGATTCTCAGCTTTCCACCAGTATAAATTATTCTTTACTTTGAGTTTAATAAATAATTATTATTCATTTTCTATTTTAATTATGACTAAAGTCTTGATTGATAGGCTAATTGAGAAACATCTATATCTTTCAAATGACATCACATTTTTTGAATCTGAAACATGTATCATATTCTATTCTTCATATACCATAGGATTTTAAAAAAAATTGAATTTCATGAATTTTTGACCAAGTTAAGGTGGTCAGACATACGAGTTTTTATATTTTTTTAAATTTGTAATAAAAAAATCATAATTAATTATTTACTTAGAAAAAATGTACAAACAAATATGCATCACATTAGGGCATGCGTCCTCTACTTATATCTAAAATCTTATAAAAAATTACTATCATTTTATTGTGGTTAGGGTGGTCAAACAGACACCTACTTCTTTTTTTTCCTGAAACTTAAGTACTACCAAATTGAAATTTCAAATTTTCACCAAATAGATTTTAGTTTTTTTAAATAAACCTAGTAATTTAGAAACTAAATTCAATTTTCTATAAATTCTATTCTTACATATTTTGAAATAATATAGATAACTTATTCAAATTTTTACATGAAGTTTCCTAACTCTTTTTTTTTAAAATTTTTTGCCACTTAAGGCCCTATTTTTTCCATGATGATCCTGCACATACCCGCATGATAATCACATTTTTTCTTTTCCTAGTATCTCTCCTAGTTGTGAAGAAGATACTTTTTTGTTAGAAAACACAACCAATGAGAGTCATGAGAATCTTAGTTGTCCCCTTTCACCTAAGGAACACCTTATTGAGCAAAACAGTTCAATAATTGATTATTCCCCTACTTGTGATGAAGTCCTTTTAGAAGAACCAACCCTCAAATGTCACAAACATGTGGTTTGTGGTTCTCCTAAAAATTGTACTTTTAGGGAGGATATCATGATACAAGACAAGGCTAACATTGACACTAATAATATTATGCCCTTAAATGCTAATGAAAAGCCACTATTAGACTCTCATTTACTAAGGGATGTTAATATTATTCAACCTCAACTCATCCTTTACGCACCGTCACATAAACCTTCACCTCCACACAAACCCGAATTCACCCTCTACCCACCTCAAAATAATGTGTCACAGCAACCGAGTCATAATACCATTGCTCATACATATAACACTAGAAATAATATGCAACCACAACAACCCACACCAGCACCCTTACCTTTTCCAAATCCCATTTTTCCTAGAGATCCTCACTTAAATTCACACATTCAGGAGTACAATCTTGTTGATCAACTAAAGAATACTCATGCTAAGATATCCTTACGTGATTTTATTCAAGCATCCCCTCACTATCGCAACATGATCCAGGTAGCCTTGCAACAAGTTCTTGCCCCTTCTAATAAAAAACCAACTAACATAGCAGCCATGATCAAAGGAATACATGTTGACATTGTTTTCCACTAAAGCGAACTCCCCCCTTTAGAACTACAAAAAAAAAATGAAGCTTTCATGATCATTTCTCAATACAATCAGATAGGGATAAAGCGAACCCTTATTGACAATGGATCAAACCTTAATGGGTGTAGTGTAAACCTTTTGGATAGTCTTCATGTGGATAAGTCAAAAATTCAACCCGAATCTCTGGGTATGTGTAGGATCATCATGGAAAAAACAAGACCTTAAGTGGTGAAAAATTTAGAAAAATCAGAGTTAGGAAACTTGACATAAAAATTTGAATAAGATATCTATATTATTTCAAAAATATGTAAGAATAGAATCTATATCAAATTGAATTTAGTTTCTAAACTACTAGGTTTTCTTCTTTTTTTTAAATCGATTTGGTGAAAATTTTAAATTTCAATGTAGTAGTACTTAAATTTTAGGGAAAAAATAATTAGGTGTCTGTTTGACCAACTAAACCAAAATAAAATGATAGTATTTTTATAAGATTTTAGATATAAGTAGAGGACTCATGTCCCAATGTGATGCATATTTTTTTGTATTTTTTTTCCCAAGTAAATAATTAATTATGATTTTTTTTATTAACACTTTTAAAAAATATAAAAACTCGTATGTCTAACCACCTTAAGTTAGTCAAAAATTCATGAAATTCAATTTTTTTTAGTCTTATAGTATGCAAAGCATAGAATGTGATGCATTTTTCAGATTCAAAAAATTGGATACCATTTGAAAGCTATAGTTGTTTTTCAATCAACCTATAAATCAAGACTTTAGTCATAATTCAAGTAGAAAATGAATAATAATTATTTATTAAATTCAAAGTAAAGCATAATATATATTGGTGGAAATTTGAGAATCTCCTTTAAAAACATTTTTTGTTTTATCAATTTTGGGTATAAAAAAAGGTTGTCAGCCACATACCCTACTCATACCCATCATATTGCCAATTTTTGGCCCATCATGATGCTAGACATACCCCTTTATCTATTAAGGGATTTTACAATGTCGAAAAGACACAACTTGGTGTGGTCACTTTACCTATTACAATTGGAGAAGTCACATTGAACACACAGATCCAGGTTATGCTTCATGATATTTCATATAACCTTCTTCTAGGCAGGGCATGGATTCATGCAATGAATGGTGTGCCTTCCACTCTTCATCAAAAAATGAAATACATCTACAACAACAAAGTGTGCACAATTGACATTGATCATGAGCCTTATAGTGTCTTGTAACTTGAGAAAACCAAAGAGAACCCCTTGAATACATTAACACTAACCACACAAGTGGAACTCGCTCAAGAAAAAGACAAACAACAACATATTGAACAAGTCATGATGCTATTAGAAGATGATTGTGGTTCCTTGGATTTCAAAGACAACTTCATGGGTGAGTACAAAATCATTCACAAAGATTCAGATAAGGGAAAAGGCACAACAATAATTTCAACACAAAATCTAGATGACCTTTCAAAATCATCCACCTCAACCATTTTAGAAAATACAACAAACTACACAACCACCTTTGATGGCGATTATCACCAACCACCACCTTATCCCAAAGTAATGAAAAAGATTTATGGAAAAGGGTATGAGCTTATGAAACAACTTGGCTATAGTGGACAGGAATGTGGTGCTAATGAATAAAGGTATTCACAACCCTATAGACCCTATCACACAACAAACCACTCATGGTCTTGGTTATTGTCCTTTGATAGAGATCACCAAGGCTTCACTCAACATCAACAATCTCACACAAAATGCTCCTAAATCATCCTTAACAATCGTCCATCCTAAACTCCTTGACACTAGTAGTCTTGAAGATCACCCTTTACACAATATGACACAAACAAAAAACCCTTTGGTTAATGTCAATGTCATCTCGTAAGATACCAACGATTTGCATTTGATAGATTTTCCCAACTATAAGAGTGAGAAAAAAATCTCGTAATCTAGAAAAACTTGTGTAAGTACGACATCTAATACTAAACAAGATGTATTTTTGATGCAAACCACTAGACCATCTTCTACCATTGACCAAGAGGTCATCTTGTCGAGACTCCTCCAAGATCACATGATCACCCTTCCCCCTAGAACTCGAAAGAAATTCTCTTAGAAGACTTCATTCTATGCATGTCCTAGAGTTCATGGTCATTCCACTAATGAATGTAATTATTTGAATCATATAATCCAACATCTTAAAGAGTTTTTCATGCTTCTCTATGTGGGGGCACCTAATTCCTCTAATGGATACTGATTTTCACTCTAGCACGCATTTCATTAATCATTTCATCTCACCCTTGTCCTGCACTCGGTGGGGGCAAGGGGTTTATGTACCCTTATCCTCATATGTCACATGTCATTACCTCATTTGGCTAGCTATTAACCTTTCATGAACATATAAGAGCAATCTTGAGATGTGGATGACATGCCTTATGTTGGCTCACATGTGACATACTCCTCTTTTCATGACATAGGTTATCAGAAATATATGATTTGGCATAGGGCTTTCAGAGTAAGCTGTCATGTTCCCCATCTTCTACTTTAAGGAAATTTCTCATAGTACTGGTGCTCACAACTGCTTTAAAATGAGGACATACATCACCACTCACATTTCATTGTGTGATTTTCTTCTTCTTGTGATTTCCTCTCTTGGACACATTTGGCACAATGTTCCCCAGGATGAGACCTTGCACTTGTCCTCTCTTGGAAACAAGATGAGACTGTTTGCACTTATCCTCACTTGGAGACATTAAGCATGATGTTCCCTAAGATGAGACATTGCATGAATTAAGCAAAGTCCCTTTGAATAGTTCTTGCACTATCTTCTATTTATAATGTCTATGAGTGTCAAGCATACAAATTTTTGCTTACCTCATAGAGCTTGAAAACCATTTTTCCTTGTGGCACCTTATTAAAGTTATCAGGAGGTATAAATTTGGTATGGTTGTGCAGGAAGCCCACTCTGAGGCACAAATTTCCGCATAGCCACCTATGTGCATACCAACTAGTGTATGTTTTACCTTTTGGAATCTCCCACCCAGGGGATAGCTAAGAGTTCTGTCACCCCAGAGTGAGTATGCATTCTCTTTTTTGAAAAAATAGCCTAGATCTGATCCACAACTAGCTGGACAAATGATTGAAGCTTGATCCACCTTTTTATTTTTTCTCTTCTAATTCTTTCCATTACATGATCATGTATCTTGTTTCACTACATTTCTTTCACCTTGTGTATGTCCTTTTGCACTTATGTTGGGTTGACTTGGGATCTTGGATCCTGTGGGCTTGTGCAACCTCCTTTGACCTTTTTCATTCTTTTTCATTTGCATTGGTACGATTGGACATCTCTTGAATGTCTACTTTAGTGTGAGTTTGAAGCAAGTTCATCCTCTCACTAAAGTGGGGGCTAAATGTACCATAGAAAAAATGCAACTTGCTTGATTTAGGGAATAATTGATGAAAAATTGGGCTTAATAAGGCCTTGATCTAGTGTTGTGAGGCATTTTCCACATCCACACTAGGTCTCGGGCCCTTCCAAATGCATTTAATGATGTCTTGTAAAGGTGTTGTAAAGGAATTTCACACTTTTCTAAACTTAATAAACCCATTTTCCCTTAATTCAACATTATAAATTGTATTTAAATGTATCTTCACATCAATCTAGAAGGCTTGTAAAATAAACTTAATGTAATCTAGTGTTGAAATGTGTCTTACACATTCACATTGGATGTTGTTCATTTTTAGGCTATGTGGACCTCATTTTAATGTTGTAAAGTGTATTTAATCACACTTTCACATTGAATTCTATGTCCCAATCCCTAATTTACCTTCACATCATCATTAATAGGCCCCTATTACCCCACATTATGCATCCTGAGGCAATATTTGATGAAATACCCAATATGGTCACCATCAAAACCTTATTTCCTTACCCAGCATCCTAGCTATCAATTGAGCCCCATTAGGACTAATTATCCACCTATGGAAAATGAGTCTCTATTAGGTGGGATTGATTCACCTAGGGTGGTGTATGAGTCCCATTTTGGCCAATTTTGACCTTTGAGAGAAAAAATTGAAATTTAAGTTTATTACTTTTACATGTCAGCCTTAGGGATCCAATTTACAAGAAAATAAGGAAAATTTCCTGTAAAATGATGTCTCAAAACCCTATTGAATCATAACTATTCTTCATTATTCATCCATCATTCTTCCATCTCAAGTCAAGCAAGTTAGGGTTTCATCATTTCAAGTCATTAATATAACAATTTTTAGATAGTCAAGGGCATATTCTTCATGTTTGCTATAGAAATTCAAGATCACACATCATTGAAAGGTATTAACTTCATTATTTCACACTTCATTACATTCTTTCACCATTTTGGTTTAATTACCTAAAAGGGGTTTGATTAAGGCAAACCCCCATGCCCTAAAATCAAACATTTCTCTTTCTTGTCTTGTGTGTTTACAGATTTAGGCATCTTGGAGGCTTAAAAATTATTGAATATTGCATTGAAAATTTTTAAAGTCATCTCTTCATTGGATAAGTCAAAATACCCACAAAAATTCACTTTTAGGCCTAAATCCGATAGTTTTAGAACCGGACACCTAAAGAAGCAAAAAGTGCAGTTCAAAGGCTCCTGTTTCAAGCTTCGAATATTCAAAAATTAAAAAATGGACTCATTCACCATGGGTGGAAAATGAGTCCCACTTCTAGGCCATTTTTTAGTTTTCTACATTTTCAGACACCCATTTGTCTGAAATGGGCTCCAGAATAGTTTTCCATAACTAGGACTAATTCACCCAGAATGGTGAATGAGTCCCACCAGGCTTAAAAATCAGCATCAGTAGCATTCCAAAATTCATTTCCAAACTCCATTCATATCTTAGTGCAGACTTTCATTTCATCCATTTATGTTTAGTTTTGTTCACATTTCTAGGTGTTTTTGCATTACACAATGTGTTTTCAAAAAAGTTGCATTTCAATAGTTTTATAATTCTAATCAATCAATTTTATCAATTAGCCGCCTATAGATCATTTCATTTAGACATAATTTCATCATACATACCTGAGATTGAGTGAACCACTTATATTTTAGGTGTGCGACCTATCTCTTTCCATTAGGTGAAAGGCCCTAATTGAGCAAAACAAGAGACATAGCATTCCATCACACTCTAAAATCTATGGTTCACATCTTAAGTTAGATCTTGCATTCATTTTCATTTAGATTTGCATTGAATTAAGTTCTCATTTAGGGTTAATTATTTTGCATTGAGATTGTGCATATCATATAGGGTTTAGATTTGCATTGTTTTACATCTCTCTAAATCTAAAAATTACAAAAAAAAATTAGTCATTTTGCATCTCATTTATACCTCATACAATTGCATTTTAAAATAAAAGAAAATTTGCATTTCAAATTAGGCCTTGCATTTCATCTTTTCATTACTTTTTTACATTGAATTTATGGAAAATTTGAAATTGAAGCTTACTGTCTCAAACCTGGAACTAAAAGATATAAATAAAAAATTTAAAATGATTAAATAACAATTTAAAAATACCTAACCAGGACCCATTTTTCTTTACTAGTAAATGAGTCCATGATCAGGTCTGATTTGAACCTTCTCAGAATTGAAAAAGCATCAAAATTCACTCTAAAATTTGTAGAAACATCTTAGAAATATCTAGCCAAGACTCATTCACCCTTATTGGTGAATGAGTCCCTATTAGCTACTACTATACATTTTCAAGATATTAATATCTCAATTAGCTTCTATTTGGTGTTGTTACCTTTCAGTTTCAGTTTCCTGATTTGTTGTTTCATCAATTTCATTGCATTTAACTTAAATGGTTTCATTTCAGTGCATTGTTAAAAGCTAAAAAATGCATCAAAACATTTCATTTCAGGTTATTGCATTGTGAAATTAGTAAATTACCATGTTTAGGTCTAAAATTATGAAAATGGAGAACTATTTAGGCAATGTGTGGAAGTCCTTGTTCTCTTTGGTTGATGTTTAATATTGTATTTTTGGCAATGAACTTAATGAAATTGAACTTACTCATGCTCACACAACTCCTAATCCATGCCATCTTCATGATGTTTACATCATTAGAGAATATGGTCCCAACATGAATGAATTCATAAATGATTTCCTTAGCAACCATGAGTCCAATTCATCCTTTTATCCTTAAATGAAACAACCAGCACAACTTGAAATGTTTAGTCTTTTACACCCAAAAACTAAAAAACAAGTTGAGACTAATTTCCCTACAATAGGCGAGCCTAGCCCCTGTAAACAAGAAAACATTCAACCATGCTATGTTAACAAAGTAACCAACACATCAATCATCCTTGAAGAGACATATGGCAAAGGATTCATGATCTTACGCAAACAAGGATGTGATACAATAAGTGAACATAAAATTCATCAACTCCTAGAACAAATAGAAACTAAAGAAACCAAAGGGTTAGAATATCAAAATCCCCTTCTCAACATAAGTTCTCCTAAAAAATACCTAATGCTTCATAGTGATGGTAGGATATTCTTAGATCCTCCTCTTGGTATTGGTGTCATCCTTCCTAAAGAGCAACCGATACCTCCTAAGGATAATGATAACAAAGACAAGATCATCTTAGGACCTCATGCCCTCATCCATCTAGAGAAGTTGGTGAATCTAGCAAGTGAAAGAGGACTTACAAGTTAAAAAAACTAACCCTTTTCCACCACCTGAAATTGAAAGGAAACTACAACTCATTATAAACAAAGAACTTATAACATTACCACCAATGAAAGAAAAGATAATACTATATCCTAAAGATGAAAATGTTCCACATTGTCGATACCACATAACTCTTGGACATAGTACTGATGAGTGTCGCGCATTCAAATTGGTATTGAGCAATTTTCAATTCGATGGAAATGATTTCCATCCATTGATTGAATAACATACCCTTCTACTTCTTTTCATGGAATAGCTGTAGAATCTTAAAACATTCTCACTATGACATGTTTTACACTTATTGAAAATCATTTTCTCTAATGCTAGGAGCTCATTTTCCTCACTTACCTCAGATCATTCTTGTCTTGCACAAAGTGGGGGAAAGAATTTGATAACCTTTTCCTCACAATGCATTTGTCATTGTCCCTTTCAGTAGTTTCTTGCCTTCCAAATATACTAACCGAGATTGGCAAGTGGATGACCTACTTTAGGTTGAATCGCCTATGCCTTACTAGTATTTTGTTTTTCTTTATGATTGTATGTGTGTAATGTGATCCCCCATGATTTTTTGTTTGATGCCCCTCTCTTTTTGTGCATTCTTCTATATGTACCTTCATTCTTCTTTATGTCATAATCATTTTTCATTGTCTTGTGTTTTCCTTTTGGGATGATGCAAGGCATCGAGACATTTATGTCTCTTCCATGTTGAACCAAAAGCTTCATCTTTATCTTTTCATTTTTCTTGTTTTTTCCTTTTGGGGATGATGCAAGGCATCAATATATTTAGGTCTCTTCCATTTTGACCCAAAAGACTCTTTCTTTGTTTTCTCTCTCTTTGTGGAATTCTTCTAGTTCTATGAGTATTTGGGGAATGATGATAGTTCCATGCTCTATGACAACATTGTAGCACAAACATACTAACCCCAAATCCATAGATACCTTATGTATTTGTGTGGGAAACCCTTCCTTCCTATTTCATGATGCAACCTACTTCAAAAACATATGACTTGGCATAGGGTTTTCATAGGAAAGCTCTCATGTCTTAGATCACAACATTGCCTAATTTAAACCAATTTCTCATATTAATGGTGTACCAACCACTTTAAAGTGGGGGAATACATAAATGATATCTTTCGGAAAAATTTCATGGCATGATTTTTCTTTTTTCTTGTGATGTGTCATCTTCTTGGTGATGTGGTGTTGTCATTGGGTTTGTTGTGGTACAAGAGTGTACAATATACTATCATGGCATGATGTGAATGAGGCATCCCATGGGAAACAATCTAACACTTTTGACTTGTCCTCTCTTGGAGAGATTAGGAACAATGCTCCCTAAGAGGAAGACCATTACACGAACAAAGCAAAATCCCATTTAACAAAATTTTTACATGATATTGAAAAGCAATTACATCGTGATGCCTTCTTGAAGTTATCAAAAGGATAACTTTGGTGTGGTTAGTATGATGAGAAGTTGATACACTGGCATGCATTTCTCATTATATAGTGAGAAGTCGATACACTGGCATGACTTTCTCACTAAACCACTTCATTGGGACAAATCACCTAGTGGATAGAATGAGGTTCCTCTACCACAGAGTGAGAAACATATGTTATGGACAAACAACCCCATTCTACACCGCGTTGGAACAGTTGTACTTGATCCTTTGTTTTTGTTTATTTTTATTGGCCTTTGACAGGGTATGATCATGTATCTTTATTATTTTTGCATACTTAAGTGTCTTGGATGTCTACTTTAGTTTGAGTTTGACATGGGGTCATCCTCTCACTAAAGTGGGGGAAAAATTTAGTAACAAAAAAAGTAGCCTTTTTGCCAACTTTGTTTGATAATTGACATTAAAATTAAATTAATGATGTCTTGGAGTGGTTTTGTAATGTGTTGTATCCATTCAAAATATTCTAGGACCTTTATTTGACTAAAACATGCCTTAATTAATCCTTTACAAAAGTGTTGTAAAGTGTTTTAACACACACTTTCACACTTTTTTGGGATGTATTTTCTTAATTAAGCCTAATAGGCCCCTTTTAATAAAATGTATTTAAATTTGTACCTTATTAAGTGTTGTAAAGTGTTATAAGGAACTTTCACATTTATCTAGGTTTTCATTAATTAATCATGGGTAATTGGAGTAATTAACTCCTTTTAATTCAAATTTAAGCCTTAATTTTGACACCTCCCAAAGATCTATCTCGACACCCATAATTTAATTAGTAAAATATTTCAATGGGAAAAGTTTGGTCCTAGAAAATGGTGCCAGGACCCATTTTCCCTAGGTGGTGAATGGTACCTCCCTTAATAGGACCCCCCTTTTTAGTTGATCTGGAATGGGTTTCTATCCCTCTTTCAATCCCTTGGGGTCAGGTCCTGGTAAACTAAGCTAGGAATTGTTCACCCTAGATGGCGAATGGGTCCTCCCTTAATGAGATCCCAACCTTTTTAAATTTCATTGTAGTAAGAATTTAATAATGTTTCTTTCCAGATCTATTGTTAGCCTTAATCATTTGAATTTTGGGGTTAATCTCCTAATTTAGTATAAATAAGCGATTATTCATATTTTTTCTCCTAGCAAACTTATGTGACTTCATGAGATCAAGAGCAAGAGCATTATAGATTTTTTCAAGAGCATTCATTTAAGGAATTTCAAGGGAGATTTCAAGAGTTTATTGCAGAAATTCAAGATCATATCATCATGTCAAGGGTTTGAAGCATTCATTCATGTTGTTGAGGTAAAGAAGTGGATGTGGCTATGAATATATACTTGCAGCCATTGTTCAAATCATAGTAAAGGATCCAAGATCTACATTCTTCATGACCACTACATGTTAGATTACAAATTTGTTTCAAAAGACATCATCTAAGGTGACCTCAATTGCATATTTCATGTTTCATGCTTCATTCCTTTATTTCATCATTTGGTTTGATTACCTACAAGGGGTTCGACTGAAGCAAACCCCTCTTCACTAAAAATCAACAAGTTTTTCTGCCCTTGAGTGTGTGATTGCAAATTTGTAGGTTGAAGATCAGTTGGAGCAAATTAGGAGCAAGATTGTCAAAGTTGTCATTCAAAGACCAAAATGAAGGAATCAAAGCTATAGAATTTCATACAGACTTTTAGAAGTTGATAATAGGGAATTTGAGAGTGTAAAAATCAAGGAACATAACCCTGATCTCAGTTTTAGAAAACCTAATAGGGACCCATTCACCACTGAAGGCGAATGAGTCCTCTATAGCTCAAAAAAAAAAATGGCCAGGTACATAGCTTTTTATGCCCTAAAAACTTCCCTTGTAGTTGAAAGATGATTTTGAGGCACAAGACATCCTTTTTAAATAATTCTATGTTGAAATTAATAGACTAAATATTAGGCTAGATCAAGGATGGAGAAGAAACAAGGTGGGAAAGATCAAATGTAGAAGGAGGATGCTAATATCTTCCAAAAATAGGAAGCCATTCATCAAATTAACAAAGAAGCCAATGATTATAGTAAGAAACATGTGAAACTTGAAACATTGGGTGAAGAGTTAAAAAATAAGGCTAGGATAATCACAATAATAAGTTTAATTTTTTGGAAGATGAAATGGAGAATATAAAATAAAAAATCAATAGGGTTATAGAAGTTAATTAGTACAATAGTTAGAATAGTGTGATGTGAATCAAGATCCTAATATAAAAGCTTAAGAATATTGATAAATATTTATGGTTTCCCATTTCAAAGGGTAAATATATGAGGGCATGCCCCAATGCTAGATTGGGGACCATGACACATTATGAAATTGCATGATACTTTTTATAAATAGGAATTAGAAGATGAAAATAATAAAAAAGGTTATATTTTTCTAGTCTTTGGATTGGTATTTATTTAATGTTAAGTTTGGAATATTGTGTAGCTTGCTATTGTTTAACTATTTTTTTGTGATTTTTTTGGATGCTTTTATTGTTGTAAAGTATTTGAGAGGCCCTTCCAAATAAATTTTACTCCATTTTATCAAAATATTGGCCATAAAATTTGAATTTTACCCAATAAATATAAACCCAATAGATATAGGTAATGTAAACCTCTTTGATTCCACTTGATCTATAAATGAGATGAGGTATCCAAAATTTCCCATGACATGAATTTATTGCATTTCTTTGGAAAACCTAGTTAATATCATATTTAAGTGAAAATACTACCTCTAACATAGTCTTATTATCAATTATACTATATAAATTAATGTAAATAATAAATTAATAATAATAGAAATATAAATAGAATACATAAAAAAAACTTAAACATATTAATCACTCTAGATAAATCTTAAAATTGTGAAACTTTTAGCAAGAGAAAAACTAAACTGATCTAACCATTCACATTCCTAGTTCTACTTAAATTATGGTGAAACTTCCATTTCCATATGACACACTTTCATAATCACTATAGTCATAATGCATTCACCATTTTTGTAAGGAAGGTTCTTAAAATCATCATGATTGATGAATTTTTTACTAAATATAGAAATTAGAAAAATAGTCATAGTTAAAAAGATCTAACCATTCACATGCTTAGTTCTACTTAATTTATGGTGAAATTTCTATTTTCATGAGACACACTTTTATAATCATTGTAGCCATAGTGCATTCACATTTTTGTAAGGAAGGTTCTTAAAATCATTATGATTGATGAATTTTTTACTAAATATAGAAATTAGAAAAATAGTCATAGTTAAAAAATCACTCTCTTTTGATGATTGCACACATTTTTTATATCAATATTACTATTTTCTAGACCATGAATCAAAGTGTCAATTATTATTTATACATAAATTTAAATATCTAAAATTAGTGATCAACAGTTTCCTTCCGAAGGAAAGTCTTGATTTTTTTTTTTCTAATTGATGATGGGTATAAATTTAATTAATCATAGAGAATTAACACATTTTATGAAGCAAAGCATTAATTTCTTGGAATGGATACATGTAAGAAGGAAATTTTTCTATTAGCACAAGGTGAAAAGGTTGAGTAGGGAATATGATAATTGTGACATTTGTATGACTCTTTTAGGAAGGTTGGTAGGTAATATGATATATATTATAATTGTTATGAGACAATAATTATGAATTTTATTGTATGTTTCAATTCTATATTTGAGAGCATAAAAAATAATTATATATATATATATATGCAAAAAGATATAGTGGATTATGATTTTTTTTTACATAACCTTTTTCAAATTAAATCAAATATATTTATATTTAAATGTGTATCATTATAGCTTGAAACTCAAATAAAAATAGCTGATTTCAATTCTCAAATTTGGGAGCAACCTCAAAATTCTAACAACAATTGATTTCTCATGTTGATATATGTTTTGATAATATAAGAATTATCTAAACATAAAAAATATACTTTTTTTCATGCAAATAATAAGGCATACAAACATTCATAATTATTTTATTAAGAATTTTGAAAGATGAAGAATATGTTGATAGATCTATTTTAAAAATAAATTCCAAGCTCAATATTAGATAAATTAAGAGTTAGAAAATTAAATATTACAAAAATAAAATAAAAATAAAAATAAATTAAATTTAAAAATAAATAATTAAATGATTTGAGTATTATTTTAAAAATAAGAGTTAGAAAATTAGTTATAAACAAGAATATTGAAAGGTTAATGTTTAAGGATAAATAAATTATATAATAAAGAGTAAAATAATACAAGAATTAATAATAATAATAAAAATATGAGTTCATTATCAAACAAATTAAGGGTTTTAAAATAAACATTAAGCTGAAGAATATTTAAAACTTGTTGTATAAACAATTAAAGAATGTGGACACAAAAATTGTACTCCTTTGTAGAAAATACAATATGTGACCTAATTAGGTCCTATTTTAGATACCCTTACATCAATCACCCCTTAAAAATTGCATTTATAGGCCCATAATGCTCTTAATTTTGGACTTTAAGGCCTAATCCACTCACAAATCATACAAATCCTGACAAGCAACATTCAAACCACTCAAATTTTGTAAAACCCACCTCAAAAATCCCTGGTGGGACTAAGTCACCCAGGGTGATGACTTAGTCCCTTTTGAGGTATTTTTCACCTTTGAGTGGGAAAATCACCAGCCTAATTCAAAATTTTGAGGGATGTGAGTCTGTGAAGTTAAAATAATGAATAATTTAGTATTAATGCCTTTAAAAACAATTTTTTGAGTCATTTTTCACATCTCCTAGTCATTTTTACAAAGCAAATTCAAGAGTTAAGAGCCAAATATCTTTCACAAGAAGATTCATTAATCTTTCTATAGCAAAGTTGAAGCTTTAGGGCAGTAAACTAGGGTTTTTGCAGGTCTTCAAGCTCACTTTTGTTTAAGATCTCACATTGCAAAGGATTGATCATGGATTCCTATGGTGAATCATGGAGAAATCTAGGTTGAGGAGATGTAGCTAGCCATCAAATCACACCTAAAGACTTGTTTTCAAAGTGAGTCCATCTTCCATTTTCTCTCTATCTTCATATTTAAGGTTTGCATGTCATTTACATTCATTTGAAATGTTGTAGGGTTTCTTGGATTGAAGTCTTGCATCATTCAAGTTCCATTTAATCATCTTATTCTAGCACATTAGAATAGGGTTTTGTCTTCAAATTTTCATAGTCTTAAACACACTTAAGACTAGGGTTTTATGTAGATTTTATCTCTTGCAAAGTTTAAATACCAACTATAGGTTTGACCAAGGCAAAACCCTCATTAGAAAATAAATTATCTTCTATTTTGCAGGTGTTTTTGAATATTCAGATCCAGATTTCTAACAGAGAATAGAGTGCAGACTATGGGCTTTTGTTTCCACTTTCAGATTTGCAGAAAATCAAAAGTGGACTATCACCCATAGTGACAACTTTGTTACACTGTACTATTTTTTTAGGAAGTTTATAGTTTCAAATCCCCATTTGCAGAAACAACTTTTTGGGTAGTTTCCCTGATATGGGACTAAGTCGCCCAACTTGGCGTAAGTGTCCTAGTTGGCTCAAAAATCAAGTTTTCCAAAATTTTAGAGGTCTTTACAATCTTCGGGCTTACACATACATCTATCTATTTGTAACAAGTTTTACTTTAGGATATCAAAAGAAACAAATATTCAAGCAAAAAGATTCAGTGAACAAACCACATAAAATACTCAATTTTTAGTCTGAATGATCAACAAAGGGTTTTGAAAAAAATTGAAACCATAGAGTAAAAATGGGACAAGCATGCAGGCCAATCAGAATAAAGCTTAAATACACTCATAAGCATACCCTAAAAATGTCCTTGCAGGATTTCTAAAATTTTATCTCCCTTGAAATGCTCACCAAAGCATGATGGAAAGGGGGTTTTGTTAATGTTGAAAGCGATCTGACATATGTAAATATGGTAGAAATATTTGAACAAAACTATCTTAACTGAAATGGCCCTCATAGCTAACTTATCATGCTAACTTATAATTTTACTTTTTATTCTGACAAATTTTCATATAATGGGCTTAACAGATCAATGATGCCACAAATCCAAAGAAAGAATTTCTTTATGGAATAGTTTTAAGTGATTGTTGACCTAGTAGAAGCACCATGGGGCATCTACGCATAGTTTCATACCTTGTTAGATTCACAGTAGCTTTCTTGATTTCACATAAAGACTCAAAGAAAGCTTGATCCAAACCAAGAAGCCTGATTTGTTAATTGTCATAATGATCACAGAAAGGTTGCACTGCTAATTGAAACAAAATATGCAAATGATCACCACATCATTAAACCATAAAGAAAATGTGTTAGAGAGAGCTATATTTTTATGATACCACAAACAAAACCTCACTCAGAAAAAATAAAAAAATTAACCATCACTTAATCTGAAACCTAACTTATAAAAAGGCTTTTCCTATTGTGTCATTCAATGCAATTTCTTCGACAAAACAGTTAAAAGGACATAAATGTTTTCTTGAAGGGCTTGTAATAATTGAAATGATACCAGAAGCTTGTGTTATATTTTCCAAAAGTATTTAATGTTGTATCAGAGATCATTTTGCTGATAGCCCATGTTGCAATTTGCAGCATTGACAATTGATCCTATAGGCAGAATAATGTTTACAGCCTGCCTAGATACTTAACCTTGAACCAAATATGAAATTCATGTGCTTCTATAGGTAGAATAATGTAAATTCCTATGTGTTTCTCGCAACTTAGTTGTCCATGAATGAAACCAAAAAGAAAGCGGTTGTTCCTGGAAATTCAACGTGCACAACTTGCAAAAAAAAGAAAGACCAATACCATCATTTTTAAACAGGACGTGGCATTTAATCCCTTTTAAATTAGAATATTTTCTTTTGATCTCACATACCTACATTTTTCAGAAGCGGCGCAGTCGAACAGTTTCTTGCATGGATTTTCTTTTTTCCAAAGCTTTTCAGTTGAAGATATTCTTTATCCGAAGTTGAAGCTTGCAGTATTCTTTGCCATGCAATAATAGTACAGAAGAAATAATTGTCTTATGTTTTGCCACATAGGATAGTATAGTCATCATTTACGCATGGAGCCCCTCTTCCCTTCTCTGTTAACATAGACAATTATAAATCCAAATACGCAAAGCCAGAAGTTGACATAGAATATGCCAAGTCTAGCATTTGTATGTGGTTTGTCGTTGACACAAATGTCAATCCATAGGCTGATTTGTAGCTTGAGTTGAAACCCTTCGCAGGTGAATCATTTCCACATTTATGGGTCTACAAACCCCCAACCTGTAGAAGGTAATAAACTACCCATTCTTCTTTTTGAAAAGAAACGGTTTGAAGGATGAATTTTAATTCCTTCAGATTTAAGTTAAATTTATTTAACAGCAAAAGTAGCATGACTTCCACCTGTCTTTCATTTTCAATGCAGCTTCAAAAACTTTACGAAGAATATTCCTTGAACACTTTCACTGTATAATGCCTCTCGACGTAATAACATAAAAAATACAAAATAATAATAAAAATATATAAAATAATAAAAAATATGAACTCTATATATATATTTAAAAATAAATATATATAATTATAAATGTATTTATAATTATATATATACATAATTATATATATATATATAATTGTATAATTATAAATATAACTAAAAGAACAAGGAAGACCTAAAAAACACAAATTAATAAAAAATAGAAACAAAAAACAAAACAAATAAATCTAAAAAAAAAAGAAAAATTAATAACAAAGGAAGAGTAAATTGGTGGGTACGAGCTAATAACTATATAATAAACTATATAACTACAGATAGCAGACTGGTGGGTATAGACTTTAATAACAAAATAGTTAGCGGTAGGTCCATACGGATGGCAAGGCATCGGATGCCCATCAACCCATCGATGCAAATTGTGGCCTCCATAGCCAGTGCCAAAACCATCTGTGTGCTCGCCAGTCAGTCAATCTACCTGTGTTATCATCTTCTTTCTCTAGTAGATGACTAGAGCCATCTTTGTGGGGAACAACTATCTAGCCCCGTGGATGCACTCGGGGCATGGATGGATACATACATCTTTTTTCAAAGATATGATATAAATTACAGTTTTTTTAATAAAATATATATATTTTTTGGTGATATGACATGATTGGTGGCATATGATGTATGTATCCATCCATGCCCCTGGTGCATCCACGGGGCTAGATAGACATTTCGATTGCGCTGTAGTCGAAGGACATTAAAGGGGTCTTTAAACAATTCTACTGGCTTAAACCAGATACAATCAAAATGACTAGCTAGGGTTAAAAAACTACTACTATAGCCTACTTTTTGGTTTTTGTATTTTTCCATGTTAAATTCAAAGTGCATGTCATGTCAACAATGTAGGACATGTGAAAAAAATTTCTTAGTAGAAGTTGATCTTTGTAATATTAAAAAAAAAAAAAAAAGTAAAAAAAAATTAATGTTCCTTCAAGCTTTCGTGGTATTGGAGGGTGTGTCGCGCCAGTGCCACCAATCACATGATTTTTTTTACTAGGTGCACTACATTTTATAGTGGGAAAGATACCCAACCGCTTCCTGTAGTCTAAAAAATATAAAAAAGTTCTTTCAAGCTTATATTCAACATAGTCAGTGATGTTAAAAAAGTTTGTAGACATAAGTTGATTCCTGTAAGATTAAAAAAAATAATAGAAAATTTTTAAAAATTAAAGTTCCTTCAAGTATATATGTAAGCAATCAAAATGTTTTTGTAATTTTATTTCTGATATAACTTCTCCATAAACATTTAAACAACTCATGCCTAATCTCACCATAAGCCTTTATCTTACATAAATTTGTTCTTATATTTGCTACTTAGTGCCCCTACTCATTGTAGACCTTAGGTGTTTCGGTGTATTATATTTGATAATATTAAATGAACGATTGATAACAAATGTGTTCTAAGTAATAACAAATGAATTGGTTCTAAATTACTACCTAGGGTCCAAAAACTGTTATTGTAACCTACTTGTTAGTTTATGTATCCCTCCATGTTAACACAAAGCTCCTTGAAGCATATTCACAAGTAAAATATATATAAGCAATGTTCGTACAGTTTTAGTTTCTATTATAACTCCTCTATAAAGATTCATATATCTCATGCATACTCTCACTATTAGCACTTTCAACACAAATAAATTATGACTTTATCTTTTCCATTGTGAAATCTTACTCATTTGAGTATCTTTGGTGTTGTGTTCTATCTTATTTGATAGTTTTTCATGGAAAGAATAATTACCCTACTCTTACATAGCTTTCCTTCAATATATCAAATATGTAATCTATAACAAACCATTTTTCCATTGTGTTTCAATAAATACCCAATAGAGTTTAAAATATATTGTTATGGTTTTATAGCATATCTTCTAGCAATGTCAGTGTATCTAAGATGGTTCAAATATATTTGTTAAAGTGCTACTATAACCTATTTACCAGTGTTTATATTATATTCTTGTTATGATTCAAATTGTTGATGAAACTATCATGGTAGACATTATGTAAAATGTGGCTTTATGAAAATGGATTACAAATCAATTGTGATTTTGTTATGAAATAACGTGTGATAGGACAAAATTGGGATAAAGAATAAACTGGATTCAACTTAGTTTAAGTGTCAATCTAAGGATCATAAGCTCATGAAAGATGTCATGGATATTTGCACAAGGGTTGTGGGTAGTGAGAAGAGTATGTATGAAGTGTACTCTTTGGAAATAAACCTATTATAGATCAAAACAATACTAATGACAAGAAATATCACTTCCTAGTGACAAAGGTTGTTCTTTTCTATTCAGGCGACATGAACTATACAAAAATTATAGTAAATTCTGAAACATGAATTTAATCAACAAATATCAGACATGAAAAAATCTTAGAAATTAATTCTACAGCATGGGCATGAAACTCAGATCATTAATACACATAATTTATTAACACATATCAAACAAAAAAATGTAACAATATAAAATGTAATCAATTGAAATAAAACACACAAAAACATACTTTGTAGAAAATAAATATTTACATTTCATCAGCAGCTAAAGAGTGGGCACCCTTCCTCCTAGTCAACCGATGAATACAAAGTTTACACAATTTTTGAAAATATCTTCAAAAAATTTCTCTTGATAATGATATATATATAATTTCTTCCTCCCGTGTATATTTCATATGACTAATTGTTAGAAACTAAGATCAGACATGCAAACTAGAAAAAACCTTCCACAAGAGAAAAATAGAAAAAGCAAGAACAATTTGCATGAAGATGTGCAAATGAATATTATTCAGGAATTGAGGAATTACAAGGGATAAATTGCTTTATAAAAGCAATATATGCATAACCCTAATATGAAACCCTAGTGTGTACAATTAATAATTAATAGGTAATTAATTATTAATGTGCCTAAGTTTAGCTTAAGTAACTAAAATGATAAGTGACTTAATTAATTAACCAATATGATGTAATTAAATAAGTGAAATAACTTATTACTCTAACATCCCCCTTAAGATGAACTTAGGAAGTAGCTAAAACACTAAGGAAAAGATGCATGAAAGAAAAGATGGGTCTCGACAACAAGGCTTGATCAGGCACCCATTTACAAATGCAAAGATGGGTCCCGACAACAAGACCTGATCAGGTACCCATTTACAAAAGAAAAGATGGGTCTCAGCAACAAGGCCTGATCAGAGTTAGGCAACTTGACGTAAAAATTTGAATAAGTTATCTATATTATTTCAAAAATATGTAAGACTAGAAACTATACAAAATTGAATGTAGTTTCTAAACTATTAGGTTTATTTAAAAAAAAAATCTATTTGGTGAGAATTTGAAATTTCAATGCAGTAGTACTTAAATTTCAGGGAAACAATAAGAAGTGTGTGTTTGTCTAACCACCCTAACCACAATAAAATGATAATATTTTTTTATAAAATTTTAGATATAAGTAGAGGACTCATGTCCCGATGTGATGCATATTTTTTTGTAATTATTTTCCAAGTAAATAATTAATTATGAATTTTTTATTACAACTTTTAAAAAATATAAAAAACCCATATGTCTAACCACCTCAACTAGGTCAAAACTTCATGAAATTCATTTTTCTAAAATTTAATCCTCTAGTATGCAAAGTATAGAATGAGACACATGTTTCAGATTCAAAAAATATTATACCATTTGAAAGCTATAGATGTTTTTCAATTAGCCTATCAATCAAGACTTTAGTTGTAATTCAAATAGAAAATGAATAACAATTATTTATTAAATTCAAAGTAAATCATAATTTATATTGGTGGAAAGCTGAGAATCTCTTTTAAAACCCCTTTTCATTTCATCAATTATGACATACCCTACACATACCCATCATGATCCTGCACATACCCATACATGTTTAATGAGATATCTATCAATTTAGGATGTACCAAGGTTAGAGTTTTCTTGGAAGAATCTTGAGTGATAGTATGGATGTTGAGTGAAGGTTTGTTGGATGGGTTAATTTCTATGAAAGGAAAATCACAAAGACCATGATTTGGAAGAATTAGGTTGGGCATATTGTGATCTTGTTTCTTAGCACACTTAGGGGTATGATTAAGGGTTGGATTTTTTTGAGTATCAATAGTGGTGATATGAGAGGAAGGATTTATGTGGTTGTTTTCTTTCGCTAAGGTATCATTCTTATGTGCCATAATATCAACCCTAGGAGGAGAGATAATATGTTCATCACATTCCATAATTGGATTTTGCAAGATAGCTTCATCGCTCATAGGAGAGGCATCAAGAGAAGGATAACTAGGAGTTTCATGGTTACAAATGATTGGAATTTTTTGTTCAAATAGATCTTCCATCATGATATCTTCTAACACTATACTATCTTCATGTGTAGAGAAGATATTAGGAGAAGAAAAGGGTTGATTTTCATGATTATCTATACTTACATCCTCATTTCCTAGAATGTCATCTTGAGTAGAAGAGGTAGGATTGTCATAGCTCTCAATCATATCCTCCACACAAATGTGTTTGTCATGATCATTCATAAGCTTATCCTTATTCACTAAAGGATTTGCACAAGTAGGGGAGGTGTAAGGAGAAGAATGAGGACTTGGTAAGGTAGTGGCAATGATTTCAGCTTAGTGTGTCATAATGTCTTTTCAAGGGGGAGGAGGAGGAAGACAAGAAAGACTTTCACGATCTTCAATGATTGTGTCTTCTTTTGAATCAAGATACATTCATCACCAATGGGAGAGATATCAAGAGAAGAACAATTATGATTATCATGATTATCAATGCATGCATCCTTTTGTGTCAAATCTTTAGTGGATGATCTTAGTGAAAGAAAGTCCTTAAGGGCTTCATCTAACATGTCTAAATCATCACTACTAAAGGTCTTGGATGTTATGTTTTTTTGAAATGGAATCATTTTTTGAATTGGATTGTTTGATGTTTTTTGTTTTTTGTTTTCATTTGCTAATGAATATGATCTAAATGAACTAGGAACTAGTGCTGAAAATGAAAATTGCAAAATTCTAAGTGCCATGAATGTTTATTTCTAATAATTTAAATGTAAGAGAAGCTATGTAAACTTAAAATGCAATGTAAAGACATAGGATGAAATGCAACTTTTCATATTTCAAACAAAGTAATTTACTTATGACACTATGCAATAATCTGAAAGATGAAAGATTGGAAGTGAAAATGTGAATTTTAACAATGCAGGAAATGAACCAATGTAAGCTAAATCTAATGAAATGCATGATACAGAAAGTCAGCCAATTGATACAGATAATTGTTGGCAGCAAACATAAGCATAAAAATATGGTTTTTAGCTCTGTAAAAGGCAATTTTAGGGGTCAAAAGGGACTGATTCGCCCATATGGTGAATGAGTCCCAGTGGGGATATTTTTGAGATTTTCAAATTTTTCTGAGGTATTTTTATGTTTTTTGTGCTATAAGATGAAAACCACAAATGAAAATGCAAAATTTCAAAAAATTGTGATGATTTTAGATGTAAAAAATGCAACCTAAATGCACTTGTCATGAATGCAAAATTTGAAACCTAGCATGCAAATAAATCTATGCAAACCCTAAGGCAAGATCAATGTGAGGCTAGATCTATGATGAAGGACTCCAAATCAGATAAGGAGGTATTCAAAAAGAAGGTTCACCAAAATGTAGCAAATATTTTTAGGGGATTGGACTCTCTTACACTTCTAGGGTTTTGCACCTAAAAGAAGAGAGATAAAACCCAAAAATTATGGTAGTTCACTCAAACTAAGGAATTTATGATGTAATTATGAATAAATGCAATGAATTAGATGCAGATAATTGATAAATTTGATTAATTAATGCAAAACCAATGAAATGTAGATTATTTGAAAACACATTGTGATATGCAAAATACACCTAGAAATGAATGCAAATTGCAACAGAAATGGATGAAACTGAAAGTGTGCACTTGAGATCTTGAAGAAGACTATAAATGACTTTTGAAATGCTGTTGATCCTAATTTTTAGGCCTGGTGGGACTCATTCACCATTCTGGGTGAATCAGTCCCAATTCTGGAAAATTGAACTAGAGCTCGTTTCAGACAAATGGGTATCCAAAACTGCAAAAAACCAAAATCAGGCCTGGAAGTGGGAATCATTCACCACCCATGGTGAATGAGTCCACTTTTCAATTTCTAAAGATTCAAAGGTGGAAACAGGAGCCTTCGGTCAACACTTTGTGCTTCTCTAGGTGTCTGGTTCTTAAAGTCTGATTTCCAAACCTGAAAGTGACTTTTTGTTAATATTTTGTCTTCATCAATAGTAAGGTGTCTTGAAAAACTTTACCACTTGGTCTTCAAGGATTTATAGGTCTTCAAGATGCCTAAATATCCAAACACACAAGACAAGAGAGAGAAATGTTGAATGTTAGGGCATGGGGGTTTGTCTTGGTCAAACCCCTTTGTAGGTAATTAAACCAAAATGAGAAAAGAATGTAATGAAGAATGAAATAAAGGAGTTATTACCTTTCCATGAAGATTGAACTTGAATGTTTGCAACAAAACATACATAATATGACCTTGAATGTCTTAGGAAACTATCTTGATGACTTCCAATGATGAAAGCCTAACTTGCTTGACTTGAGATAGAAGATAAATGATGAATAAATGATAAATAAATGATAAGAGATGTGTGAATGAGTTAAGATATGTAAATTAGGGTTTAGAGACTTGATTTTATAGGAAATTATCCAAATTTTCTCACAAATTAGATCCCCAAGGCTGACATGAAGAAAAATTAAACTTAAAACCTATTTTTTCCTACTCAAAAGTCAAAAATGACCCAAATGGGACTCATTCGCCACCTTGGGTGAATCAGTCCCACCTAGTAGGGACTCTTTCACTATAGATGGAAAATTAGTGCTAGAGGGGTCCATTTTCCAAATGGGTTGTTGGGGAATGCATAAATTAGGTTTATATGATGATTTTATTGGGTATTTGATCAAATACTACCTCAGGATGCATAATATGGGGTAATATGGGCCTATTAATGATGATGTGATGGTCAATTAGGGCTTGGGACATAGAATTCAATGTGAAGATGTGATTAAATACACTTTACAACACTAAAATGAGGTCCACATAGCCTAGAAATATACAAAATCTAATGTGAATCAAGCGGGAAAAGAAGAATTTTAAAAAATCGAGCGTTGGAGATGGAGGCGGAGTAGGATCTGAGAAATCATAGGTGGGGTCGATGCTTGTTTCTAGTAAGAAGTAAGGTGAGGCTGATGTGGAAGAGGCAGATTATAGAAACAAAATTCTGGTGTACCCGGGAGGAAAGGATATTCCAGCTACAAAATCTATGGGTTCCCCTGACAGTCAAAAAAGTGAAAAACCTAAAGGCATGGTGGGGACCGCTGGTGAAAATTGAGGCAATCGTAAACCTTGGGCTTCTCTCTTTGGGGTTAAACCAAATAGAAAGTCATCTTTCCCTCCAGTGCAAAACATCTCTATCCCTGAGAAAGGTAAGTTTGCAATCTCTGTGCCAGATCTATTAATTGATCATAACATTTCTTTAATGGAAAGAACCTTGGTGGGTAAATTTATGGGCCCTAGACCAAACATTGAAGTGGTTAGGGAGCTTTTCAAAAACAAATGGAGAAATTATGGAAAATTCTCAGTGGCGACACTCCCAAAGGTATTTTTTTCATTTGAATTCACCTGCAAGGAGGATATCTTGGCTGTAAGAAGTGGCAGTCCATGGGTTATAGGGAAATCCTCCCTAGCTCTTAAAAAATGGTCCTCAAATTTAGACTTATCAGATTCTATTTTTGAGAATGTCCTAGTGTGGGACAGACTCCCGAGTCTCCCCCTAGAGTATTTGAATGAAGATGTCTTTTATGGCATAGCGAACTCTTTTGGAGAGCTCCTTTCTATTGACTCTATCACAGTTGCTAGAAAGAGTTTGGTATTTGCAAGAATATGTGTGGGGGTTTCTTAGAATGTTGACCTTCCTTCACCAGTTGAGATTCTTTCAAAGTTGGGCTCCTGGTCGCAGGCTATTGAGTTTGAAACTATTCCTCTTGCTTGCTTCAAATACAAGAAATATGGGCACTGGGCTAAGAAATGTCCTTTAAATTCCATCAAAGAAAAGGAGAAGCCAGTTGGAACTTCAAAATCTGTATGGAGAAAGAAATCAGAAAGGGAATTCCTAGAGAATAAAAATTCTAATGCTCATGGTATCTTCAAAGAGGCTGGTTGTGATATGGGTAATAAGAGTGTGGTTCCCAAGGAACCCCAGTGTAAGGATTTTGAGGACACTTTGATAACTAAGGAAATAGAAGCAAGTGCGGGGTAGGTGGTTGGTGAAGAAAAGCAGAGTCAAGATACAGGTCCTTTATTCCAAGAGATGAGCCCAGCTGAGAAAATAGAAGGGAATCCAAGCTTGGAGGACATACCTATCCAGGGTCTGTCCTTGGAACTGAATATTCCTCTTCTGCTCCGTTCCTCTGAAGGTTATTTTCCTTTGGGTGTAGATCCCTTAACGGATCATATTTCCCCAGAATTACTAAAGGACTCCTATGATAATCAAGGCCAAGCTACAGAAATTTCTAGTGACTATTCAACCTATCATTTGGATGGCCTCATGGACACATTACCTCGGGAGCAAAGACTTCTAACTAATAAGGAATGGGAATCTAGTAAAGAAATGGAAAGTCAAGAAGATACTAATAGAGAGGATGTTTTATCAAAGAAAAAAAAGAATAAAGATAAACATTGGAGTACTCCTTGTAGTATCTCTACAAGGTCAAGAGCCAAGGAAGACTTTGGAGCAACAAATAACTCTCATGGAAAAAAATTGACAAAATTGTCAAGAGAGCATAATAGTTTTCATGATATTGCAGACGCCTTTCAGAAAACCATCCTTGAGTTTCTTCACTCCCCTGGAAAATTATGAAGATCATGTCATGGAATATTAGGAGACTTAATAATCCACATAAGTAGGATGTTCTACGCAATTTTGTTAGAGATCATAAGCTAGATATTTTCCTTATTCAGGAAACTAAAATGTCGAAGGAAAAAGTGGAAACGATGAAATTGTTTCAGTACTTAGTATACATGGTAATAAATCAAATGGTGCTTCAGGAGGCATTGCCACTTTCTAGAATAGTCACATAATTAAAGGGGATCCGATTTTGGAAGGCTCGAACCATATTGCTACTAGATTCACCCACATTAGGGACAATTTTAGCTAGATTCAATCAAATATCTATGCTCCCAATGGAAAAGGCACCAGAAAATCTTTCTGGTTGGAGTTGGCAGCTTTTTGAAGGATTTTTAACAGCGATTCTTGGGTTGTCATGGGAGACTTTAATACTCCCTTACTGAATGAAGAAAAATTTGGAGGATCTTTAGAACTTTATCAATAATCAGGTGTTGATTGATATGGATTTTCAAGGCACTTCCTATACTGGTCGAATCACAGAAATGGTATGGATCTAATCCAAGTTAGATAGATAGAACTTTAATTTTTTACCAATGGTTCTTAAACTATTATTTTTCTCTTAAATCCCTTTCTAGGATTAGATATGACCATTTTCCTATATGTTTTGTTGCGGATCCTTTAAAGATAAAATAAAATATCCCTTTCAGAGTTGAAAAAATGTGGCTTTCCCATCCTCTTTTTAAAGAGGAAATTAGGAAATGGTGGAACATTAATATCTCTGGGATAGCTATGTTTAGAGTTTCCAAAAAACTTAGGGAAGTTAAATTCAATTTTAAAAAATGGAAAAAAGAGTCCTTTGGTAACATATTTAGGATTAAATCTAATCTTCAGATGGAGTAGGGGGAGGTCAAAAATAAAATTTAGAAGGAAGGATATTTGAATGATATTAAGGAAAAATATCTAAGGAGCTCCTTATTAAGATGCATGGCATCATTTCTAAAGAAAATGAGTTCTAGAGACAAAGATCTAGAGATTTGTGGTTATCTACAGGTGACAAAAATACTAGGTACTTTCACTTGTTGGCCTCAAAACACAGGGCGGTTAATAGAATCTCTCTTATTGAAGCTAATGGTAATCGGTATGAGGAGGAGGATATTAGAAGGAAAACTATTATTTTCTTCAAAAATCTTCTTTCTGAGAATGAGGAAACCAAAATGATCAGGATCATTTGATAGAGGCTATACATAATGTGATTAATCAGGGTGATAACTCTATGTTGATTGCTATTCCCTCTAGTGAGGAAGTTTGGAAGACTGTCTTTTCCTTTGAAGGGAGTAAAGCTTTGGGTCCTAATGGGTTTCATATGTTCTTCTTTCAATGGTTTTGGGATATTTTTGGAGAGGATGTGGTTAACGCTATCAAATAATTTTTTGGTTCGAGAAGTCTCCTAAAAGAGTTAAATGCTACTTTTCTAGTACTTATTCCTAAGAAGCCTAGAGTTATGGACTTTAATGCCTTTAGACCCATTAGCCTTTGTAACTCTATCTAAAAAATCATCTCGAAGGTGTTGAATTCTAGACTTTTAATTCTATTGCCAACTCTGATTTCACCTCAACATAATGGATTTGTCCCTGGTAGACAGATCCTTGATTCGATAGTCACTGTGCATGAGAATATCCATTCCCTGGTTGAGTCAAAGACTGAAGGTTTCCTCTTAAAGCTTGATATATTGAAAGCCTATGATAGAGTTGACTAGGAATTCTTGCTTAAATTTTTCAAGGCATTTGGGTTCAGCAATAGGGTTCTTCAGTTGGTGGAGCAGCTTGTTTCTATAGCTTCTATCTCTATTATGGTTAATGGATCTCCCTCAATTTTCTTTTAAAGCTCCAGAGGTCTAAGACATGGAGATCCTATTTCTCCTATTTTATTTACTATTATGGTTGAAAATCTAGGAAGAAATTTGAAAAGGATGATAGATCAAAGATCCCTTGTTGATCTTAAACTGTCTTCTAGCAATTTGATTTGTTCTCATCAATAGTTTGTTGATGATACCATGCTCATGGGAAAATCTAATGTTTCTGAGGGAAAGACTTTGAAAAATCTGCTAGATGCATATGGGAGGGCCTTTGGCCAACTGATTAACAAACAAAAAATTTCTCTCTTCTTCTTCAATACTCCTAAACATAGATAGAATAAAATTGCCAGAATCCTAGGTTGCAAGGTGTAGTCTTTACCTACCACCTATCTTGGTTTACCTTTAAGCCTTAAACCCCTAGAGTCCTTTTGGATTTCGCTGGTTGAGAGGTTTAGCAAGAATCTTGCTGGATAGAAAGGAGCTTTGCTAAGTCAAGCTAGTAAATTACAGCTCCTCAAAGCTACTCTTTAGAATATGTCGATTTATGCTTTAAGCCTTTTTAAAATCCCTGCCAAGTTTGTGAATGCTATTGAAAAGATTCAAAAAAGATTTCTTTGGTCAGATGTTGAAGAAAGAAAAAGGTTTCCTTTAATAAGGTGGGATATGGTGTGCAGACTTAAAAAGGCTAGTGGTTTAGGTCTTAGAAAAATCATGATGGTTAACAAGACTCTTCTAGCTAAACAAATTTGGAGACTATTTTCGTCCTTAGGGGAATGGACTAATATCCTGACAAGCAAATATTTTGAGAATAACATATCTCTTATACTCATGATGGAATCCCATCTTCTACCCAGAGACTCAACATGTTGGAATAACCTGATCGCTAGTAGAAAAGTGGTTGATATAGGAGTGGGTTGGCAAGTCAGGAGTGGAAACCAAACTAGATTTTGGGACATGATAAATGGTTGTTCAAGGAGCCCCTTGCCAAAATTGAACTTTTTTGTGGGTGGGCTGAGATTTTTAAAGATCTTTTTGGTTTGTATGTTAAAGATTATTGGAAGAATGGAAAATGGGTGGATCTGTGTCTTGTTATTGGCTGTCAAATTTTTCCATGACCAGACAAAAGACTGTCTTGTTTGGAAAGATGAACCCTTAGGAAACTACTTTGTCTCGTTGGCTTTTTCCAAGATTTCTTCTGCCTAGGCTCCCCCCCCCCTTTCTGGTTGAATGCATGGATCACACACATGGTTCCTAAAGTCAACATCTTCTTCTGGATCCTACTTCAAAAAAAATTGCTCACGGTTGATAATCTTTGTAAGAGAGGTTTTCAAATACCCAATAGGTGTTATCTCTACAAGATGGATGCTGAGTCAGTTTGTCATTTGTTTCTTCATTTTCCATTTGTTGCCTCGATTTGGGAAAAAATTCTCTGTTACTGAAAATTATCTTGGGTGTTCCCCTCGTCAATTGAAGACTTCTTCATTTAATGGAAGGCCCCTACTCACAACCCAACACTTCAAAAGTTGTGGTCTTTTTCCGTCCCTCATGTGGCTTGGGGTTTATGGAAAGAACGAAACAATATAATTTACATAAATAAGGAATCTTCGGACGTCATTGTGTTTGATAAAACAATTAGATTAATGAAAGAAAATTTCAATACAATCCCCCAGTAGGATTGTAACACTGAGAAAGTGGCTTGTTCTTCCTATGATCTTACGATTGCTAAGGAATGGAAAATTAGTTATGATGTTTCTTGTGCTCCTAAACATGCTAAGAAGGATAGGGAGGGTGTTTGCTAGAATTTTCCACGTAACGGTTGGATCAAAGCCAACTTTGATGGGGCGGCTAAAGGCAATCCTTGGGCGGCGGGATGCGGAGGTGTTATAAGGGATTCTTTTGGAAATTTTCTAGGTGTGATTGCTACCCCCTTGGCTCACAAGCCAATCACTTATCTGATGTTTTCGGATTTTTTCATGTAATAAATTTGGCTCATAGTCTAAATTTTAAAAACCTATGGCTTGTAGGGGACTCAAAAAATATTATTGAATGTCTTCTAGGTAGGTCCCCCCCTCATGAACCATCAAGCCTTGGATTGATGATGTTATTTCGACCTTAGCTAAGTTTGATAATATAAAAATATCCCATGCCTATAGAAAATCCAATGCTATGGCGTACTTTTTTGTGAATGAAGGGGTTAAAAGTAAAGGACAATGCACATGGCTGAATATAAATGATTTAAGTGTTAATGTCTGAGACTTATTGAACTATAATGTGTCACATGGGAAAGATGCATGTCACCTCAATAATGATGATAGAATGGGGTAAGTAAATTACTATCATTAGATTGCATGGGGCCAAGCTAATTAGCTTGTCTTGTAAGCTTGCTTGGCATGCTTTGTGGGCTCATAGGTTTGTGGGGACCATTTCGAACCAAAATCTCATCTCTGTCTATATTACTATGCTTGCTAAAATGGGAAGAGATAGAAAAAGAGTTGAGTCGGATAGCATCGAGATGCATGCAAGAAACACTAAAGTGTGGAACAAAGTTAAAAGTGGGGGTTTACTCCCTTTTCTGGGAAAACTCCATGGGTCAAATTAGGAAGCAACAAAGCTTTTTGAAAAGAATTGGGACAATGGGGAAATTATCATTTTCAGCAGGAAAGTTCAGATTGATGAAAATATCATTGCTGAAGTGACTGGTATGTCCATTGGAGGACACAAATTTTTCTAGGATAGGAATTTCTCTGATGAAGCAGTGGTCAAATTTCTAAAGAAAGACAAGGAAAAATTGAAACTTGTGAAAGTCTCCAACAATTACTTCGAGGCCAACACCATTAAATCTCTCTAGAGAAAATTTCTTCACATCATTATGGAGTATATCACCCTGGATGGTCAGTTCACTAGGGTCTACGACTATCATTTTTCCTTGCTCAATCATTTTCACTATAAGGTCAGGGTTTCTCTCCCCTACTATTTACTCTATTCCTTAAGAAAGAGTATGGAAGACCATAAGAAAAACCCTAAAAGATATCATATATTACATGCTGGTTTGATAAGGTTAATTTTTCAAATTTTCAAAAATATGTCGGCTCCTGCTAACCTGGATGCCTCTTCGACATTTGAGGAGGATGACACTTAACCTAGTTGTTCGGGGAACAACCCTAATATGAGTCTGCCAAGGACCGTCCTAGATCTGCTAGCTGTCCAGATTGGCATGAAAACCCAAATCCATAACCCCTAGTCTATTAAAGTATGCCCTGCTTCTAAGCTTGGAAGCTCTACTCCCATAGCCAAAGGTGCTAGAAATAATTTCCCTATCAAAAACCTTGTTTCGTATTCTAAAGAATCTCCTAGTTCTGAGGACTCTGGCACAAATAATAATTCTTCCTCTGTTATCCGATTGATGGATAGAGATGTTAGAACTAGGTCTACTGGAGCCTCTAACCCTGCTAAAAGTAGCCTCAATCCTAATAGGGAACCTTCTGTTAACTTTCTGGGCATAGCTAGGAGTAATGTTGTGGACCATTTCAGAATGTCAAAATGGGTCTTTCATGAAATTATTGACCTAAAAATAAAAAATTGGGCCCTTTAGAGTAAATTGGAAGAGGTAGGAGCTAAGGTTTCTGAGTTATGCAAGAAGGTTGAAGAGCATAATGAAAACACGTCTAGTAAAGAGATCTGGGACAATGCGGGTAAGGACAGAAAGATAGAAATTGATTTGGAAAAAATAAAAAAATATTATGAAGATAATTACTGAATAGAATAATAGAATGGCAAGACATAATGCAATCATTATCAATGCTATGACTGAAAAACTAGATAAAGCTCAACAGGGGTCCTTGGTTGTTGATTTGGAAGAGGTGAAAGATAAAAACCATGAAGAGGACATTGGGATTTCAAAAAGAACCAGGGCTAATCTGAAAAGGAAGGCACCCGCCATGCCACAAATGATTCAAACTTTCAAGAAGGGTTTTCAGGATATGCAAGATCTTGAGGCTGAGACTGAGATTGTTCTGAAGAATCTAGATTAGTTGCTACTGGTTTTTTGGTCTACATTTTGGCTAGCTTTTTTATTGTCCTTCTTGGATTTTTTTGGCTGGTTGTTGGTTATTTTGGTTTTTTCTTTTATAGTAGCCTATTTTATTTGTTAGACTTTTTTGTCCTTTCCTATCTTTTGTTGTAATCTTTATGGTTTTGGGTCCCTGTAAAACCCATTTTTTCCTTTATCAAAAACATTAAGTTTATTTTACAAGCCTTCTAGATTAGTGTAATAATGCTATTAAATACATTTTATAATTTTGAATTAAGGGAAGATGGGTTCATTAGGTCTGGAGAGGCGTGAAAGTCTTTTACAACACTTTACAACACCTTTACAAGACATTGATAGATGCATGTTATTCAATTTGCAAGGGTCCAAGACCTAGTGTGGATGTGTAAAACAACTCACAACACTAAATGAAGGCCTCATTAAGTCCAATTTATCATCAATTATTCCCCAAATCAAGAAAGTTTCTTGTTTTTTATTGTACACAAAGCATCACTAAGTTCAACACCTATGAAGAAAGTGAAGTAAAATACCAAAATCACCTAAGGAGGTACATTCATGATGAAAAGATAAGGTCATAACCTCAAAGGGTGTCATAAAAACACCATTTCAGAAGGTGATTTACAAAAAACAAAGTGTCTTTGCTCAATATATGAATGGTCCCACCTTAGGGAACATCACACATGACATGACCACCAAGAGAGGAATATTCATGGAATAGAAACTCACACCTTAGGGAATACTAACCTTAGCATTACCACAAAGGGGAATTCCATACACTAAGAAAGGTCACACTCATAGGGGACATCAAGCCCAATATCACAAAGGAGACACAACATAAATTAATAAATCCAAACTTTTATTGCAAAGGTCACACCTCCTAGGAGATGTATGCTATCATCAGTAAGAAGGGGCCATTTCACATGAAAATAATAAAAGTGGGACTATATGGCCCCCATAAAATGTTAGTGTACTTACTGCACTAACATTTTAAGGAGATATAAAGGGATCCCTTGCAAGAAAAAATGCACCTAACACAAGGCTACCTAATCCCTTTCCCCCCAAGTGTAGGGACAAAGATGGGCCAAAAAATGGATGATGACATGCTACTCCTTACAAAACAAAATATGATTGCATAAAGCTTAGTTCATACCCCCATGCATGGTAGTGAGCATTTTGTGATCTACTACAACTACCACATGGCAAGGAGAAACAACTAATGTTATTTGTCATTTGTATGATTAAGTGAAGGTATTTTTGATATTTTCATTATTTTTGAAGGACAATAACCAATAATTTTTTTTATTTCTTGCATGTTGATCTCTATAGGAATATAAATACCTTGTTCTTTTACACCATATCTTTTTCCATTATAGCCAATTGGTTTCAAAATTTCATAACCTCTTCCATAAATTACCTCCATTATTTCAAGGAAGGTGGTATTTCATAATCACTTTCATCATAAGTAGATGTGTAATTTATCTTTTCCTCATTATGAGAAGCTGTGGATTCGTGTGTCTTAGATGTTTCAATGAAAACATGTGTTGATACCACCATAACTTCCTTCTCTTTCTCTCTTTTTGGTTTTGATTGAGGGATTTTATATTCCCTAATGAATATAGGTGTAAAATGTAATGAACCCCAAACATCATCCAACAATTTTTTCACTGATGAAAGACATTCATCTTTATCTTCAGGTTATAACAGTTCCACTTTTTTAGTTAGTGTCAATTTTCTGAAAGGGTTTTTCATCCATATTTCAATTTGTAATAAATTTTCAAATTTTTGTGTAACATAAGAAAAAAGGAACCCTAAGTTTAGTGTCAAACCTAGGATGAATCTCTTCCTTTTTCAAAGGTACATTAGGATGCAAATGAACAAGGTGTTTAGATTGACTTTCAACCATGAAGGTGAGTCAATCAAACCTATATTTGATCCTTTTGATCCTTTTGAGCCTTTAGAATGGATATGAATGTTTTTTCTATGATTAACCTAATTAGACTATATGATCTAATATGAAAAATGGAAGATCTCAAAAATGTATAGAATGAAAAAATATTTTGTAGGAAAATGTAGGAATTGTAGAGGACTGTGTACTTGTCCAAGAAAATTGGTTTGAAGGTGCATAGGAGGATTGAATTTCCCAAAGGTACATTGGTCCTTGTAGACATGTCCTCTATTTTTGGGGTCCTCTAATGACATATATGAGCTTCTGATTTCCTGTTACAAAGTAGTTAGAATACTGTCAAATAATTTTGTAGATGAATTTCCATAAGTAGAAAAGTTATAGGGCTTCATGTTGGTATGTGGTGACTAATCATGTGAATACTATACACTCGTAAGGTATCCTCGCCAAGGTTCAGGGGCACAACCCATGAAAAAAAAATTCTTGTTAACACATCAAGGTTTTTCCACTAAAAAATCAAGGTTTTTTCATTAACACATGAAATGAAAAAAAAGGCTTTGTGAAACCCTAATTCTAGAAGCTTCCCAAAATCCTGTTATAAGTGGTTGGGATATAAGTTATGGTGTGTGTGATATGTGAGATTATAATTTATTTTTCATTTGGTAATAATATCATTGGGGGGTTGAGTTTCTATCGATGTAGCCATATTGGGTAAACCACATTAAAATTTTGTACTGATCCCTTTTGTGTTATTCTTCATTGTTATTTATGGGCTATTTAATCTCCTTATAATTGTTAATATTTATTGCTCCAATCTTCCTGAACCCTAACGAATAGTATCAGAGTTGCATGTATTTCTATTGATTAGTAAGAAACCTCTAGATTTGAGTGGGAGAAATAGAAGAATTAAAATTCAAGGTTGAGAAGTTCAATGGCTAGAATTATCAATTATGGTTCAAATACAAATGGAAGATTATTTGTATCAAAAGGATCTATGGTGGCCATTGCAAGGAAAAGAAAAGAAAGATGCTATGATGTTTGATGAAGATTGAGAGATTTTGGATAGAAAGGAAATGGGAACCATTTGGTTGTACCTAACACCATCTATGGTGTTCAATATAATAGAGGAAAAGACAACATAGGATTTGATGGAAGCTTTGGCTAAATTTTCTGAAAAACCCTCGGCCTCAAATAAGGTATTTCTCTTGAAGTGTTTGTTTAATCTAAAAGTGATCGAAGGTGGATCCATCAAAAATCATTTAAATAAGTTTAATATGATTACTATTCAACTAACTTCTATAAATTGAATTTTGATGAAGAGGTGAGGGATCTCTTGGTTTTATGTTCTTTGTCAAAAAGCTAGAATAGCTTGGTAATGACTTTACATAACTCTTTATTTGGTCCAAATACATTGAAATTTGATGATGTTGTTGGTTTTATCCTTAGTGAGGAAATGCAATGGAAATTTGATAGAAAAGCACATGTGAGACTTCAACATCGAGTAATTCTTTGACTGTAGAGAACAGGGGAAGAAAAAAGGATAGAGGAAAAACCCCAAAAAATCATGGGAAGTCACAAGGGAAGTCAAAGAAAGGTAGATCGAAACCTAGACAAAGAATGGATTGTTGGACTTGTGGAAAGCCAGAACACTTGAGGAAGGATTGTTGGTCTCGAAAGGGAAAACAAGGAGATAGACAACATGGTGACAGTAAGGAAGCTAATGTTGCAAGTAATAAATTATAAGATGCTTTAATTTTGTGTTTAGATAATATTAATGATTCCTGGGTAATAGATTCAAGGGATTCATTTTATGCCACCCACCATAGGAAATATTTTGTAGATTATGTTCAAGGTTATTTTGGATAGGTATATTTGGGTGATGATGAACCCTACTAGATTGTTGGAAAAGGAAAGATAAAAATCAAGTTGTGGAATGGAAATGAATGGTTGCTACTGGAGGTAAGGCATGTTCCAAATTTGAGAAGGAATTTAATTTCTACAGGACAACTGGGAAGTGAAGGTTGCATAGATACCTTTTTAAAAAAAAATTGGAAGGTCACTAAAGGTGCATCAGTAGTAGCTAAAGGCTAAAAGCTAGGAACATTGTATTTGTGTATTGTTAATACTTATTCTACTTTAGCTATTATAGATATAGTTGTTACTGAGATAGTTATAACACTTGTTGAAGGGACAAAAATAGAATTGTGGCACCATGGACTTGGGAACATGAGTGAGAAAGGGATGAAAATCCTTCACTCTAGAAAGCTACTACCAAATCTGAAGTAGATTGACTTGGAGTTCTATGAAAATTGTGTTTATGGGAAATAGAAAAGAGTCTAATTTCTCAAAGTTGGGAAGGAGAAGAAGAGTGATAAAATAGAGCTTGTACATTCATATGTATAGGAACCACCTCAAGTATCTTCTCTTGGTGGCTCTTGCTATTGTGTTACATTTATCGATGACTCAACTAGGAAAACATGGGAACGCATTTCCTAAAATAAAAATTAGAAGTATTTGAAACTTTTAAAAAGTGGAAAGCTTTGGTTGAGAATAAATTTGGGAAAAAGTTGAAGTGTCTCAGATTTGATAATGGAGGTGATTATTATAGTAGAGAATTTAAAAATGAATGTTCATACAATGGAATCCATAGTTAGAAAATGGTTCCTAGAACCCCACAAGAAAATGTTGTGTCTGAAAGGATGAATAGGACCATTATGGAGCATGCAAGGAGAATTAGATTGCATGTTGGACCACCTTTACACTTTTGGGAAGATGTTGTACATACCATTGTTTGTTTAATAAATAGGAGACCTTCAAATCCTTTGAATGATGGCATTCCATAGGATGCATGGTTGGGAAAAAAGGTAAACTATTCATTTATGAAAACCTTTGTTTGTGAAGCTTTTATCCATGTTGATATTGAAAATAGAACCAAGCTTGAGGCTAAGTCTAAAAAATGTACCTTCATTGGATATGGAGTAGATGAATTTGGTTATTGGTTATGGGATTATGAAAATCATAATTTCATTAGGAGCAGAGATGTTATATTCAATGAGAATGTCATGTATAAGGATCAATTGCGGGGAAAGAAGCATGAATAGGCCAAAAAGGAATATGTGGGACTGGATGAGATTCTAAAAAATAAAATGCCAGTGGTACCTAATTCTTAGCAACAACAAGTTATTGTGTAGACTCTTGCAAGTGTTAGACATTCTACAAGGATAACTAGACCTCTATAAATATTTTTTCCATCCTTATATTCTATATTATTAACTAATTTTGGTGAACCTAAAGCCAGTTATGAAGAAGCAATGCAAGTAGATATCAAAAATTAGTGGGAGCTAGGCATGAAAGAGGAAATGAATTCCTTGCTACAGAATCAGACTTGGGACTTAGTCCAATTTCTTTTAGGTAAAAAAATATTTATAGATAAATGGGTTTATAGGTTGAAGGAAGAAGATGGAGGAAAGGAAAGATATAAGGCCAAACTTGTGCTAAAATTTTTTACACAAAAAGGTATAAATTTTGATGAAATATTTGCTCTGGTTGTAAGGATGACTTCTATTAGAACTATTATAAGTCTTGTGGCAAAAGAATACTTGCATCATGAAAAACTAGATGTGAAAACAATATTTCTCCATGGAGATTTGGAAGAAGAAATTTTAGTGTCAAAAAATGGGTCCCTTGACATTTTCACACTTGTTTGGGTCCTCCTTGTGGATTTTGGCTTAATGTTGCCTTGATTTAGTGTTGTAATGTGGATAACGCATTCATATTAGGTTTTGGGCCCTTGTGAACTAATGGAATTAAATGGTTCCTTGCTAAAGTGTTGTGATGTTTTGTAATAGAATTTCACACTTTTCTAGGGTTTTATCAATTAACTAGGCATAATTAATATAATTTTAATCACAATCAACCTTAATCTTGCCTTATTTGTAGTGTTGTAAAGTGTTCTAATACACTTTCACATTCCTCTATTCTTTTCATTAATAATTTACCTTTCTTATGCTTTAATTGGCCCTATTTTGCAGCCACAAGCCTCATTTATTGCACCTTTTCAAGGATAATCTCAACATCAATCAGTAACCAATCATAATTTAGGTGTTCCTAGCTTGTGTGACCCAAATTTAGTGTCTGGGACTCATTCACCACCTATTTGTTTTTGGCCCCGATGTAGGTTTCATAGATGGATAAGTGCATGGATCTATGACATAATTTTGGCTCTTAACATGCCACTTTTTTTTGTGAAACAAGAAAAATCTGATTTGCACAAGAAAATGAAGATAGTTACGCTCAAAATTCCAAGATGAAGAGAGAAAAAAATTTGAATTGCTCTGAGTCTAATTTCTAAGCTACTATTTTATTTTTAAATGAATGAATATTAAGGGTCTCAAAAATGGAGGGCCCAAAATAGGTCTTATTTTTATCAAAAATATAGCATAGCGTCTGAGGGTTCCTCCCTTTTTGATTAAATTTTTTTAAAATTTTCCAAAATTTGAATGGTGAGAAATTAGCTAACACCATTTAGTTTATTCTCATTCTTTCAGATATATTTTTTAATGAATATATAATATTTTATGAATTTTCAAAGTGGATACATCCTGAAAAGCTGTGTGTTGTAGAAAAATGGCCCCTTGTCATTTTCATGGCCTTTTAGGTCTTGTTTCATGGTATTTGATCTATTTTGCTTTGATTTTATGTTGTAACATGGCTTGAACATGCATATTTATGTACTAAAATTCAAATAACAATGTCTTGTGAAGTTTTTGTGAAGCGTTGTAAGACATTTCTACATTCTTCTAGACTCTATTTATTGCAATTCACCTAAGAATCACCATTTCATAACTAAACAAGTCCTATTTTAAAAGTGTTGTAAATTCTTGTAGCAAGATTTCACACTTTTCTAGGCATAACTTCACTATTTATCCCTTCCTCATGCTTTATTTGGCCCCTTTATGCCCTCATATGCTTTAATTAAGTGTATTTTTGAATGTAAACTCAACAAACAACAATAAATAGAACGCAATTCCCAACACCCATTTGAGGTCCTAGGTGGGACTCATTCACCATGGGTGGCAAATACGTCCCCCTTGGCTCCAAATTCAAAAAATTTAAAATTTCCTTTCGGATTTTTATTAAAAGACACTTGATATTGGCATGTGATGAGGTATGAATGGTTAACTAGGGCACAAATGTGTATAAATATGTTATTTTCACCTCATTTTACACCCCCTATGATTATCCAACATTCACACATCATATTCAAGAATTCTACAACATGAATTCAAGTAATATTCAAGCACTTTGGAGCATCCATTGACATTACTTTAGATTTGCATTATCAAGGGTTTAGTAAGTTGATAGCTATTGCATGTTATTAGTTTATCATTCTGTTTCATTTCATTGTTTCATTAAGGGTTTGATTACCAAAAGTGGGGTTTGACCAAGGCAAACCCCTATTTGCTAACCCTCATCCATTTTTTCCCTATTGCATGTCTATTTGCAGACCTAGGTATGTAGATGTAACAATATTTTTGATGTTGAAGATTGGTAAACAAGTAAACTAGGTGCTTCGAGTCAACTCATTCATATTTCAAGCTTGGAGAAGGCTTTCTATCTGTTCCTGTAGATTTTACTTTGACAACCTGACAATCAAAGATTTCCAGATCTAGTGTTGCAGAGTTGTATCCTTATTTTTCAAAAATCTGGGAGAGAACTGATTCACCACCAGTGGTGAATGAGTCCCACCTTATGACTAAAAATCTGAATTTTGTCATATTTCGGATCGTGACAGTCAAAAATTAGTTTTTGACACATTTTCACTAGTAGGAGGATTAATTTGCCACCCTGGGCGAATGAGTCCCACTGTGAAATTTTAGGGATTTAAGTCGGCATCCACAACATTCTAGATTTATGAAACATTTTCTAGGTGCATTCTGTTTCATCTCATTTCTTTCTATTCTACATTATTTCCCGATTTAGTTCATTGTTTGCATATCACAGTGTGTTTTCAAACATAGTTTAAATCTTAGTTTTTCATTCAAATTCACTCAAATAGATCACTCAATTGAATTTAGTTTACTTCATTTAGTTTAGAAAATGTCACAAATAACATAATTTGAATGAATCCTTAGCATTTTTGGGCCCTGTCTCTCTCCTTTGAGGTGAAAAACCCTAGAAGAGCTATAGTTGTCCATAGGATAACCCAAAAATGTATAGTTCTTTTTGGTGAACTTGCTTTTTGAACACTTTGCATTTCTGATTTCATTTGCATATTGCATCCTAGATTACTTTTGCATCAACATTCAATTAGGACATTGTTTTGTTTTTGCATTATAGGACTTTTGATATTGCATTAGTGAAAACTTCATTTAGATTTCATATTTTCATTGCGTCTCATTGAAAAAACAAAAAATTTACATTCTACATCCTTGATTGCATTTTGTAGAGCATTAAAATCACATTCAAATTAATGAAAAAAAAAAAAAAACATCATACTAGGACTCATTCGCCACCCTGGGAAAATCAGTCCCTCTACACTTTTTACACAACATTTCCGGCATTTTTTTGGCATTTTCCTGCATTTCTATTTTCTATGGTTATATTTTTGTTACAATTAGTGACTATCCTGCTATTTTCATATTAGAAATCTTAGATTACCTTGAATTTTCATTCATCCCTCCTTTGTGGTACTTTTATGAGTGTTTGGTGCCCCATTGATAATACTTTATTGAGAAGTTGTAGACTCATGGCTTCTCATGATATCACTTTCATTGTGGACCTTGGGATCTCACAAGCTCCTACTCCTAGTATGGACAATGGTGCTTTAGGCACTAACAATACCACTTCTATTCCTTCACCTTTCCATCCAATGAATGCTGACACCTAAAAGAATTCCCTCCCACAATAAAAGGTCATTAATATTCATGAGGATTTTGCACATTTACAACAATATTTTTCACTTGAAAACATTTCCTCCATTTCAATACCTTCCATTTACAATCTTCATCGTTTGATTGAAAGTGATGATGGCTTGCAAGTGATGAAGAGAATTGTCGAGATTTACAATAAACATGTTTCTTCTAATACTCAATCCACAAACATTCCTGTAAGCCAAGGAGGACCTCAAGTTCCTTCCCTTCATCCATAGCATCCATACCAACTTATACCAATCCACAAGTCCACATAGCTATGCATCAAGTTATTTATGCAGCTACTTCTCTCTTGATTCAACCTAGCATTCCTACTTCTCTTGTGGCATCGCAAGTACCCTCCACCACCTTCACACCCCATAGTATTCATTTCACTTCCCCTAACATCACCTACACTTCATCACCCTTTTCTCTTCCACCTCAATCCACTTACCCTGACCTTGTTCTTACACAATTCCTTAATACTATTTCATCCATGCATCATCAACTTTCAACCATTAGCCAAGGTCAAACCACTCCAACCACATATCGTGTCCATAGCAGCCCCTTATCCTTAGAAATATTATGTACCCTGATGCCACAACGGATAAAAATGCCTCAGTTTGAGAAATACAGAGGTAAACAAGACCTTGTAAACCATGTTAATGCTTATATCGCTTTGTGTAGTGATTTTGTCCTTGATGATAAATTGTTAGCCAAATTGTTTCCAAGGAAGTTGAAGGATACTACATTAGAATGGTTTTCCAACTTTTCCAATCATTCCATCTATTCATTTAATGAATTGGTGGATGATTTATAAGTCACTTTCAAGTGCACATGACTCCTAAAAAGACAATGGTTGACCTCATGAGATGTAGAAAAAACATAGATGAAAAAGTAATAGATTTTATCTCACGATAGCAATCCTTGTATGCTCAAATTGATGTCAAGATTTCTAATGCACATCTACAAAATATGTTTATTGAAAACTTGCACACACAGCTTCAGGATAAGCTAATAATGATGAAATTCCCTTCATTCATGAATTTATGTGCAACCTTGTGTGAATACCATAACTCGGTTTCAAGTCATGATTCAAAATTCACTTCTAACCAAGCTAAAAAACTTGAACACAACAATCAAAACCCAAATAACACATTAAACCTTTCACAAACAAAATAGACGCTTTTTATAGTTCAACCCACCTCTGCCTTCACAACCGCATTGAACCCAACCACCTCAAACTCAAGTGGAAGATATTTAAACAACAATACCTTATACCTATGGGGACCTAAAGAGACAATTTACTCCCTTACCTGATACCCTCCATATCACAATGAACCAATTAATTCAACAATGCATGCTCACTTTGCCACCCATCTGACCACTTGATCCAAATCAGCCCTTACCATCTGTAGACACATAAAATGTACTGGTTGACATTATGCATCTGATCCTCACCACTAACTTGTTTCATCCTAAATCATCCTTCGGTCTAACCATTTAATCATATACCCTTATCTAATTAAATTCATCAAAATTCCTCTCTTAATTAAATAAATCAGTTATCTAATTAAGTCACCTCTTCTCAATAATTAAATTAACCATTTTGATCTAATTATCCTATTTAATTAAACAATTAATTTTATTTGATTAAATCACTTAAATATATCTATTAAATTAAATAAATTAAAACCTTATTTAGTTTAATCTAACATCATCTCTTTTAATTAAATAAATCAAAATCTTTATTTAATTAATCCCTTATCACATTCTTCTCATATTTTATTTAAATAAATCCATAAATCTAAGTCAAATAGGTCACATCATTTACCCCCCCTTCATCAAATTAATTAACTTTGATTAATTTAATCTCCTCTCATGTCCCATCCTCTAGCTTTTACCACTTGCACATGAAAATAGATTTAATTGATTTATTAAATCTCTATTTTCCTCAACAAGGCATCTTTTAAGGAATATTTTTCAAGTTTGAATTCAAAATCCAAGTTGACATGTACATCCATCACGAAATTTTCTCTCTCTTACATGTCCTTTTCCTTGAGCCAAGTGGCATTCAATGCATTCTTTCTTCCCTCTTGCATGTCATTTCAACAAATTCAAAATTCAAAAATAGGCATTTATTGGCACAATTCTCAAAAATTGCACATCCTCCATCCACTCATAGGTTGACAAGTGGCATTTTTCCATTGGTTGAAAGTTAGTCCCACATTGCTCTATTTTGGACATTCATCCATCAATCTCATCTACAAACAAGAGGCTAATCTCCTCATTCTATCATCCACAATTTGAGTAAACTTACTATGCTCAAATATTTAGCCATCTCCATCCACATTTTTGAATTTGTAGCTAGGTTATGCAGATTTTGGTCTTGAAGCACTCATCATTCTTCATGAAAGTGGATCATTCATCAAAATTCATCAATCTTGCATCATAGGAGTTGGCTAAGGGCCAATTTTCACATCAAATTGGCACCAATTCCCCCATGGGATCAAGAGTTTGCTTGTTTAATTAGGATTCAATCTCTCTTTTATTGATTTATTATTGTGTTATTCATCTCTTTTCCTAATTTAAGCTTTGTAAATGGATTCCATGGGGAATCCTTGTTCTTGCTTGCATTTCACCATCTAATGTGTTTGTTTATGTTGTTTTGTAGGTAGTAGGATTCAGGTTCGACATTTTGGCGCTAGAAGGAGGGCAATCTCACTTTTCAATCACATTTTTTTAATCAAATTTACGTGCTTTTCTTTATTTACAGGTTCAACATCATTGGTTCTCTAGTGTCACTATATAGGAACACTATCAATTTAAACTATGATGTTGAAGTCTTCCCGCCCAAGATTTTAAATTTCAAACTGCACTGCTTGACCAATCAGACCTGCGGGAATTTTCAAAAAAATCAAATTGCATCACTGAGCAAAAAGGCTATGCATTCACGCTCACTGGCTTGATTGCAGAGCGACACTGATTGGTAAGTAGTGCTATATAGCACCACTAGAGAAATCAAACTGTGACACCTTAATGGATTGCACCACTAGAGGGGAGTATGAAGTGAAATTTAAATTTTAGCACATGCTTTTTTTCAAATTATGATTATTCTATCTGTTTTCTATCTTTTTAACCCTTTTTTTGTTGAATCTAACTAATTTTTCTTGTAGGTTGAATCGATTAAAGATGAAGAGGAAGAGGAAGAAAAGCATGATGATGGTATTTCATAAGATCAAATTGTTTTTAAACACTTTAGTGTTTGTTTAACACTCTTAGGAAACTGTTATCTCTTCTTTCTTAGGATACTAGTTTCATTGGGCTTTTAAAAAGAACCTTTTCAATTTTTGAAAAGGCTTAAAATGAACATTATGACTACAACTTACTAGAGTTTGTTTTTTGGTTAACAATTGAACAAAACAACTCTCATTTGTACTTTGGTTCTTTAAAAAGAACTCACAATTGCTTTGTGGCTCTAAAATGAACAAGTGCAACTTTGTCTTCGTGATGGCTTACTTAAACTAACTTCATTGAAAAAGGACGTATGCACCTCTCTCGCGCTTTATAGCAATCTTAAGAATCAAAAGGCATTTTTTGTGATTTTAGGTTGAGATAAAGCAATCACCTCCACACTTCATTTTGGGTTTAAAATTGAACAAAACATTGTCTGAGTGTGAGTAGAGCATTATTGTTTACATTCTCTCTCTTTGTGTTGCAAACAAAGATTGATTGAGTTACGGATATTGTCTTTACTCACTTTTTTTTATCTTAGAGGGCCTACCTTGGGGAAAAAGTACTCACCCAAGGGAATGACTTAACTGGAAACACTCTAAAGCCAAGAGTATTTCCAACTGAGATATAAATGTGGGTATTGGAATAAACACCAATATCATGTGATTGGCTCCAACGAGATGGATCTGAAAAGGGACTCTCACCATATGGGTCAATCTCCATGAATGGAAAGTCCTAATTAAAACCCATGTTTTAGAATTTCCAAAATACTTGATCTATTTGTTGGTGCAAGAACGGTCGTTTTGAAGCTTCCCCACACTTTTACAGTCTTTTAGTAGAAATGGAAAGAATGCCATGGGATTTTCATGGGTGTTGATGCTTGGCTGCCCTATATAAGTGAGTGTTGTGGAGGGGAGCCAGTGGGGTCAAACATCTAAGCATAGCTAGACTTGCCCAAGTGGGGACTCAACAAATATTGTCTTCCATATCCATAGAGTTGTACTTATTCTTGGTTACAAAATTCTTTGCTTGTTCAAAAACATCTTGGAAACAAACACTTAAACATCATCTCCAAAATTTCAAACCCTTTAGGAGACAAATACAATTGACCCAGTTCATATGTTATTGCTTTCCCTTGGGGTTCTATCCTTAGAGGTTTCTAAACACTTGGATTATATCTCAATTTTCTACTACAGTTAAACAATAGGTAACCCTTGCCTTGAATTCATCAAATTTCTACATAACATACTTTGTGGGATTTGAAGAAATTAGGACATTGGACATCTAGCTTGGAAACCTAATCAAATAATTGTTTGTGGTAAAATAAAGTCACTAAGCAAAGATAACAAAATAAACTCTCACATGTGTTGAAACCTCACAATCTCCAATAAAGTCAAATCCCAAAATGAAAGTCCTTGGTTCAAAAATCCAGAAATGTATGCTCAAATTGAATCAATTCTTAGTCATAAAGGTCCATAAAAGAATTTCATGTTCTTCAATACCGAGGTCTAGGTAAACAAAGTGTCTTTTTTAGGTTTATCCTAGGCTCAAAGGAAATCAAAATATTTTTCACCCATCCTTCAAACATCAAACCAAAAATCATCTCACCATCATCTTTTGAGAAATCTTGAAATTATCCTTCATGCTAGGCTTTTTTAGAAAAATCAAAATCATCAAATCCTTGAAATCTTTATCAAATCATCTTTGGCTAGGTATGTGTAGATGCATCCTTTTGCATATGCTTAGTCAAATTTATCAAACCTTCTTGTTTACCTAGGTATATGTAGATGCATCCTTCTTCATATGCTTCGTTAAATTATCATCTTGTTTGAATAGGTGTGGGTAGATGCATCCTTCTCCCTATACATATTCAAATTATCATCCTTTGAAAAAATCTACCTCTTAGATAATCATCCAACATCTTAGGGTCTATTTGTTCAATCAAAGCAAACCAAAATCAATCAAGTCAAGGGAAATCCAAAAAATCCAAATCCAAATCCAAAACATATTTGAAAGTCCCAAAAGTCTAGCACCCCCCTCAATATTTATCAAAAGATCAAAAAATCCACATCATCCACCTCTTGCATCATCATCATATCACCCTTTTCATCCTCAAGATATTCTAAAATTTTCTCTTTTGTGCTTAAAATAGGATCAATCCAAATAATTAAGAGATTCATCTCCCATATTCTTGAAAATTGATCCTTGCTTTATGGTTCAAACTAGATCTCAATAAAAGTAGAACATGGAAGCTGACAAAGAAACACCCACTTCAAGTGACCTAAGCCAAATGAACGTCGAAATGAATCCTATCGAATCAAACAATCTTTTGACTATCTCATCATCACAAAAACCACAAGAAGAAATTCAAGAAGATCTTAGCTTTGGGATGTCACATGAAGAAATAACCAAAATGCTCCAAAATCCAGAAAACCATAAGATCATCAACATCATGATGAGGCTTAACCCTTCACTATACATGCTTGAACTAGCAAAACAAGGAGCCAAATTACCTTCAGATTTCGATGTGAGCTCTCTATTGGAACCATCTTTGGAGGTCATGCCTTTAATTTCATCCACACTCCCCATCTCATCTACACCCCCATCCCAAAGCATCACTCAAAACATTCTACAAATCACAACATCTTTTTCTAACACCCAACCCAATGTTAATAAGGGAAATGCATTTCTTAATGCTATTCAAACACACCCCCTTGTCAACAATCAAGACTTGGATGTAAATACCTTTTTGGAACAAAAATGTACCCCAAAATCTGTTACATAAGTATGTCTCTCTCACTTTCCATAATCCTAATGATCCATCATCATCATCCTTCCACACAACACCTCAAACTTCTCTCCTCACAAATTTGCAAGAGGATGGTGACATGTTCAGACTTGGGGGAATTTTTGACACAGCATCATTTTCTCAAGAACTCACACCCCTCACATTTTCACCTCTTTCACCATTACCACCATTATCCATGCCTCTACTTGGCTTGGGCCTCCCACCTTTACCAAATATCAATCAAAATTAAACCAACATTCCAAACACCAATCAAAACATCACGTCAAACTCTCAAAACTTGTCATTGATATCGCAACAATAGATGACAACTACAAAAGAAATCACAACACCATCGACCACCCCCATAACATCTCAAAGCATGGGCTCTCAAGGACCAACCACATCGATCGCACCATCCACCACTCAAATCACCAACATGACATCACCGCTCACCACCACCACCCCGACCACCACCAAACTTCAATTTGTCAAGCCAGTACAACATTACATTGCAAGCCACTCACCAAGCTGCTTATCAAAAGGAATTCCTGCAAGTGCAAAAGAAAAAAGCCACATAAATAGCTTCCAAACAAGCCACACAAGTAGTGCAATATGCTCAAGCCACCCAAATAGAAACACAAGCAGCACAATAGGCCACAGAAGGCCAAGCCTTATTACAACAATAACAACAACAACAACAACAAGTCACTCAAGTTGTCCAAGCTGCTCTAGTAGCCCAAGTTGCATTACAAGCAAAAAAGGCTACCCAAGCCAAAATTCTATTGCAACAACAAGCCGCACAATCCCAAGCCCAAGCCCAAGCACATGCCCAATATCAAGCACAACAAGCACAAGCACTAGCACAATTTCTTGCACAAAAACAAGTAGCACAACTGCAAGCATATCAGCAAGCAATAAAACAATATCAAGATTATCAAGAAGTAACCCAATTAGCAGCCCAACAATAGGCATTGTTGGAACAACAACAAGTACAACAACATGAAATCCAAGCACAACAACAACAAGATCAACAACAAGCATTGTTCATACAAGAGCAAGTGCAAGCATACCTGGCTTAGAAAAATGTGCAAATACCATCAACTAGCACACCAACCAACCCACCCATCCAACCCACAATCGAAACACCCCAGAACACCTTCATCCCAACCCCTGATCCACAAAATGATGTAATGACATAAATCAGGTTGCTCTCACAACAAGTGCTTGATCTTCAATCAGGGTGAACCACAAAAACACCAAGCAACTTGTGTCCATATCCATTTGATAGGAGCCTTGTGATGAAACCATTCCATAAGGGATTTGAGATCCCCAAGTTTGACAAATATCATGGGACTGGAAACCCTAAAGATCACATAAAGGAATTCTAGGTTCATTGCATGGAAGTCGCATACGATGATACTTATCTGATGCGGCTATTTCCTAGGAGTTTGGTTGGCCACGCTATGGAATGGTTCTCTCACCTACCTACATGCATCAAAACATTCCAATTAATTATAGATGCATTCATTAAAAACTACGCATGCGATATTGCAATGGGTGTCAGTCTAGAAGAACTCTCAGCTCTGAAACAAGGTAAGAATGAATCATTCACTTCATTCCTACAATGATGCTGATCCAAGGCTAATAAGAGAAAATGGACCATGCTCAAGGAATAACAAGTTTGCACCATCATATCCAACCTTGATGGCCTCTTGGCATTCCATCTCAAGGTACAATGGATCACCACATATGACCAATTGATCTCCAAGGCACTCAGCATCGAATGAGCCCTTATGAAACAACCTACAGGATCAACTTCATAACCTGAACAAAACAACTGCCCACCCACCAATTACAATGATAAACCTCGTACATGGGCAAGGAACAAAAATGTTACTAACGATGGTGTTGTTGATGTCAAAGTGGTCATCAGTGCCCTAGGCCAAAATACATCCACACCACAAATCCAAATCCAACACCAAAACAATCATCAAACAACACAACAACCAAACAACAATTAGGAAATTAACAATCTCAATTATCAAAGGGGGCCACCCCAACAGAATAAGAATTACCCCAAGAAAAAGTACACCACTCTAGGAGAACCACTTGAAGTCATCATGAAGAAACTGATAAACGAAAAAATTCATCAAAGCATTGACCAATGAGAATTACCAAGAACCGGATGTGAAACCTCCTTGGTATAATGAGAATCAACTTTGTGACTTCCATAAAATGAAAGGGCATACCATGAATAGTTGTATGAGGTTAAAAAACATAATTCAAGATCTCATTGATCAAAGAATTATAAACGTGGAACAGCCAACAGGAAACCAAAACCTTAAGATATACACAAATCTAATGACTAACCATTGCAATAAAGGGAATAATAACACAGATAAGGGGAAAGAAACCTTCATGAATGTAAATCATGTATATGAAACTGTCATTGCTTCCCTAGAGGAACACTACACTACCATCACCATCAAAGGAGCCCATGTCGATTTTGGAGTCACCATAAGAGGCAGAAAAGTTACCATTGCAAGATCATCCCAGCAAAACAAAGTCCCTGCACCTAGATTTGTCCCCAATGGCTACAATGTATTAGATCAACTCAAAAGAATGCCAACGCAAATCTCCATCATGGAGTTACTAAAAACCTCATCTGCCCATAAGAGAATCCTAGAAGAAGTGTTGGCTTCATCCACTGTCCCCGCAGATCTTGATGTAGAATAATTCCAAGCTATGGTCAGCAATATCATTACCCTGAATCTCCTCACATTCTCTGATCAATATTTTCCCACCCAACCATCTCACAACCATACGCTCCACTTAGAAGTCCTAGTACAGAAGAGAAAATTCAAAAGAGTCTTGGTGGATGGAGGTGTGGGTTTGAATATATGTTCTCTCAAGCTCATCAAACAATTAAAAATCTTAGAGGATTCTATTGACAAAGGAAAGGGTATCACAATAAGAGCATATGATGATCAAGAAAGAGTATCCCAAGGCACAATCAAAATCCCTATTCAAGTAGGGCCTTCTATCATGGAAACCACTTGTCAGGTCCTAGACGTTGACTTCCCATATAACATCCTTCTGGGATGTCCATGGATTCATGCAATGAAGGCAGTAGCATCAACTTTCCATTAGTGTGTGAAATTCACACATGAGGGACAAGAATTCACCGTCCATGGAGATCCCAAATCCTTCTCCTATTGTAAAAACCTTGAATCAAAGTACTATAAAATCCCCCAAGTACCAAAAAATGATGAGGGTCCATCTACACCATACATTGATCCCACCACTCTTGCATCCACTTTTGCGACAGAGACACCCACCACTCCCGCCATCCCCACCATCTCCAAAATTAAGCTCATCATCCAAGATAATGGTCGTGGAAACTAAAAGCTCCCTAACAATGTTTTTATGATAGGAGATTTACCACAATCTCCTAGATCATGGGGACATCCACAAATAAATGAATCCTCCACATCTCAAACGTCTCCTGAAGACTATCCTAACTTTACAAGTTGGGGAGATCTTGGCCAAGAGGTTATTAAGGTAGATCCATCTCATATGCTATACCAAGATGAGAGACCAATAGTTGATTTACCAATGGATGACAAAAGCAAGGGTCTACAAATGATGCTCGCAATGGGCTATGAAAAAAATCAAAGACTTGGGAAAAATGACAATGGGCTTATAATACCTATCATGTTGGAGACGCGAATGATAAAAATTCTTGGTCTTGGATGTACCCCTTTTAGTATAACCATATGTGGTTGAGGTCCTCTAGTTAGAAAGGTTAATAATCCTCCTCAGCAAACCATAGTAGAACTGTGCTTACCAGTATCTATAGGTTGCATCATAGATAACTTTACAGTTGACATAACTGACGTCTATAGTAGTATTGATGATGAGGATCCCACATCCAATCTACCTAGGATTTTTGAGGACACCACTCTTTGCATGATTAGCACCCTATCTTTTGAATTAGAACACCAAAATCATGAAATCTGCCTAGTATACCCCCTAACTCATTGACTATGACCAACGAGGAGCACCAATTCTTGATACATTAGAAAATGATGAGGCACTCTCAAAATTCATGGGACTACAAGATAACATTCCATGTGGGGATCAAAAAGCATGGTTCATAATTGAGCTAGATACACATGCCTATTATGGGGAAATGATTGAATCCCTCAGTCACAAAAGTGAAAAATTAAGAATAATATCTAAGTCTTTGAGTGAAAACCACACTGTGGCACTCTCCAACAAGAAAAAAGTAAAAAAGAAAGGACACATCCAATGGTGAAAACCTCTCTGAGGAACCTAAGGATGGGGGATTCAATCTTCCCTTCAGAGCTCTTCATCAAGAAAAATTAGCAGTCCTGGCAGAAAAAAGCAATCTGGTGAATCTAGGAATAGAGGAAAGCCCGCACATCACATTCTATGCGGAATTATTACTATCAAAAGAATAAGAGCTCCTAGCAGCCTTTCTAAGAGAGACAAATAAAATTTACATGGAGCTATGCCGACATGCCAGGACTTGATCCAAAAATTGTGGTTCACCACTTAGCAGTATATCACCACTTAGCAGTATATCTAGAAGCAAATCCTGTTAAACAAAAGCTCAGAAAAATGAACCCTCAGATCGCCCTTCTAGTAAAAATGGAACTAAAGAAGCTATTAGATGCAGGATTCATTCGACTGATAGATTATCTACAATGGGTGTCAAACCTGGTACCTATCTCAAAACCTAATGGGGGCATCAGAATCTGCACAAACTTCAGAGACTTGAATAAGGCATGTCTAAAAGATGACTTCCCACTTGCAAACATTGACATGATAGTAGACATGACAACCAGACATGAAATGCTATCACTAATGGACAAATTCTCAAGGTACAATCAGATCATGATAGCTAAAGAGGACCAACATAAGATGGCTTTCACTTGTCCATGGGGGACTTACTACTAGAATATGATGCCATTTGGCTTAAAGAATGCAAGAGAAACATACCAAATGGCCATGACATGATCCATAAGATGGTCAAAGATTATGTTGATGACATTCTAGCCAAATCCAAAAAGAGAAAAGATCACATAGAAACCTTAAGTGCCATTTTTGATAGGCTAGAGGATTACAAAGTCATATTAAACCCAAAGAAGTGCATCTTCGGCATACTATCGAGAAAGCTACTAGGATATATAGTGTCAATAAGAGGTATCAAGATAGATCCAAAAAAGGTAAAATAAATCCTTGAAATGTAGGCAGAAAAAACATTAAAACAATTGAGAGGTCTCCAAGGCAAGCTCCAATCCATTCGAAGATTCATAACACAGTTGGTGGAAAAACAAAACCCATATTCTCACCTACTTCACAAGGGAGTAGCGTACAAATGGGATAACAAGTGTGAAGAGGAATTCAATAAAATCAAAGAATATTTACTTACACCACTGATCTTAATGACACCAATCCCAAGAAAACTATTAATTCTCTACATATCAGCAACAACAACCCTTGGAGCTCTCCTAACTCAGCATGATGAAAATGGAATAGAAAGGGCTATCTATTACATCAGCAGAAAAATGGTTGGGCATGAGCTAAACTACTCATTCAGAGAGAAAGCATGCCTAGCAGTAGTGTTTGCATCACAAAAATTTAGACATTACATGTTGGTATACAAAATAAAACTCATCGCCAAAATCAACCCTCTCAAGTACTTATTGTCAAAGGAAATTCTCATGGGAAGAATGGCCAAATGGGTAATGATACTATCAGAATACCACATTGAATATGTGGAGTGGAAAGCAATCAAAGGCCAAGTCATCGCAAATCAACTTACAGAAGCACCAATCTATTCAGAGAATCCTCTCATCTCAGAGTTTCCAGATGAATCTATTTTCAATCTCAACATAGTTGACCACTAGAAACTATACTTTGATGGCTCATACACGCAACATGGATCAGGAGCTGGCATCTTCTTTATCACACCACAAGGGGATTACATACCAAGGTCCTACAGACTAGCATTTCCATGCACCAATAACATTGTAGAATATGAGGCTTTAACCATAGGTCTCAGAATAGTAATGCAGTGGAACATTATAGCTCTCAGAGTATACATAGACTCCCAATTGATAATAAATCAAGTGAATGATGAATACCAGACCAAGGACGATAAGCTCACTCCATACAAGAAATTGGTGGAGACTCTCAAAGAATCCTTTATTGAAATCAAATTTGAGCAGATTCCTAGAGCCAACAATAAAGCAGCAGATGCCATGGCAAAAATTGGATCCTTACTAGACATACCTCACAACATTCCAAAATATGAATTCCTGATAGAGTAGCTTCTCATGCCTACATTCGAGGTACTAGAATCAAAATTTGTGTGTGAAATCGTTGGTCCCGATGATGCTTGGTATGACAAAATTTATACATACCTTTGAATAGGAGTCATACCTGTCGATTTACCCTCAACCCTCAAATGAACCTTTGTCAAAAAGGAATCCTGATTCATCATCCTAGGAGCATAGAAGGAACCTTACTGCATTGCTTAAATGTTGAAGAGGCATTGACCTCTCTAACTGAAGTACATAATAGTATCTATGGTTCACACTCGAGTGGAATGACCATAGCCAAGAAATTGCTAAGTATGGGGCATTGTTGGCCCACTATGGAAAGAGAAGCACATGACTATGTCAGAAAGTGTCTACAATGTCAGTGGCATGGGGACGTCATCCATGCTCCAGCTCAAGGGCTTCATCCCATCATCACAGCATGGCTCTTTTTGCAGTGGGGACTCAATCTCATTGGAAAAATAACTCCCACTTCATCTAATGGCCACATGTTCATCATAACCGCCACAAAGTACTTTACTAAGTGGGTGGAAACCATACCCATGACATATATAACTGGGAAGCAGATATCAAAGTTCATCCTGAACTATCTCATTTGTCGCTATGGTGTTCCACAAGCCATTATCTCAGATAATGGGACACCATTTAAAAATTAGGATGTCTGCAAATTATGTGAAAAAATAAAAATCCAACATCATTTCTCCACCCCATGCTATCCCCAAGGCAATGGCCATACAGAAGCTACAAACAAGACCATTATGAAAATCCTCAAGAAAATAGTCAATGATGCAGGTCATGACTAGAATTTGAAACTTAATCTCTCCCTTTGGTCCTATTGAACCAACATCTGCACACCCATCGGTGCCACCCCCTTCTCCCTGGTCTACGGATCAAAAGCAGTACTCCCCATTGAGATCAAGCTCCCATCACTCAGGATATCATTGCAAAACCTCATCACAGATGAAGAGTACCAAGTATCAAGACTATATGAGTTGGAGCTACTGGATGAGTGGCGTATAGATACTTTGAATCATTTGCAAGTCTATCAAAATAGACTCAAGAGGAGCTATAATAAGAAAATCAAAAGTAGGACTTTCCAAGTCAGAGAACTAGTATTAAAGGAGAATCAGAAGAATATCCCAAACCCAAGCAGCAAAGGAAAATTTGAACCTAATTGGTTGGGACCATTCGTTATCACAACAAGTTATAAGTTAGGGGCATATCAATTATCAACACTCAAAGGGGAACCTATACAAGAGCCCATGAATAGCTCGCATCTCAAAAAAAATTATGCCTAAATATTTCAAGGTATAGAACCAAAAAATTCAAAAAAATTAGAAAATGTCCTAAAAAATGGTTACTTCGGAAAAAACATGGAAAACATGTATCTTGGTGACAACAAAAAAATAAAATAAAAATAAAAATCAAAAAAATAAAAATAAAAAGGATCAAAAAATAGTAAAGAGAAAAATCATCCTCTAGTGAAAACCACTTCGGTGGCACTTTGTACAAGTACCTTGGTGAAAACTTGGCAAATAGGTGCCTTGTGTAAATAAGAACTTTCCATTCACTAGGATCTTTACGGCTTGTTCTACAACATCCATCCATTATTTTTCCATCATCCATTGCAATTAGATCTCCATCGATCACTCATCCACCTGCATCCGCATCATAGCTTGGTCTTGTTTATGTATCATGATCCCTCCTTTACATATCATGATCCCTCCTAGTACTACTTGGCTCATCCTCAAGGTCAGTTTGTCCTACCTTTATTGGATTAGTCTATTGCATCATGTTGGGGGCATGTTCTCATTTGATCAGATTCGTGTATATTCTTGAAGTCCTAAAATATCAGAAAATCCAAAAACATCAAAACATCGAAAAATCCAAAAACATCAAAATATCAAAAAATCCAAAACATCAAAACATATCAAAATCCCAAAATAGGTCAAAAATTCAAAAAGTCTCTGAGCTCTGAACGTACGCAAGGTTGATCTTTGATCATCCCCTGAGACACTTAGGCTAGTCCTTTAGGTGTTTGTCATAATAAACTGACATTTCATCATGTGTATTTTCATTTGTAAATCAGTCAAGTCGTTAGTTGAACTATGTGGTCTCTACGTGTATAACGTAGGCAAGGCTTATCTGTTGATCAACCCCCAAGGCCCCTAGGATAGGTATTTAGGTTAGTCTCTTGGTATAAATCTTAGAAAACCCTAAAACATTTGAAAATCAAAAAATTAAAACATTTGTAAAATCCCAAAAATATCAAAAGTAGCCTCAAAACATTGCAAAAACTCCAAAAACATCCAAATATTTGAAAAAATCCATCTGTCTCATCTCGCTAGCACCTGCGATAACAACATCCATAATAAACTGATTGTCATCCTCAACCTTTGGTGAAACAATCAGAAACAAGTCTAGCAGGTTAAAAGTGAAAACTTAAAACGTCAAGTCTTAGGTCTAAGTTAGTACGTAAACAAGTTGTTTAGCTCTTTATGTCAATAACCCATCATCCAATTGGTCCCATACACATCATTTGAAATAAATGAAATGATGTGCCTCCATCCACTAACATTTCCTTGGATGTATCCTTCCTACAATGGGCATTATCTTTTGGCAATAGTTTCAGTTTTTATCCTTGAAAACACTTTTTCCCCTTTTGGTTAGCGATATTGAAGAACACCAACTTGTTTGTCTACTTTATCTTTATCCTTTTGACTTATCTTATTGTGCCCATTCCAAGGACTTCTCGATGATATCCAAACAGAGGATTTAGAGAAATAGGAATGGGGCAATGATCATTATATTTTTTCTGTTGCGCTTGTTGGATGTTCTTATAAATATAACCTTAGCGAATACTTGCTTTGTTAGGTGTGTATGGAGAAGGTTTTGGGAAACTTTTTGACTATTGCATTGATAGGTTATACCTTTCCATGTTTTGGTCTGAGCTGTTTGAAACTTTTAAAGTGCATCCTAGCAAGGTTTTTGTATGTCAAGTGTGAACAAGGATACTCCTATCTATTTGTCAAGTCAAAGTCTATCACATTAGGCACAATGCCATCCTAGTTCTCTATACCTTGATGCATTGTACCATGTGTGTTATCAAACATAAGAAAAGTGGCCCTTTGAAAATCCCAACTCCTCGGAAAGTAATCATCATCATTTGCGTATTCATCATCTTGTGTCTTGTTGAAATGACTTCTTCTCTTCTTGCTCATCATGCTAACAAGGTACTATGATAGTTGATCATCATCATCATCATCATCATCTTCATCGATCCTACATCCACAAATCATTATCATATTGCATCAACATATCATATAGGAAACATATGCATTGCATTTCCATCATCATATAAACATATTATTATAAGAATTTTCCATAAATTAGCACATCCATTTTTTATTACATTGCATCCACTCTTTTCCATCACATTGCATTCATCACATAAACCATTGCATAATATTCATGTGCATAAAACATTTCATAGTCACTTCATACTTCCATCTACTATATAATCATACATAATAGGTACATAAGCATTATAGATAATCCATTGCATACATACTCACATAACATCATAAATTCATCTCCCACATTACGTTCATTTTGCATAAAACATCATCATATCATTTCATATATTACATCACATCACATTAAATGCATCACATACATTTAACATATTTAGGATAATATTTGTTATTCTAAGCATCTTGAAACCATCTAATTTGCATCATCAATACACATCATATAAAACATGACCATCACATTTACATTACATTATATCATCCATTAATCATCCATATCATCTCATAAATAGCATCACAATCATTTTTTAAATTTCATTGCATAAATCATTCCACATCATTATAAGCATAAACATAGGAATCCATTACATGCAAAGCATACATCCATCCATAATCATTTTATAAGCACAATTCACATATCATTTCACCTATACACCATAGATCATCGCCACATTATTTTACATATTACATTTCATGTCATATCATTTGCATCAACATAAATAGATCATCATATAAATCATCATCATCCATTCATATATCCATCTACATATCATGAATAAAACAACATAATATAAGATCTACTCATAATGCATACATCATCAGAAAGAAATGCATCCATCACATCACATCATAAACATCATTGCAATAGCATATAGAAATAGAATCATCCATAAATGCATAAATAAATGGTACACATAGAATCATATCAAAATCATCATCTCATATATATATCATCATCGAGTAACTACCATAGTACAAAATAATCAGATCATTGTACATGTATTTCAATAAGTACAAAAAGGCCCATCGGACTATCAAAAAGGATCCTATAAGGCACAAAAAATATCATCTCGATCAAAGTCAAGGTCTACCCATCCTGTTTGTTGTGCTTGCCCCTGTCACTATGACCCTCTGCTAGTCTGTGGTTGGTCCACTGCGAGTAGTCTGGGGCCCACTCTACTCTAGGCATGGTCTGATGATAGTGCATATGGTAATAATACGCCTCCTAGACGGCCTCCCTGTAAGACCTAATAGACACTTTTCTCTGACAGGAGGAGGCTTCCATGCTCTCCAACTGCTGTCTCTGACCCATCTTTGTAGCCGCTTGTAGCTCTACAACCTACCTCTACAAAATAGCCTAATCTCTCTCGGCGCTGGCTTGATCTCTCTTAGTCTTGGCCTAATCCCTCTATGTTGTCACAGTCTGAACCTTGGCCTGTAGTTGCGCAATCAATACATCTCGCGGATCCACCTGTCCTACTGGTTGTGCTTGTGGAGGTTGTACTTGAGGCTGATCCTGACCCCCAGCCCATGGTGGTGCACTTGTTGACACCTGCTGCTCATCCTACATCTACACATCGACCTGACCTGGCTGAACTAGCTAAATTGGAGCCCTGGCCGGCTAGTCCTGCCATGGACCATCTCTTCATCCTCATCCTCCCCCACTACCTCTCATCCTTCGTCAATCAGGGACTACTCCCATAATTTTCAACCGTAGGGGAGGCTAAAACCAGTCTCTATATGCCTGTGTGATGCTTGGTTCCATGGGCCCCTGATCGTAAACCCAAGGTTGGGCCACCAAACATCTAATGCTATCCACGGCCTCCGAAATGGGAATGTATCACCCCCATGAAGCATGTAACATGGTGCTAGAAAATACAGCCACATAGTCATCATCCGGATGGTGTTGTGGCTTGCCAAACTGGCATTGAACATGCTCAGGCAGGTATCTCTCCACCATCATGCGCTCCCGCCCTTGCATAAACCGATCCTGGCAGGCAAAGAAAATATGATCTACATCGTCGGCCCATCTGGGCTAACCAAGGTATGGGCGCCATGTAAACACTATCATCTCATCTAGGATTCTCCTCTAGTATGGAATCGCGTGCTCGCCCGTGTGTGTGAAAGACACACCACCTCTATAACACCATACAAGGGGATCATCAGGCCCCATCAGTACTACAATAACCCACAGTCGAAAAACAACAATGTGCTCCCACACCCATATGTGGAGGAGTGTGATGCCTGCACCAAGTGCTCTGCCATCAACGTAGACGTACTCATGTAGATCTCTATACAATGAGGCAAGAAGAAGAGGCCTCCAAGCAAAATGAGTAGGCCTATCACGCATCACCATGCACTCCTAGCAGAGTCCCCAACCAGGACTGAAGTATTAGCCTCATCAATTTGGGGCAACGAGACCTGAAATAATGGCCGCAACAACTAGGTGGAAGGGCGAGACGAGAGCCCTATGATGCTCAAGCTCAATCTAACCCTCAAAAATGATAATGTCCTTTGTAGCGAGGACTATGTGACAGGCGTCCCGCATGACATCTATATCAAAAATGACACACTTACTGTGAATCAACAATCTTAAGATCCATCACACGTCCTCCAAGGTGACAGTGGCTTCACCACTGGGAAGGTGGAAAGACGAGGTCTCGATGTGCCATCTATCAACAAGCGCTAACATCATCCCAAGATGGGTACACATGGGCCGTGCATATGCGATGTGCCACAACCCCATGTCCCATAATCGATCCTGCTCTCTATCACTAAGGTCTCACGAGTAATCGAAGAGATCCCACGACTATTGCTCTTAGGAATAAAACTCCCTCACTGTATCCTGCATCAGGAAGGGTCATCGTGTTAAATTATTTTGAAAAATTTCATTATGGGCATCCAAAAGGTTACTCCATCATCGCTATCCATGAAGGTGTCGCAGTTTGATTTTTTTATCAAACTATGATGATGGGGCATAAAAGGTCAAAAGTGCACTGCCGTAGTGCAATTTTCTTCCTAGGGGCGTAGTTTAGAAATATTCTTGGTAATAAGGCACCACCGTGTCGCACTTTGGAAATGACCCCGGGAGCCATGACCTCAACGTCAGAGTTTGGAGTTTAATTCCAAACTCCAAACTCCAAACTCCACCGCCATAGTGTAATCTGACACCGAGCGATGCAGTTTGATCTTTGAGCAGTGCTATATAGCGCCGCTACAGAAAAACTAACTTTGAAAGCAATAAATGAACGCTAAAAATGAGAAATAAAGCTCTAGGATCACTTACTGGTGCCCCAATGTTGAGTGGCCACTGGTACGTCTCGACTCGGTCAGAAATGTGCATCAAGAGCTATCCCTACACCATATCGTCAAGAGGTTAGAGCTCAAATTTCAAGGTTGCTAGGTGGATCATGTGGGTGAAAATGAATTGAAAGTGACCCCTCGGAGCCTTTTTAAGCTTGAAAATTAGGGTGTTTTCACCCTGATTAGCTATCCTGCTAGGGGTTTGGACCCTTGAGCCTATTTTTGTCCAATTGAGGCTTGTTTTACATCATTTTATTGCATTTAGACACATTTTTGGACCTGTCAGGTACCTTGTCCTTTTTTTCGCGAGATTACCCAAAAAAATTGAAATTTTCATCCAATCTCTTGAGGAGGCAATATATTGGCATATTTCCTCCTGAAGTAGTGGGGAAAGATTTTTGAAAATGAATATTTTGGCTTTTGATCGAGACTGTTTATTCTTTGAACCAACACACCAAGTGCATTGCTTCAAAGAGGGGAAAAATGTAGACATGTAAAATGTACTAATTGACATTATGCATCTAATCCTCACCACTAACATCGTTCCATCCTGAATCATCCTTCGGTCTAACAATTTAATCAAATACCCTTATCTGATTAAATTCATCAAAATTTCTCTCTTAATTAAATAAATCAGTTATCTAATTAAGTCACCTCTTCTCGATAATTAAATTAACCATTTTGATCTAATTATCCTATTTGATTAAATAATTAATTTTATTTGATTAAATCTCTTAAATCTATCTATTAAATTAAATAAATTAAAACCTTATTTAGTTTAATCTAACATCATCTATTTTAATTAAATAAATCAAAATCTTTATTTAATTAATCCCTTATCACATTCTTCTCATATTTGATTTAAATAAATCCATAAATCTAAGTCAAATAGGTCACATCATTTACCCCCCTTCATTAAATTAATTAACTTTGATTAATTTAATCTCCTTTCATGTCCCATCCTCTAGCGTTTACCACTTCCACATGAAAATAGATTTAATTGATTTATTAAATCTTTATTTTCCTTAACAATGCATCTTTTAAGGAATATTCTTCAAGTTTGAATTCAAAATCCAAGTTGACATGTACATCCAACAAGGCATTTACTCTCTCTTACATGTCTTTTGCCTTGAGCCAAGTGGCATTCAATGCATTATTTCTTCCCTCTTGCATGCCATTTCAACAAATTCAAAATTCAAAAATAGGCATTTATTGGCACAATCCTCAAAACTTGCACATCCTCCATCCAATCATAGGTTGACAAGTGGCATTTTGCCATTGGCTTAAAGTTAGTCCCACATTGCTCTATTTTGGACATTCATCCATTAATCTCATCTATAAATAAGAGGCTAATCTCCTCATTCTATCATCCACAATTTGAGTAAACTTACTATGCTCAAATATTTAGCCATCTCCATCCACATTTTTGAATTTGTAGCTAGGTTATGCAAATTTCGGTCTTGAAGCACTCACCATTCTTCATCAAATTGGATCATTCATCAACATTCATCAAGCTTGCATCATAGGATCTGGGAGAGGGCCAATTTTCACATCAAATTGGCACCAATTCCCCCATGGGATCAACAATTTGCTTGTTTAACTAGGATTCAATCTCTCTTTTATTGATTTCTTATTGTGTTCTTCATCTCTTTTCCTAATTTAAGCTTTGTAAATGGATTCCATGGGGGATCCTTGTTCTTGCTTTCATTTCACCATCTAATGTGTTTGTTTATGTTGCTTTGTAGGTATTAGGATTGGGGTTTGACACCACACATCTTCAAACCTAATGCTTATTGTCATTTTCATCACCAAAATGGACATGACACTAAACACTGCAAGCATCTAAAACATTTAGTTCAATACCTCATTGATTCAGGCCATTTGTCCATTGTGGGTGTTAATGATCAAGGCAATAAGTCCATTGCACCCCCTAACTAGAATTTACAAATTTTCACCAATCCCATGCCCAACACACTACTTCATTTGTCAAGGCTAGTGATCCTTTAAACATTGATGTAATGACTATTGATACAAACAATGAACAACATGATATACCTCCACCTATTACTGAAGATAGTAATATGGATCAACTTGTGGCTATGATAGAGATTATCCCTCGTATAGGACAAACCACTAAATCTCTTGATATCACTTTTTCTGCTAAAGACATACTACAAAAGCTTCCTAATGGTCCTCTCTACATAGCTGGAAGAATCTATGATAATCCCACTAATGGGATATTAATAGATCCCGCTTGTGGTAAGAATGTGATCACAAAAGAGTTTCTAGTATTAAAAGAGCTATATCAAGATGATTATAATAAACCGACTACATGGATTAAGACACATAATGGTTTCACATGCCCTGCGATCAAATTAATCATACGCCCCTTATAGATAAGACCTAAAACTTTGGAGGTAAAATTTTCAATTATTCCACAATCAGATCAATTTCATTTGTGGCTAGGCCACCCTTGGCTTCACTGAATGAAAGTGGTCCCATCAGTTGTTCACAAGTGTTTGAAGTTTCCACATGGCAATGAAATATTTACCATACACCATAGTGGCTTTAATCCCTTATCATCTAAAGGTAACTTTTCATTAGAAACCTTTTGGCCTAAACCCATGGAACCCATCACACCTCAAAAGGACTTCTTTTTCATAGCTTACCAAAAATTCAAAGCCAAAAATATAGCTGAATTGTCTCTTCGTAATGCATCCCTGTCTACTTCCACACCTTCTGTCATAGATGAAACCATGCTTCAACCCAATTCTGACATTGAGAAAACCATACAACCTCATGAACAACCACAACTCAATACTTCCCAACCATCATTTAAATAACCAAGGGAAAATGAAAAAACTCTTGTCATGCCTCCTGGTATTAAACAAGTGTATAAAGATGAGAAAGTGGTTGATCCATCCTCTTTAGTTTATTTTGTTCTTCCCTCTTTGGAAGTATAGGACCCTGTGATGCCTCAATCCACTCTTACACCTCAATAACTTCAAAATAGAATTAAACAAAACCGCGGTGCTAGGGAATGTAGGCATCGTCGTCGTCTCCTTGCTCGTCAATCTTGCATGGAAGAAAATAAAGAAAATCAACTTCTACCTTTGAAAGAAGTAATAGATGACCACCCTCCTCCTAACCTACCACATGACAGTCCAGTGCAACAATCACAACAAAATGAACTAATCCAACAACCTCAGCTTTTGATACATCCATCCTTAGAAATCACCCTTTGTCCTCTCGTTGTCATTAATCTTGATGATGATGATGATGATGATGCGACGATAGAAAAAATAGATGAAGAAGTGCATAATGATTTAAACTCTTTATTTTCATCTACAATGAGCTTAAAAGATAAAAATTTTCCACCAAGTAAAGAACCTGGTACAACTCCTAGTTCTACGCTTACAATTCTGCCTGTGGATAGTCAACCGCCCTCACATTACACTAAACATGATTGGGAGGTGGATTACTTGTTAGATGGTTGACTTGCATTCGCCTAGCTAGCATTTTTTCCTTTCTCTTTTTATTTTTTCTTTTTGTTTTCCTTTCATGCGCTATCCTGTGTTTGATGTTCCCTCTCTTTGTACCCTTCTTCTATTTGTCTCTCCATTCTTCTATTCATTGTACATTGTCTTTTTTTCACTTTTGTTTTGTGTTTTCCCTTTGGAGATGATGCAAAGTGTAGAGACCCCTATGTCTCTTCCATGTTGACCCAAAAGGTCCTTTTTATTTTTTTTAATTTTAGTTTTTTCCTTTTGGGGATGACACAAAGCATAGAGATGCCCTATATCTCTTTCATGTTGACCCACAAGATCCTTGCCTTTTTCACTTTTATTTTTTATTTTCCTTTTGGGGATGATGCAAGGCATCGAGACTGAAATGTCTCCTTCATGTTGACCCAAAAGCTTTCACCTTTTCATTTTCTTTTTTTTGCTTGTTTTTTCCTTTTGGGGATGGTGCAAGGCATTGAGACTGCAATGTCTTGTCCATGTTGACCCAAAATGGACTTTCTTTTTCCTTTTTTTTCTCTCTCTTTGTTTCATTCTTCCAATTTTATGTGCTTTGGGGAATGATGACAGTTTCAAACTCTTTCATAAACACACTGCAACAATGAACATGCTAATCCCAAATCCATAGATCCCTTATGTGTTTGGTGAATTTTCTTTTCAGGGGGGCAACTCCCTTTCCTTGTTTTTCATTTTCCTTAACATGATGCAACCTAACTTCAAAACATATGACTTGACATAGGGCTTTCCAAGTTAGCTCTTATGTCTTTTTTTCCTTTTGCATTTTCTTTCCTCCGCTACTTTAAAGAAATTTCTCACGAAACAATGTGTAGAAATTCCTTTAATGTGGGGGTGTAAATTACCATTAATTCATTTGCATTCTTGGTTCCTAGGGTAGCCTTTTCATTTATATGATGTGTTTGTTACTTTTTGGATGATATTAGGTGTGATGTCTTTCATAATTGTGATCTACCTCAATGTATTACATTCCTCTTGGTGGCCTGATGTGATGCATTGCATCCAATAAGTTGTGAATATACTATTCTTTGATTGGTCCTCTCTTGGAGACATTAGACATGATGTCCCCTAAGTGACTAACCTTGCGTGAACTGAACAAGACTCCTTTGCACATTTTATAGTTAACACTTTAAATTTTTTCATTTTACACTTTGCATTTTTGCCACCTTCCATAACACAACTTACATGCCTATGGTACCTTTCTTTTTTTTCATGACATTTTTCTTTGTGGCGCCTTGTTAAAGTTATCAGCAGGTGTAACTTTAATATGGTTGAGTGGGAAGCCCACCTAGCAGCATGACTTTTCCCCATAGCCACCTTTGTGTTTGTGAGTGCATACCAACTAGTGTATATATCTTACCTTTTGGCCTTTCTCACCCCACAGACGAATAGAAGTTTCATTCCCCTAGAGTGAGTATAGTTGGGCTTTCTCACCCAGTGGACCGTTATGTGTTCTATCACCCTAGAGTGAGTACACATTCTCTTTTCCAAATAATCAGCCCAAATCTAATCCACAACTAGTTGAATTGATAATTGAAGCTTTATCTGATTTATTTCAACACTTGTGTGTTCCTTTGTTCTTATGCTTAGTTTTCCATGGTATCTTCATCCTGGGGCTTGATCATCCCTCTTGATCATTGTTATTCTATCTTGCTAATGTAAGTGAATTTGAACCCTCCTCTCGATGTTCATGGCTACTTTAGTGTGAGTTTGGAGCAATTTCATCCTCTCACTAAAGTGGGGGCTAAATGTGTCATAGAAAAATGGCCCCTTGTCATTTTCATGGCCTTTTAGGTCTTGTTTCATGGTATTTGATCTATTTTTCTCTAATTTTATGTTCTAACATGGCTTGAACATGCATATTTAGGTACTAAAATTCAAGTAACGACATCTTTTGAAGGTGTTGTGAAATTTTGTAAGACATTTCTACATTCTTCTAGACTCCATTTATTGCAATTCACCTAAAAAACACCTTTTCATCACTAAACAAGTCCTATTTTGAAGTGTTGTAAAGTCTTGTAACAAGATTTCACACTTTTCTAGGCATAGCTTCGCTATTTATCCCTTTCTCATGCTTTATTTGTCCCCTTTATGCCCTCATAATCTTTAATTAAGTGTATTTTTTAATGTAAACTTGACAAACAACATTAAATACAACTTAATTTTTGACACCCATTTTTCAGGTCCTAGGTGGGACCCATTCGCCACTGGTGGTGAATGAGTCCCCCTTCACTCCAAATTTAAAATTTTTAAATTTTCCTTTTTGGGTTTGTATTCAAAAACACTTGATGTCGGCCTGTGATGAGGTATGAATGGTTAATTAAGGCACAAGTGTGTATAAATATGCTATTTTCACCTCATTTTACACCCCCTAAGATTATCCAACATTCACACATCGTATTCAAGCATTCAAGCACTTTGGAGCATCCATTGACATTGCTTCAAATTTTCATTATCAAGGGTTTGGTAAATTGATAGCTATTGCATGTTATTATTTTATCATTCTCTTTCATTTCATTGTTTTATTAAGGGTTTGATTACCAAAAGTGGGGTTTGACCAAGGAAAACCCCTATTTGCTAACCCTCAACCATTTTCCCCCTATTGCATGTGTGTTTGCACACTTAGGTATGTAGATGTAACAATATTTTTGGTGTTGAAGATTGGTAAACAATTCAACTAGGTGCTTCAATTCAAATCATTCATATTTCAAGCTTGGAGAAGGCTTTATATCTGTTTCCTATAGAATTGACTTCAACAACCCGACAATTAGAGATTTTCAGATTTGGTGTTGCAGAGTTGTGTCTTGATTTTTCAAAAATTTGGGAGAGGATTGATTCGCAACTAGTGGAAAATGAGTCCTAGCTTAAGACTGAAAAATCTGAATTTTGTCAGATTCTGGATCCTGACAGTCAGAAATAAGTTTTTGACACTTTTTAACTAGTAGGACTAATTCGCCACTCTAGGAAAATGAATCCCACTATGAAATTTAGAGATTTTAGTCCGCATCCAAAACATTTCAGATTTATCATACATTACCCATGTGCACTTTGGTTCATCTCATTTCTTTCTATTCTGCATTATTTCTTCATTTAGTTCATTGTTTTCATATCACAGTGTGTTTTCAAATATAGTTTAAATCTTAGTTTTGCATTCAAATTCACTCATATAGATCACCCAATTGCATTTAGTTTACATCATTTAGTTTAGACAACATTAAACATAACATAATTTGATTGAACCCTTAGCATTTTTTCACCCTATCTCTCTCCTTTTAGTTGAAAAACCCTAGAAGAGCTAGAGTTGTCCATAGGATAACTCAAAAATCTATAGTTCAAGCTAAAATTTGAGCGTGCTCCCCTGTAAATTTTTTGAAAACTAATCAAAAAATTATTTTATTTTTTTCATCACGTGTAGAATGGGGTCTAGTTTTAAAAAATGTTATTTGTTTCATGTTTCAATGAAGGAACAAAAACCTATCCTAAAAGTAGCACATGTTGGTTTTTCACCAAAAACAAAGGCATTTACATGAGAATTTATGGATCAAAACATTAACTAAATCAAAATGAAAAAAGAATTATATATTTAGATAGCTAAGAGAGAGGTTAATGCCATCATGATTTTTTATAAACTTGCACTGAAAGGCATGCAAACGTGACAATGAGCATGACCAAAAATGTGTGAAATTTTGTTACCCTTTAAGAAAATCATTTCTTTTGCATGAAATGGTTGTCGAAACCTTTGGTTTGGATGCCCAATGCAAAATCCAACCCATTGGGTTGGTATTTCCCAATGCAACCAATTTGGCGAGTTCCAAATTTTGCGCTCGCCAAATGGGTTGCTTCATTTAGCTAGTGCCAAATTTGGTGCTCGCCAAATGGGTTGCTTCATTTTTCTAGTGCCAAATTTGGTGCTTGCCAAATGTTATTCATGACTTTTGGACTGCATTTTTTTAAACTCTTTCATTTTCTCTTTCTCTACCAGGGAAAATATATACATGAAATAAACATTTAATTATTCTTTAAGTTATATTTCATGTACATATTTTCAGGATGTTTGAGAGTGGTTTCAGATCTGTAAGAGTTATAATACAAATTCTAGTTTTTTGAAGATTTTAAAAAAAAATAGACTGTCAAATTTTAGTAATGAGGATGCCAAATTTTAGTAATCAAGAGGTCAAATTTCATCTTTCTCTCTATATTTCACTCATTTTCATCTCTTATTCTCTAGAAATCTCTCTCTCTCTCTCACTATCTCCATCCCTTTACCTAACACTCTCTCCCTTGAGTTCAGAACTATGTCTCTACATGCCCATCTCTCTCTCTCCTTCCCTCTCTAATATCTATCTCCTTCAGTCTCTAATATCTTTGTCCCTCCCTTCCTCCCT
>VDFB02271358.1:169988751-170090781 GCA_007258455.2 Sequoia sempervirens | reverse complement strand
ACCCCTAGCATTAACCCTTATATCCTAAACCCTTAACCCTTAACCCTCTACCCTCAACTCAATACCCTCTACCCTAAACCCTCAACCCTCAAACCTAATCCCTCAACTGTATACCCTCAACCCTCTACCCTTAACCTTAAACTCTTAACCCTCAACCCTTAAACCCTCTACCCTTAACCAAATACCCTCTACCCTCTACCCTATACATTGGACCCTCAACCCTAATCCCTTAAACCTATACCCTGAACCCACTACCATCAACCATAAACCATAAACCCTTAAACCTTCTACCCTCTACCCTTAACCCAATATCCTCTACCCTCAAGCATAATCGCTCAACCCAATACCACAAACCATCAATTCTCAACCCTCTACCCAATACATTAGATCCTCAACCCTCATCTATTTTGTTACCTCCCTCCTCTTCTCTCCTCTCTATCTCACTTCTCCTTCCATCTCTCCATCCATCCATCCATCCCTCTCTAACCTAATCCCTAAAATCTATACTCTCAACCCTTAAACCCTTAAACACTCAACCCTAAACCATAAACCCTCAACCCTCAACCCTTAAATCCTAAACCCTTAATCCCTCTACCCTCTACCCTCAGCACAATACCATCTACACTCTACCCTTAAACCCTTAAACCAAAGTAAACTCTCTACCCTAATCCCTCAACCCTCAACCCTTAATCCCTATACCCTTAAACTCTCAACCCTCAACCCTCAACCCTAAACGCTTAAACCTTATACCCTCTACCCTCAGCCCTAATCACTCAACCCTATACCCTTAACCATGAACCCTATATGTCATCAATCCTATACCATCAATTATCAACCCTCTACCCTAAACATTAGATGTTCAAACCTCATATATATTTGTCCCTCCCTCCTCTTCTCTCCTCTCCATCTCACTTCTCCCTCCATCTCTCCCTCCATCCTTCCCTCCCTTTCTACCCTAATCCCTCAGCACTATACCCTTAACCCTTAAACCCTTAAACACTAAACACTAAACCTTAAACCCTAAACCATTAAACCCTCTACGCTCTACCCTCAACCCAATACTCTCTACCCTCAACCCTCTACCCTATACTATTATCAACCCTCTACCCTATACATTAGATGCTGAAACCTCATATATCTTTGTCCCTCCCTCCTCTTCTCTCCTCTCCATCTCACTTCTCCCTCCATCTCTCCCTTCATCCTTCCCTCCCTTTCTACCCTAATCCCTCAACACTATACCCTTAACCCTTAAACCCTTAAACACTAAACACTAAACCTTAAACCCTCAACCCTTAACCCTTAAACCCTAAACCATTAAACCCTCTACGCTCTACCCTCAACCCAATACTCTCTACCCTCAACCCTCTACCCTCAACCCTTAAACCCTTAAACCCAATTAAACTCTATACCCTAATCTCTCAACCATAAACCCTTAATCTGTCAACCCTTAAACCCTCAACCCTCAACCCTCAACCCTCTACCCTATACCCTCAACCCTTAAACCCTAATCCCTCAACCCTTATACCCTCTACCCTATACATTGGACCCTCAACCCAAATGCCTCAACCCTATACCCTCAACTCTCTACCCTCAACCCTAAACCCTTAAACCCTCTACTCTCTACCCTATACATTAAACCCTCAATCCTTAATCCCTCAACCCTAGGTAGGTAGAGAAACATGGGTGAGATACAAAGTGATGAAGGGAGAGGGGAGATCAATATAGGTAGAGAGGGAAGGATATGTAGAGAGGATAGATAGAGATAAGTAGAGAGGGGAGGGAGGGATAGGTAGGGAGGAGATAGAGGTGGGTGGGTGGGTGTGTGTGTGTTTGTGTTTTTGTGTGTGTGTGTGAGAGAGAGAGAGAATAAGAGTAGAGAGGGAAGGAGTAGAGAGAGAGGTAGAGGGAGGAAGAGGAGAGATAGAGGGGGAAAGAGGTAGGGAGGAGACACAATTGAGATATAGAGTGATAGAGGGAGAGGTGGGTAAACAAAGAGAGAGGGGAGATAAAGATAAATAGAGAGGGAAGGAGATGTAGAGAGAGATAATAGATAGAGAGAATTAGAGAGTGGAGGGATGGAGGGAGAGGAAAGGAGGAGATAGAGGTGAGTGTTTGTGCGAGGAGAGAAAATGAGGGGAGAGAGGAAGGGGGAGAGAGAGAAAGAGAGTAGAGAGGGAAAGGGTGAGAGATAGAGAGTAGAGAGCGAAGGAGAGAGTAAGAGAGAAAGAGGGGAGAGGGAGAGAGAGAGAGAGGTAGAGAGAGTGGTAGGTAGTGGAGAGAGAGGTAGGTAGAGAGGGAAGGAAAGAGGGAAGGAGGGAGAGTGAGATGGAGAGAGAGTTGTGAGATAGAGAGTGGAGAGGTAAGGAGAGAATGAAAATGAGAGATAAAGAGGGAGAGGGAGGTTGGAGGGAGGGAGAGGTAGAAAAGGATAGGAAAGATAGAGAGAGGGGAGGAGGGAATGTCGGATAGAGAGAGAATGGTGATTTAGAGAGGAGGGAAGGAGGGAAAGTGGTAGAGAGAATGGTGATTTAGAGAGGAGGGAGTGAGAGGTAGGGATAGAGATAATGGTGAGATAAAGAGGAGAGAGAGAGAAAGAGAGGGATGGAGAGATAGAGAGAGGTAGGTAGAGGAAGGGAGATGAGAGATAGAGAGTAGAGAAGGAAAGAGGTAGGGAAGGAGACATAGGTGAGATAAAGAGGGATGTAGAGACAGAGTGATGAAGGGAGAGGTAGGTATAGAGAGGGAAATAGAGAGGAGAGATAGAGAGTAGAGAGGGGAGGGGAGGGAGGGAGGGAGGGAGTGGTAGGGAGAGAGATAGAGGTGTGTGTGTGAGTGTGAGAGAGAGAGAAAGAGGGGGGAGGGAGGGACAATAGTGAGAGAGATTGGGAGGAGAGACAAAAATAATGGGAGGGAGGGTGAGGTCAAGAGAGGGAGGGAGAGGATAGATAGAGAAAAGTGGAGAGGGAAGGAGGGAGAGAGGGAGGGAGGGAGAGCTAGGGAGGAAGAAAGAGGTTTTTGAGAGAGAGAGAGATAGAGAGAGTGGTGAGATAAAGAGGAGAGAGTGGGAGGGAGGGAGGGAGAGAGAATTATGAGATAGAGAGGAGGGAGTTAGAGAGAAAGAGGTGGAAGAGAGGGATAGAGAGGGATAGAGGGTGAGAGAGAGATGTAGCTAGAGGGAGGGAGAGGAGAGATAGAGAGTAGAGAGGGAAAGAGGTAGGGAGGGAGACATAGGTGAGATACAAAGTGATGGAGGGAGAGATAGGTAAAGAGAGAGAGAGATGAGATAAAGATTAGTAGAGAGGGAAGGAGATGTAGAGAGAGAAGAGATAGAGAGAAGTAGAGAGGGGAGGGAGGGAGGCAGATGTAGGGAGGAGATAGAGGGGTGTGTGAGAGAGAGAGAGGGGATAAAGAGGGATGAAGGGAGAGAGAGAGACAGAGTGGAGAGATAGAGAGTAGAGAGGAGTGAGAGAAAGATGATACAACTTCTTGAGTACTAAAATTTGACCTCCAGATTACTAAAATTTGACGAAGTCTAAATTTTTTAAGATCTTCCAAAAAATAAAATTTGCATTATAACTCTTAGAGATCCGAAAGCACTCTTAAACATCCTAAAACTAGATACATGAAATATAACTGAAAGTATAAGAAATTAAATGTCCATATGTAAATGTCAACGTATACTTAAATGTTTATTTTGAAGTGAATATATTCTCCCTAGTAGAGAAAAAGAAAAAGTTCAAAAACATTCATTGCAAAATTCAAGCCATTTGGCGAGTGCAATATGGCTTATTATGGGGTTTTTTAGCAATTTGGCACCAAAATTGTGTCACAGATCCATGGACTTACCCACATTTCTAAGCACTTTCCATTTTTGGTCCCATACATAATGTATGATGGGAATCATTCACCACCTTTGGCTAATGAGTCCCATGTGACCTAAATTCAAATATAATTGAAATTTCAAGTGAGATTTTGTCCTCCTAGATCTGATGACAGCTTGTAGTGTTGTAATTTTGAGAGTTCTTACATAATTAAGTTTAAATAAAAGGTTCTTTCACTCTTTTTCACCTAAGACTTTTGTGAGAACATTCCTAATAGAAAGTTGAGATCTCAAGAGCATTCAAGTGTCTTCAAGGGCATAATTATTCATCAATTGTTGCAGCAATTCAAAATCCATCATCATGGCAAGGTTCTAATTGCATTATTTCATGTTCATGCTTCATTATCTTATTTCATAATTTGGTTTAATTACCTACAAGAGGTTTGACCAAGGAAAACACCTATTCCCTAAAAATCAACACTTTTCCTCTCTTTATTTATGTGATTGCAGATCTAGGTGCTTTGAAGACTTGAAGATCATTGAAGAATAGGTTACAAGTTTATTGGAGTGATTCCCCCATTTACAAGGCCATTATCTTCACAAAAACTCACCTACAGGCCTAAAATTGGTAGCTTTAGATGCAAAAATCAAGGGGAACATAAAGAGCCGACATTAAAGACCAGATTGGTGAATGGGTCCCATTTTGGATGAATATTTAGTTTTTTGTAGTTTCGAATACCCTTTTCCAAGAAACATGTACATGTATAGAAACCCTGATTTGGGATTGATTCTCCTAGAATGGTGAATGAGTCCCACTAGTCCTAAAAATTAACAATTTCAAGATTTCAGAGCTCCATACCATCTCTCTCCAGATTCTAGGTGCACACTTTAAGTTTTGTAGCTTTCTATTTTGTCTCATGGTTATTTCTAAGTTATTCATTGAAGCATTTCACTAAACTAGGGTTTTTCATTTCATCCTTCATGTCATTATCTTTTCCAAGTTTAAACTTGGTGGTGAACCCCTCTTTTAATCAAAAATCATATCCTAAGATTCCCTATTGTTATATCTATTCCTTCTTTCTTCATTGGGTTGAGGTCTCTAGGGAATCCTTGAACGTTAGTTGGAGAAAAGTGATGTTCTATGTCTTAAACGATAAAAACACCCATTTTTCAACTAATCATTTTTGTGAACCTATATTTAGAATACATTCATTTACTGATTTGGATTGTATCATCATCCTAGATCTAGCTTGGATTGAATCTTTATTAGGGTTGCATTAGTTAATTGGCATCTAGGATTTCTAAAATTTTAAATTAGTGAAAGAGCATATAGGTTGCATTTTTGCATCTCAAATCATTGAAAATCATCTAAAAACTACATTTTCACTTAGTATATAAAATCATACAACATAAAAAGCATCAAAAGAAATTGAAAACTTTTGAAAATTAAAAAAAAAACCCTACTGAGAATCATTCGCCACCCTAGGCGAATCAGTCCCATTGCCCATTTGAAACTACATTTTACTATTGGAAAGAGACACTACACATGGTTTTCTAGTGTTTTCATTGATGGAAACCCTTGTCACCTAGTCGATCCATGCATTGAAATTTGCTCATACCAGTAGACAAATTGAAGATCAGTAGTTATTTGTGTAGTTAGAACAAAGCATTCGGTAACTTTGTGTTCTTCGATTCATATGCATATTTTATGTTATTATTTTATGTTGTGGATCTCAGGGAGTATTTTTTGATGGATAATATGTGTTATCTATAAATCTTGGTGCCTCATATAAATTTGGGTGGAAGTTAGAAGGTCTAGTGAACTAATTTTTTGTTCATTAGTGTTTGGAGGCCGACTTGGTGAATATGGTGTGTCAAGGATATTTGAGGAGTTATTGTTTAAGTATTTTTGTGTTTGAACATTTTGGTTTGGGTCCTCACTATGTTGTGGCCAACTCTTGTGGATACACATTGAATATTATGGATGATTTGAGCTGATTGTTTCTGAATATTTTTTTCTTTTGTTGAAGCCGACATGTAGCAATTCAATTATTAGTGGAAGATATATATAAGTGATCAATTATATCATTTTGGTGTGTGTTCAATGTGAGTTGATGTATGTTGTGAATTTCAGAAGGTAAGTAAAGAAATTATGCATAGTTTCACTTATGCATTAAGGATTTTTGGGGCAAATTGAAGCAAAATAGAGAAAAAGAGCATAATTAGTCAGAAGGTCCTCAATTCGACTGTTGAGCCTAACCAAAACTATAATCAGGCATTGGTAGATTCTACCTTATTAGTTCAAACTCTTTGGAATTATTCCAAACTTTTTTAAGGAAGTAAGCCTTTCAGTTTTTGAGCAATGAGCTCTAGGAAATGTGTTAGAATCCAAGATCACCTGCATGCAAATGAATACCTGTCACATGCAAAAGACATGAAGAACCAAAAATGATGTTCTCTAAACCTCTCAGTAAAAATGCATTAAGAGAATCAATGATTACAAAAGTGATCAATCCTTATGAAGGAGATCAAGAAACCCTAAAAGGGAAACCCTAAAAGAAACCCTAGTGTGCACACTTAATAATTAATAATTAATTATTAATGTGCCTAAGTTTAGCTTAAGTAATAAAGAGGAATAAGTAACTTAATTAATTAATCAATGTGATGTAATTAATTAAGCATAATAACTTATTACTCTAACAAAATGTACTTGGATGCCAATGCATTCTCATCTTGTAATATTTTCTTTTGAGTATACTCAAAACAATATTATGGATTAATCTCCACTGTGGTTTTTCCCCTAACAGGGTTTCCACATAAAAAAATCCCCATGTTATGGTGTTGTGGTTATTTGTCTTATGTGGATGAATTTTTATTTTGGTTGAATGTTATCAACACTATAATGATTAGATTAATAAAGCTAAAAATTGCACAACACTGATTCACCCCCCTCTTAGTGTTGTTTGATTCTAACAATTGGTATTAGATCTTAGTTCCTCAAAAGAAGCTTAAAATCTTGGGGAAGATCTTGGAAAGTGTTTCAATGGATTCAAGAAGTCTTCAACAACAACTTATGGTGGCCCTAGATGATCTTGATCAGGAAAAATATGAAGTCCGGGAATTACAAGAAAATCTGATGAATGCTAAGAGATTCATTGAGTCATTGAAAGAAAAAATCAATTTAAGTCCAAAGAGAAGAGAAGGGAACTCTATGATCAAATCAATCAAGAAGATAGTAAACGCATTGTAGATGAACAGCTAAGTCAAACCCTAAAGGAAAAGATAGAAGAATGTGAAAAGCTTGCTAGGGATAATGCAGTTCAAAAGCATGAGATGGAATCTATTATGACGAGGATGACTAAGGAAATTTAAAATAGGAAGAAAAATAAAGAAAAGCTTTCCCAATCCCTGAAAGAGAAATCTAAGGAATGTGGTCGAATTACTGATGGATTCATTCAATTGGAACTTGAGTTAGAACAATCCAAACATAATGAGGAAGAGCTTGAAAAGCACATTGTTGATCTCAGAGATGAACTTAATATAAAAAATGAATTTAAGGATAATTTCAAGATTAGCTCATCTAAGCTCAATGAACTAATTAAAATCCAGAGGACTAATGGTGACAAGCAAGGTCTTCGATTTGAAGAAGGAGAAAGTTTCGGATCTAGACAAGGACAAAGGAAATCTAGACAAAGGAGGTTCAGACAACAAAATCAGATGAACAACAATGGAAGGTATTTGGTAATACAACCTAATGCTCAAAGGTTTAATGGTATATGTTAGGTTTGCAATAAATTTGGTCATATGGAAGATCATTGCAAAAGTAGAATGAATTCAAATGGTCCATCATTCTCCAGTTAGTGTATTAATTGTAACAAGTATGGTCATAAGTCAAATGAATACAGAAATGTGATGAACAAATTTTATAGGAATGTTAGATGTTATAATTGCAATAGATTTGGTCATATTTCTAACCAGTGCAGATCAAGAGAAATATAGTGGAACACCTAGTTTGGACAAAGAAATATGGTGTGCTACAATTGCAACAAAACTAGTAATATTGCTAGATTCTGCAGAAGAGGTCCAATAAATCAAAGAAGAAACATGTAGAAGGATGATAAGGGAAACAAGAAAGTCACTATAGATCACATCAGGAAGCAGATGAAGAAGACATGGGTAGAGAAGAGTCCCTCTATTGTAGGAAATGAGCCAACACCAAAATCAACTTCTGGTAATTCCTCCAGGAATTAGGGTAAGGCCTCTGGCCTAGGGGGAAATATCAAGAAAATATTTCAAACCCCCTATAGGAAATTGACATCAGGATGTGGATGATCTCAATGATTGTATTGATGATCTGCATATGCTATTGAAAAAATTTATGCAAAATTGAAGGTCTGCATACGAGTTATCTTTTATAGTATATGGAAATAGGGTGTCCAGATATGTGAGGGAAAAAGAATTTATTGCATCAAAAAGGGTTCGGTGTTTGAATGATAAAAGGTTATTTCTATCCTTCATTTGTCACTTTTCATTTTGAGAAGAAGAATTTTGAAGAGATCTGAAGCAAACTTTGGAAAAATTTGGCAAGAATTCAAGCGTGAAGGTGATTTGAAGTTCAAACCCTAATTCGGCTAAAAGTTATTTTTCAGGAAAACTCGTAAAACTGTGAATTTGTGAAAATGGCTACTTCATTTGTAGTTGAAGTCAAGGATAGACCCTGTATGAATTTTAAATGCCATTCTTTCAAGTCTATTGAGACCGAGCCCTTAGGTGCATTTTTGTCTATTCCATATGATGTATTGCACATTGAAGATATTAGGGCATTTTCGTCTTAGGAGTTAGGAAGCTTGCAGTTGCTAAATCTATATTGCAAACACATTGTTGGAGAGGATTTCTATGTTAATCCATAATTCAAAACCCTAGAGGAAAAAAAAATTATGCAGATTGTAAAATTTCTCATGTTTGATGAAAACGAATGGGTCCAGTACATCTTAAGTTGATTTCATGTTGAATTCATCAAACCTTCAAGATTACAAAAGAGGTTATAAGTGTTATTAGATGTTTAAATTCCTCTGGTGGATTGCCAATTTTGAAGTCTATGAAAAATTGAATAGTCACTAATGTAACTAGTTTTGTATTTGATAGAAGAGTGATGACAGTTGATAACATCATTGATGTGGGTGCGAAATTTTCCTCGATGGTCATTGGTTATAAGATATATCACTCCTACTGAGAAAATTTTGTATCTGATACAACCATATATGCAGCCTATCAAATGGTAAAGGAGAATGTAGAGTATGATCTATGTGAATTTCTTTGAAATCAGCTTATGGAAAATCTTGGTAAGATTAATAAGGACAAGAAGAATTCCTTTAAATATGGTAATCCATTGGTATGTTTGTTCTTTTATTTCATGGGTGAAGTTTGGGGAGTAGGGAAGGTGCATTGGAAAAGTGATAAGCCTGTTGTTCATATTAGAGACATGTTATTCGACCTTGGTGATTTGCAAGCCAGGAAAACTATAATTTGGGGATATCTCAAAAAATTTCAAAATGAAATGCAAGCAAGGGAAAGAATTCCCACTTCTATTGTGGAGAAGTATAAGGATACAATTTTTTTTATGGTGGATATTGATTAGTGCTTGATGGAAGTGGTAGAACCTAGAACCGTCTAGATTATGCCTATGGGTTATGAAGTTGAGAAGAGAATCTTGGAGCTATACACACAACATCTATTGAGTAAGCCTATGGATTTGTTTGAAGAAAGGTTTGGAACATATGCAAAGAAAAATATGCAAGTCCATGAGCAATTGAAGAAACCAATGATAGTCTAGAGAGTGAGGAAAGAAGTGAAAGTCTTCGTAGAGAGTATGGGCATATCTGTGGAAGCTATAAGAGAAGCAAGAAGGAAAAGAGAACAAGCTAAAAGTGAAAAAAGAAAAGAGCCTGCTAAAATTGAATCTGCTAGTCTGGTAGCATCCTCTACTCAAACTAGATCAACAAGGAGCTCAACACCCCTACCCGGTCATACAAAGAAGTTAGCCCTTGCAAAAGCTCAGGTTAAGGTATTTGGTAAAAGGAAGAAGGATAAGAGAACAATAGTGTATAAAGTTATTTCAAATGATGAAGAGATAGAATTTGATGAAGAAGTTAGAGAAATAAAGCATATGAGCACCCTTGCAGCAACAACAGTCAAGCCCTCTAGTGAAGAGGAGAAAGCAAAGAAGAAGATGAAGCCTAACAAACTAGGTATGTTAGTAGAGGAAGTTGAAAGAGGTATAATTAAGGATGGAAATCTTAACCCCCTGTGTGAAGTGCATGGTACTTTTGATACTGTTGGTCAAAGAGTCCTTGAGGAGGCTACAATAAAATATTTGAAAATTTTCAATATGACTCTTGTTGAGATAATGGCACAGATGCCAAAGGAATTGTATGAAATTTTGAAAATGAGGAGAGTTAATGCTAGAATTAAAGAAGAGAAACTGAGAGAACAGGTTGTTGAAAATTTAAGTCCGGTAATGTTTGTTGAAGAAATGAAAGCAATTCTAAAAGAAAGAAAAAGAGAGTTCAAAATAAAAACAAGAATAAACAAGCTTATGTTGGGTAAAACTGAAGAAGTAGAAAAAGAAACAAAAAGGATTCTGAAGAAAATTCTATTAAAGAGCATAATTGATGTTGTTTCTAAAGAAGACAGTGTGGAAGATATCTCATCTAGTTTTGTAAATGAAGAGGTTACTATTGAGGACACTTAGATTACTCCTGATGTACATAATACAGAAGAACCTATGGAGATTGAAGCTCCCAAAATTGTGTCAATTGAAGAAAAGGAGATATCAGTTGAAGAAATTGAAGCTCCAAATGACAAGAAAAAATTTGTGGATGTGGAAATAGTAGTTGAGGAAAAGAAGGTTGTAGTCAAGGGAGTTCCTATGGAAGCAAAAGACACTACAGAGGTAGTGAAGAAGTTTCAAGAAGAGAAAAAGGAAGAATTTGATCTTGACTTCGGAGATGCTCCTATTCATTTGTCTACCTTGTCCTAAATTCAAAAAATGAAAGTCTTGTCATTTACACAAGCTAAGGCTAGGGAAGAAATTTTAAAGTCTCACATTGAGGACACAGAGTTATTGAATCTGGCATCTAGCATTTTGGAAAGGAGCATGCCTACTTATATTAAGGATCCATCTGGTTCTTCCTCCGGTGAGCTGAAGAAACTTATAAATATGGTAAGTACTCATTTTGAGTCACTTGAGAAGTCAACTTTGGTCAAAGTTCAGAAGGAATTTGATGCTAGGAAGATTAGTAGGTTGAAAGGATTGATATTAAATGACAAATCTCTAGTAGCTACCTATGTGAAAAATGTTCAAAGTGCATTGCCAGAAGGTGGAATGATTTATAAGTCATGTTTGTCTTTGTCAAAACTTATCGAGGAAATTGAGAAGAAGGTTAAGGATCATGAGAAAGAGTTAGATACTATTTCTGATGCTTTTGATCCTTTAACTGTTTCTATTGGAGAACAAGAAGGTCAAGTTATATACTTACTTGAAAAAATAAAGAGTCTGAAGTGTGATAATGGTAGAGTTGTGGAAAGAGCTGGTGAACTTAGAGGGCTAATTGGTCCAAATATGGAAACTATGTTGAATGCTTTGAAAGAAGCACAAGATGTTATGGCAATTAGTGATCCAGTGAGCCTTGAAGCTACAAAAGTGCAACTTACTTGCTCTGTGGTCACATAACTATTTTGGAAAGTCTCAAGAAGTGTTGGGACACAAGCTTGAACTTGTTAAAGACAAATTTTGCAGATATCTTCAAGTTTGTGTAAGTTGTTTGAAACAAAGTTTGTACATATGAAGTTTGAAGTTTTTGTTTTTTTATAGGAGTTTTGTATGTGAATTCGCCATATTTTCCATTGTTGTCAAAGGGGGAGAATAGAACAGTGAAAAATGTATATTCATCTAAGGGGGAGTTGTAGTTTTGAGCTATGGATGAAGATCTTTTTGGAGATTTTGATGGCAGTGTATTTTTTGATACTGATCTGACAATTAGTCATTTTTCACTAAGTGTTTCCATCAATTCCAAAGGGGGAGATTGTTGCCAAGAGACACTGCACATGTTTTTTTGGTGTTGTCATTGATGGAAACCCTTGTCAGCTAGTGGATCTGTGCATCGAAGATCAATAGTTATCTGTTTAGTTAGAACAAAGCATCTGGGAACTTTGTGTTCTTCGATTCATATGCAGATTTTTTGTTATTATTTTATGATGTGGATCTTAGGGAGTATTTTTCGATGGATAATATGTGTTATTTGTAAATATTGGTGCCTCATATCAATTTGGGTGGAAATTAGAAGGTTCGGTGAACTAATTTTTTGTTCATCATTATTTGGAGGCCGACTTGGTGAATATGGTGTGTCGCGGATATTTGAGGAGTTATTGTTTATGTGTTTTCATGTTTAAACATTTTGGTTTGGGTCCTCACTATATTGTGGCTGACCCTTGTGGATACACATTGAATATTATGGATGATTTGAGTTGACTGTTTGTGAATATTTTCTTATTTTGTTGAAGCTAACATGTAGTGATTGAATTCTTGGTGGTAGATATATAAGTGATCGATTATATCATTTTGGTGTGTTTTTTATGTGATTTGATGTATGTTGTGAATGCAAGAAGGTTAGTACAACAATTATGTATAGTTTCACTTGTGCATTAAGTATTTTTGGTGTGAATTGAAGCAAAACAAAGCAAAAGAGTAGAATCAAGCAGAAGGTCCTAAATTTGATTTTTGAGCCTAACCAAAACTATAATTAGGGATTGGTAGATGCTACTTTATCAATTCAAACTCTTTGGAGGTATTCAAAACTTTTTTAAGGCAGTAATCCTTTCAGTTTTTGAGTAGTAAGCTCTAGGAAGTGTTCTTGAATGCAAGTGCATTCTCATCTTGTAATCTTTTCTTTTGAGTATAATCAGAAACAATATTGTGGATTAACCTCCACCATGGTTTTTCCCCAAATAGGGTTTCCACATAAAAAATCCCTATGTTATGGTGTTGTGGTTATTTGTCTTATGTGAATGCATTTTTATTTTGGTTGAATGTTATCAACACTTTAATGATCAGATTAATAAAGTTAAAAATTGCACAACACTGATTCACCCCCTTCTCAATGTTGCTTGATTCCAAGGTTTACAACACTAAAAACCTTCTTTCTACACTTCTGTTTTCTACCATTAACTGTGTTTCAGTTGGTAGAGTTTTTGTTACATGCATTTCACTAAATCTAGCTTAAATTGGTCCATTTCATCCATTTTTTAATTAAAAATTTGCATTTTCCACATCATTGCATAGTGTAATCAATAAATTACCTTGTTTGAAAATTGAAAATTGCATTTCATTTTAAGTCTTTACTTTTCATTTTAAGTTTGCATACATTATTTTTGAAAAATGTTAGCTTTGGTCTTTTCCAAGTTCACAAAGAAAAATTTAATCAATAAACATGTTATTCATTCATTCAATGCATTCCCTAGTTATGAGAGCCTCTTAACATGAAAGAGTGGACATGTTTACACTTTCCTTAAACCTACACCCCCTATTATCTATCCTATTTGTGGGAATAATGTGACAGAAGAATATATAAGCATGGACATTCACGATGACCATAATTGTTCTTCTCTCGATACCTCTCTTTTTAGTGATGTAGATATCTTGGTGAAAGAAGATGCAGTCATTGAGAATCATGAAGGTCTTTTTTTCTCTTCTCCTCATTCCCCTTGGGAAGATAGTATAACAATAGAAGATGAAAGCATTTCCACCACCTTACTTAGTTTACATTCCTCTCTCAACATTTCCCCTACTTGTGAGAATTCTACAATCATGAATGACCATGAAAATGGCATTTCTGAGGAAGAACCATTGGTGTTAGGAGATCTAATAATTGAGAGATTTGAAAATTGTACTTCCCCCACTTGGGAAGAAATTATAGGCTTAATGGTGTAATTGTAGATAGCCATGATAATCACATTAGATCTCCTAATATCCTTAATTTTAATGAAGATGATAGTTTTTACATAGAAGATATACTTGAAATTCATGGAAATATCATTTCTCCCTTTCCTAATGCTCCCACCATATGGTGAGATCTATTTGAATGAAATGATCCAATCATTGGAAAGCATGATATTCCTTTTCTTGATTTCTCCCCTAGTTGTGATGAAGCTACTTTACAAAACCTAACCATGGAATGTGATGAAAATATTGTTTATTACTCCCTTAAAAACTCTCCTACTAGGGTAGATATGAGAGCACAAGAGAATAAGACCTTAGCAAACAAGAATGAAATCATGGAAAATGATCATAATCACATTTAGCCTTCTCATAATATCTCTCCTAGTTCTAAAGAAGATAATTTTATCGATGAAATTCATGAGGATCTTATGTGTCTCTCCTCCCCTAGGGAAAACATTATGGAACAAGATAATTCAACCATTGATCATTCCCCTACTTGCGATGAAGTCATTTTGGAAGAACCAATCCTTGAATGTCAAGAACATTTGGTTTGTAGTTCTCCTAATAACTCTCCTCCTAGGGAGAATATCATGGTTAAAATAAATGACAAAAATATTAGGGTGCCTTCCTTAGATGATGATAAGCAAGTGATTCTAGATTACCCTTTATTAGAAATACATCAAACCAAGACCACTGAGGTTATGAATATGAAAGTTTCCATTAGATCCCATTCAATTAATGGACCTCCTACATATTCCATGAGACATCCTAAGAATCCCCTAATTCTTTATCCACCTTCACACAAAACACAAACTTAAAAAAAACCTGTACTTATCCTTTACCCACCTAAGCATAATGTGTCACAACAACTGAGTCATAATACTATTGCTCATACATATAACACTAGGAACAATCCAAGCCCTTTGAAAATATCTAACAACTACTTTGAAGCTGACACCATAAAAGCCCTTTGGAGAAAGGTCCTACGGGTCATCATGGAGTACATTACGGTGGATGGGCGCTTCACCAGGGTCTATGGCTATCACTTTTCTCTACTCAATCACTTCCACTACAAGGTTAGGGTTTCTTTCCCCTATTATCTTTTCTGTTCTTTGAGGAAAAGCTTGGAGGATCATAAGAAAAACCCTAGAAGATTCCCTATCCTACATACTGGACTAATTAGATTGATTATTGAGCATTATCAAAATATGCATGTCCCTCCAAATATGGAAACTCTTCCTAATTTTGAGGACAACACTAAGCCTAGTTTCTTAGCTCGTTTTTTTCCCAACTTATGTTTGGCTAGAACTGTCCTTAGCCCGCATGTTGTCCCTTCTGGAAAAAAAACCTATCCCTTTTACTGATAAAGCTCGTGCTGAGTTTGAGTCGGGAAGCCCCTCCCTTAAGACTAGTCTTGTTGATAAGATCCCCCAGGCTAAAAACCTTGTGTCCTATTCTGAAGATTCTCCTGAATCTGAGGAGTCTGGTGCTAACAATACCAAGTCTTGTGCCAACCCGTTGCTGGAAAGACTTGCTAGAGACAGTTCCCCTATTACTCCTAACCCTGAAAAAACCTATTTTAATACTGGAAGGGATCCCTCTATGGATGTTCTGAATTTAGCCAAAACTAATGCTGATTCACATTTCAAACTTTCGAAATGGGCTTTCAATGAATTTAATGAGTTAAGCATAAAAAATTGGGCCCTTCAAAGTAAGTTGGAAGAGCTGGGAGCCAAGATTGTTGCAATTGAAAAGAAAGATGTGGATTGTAGAGATCATGGTCTTAGCAAAGAAACTCTGTACCATGCCAAAAAAAAAAAATATTGAAATTGAGGTTGAGAATATGAGGAACACCATCAAAATTGTTGCAGATCAAAACAATCGAATGGCCAGACACAACACCATTATTATTAATGTTATGACTGAGAAGTTAGATAGAGCCCAATAGGGGTCTCTGGTGGTGGATCTGGAGGAAACCAATGATAAAAGTCAGGAAATGGATGCTGGCATATCAAAGAGAACCAGAGTCAATTTGAAGAGAAAGGCTCCCCCTACTCTGAAGATGATTCAAATTTTCAAAAAAGGGCATCCATGGCATGCAGAACTTGGAGGCAGAGACGGAGTCTGTCCTCAAGACTTTGGGTTAATTGTAGCTGATTTTTTTGTTGTTTGATTTGATGGCCCTTTTCACTTGACCTTTCTGGTCTGTCATGGTTGGCTGCTACTTGCTCCTTCCTTTACCTTTTGGGCAGCTAGTGTTTTTTGTTGGACTTTTGTTTCCTTTATTTATTTTTGTAAACTTTGTGGTTTTGGGTCCCTGTAAAACCTGTTTTACCCTTTATCAAAAACACTAGGAACAATCCAAAAACAAGACAAACACCTTCAATATCCCTCCCATTACCTAATCCTATTTTACCTAACCCTATCTTACTAGGTCCTCATGGAAAGGAGTATGATCTTATTGAACAAATTACGAATACTCTTCATAAGATATCATTGTGGGACCTTATTCAAACCTCCCTTCACTATCACAACATGATTCAAAGTTCCTTACAACAAGTTCCTATCCCTTCTAATATGAAATTGAATGACAAAGTAGCCATGATTCAAGGACTCAATGTTGACATTGTTTTCCACCAAAGTGAACTCCCCACTTTGGAAGTGCAAAAATAAAATGATTCTTTCATGATCATAGATCAATACAATAGTATAGGCATAAATCAAACCCTTGTTGACAATGGATCAACCCTTAATGCGTATAGCATAAACCTCTTGGATAGGCTTTGTGTGGATAAATAAGAAATTAAACATACCTCTTTATCCATTAGTGGATTTGAAAATGTAGCAAAGAAATCGTTCGTTATGATTACTTTACCTATTACAGTTGGAAAGGCCACATTGGAAACACTGATCCATGTTACGCCTCACAATCTTTCATATAATCTCCTTTGAGGTAGGCCATGGATTCATGCAATGAATGGCATGCCTTCTACTCTTCACTATAAAATGAAATACATCTACAATAACAAAGTGTACACACTCGATGCTAATCATGATCCTTATAGTGTTTTAAAACTTAAAAAGGTAAAGAAAATCCATTGGCAACATTAACACCAACTACACAAGTGGAACATGTGCAATAGAAAGACAAAGAAAAAAATATTGAGGTAGTCACGAATCTATTAGAAGATGATTGGAGTTCCTTAGATTTCACACCAACATTCATGGGATAATACAAGATCATAAACAAAGATTCTAAAAAGGAAAAAAAAATAGCAGTAAATTTGACAAACCCTTCGAAAGCATCTGCTTCAACCACTTTAGAACAAAATACAACCAATTACACATCAACCTTTGATGAAGCTGATTACAAATGACCATCGAATCCAAAATAAATAAAAAATCTTTATGGAAAAGGTTATGAACTTATGAAACAAGTTGATTATAATGGAAAAGGATGTGTTACTAGAGAACAAGGTATCTGTAACCCTATAAAGCCTAACATGCAAGAAATGACTCATGGTCTTGGTTATTATCCTTTGATAGAAATAAATAAGCCTTCACTTAATATCAACACTATCTCAAAAGATTCCTCTAAGCCAACTTTGATAGTAGTGCATCCTGAGCTAATAAACACTAGTTGTCTTGATTGTTATCCTTTGCAAGAAATGAAAGAAACAAATAAATCTTCACTTAATGTCCATTTCATCACACCAAAAACTAATGATTTGAATTCATTATATTTTACACCCTCCTATAAAGGAGAGCACAAAATCTCGTAATCTAAAGAGTCTTGTGTAAGTATGACATCTTGTACTAAGCAAGATATGTCTCTATTGCAAACTACAAGAACACCTTCTACCATTGATTAGGAGGGTATATTGTCGATAATCCTCCAAGATCACTTGATATCCCTTCCTCTAAGAGAATGAAAAAAAAATTATTACAAAAATTCATTTTTTGCATATCATAGAGTTCATGGTCATGCTACTAATGAAAGTAGGGCTTTAAGCAACAAAATTCAACATATCAAGTAGTGTGGTGCTCTTCCTTGTGTTGAAGCACCTAAGTACTCTAACTAAAGATTATTTTCATCCTATTTGGCTCACCTTTGTCCTGCACTAAGTGGGGGAAAGGGGTTATATAGCCTTTTCCTCGTATGTCACTTGTCATTGTCTCTTTTGGCTAGTTGGCTGCCTTTTATGTACTTCTAAGAGCAAGATTGGGACGTGGATGACATGCCTTAAGTTTTCTTGCACATGACATACGACCTTTTCCATGATGTAGCTTATTGGAAACATATGACTTGGAATAGGGCTTCTCGAATAGGCTCTCATGTATTCTTCTACTTTAAAGCAATTTCTCACAGCAATGGTGTTAGCTACTACTTTAAAGTGGGGGCATACATTGACACTCATATTTCATTGTGCAATTTTATTTCTTCTTGTGATGTGTCATTTTCTTGGTGGTGTCATTGAGCTTGATTTCCTCCAAGAGTGTGATATTTCTTTGACTTGTCCTCTCTAGGAAACATTAGGCACAATTTTCCCTAAGAAAGGACCTTGCATGAACTAAGCAAAATCCCTTTAAACATAACTTACCTATTTTGGTATTTACAATAGTTGTTATATGGCCACCTTGCATAACACAACTTGCATGCCTATGAAGCCATCCTATTTTTTCATGAGCTCCAAGCATATGAAGTTTTGCTTGTCTCATGAAGCTCCAAAATCATTTTTGTGTGGTGCCTTATTAAAGTTATCAGGGGGTATAACTTTGGTATGGTTTGAGCGGGAATCCCAATCCAAGGCATGATTTTCTCCATAGCCACTTGCATGTATGTGTGAGTGCATACCATCCATGAGTGTATGTTTCTCACCTTGGACTTCTCACTTGTCAGATAGTCAGGAGTTTCATCGCCTTAGAGTGAGTATGCATTTTTTGAACAAACAACCTAGATCTGATCCACATCGTGTTGGACAAATAGACAAAGCTTAATGCTTCTTTTTAATTTTAAGTGTTCTTGTTTTTCTCTATTTTAGTCATTAGCATTACATGATCATGTATCTTGATGTTGCATAACATACACCTTGTGTGTGTCCTCTTGTTCTTATGTCATTTTGACATAGGATTTTGGATCCTGGGGGCTTGACTTCCTCCTCGACCTTTGTTGTCCTAGACTATCTACATTGACACGATTGGACCCCTCTTGAATATCTACTTTAGTGTGAGTTTGAAGCAGGTTTATCTTCTCCCTAAAGTGGGGGCTAAATGCAGTGTCAAAAAATGGGTCCCTTGACATTTTCACACTTGTTTGCATCCTCGTGGATTTAGGCTTAGTGTTTCTTTGATTTATTGTTATTATGTGGATAAAAAAAATCACATTAGGTCTTGGGCCCTTGAGAACTAATGGAATTTAATGGTGCCTTTCTAAAGTGTTGTGAAGTGTTGTAACACACTTTCACACTTTTCTAGGGTTTTATCAATTAACTAAACAAAATTAATATAATTTTAATCATAATCAACCTTAATCTTTCCTTATTTGAAGTGTTGTAATGTGTTGTAACATGCTTTCACATTCCTCTAGGCTTGTCATTAATAATTGGGCTTTCTTATGCTTTAATTGGCCCTATTTTATATCCACAAGCCTCATTTATTACATCTTTTTGAGGATAATCCCGACACCAATCAGTAACCAATCATAATTTAGGTGTTCCTAGCTTTTGTGGCCCATATTTAGTGTCTGGGACTCATTCTCCACCTTGGGTGAATGAGTCTCACCTAGGTCTTTTTGGCCCCAATGCAGGTTTCACACATTTCTAAGCACTTTTCATTTTTGGTCCCATACATTCTGTCTGATGGGGACTCATTCGCCACCTTGGGAAAATGATTCTTCTGTGACTAAAATTCAAATTCAATTCAAATTTTTGGTGGGATTTTGTCCTCCTAGATCTGATGTTGGCTTCTAGTGTTGTAATTTCAAGAATTCTTGCATAATTAAGTACAAATACAAGGTTCTTTCGCTCATTTCCACCTACGACTTTTGTGAGAGCATTCCTAATAGCAAGTTGAGTTCACAAGAGAATTCAAGAGCCTACAAGTGTATTCAAGGGTAGAATTATTCATCAATTGTTGCAAAAATTCAAGATCCATCATCAGGGAAAGGTTCTAATTACATTTTTTCAATTTCATGCTTCATTATCTTATTTCATCATTTGGTTTAATTACCTACAAGGGCTTTTCCCAAGGTAAACACCTATTCCCTAACAATCAACACTTTTTCTCTCTTTCTTTGTGTGATTGTAGATCTAGGTGCTTTGAAGACTTGACGATCATTGAAGAATAGCTTACAATCTTAATGGAGTGATTCCCCCATTTACAAGGTCATAATCTTCACAAAAACTCACCTACATGTTCGAAAGTGGCAATTTAAGATTTGGAAATCAAGAGGAACATGAAGAGAAGACATTAAAGACTATATTTAGACCTTGAAGTTCTAGAAAAACTTAAATGGACTTATTCGACAAGATTGGTGAATGAGTCCCAATTTGGATCAATTTTGGTATTTTTGTAGTTTTGAATACCCTTTTCCGAGAGATCTATTCCTGTACAGAAACCATAATCTGGGATTGATTCATACATAATGGTGAATGAGTCCCACTAGGTCTAGAAAGCAAGAATTTTAGGATTTCAGAACTCCATTCCATCTCTCTCCAAATTCTAGGTGCATACTTTAAGTTTTTTAGCTTTCTATTTTGTTTCATGGTAATTTCTAGGTCATTCATTGAAGCATTGCATTAAACTAGGGTTTTGCATTTCATCCTTCATGTCATTATCTCTTCCAAGTTTAAACTCGGTGGTGAACACCTCTTTTAATCTATAGTAATATCCTAATATTCCCTATGTTAGATCTTTTCCTTCATTCTCCAATGAGTTGAGGTGTCTAGGGAATCCTTCAATGTTAGTTGGAGAAAAGTGATGTTCTATGTCTTAAAAAATAAGAACACCCATTTTTAAACTAATTGGAAATAGACATGCAACAACTATAGGGATATGAGGTCAAGGGTAAGGAGGAATTTGTGTGCAGTGATGGAAAATGTGCCTCAACTTGTTGGCTTGGAACTTTTGAACTTGGTGTGTTTCTCCTTTTATTGGCCTATATGTCATGGAGTTCTAAATTTTCACAACCTCCTAACTTAGCAATATTGGGGCTTTCTTTGTTATCGACATGTCATGGGTTTTGAGAATTTCATAACCTTTGATAGAGATTATGAAGTTTGGTTTTCTAGCGGCATGGCGACTTTGTACATGGTTGGTCAGTAGTGATGACATTGATGTCATGTTGATAGTGTACGGTGTTCTTGATCAATGGTTACGATAAGTTTTATCTAACTATTTTTGCTAACCTTGAAGCATTTTGTGATGGTTTTCCAAGTGACTCCCATGGAAGAGCAGGGATTGGTCGGTAGTGGTGACTTGGATGTCACGGTGGCAGTGGGGACCATAGTGGTGTGATTTTATATATATATATTAATTGGCGATTATGATTGAATCAATCTTACAGTGCCTGCTAGCCTTGAAACTCTTGTAGTGGGTCCCAAGTGACTCCTATGGGGTGTGCGGGATTAGTTAAGCATGTGACACATTTCGGCTTGATAATTCATGATGAATGACGATGAAGTGGGACTTGATAGTTTCTAGGTTGGAAACTGATAATTGGCTAGAGATTTTTGACAAATTGAATGATGATTACTTGGAAAGTTATGAGGATTTCATAATGAGTTCGGCGTGGTTGTAGTAATTATGTTCTTGTAGCGGTTGGTGTATAGTTGAAATGGCTGGTGTTCAGAATCTGAAGTGAAATTGGCAAGTTGATGAATATATTGTAATACTTTAAAATGAGTGGATTTTCGACTAATGAGTTTCAATTGTTTGTTGTTCTACATTGTATGCTATAATAGCATTATAACAGTGTGAAAGAAAAAAACTATTTTCTGCTATGAATTAACACTTTTGGGTAGAGTTTGTAACTTTTTATGTAAATTATTTATTGTAATACAAAGTGGCTTTATTTGGTGTGTGGGTTATTCTCCTGTAAGGGTTCTCCCATGTAAAATCTAGTGTTCAATTCTATGTATTGTCTATTCTCTTATTTTGATTAATGTGCATCTTAAAGACTATAACTTGAATTAAATGAAAATTTCTACACTTCTTTTTTGAGAATTTTGCATTTGGAAGGTGTTTCCACATCGAGCTTTCCTTACAAGTGGTATTAGAGCCTAACTAGTTGTGTTATCCTTGTGGATAGGGTTGGTTTTTTGTGCTAATTCTATTCAATGGTAGTCTTATAGAGAAATTTTATTGTCTTGATTATAGATTGAGATGGCAAGCACATCAAGTAAAGTAGAAATTGAAAAGTTTAATGGCAACAATTTTGAGTTGTGGAAACTCAAAATGGAAGACCTGTTGGTGGATAAAGATATTTGGAATATTTTTATTGGGAAAAAACCAGCAGGCATGAAACAAGAAGATCAAGACCTCGCAGATAGAAAAGACAAAGGAATGATAAGAATGTGTTTGGCTGATTTTGTTCTCCTCAACGTCCATAAGGAGAAGAATACAAATTCTTTATTGAAGAAACTTGGTGATATTTATCAAAGCAAGTCTCTAGTGAATAAATTATTCCTAAGGAAGAAGTTATACTCCTTGAAGATGGAAGAAGGAGCATTCATACCAGACCATCTAAATTCATTTAATATTATTGTTGCTCAGTTGGCCTTTGTGGGTGTTAAAATTGAGGAGGATTGATGTATGCTTTTGTTATGTTCCTTACCTAACACATGGGATCATTTAGTGATGGCTATTGGAAGTAAAACAATGAAGTGCTTTTAAGACTGAAGATGTGTTGCTTCGCTACTGTCAGAAGAAATGTGGAGGAAGTCTTCTGAGATGGAAAAAAAGGCCCTTGTTGTTCGAGGTAGATCAAAGGAGAGAGGAAAGAAGAAAGAAAATAATTCTAAATCCAAATCTGAAGGGAGATCAAAGTCTCCTAGAAAGAAGTCCAAGGTGAAATGTTGAAATTGTGGGTAGATTGGTCATATTCGGAAGGATTGTAAATAGGAGAAAAGAAGAAAAAAAACAACAAAAAATCTTTGGGTAATGATTCCTCTCAAACTGATGTAGATTCCTTCATTGCAATCTTGGTGAGTCAGGCATTAGATGATGTCTAGCTAATTGAATCAGGCACGTCGCTTCACATGAACTCTCATAGAGATTGGTTCATAAAGTATGAAAAGTATGTTGGTGGAAAGGTGTACTTGGTGATTCATCTCTTGAAATTGTTGGTTGTGGAAGAGTTAGAATTCAATTTCTTGATGGAAGAATAAAAACAATTGATGGTGTAATGCACATACTAGGTCTGGCCTAATTTTTTTTTCATTTAGTAAGTTGAGTGATGTTGGCATGCAATTTTCATTCTTGAGTGGTGGTTGTAAGATGACTAAAGGATCGATAGTGCTAGCTAGGGGTGCTCAAATTTGCACTCTGTACAAGTTGGACACACATGCTATTCAATGTAACAGTGTCTCTGTAAAGTTAAGCAAGGATACTCATGTAGAGAAGGAGAACGAAGTTCCTTTGGGTGCAAACTCTTTGGAGGTGAATCTCCTAGCATAGAAGACCATGTTGCAGAATCATAGACTTGGTTACATAGGATAAAAAAGCTTGAAAGCCTTGAAAAATAAAAACCTAGTAGAAGGGTTTGATGATTGTAACCTTGACTTCATTTTTTGTGAACATTGCATTTATGGAAAGCAACACTGTGTTTCTTTTTACTCTAATCCTCATAGATATTATGGCATTCTAGATTATGTTCAATTTGATGTATTTGGTTTACTAAATTTTCCTTCATTATTAAATTCTAAATATTATGTTTCTTTTATTGATGATTATTCAAGAAGGGAATTTGTCTACTTTCTAAAAAGTAAGTCAAAAGTGTTCAATCGGTTTAAAGAGTTTAAAAACTTGGTAGAAAATAAGACTAGAAAGAAAATTAAATGTTTAAGGATGAATAATGATGTTGAGTTTTATTCTATAGATTTTGAAAGGTATTTCAAAGACCATGGGATCAAAAGGCATAAAACTACACCCTATACTCCACAAAAAAATGGAGTTGCTGAGAGATTAAATAGGATGTTGATGGACAGAGTGAGAATTATGTTGAGTAGTGTCAACCTGTGGAGAAGTTTTGGGTTGAGGCTGTGGTTACAACATGTTACTTGGCTAATTGTTCACCTAGTTTGGCTCTTGTTTAAAAAATACATATGGAAGCATGGTCTAGTAAGAATCCCTCTCTGGGACATATTTGTGTCTTTTGCTGCAAAGCATATGTTTATGTTCCAAATGAGAAAAGATACAAGTTGGAGAACAAGGCTGTCAAATGTATCTTCATTAGCTATGACAATGGAGTGAAAGGATACAAGATTTGGAATCCTATTACTGAGAAGGTTGTGTACAACAAAAGTGTAATCATTCGGGAGCTGAAATCTTCTATAGTTAATCTGCAGTCAGAGATAGAAGAAGAAGAAAAGAAGAATGATTTACTTGAAATTACTCAAACACCATATAAAGAGGAACTAAAAATAAAAAATTATACCAAAATATGAGGAGAGCTCTAGCAGATCTAATAGTTATGAATAGGAAGAATAACCACAACCTCATCCTCAGCCTGTGAGGAGGTCTACACATGAAAAGTGTTAACCTAATAGTTATGGATTTTATATGTTGGATTCAAACTATGCATATGCTTTGATTACTAACACTAATGATCCTAGGACTATAAAAGAGGCTATTAATATGTTTGATTCAGATTCCTAGTTGGAAGCCATGAATGAGGAAATGGCATCATTGAAAAAGAATGAAACCTGGGTTTTGCTACCTTTGCTTGAAGGTCGAAAGCTTGTTGGATGTAAATGGGTATTTAAGAAGAATATTGGTCTGGATGGTAGTGTGGGGAAGTATAGAGCTAGGTTGGTCGTGAAAGGTTATTCCTAGGTGGAGGGAATTGATTATGTAGAAATATTTTCTCTTGTAACTAAGCTGACATCTATCAGATTTCTATTGTTACTTGCAGCAACATATGACTTAGAGGTTGAGCAGATGGATGTGAAGACAAAATTTCTTCATGGAGATCTAGAAGAAGAAATTTATATTTCCTAGCCTAAGAACTTCATTGAAAAAGGTAAATAAAATCTAGTTTGAAAGTTAAAGAAATCTTTGCATGGTTTAAAGCAATCACCTAGAATGTGGTACCAAAAGTTTGACAAATTTCTGTCAACTGTCACTCAAATTTGTGAGATCAAAATCATATCATTGTGTGTATTACAAAAATAAGAATGGTCATTTACTTATTATTGCCTTCCATGTGGATGATATGCTATTCTTTAGGAATAGTAAGGGTGTGATTTCTGATCTAAAATATCATCTATCAACACAATTTGAAATGAAGGATTTAGCTCTAGCAAGGTATATTATGGGTATGGAAATTGTAAGGGATAGGGGAAGTAGAAAGCTTTGGCTCAGCCAAAGAAAGTATATCAATTATGTCCTTGATAGATTTGGTATGACAAATTGCAAGTAGTTAGTTGTTCCAATGTTGTAGGGAATGAAGCTATCTGTTGAAGATTGTCCAAAGTCTCCTACTGAGATGGAGGACATGACCAGGGTTCCTTATGCAAGTGTGGTTGACAATTTAATGGATGCAATAGTTTATACTAGGTGAGAAATTTCCCAAGAAGTGGGAGTTCTTAGTTGGTTTATGGCTAATCTGGGAAGGCCGCATTGGGATTCTATGAAAAGAGTTCTCAAGTATTTGAAGGGTACTTTAGAGTATGCTTTGTGTTATCATGGAAACCTAGTTGGATTACGTAGATCTCTCAACATTTGTGGATATGTGGATTCTAATTAGGTAGGGAACATTGATAACAGAAGGTCCAAAAGTGGATACATTTTCATGTTATTTGGTGGTGCAATTAGTTGGATGAGCAAGTGGCAAGCTGTAGTCACTTTATCTACTACTGAGGAGGATTAGATGGCAGCAACACACATCTACAAAGAAGCCATTTGGCTTAGATTTTTGTGTTCTGATGTAGGGTTTAATGCAGGGAAAATTACAATTTGTTGTGATAGTTAGAGTGTGATTTGTTTGGCTAAAAACCCCACTTTCCATGCTAGGACAAATCGATGTTCAGTATGATTTTTTTTGTGATATGGTGGAGGATTTAAATGTTAATCTTGAAAAAGTGGATACTTTGGAGAATGTCACCGATGCGTTGACAAAACCCATGAGCATAGATAATTATAGGTGGTGTGCCAATTCAATGGGCCTTGGGGCCTATGTTTTTAAATAAATTTGATTTTGGAAGAAGCTAGTAATCCTTTGTCGAGTGGAAGCATGTTGGAAAATGTGCCTCAACTTGCTGGCACAAAAGTTTTGAACTTGGCACATTTCTCCTTTTATTGGCTTGTATCTCGCAGAGTTCTAAATTTTCACAACCTCCTGACTTAGTCATATTGGGACTCTCTTTGTTATTAGCATGCCGTAGGTTTTGAGAATTTCATAACCTCTGATAGATGTTTTGAAGTTTGGTTTTCTAGTGACATAGTAACTTTGTACAGGGTTGGTCAATAGTGATGACATTGATGTCATGTTGACAGTGTATGTTGTTCTTGATCCAACAACCAGTGTATGTTGTTCTTGATCCAACAATTTCCACTAACCTTGAAGCCTTTTCTGATGGTTTTCCAAGTGACTCCCATAGAAGAGCAGGGATTGGTTGGAAGTGGTGACTTGGATTTCATGGTGGTAGTGGGGACCGTGGCAGTGTGATGTTATATATATTAATCAGTGGTTACGATTGAATCAATCTTACGGTGCCCACTAGCCCCATAACTCTTGTGGTGGGTCCCAAGTGAGTCCTACAGGGTGTGCGGGATTGAGTAAGCATGTAACACCTAACGGCTCAATAATTCATGATGAATGATGATGAACTAGGACTCGATAGTTTCCAGGTTGAAAATCGATAATTGGCCAGAAATTGTTGATGGATTGAATGATGATTACTTGGCAAGTTATGAGGATTTGAGAATGAGTTCGGTGCAGTTGTAGCAGTTACGTTCTTGTAACTTTTTGTGTATAGTTAAAATGGTTGGTGTTCAAAATATGAAACGACATTGGAAAGTTGATGAATATATTGCAATACTCTGAAACAAGTGGGGTTTTGACAAATGAGCTTGGGTTATTTGTTGTTCTACATTATATGCTATACGAGCATTGTAATAGTGTGAAAGAACATAACTATTTGTTGTCGTGAATTAACACCTTTGGTGGAGTTTGTAACTTTGTATGTAATTGATTTACATTAATACAAAGTGGCTTTATTTGGTGTGTGGTTTTTTCTCTCATAAGGGTTTTCCCATGTAAAATTTGGTGTTCAATTCTCTGTGTTAAATTTTATATTCTCTTGTTCTGATTAATTTGCATCTTAATGACTTTAACTCAAATTAAATGCAATTTTCTACACTTATTTTGTGAGAATTTTTCATTTGGGAGGTATTTCTACATCAGCTTTCATTACATGTTGGTTAAAGAAGAGTCTGTATGGCATGAAACAAGAACCTCGACAATGGTATCTAAAATTTGATAGTTTTATGGTTGAACAAGGTTACAAAAGATGTCATTTTGATTATTGTGTTTATTTTATAAAATTGGGTAATGGTAGCTATAATGGAGGAAAATGCATACCCTTACATTTTCACACTTTTTTGGGCCAACCTTGTTTTGTTGATCATTATTTATGTCTTAATTGGTCCTATTTTGCATCCACAAGCCTAATGAATTATATATTTTTATGGCTAATTCTGACAAACCTCAAAGGGGAAATAATAATTTAATGATTATGGTTATGTGTCCCTAATTTTTGGGTCGAGACTAAGATGCCACCTAGGGCATCTTTCTCCCCCAAAGGTCTTGGGACCCTGATTTCAAGTGCACCTTAAATGGGTCCCTCTTGAAGTATGTGGCCCAAACTTCATGCCTCGATACTAAGATGCCATCTAGGGTGTCTTAGTCCCCCTTAGGGTATTTTTGAGATTTAATTTCAAATCTTGGTGGGATTTAGCCTCCTTTAATTAATAAATTCATGTTGGCTTGTTGTTGTGTAATTTTGGGATATTAAGCATGGATAAGTATAAATACAAGGTTCCTTCTCTCATTTTCTCATAACAAGATATCTAAGCACTCGATGCATTCAAACATTCAAGTATTCAAGAGCAATTCATCAAGCATTTGGAGCCATCATCAAGATTCAAGCATCATATCAAGGATATTCTTGCATGGGTATGTGCAGGATCATGATGGGCAAAAAAGTGGCAATATGATGAGTATTTGTAGGGTATGTGGCTGACAACTTTTTTTACCCAAAATTGATGAAACGAAAAGGGTTTTTAAATGAGATTCTCAACTTTACACCAATATAAATTATGCTTTACTTTGAATTTAATAAATATTTATTATTCATTTTCTATTTGAATTATGAGTAAAGTCTTGATTGATAGGATGATTGAAAAACATCTATAGCTTTCGAACGATATCACATTTTTTGAATCCAAAAGATGTGTCACATTCTAAACTTCTTATACTATAGGATTTTAAAAAATATATTTTGATGAATCTTTGACCAAGTTAAGGTGGTCAAACATACGAGTTTTTACATTTTTTAAAATTTGTAATAAAAAATTCATAATTAATTATTTACATGAAAAAAAATTACAAAAAAATATGCATCACATTGAGACATGAGTCCTCTACTTATATATAAAATCTTATAAAAAAATATTATCATTTTATTGTGGTTAGCGTGGTCAGACAGACACCTACTTCTTATTTTTTCCCTAAACTTTAGGTACTACTACATTGAAATTTCAAATTTTCACCAAATAGTCTTTTTTCTTTTTAAAATGAACCTAGTATCTTAGAAAATACATTCAATTTTCTACAAATTCTATTCTTACATATTTTTGAAATAGAATAGATAACTTATTCAATTTTTTACGTCAAGTTGCCTAACTCTAATTTTTTTGAATTTTTTGCCACTTAAGGGCTTGTTTTTTCCATGTTGATCCTGCACATACCCGCATCATGTGTATTTTAGAGCTAACATTTATGATGTAGGTTTTTGATTCAAGCAAGAAATTAAAGTCCATATCTATCAAGCATTCTTTTGATCCAAGATCCACATTCAAGTTATCCATTTCACAAAAGTTTGTAAATTTTATAACACTAGGGTTTGGTGAGTTGTAACATTGCATATTGTTCATTTATCATTTCCCTTCATTATTCTATTTCATTTCAAGGTTTAATTATGAACAAAAGGGTTTGACCAAGAAAAACCCCCATTTACTAACAATCAACAAGTTTGTCTACCCTTGAGTATGTGATTCTAGATTTAAGTTGAAGACTTAGAGATCATTTGAAGTGCAAAGTTGCAAAGTTGCATTGCAAATTTGTCATCTTCACGAGAAATCACCTACAGGCCAAATCTGAAAGTTTCAGGACCTAAGATATGAGAAGGAAGTGTGGACATTGAGCCTTAGGACCACATTTAGAGATTTAAAAAATTCAAAATGGGACTAAGTTTCCTTCTAGGGCATCTTAGTCCTTCTGAAGTTATTTTACAAAAATTCTTTTAGATCCGGTTCCAACATCTAAATATTCCACATCTATCCCAAAAACTAGCAGCGAGACTAAGAAAACAATAAGGGCGTCTTAGTCCTTCATAACACTTTTTGATAGCATTTTTTCATTTATAGAATCCTCTTCACATTTCCAGACTTCCCAAGTACGCACATCCTAACTTCTTGTTGCATAATTTCATCATTTGTATTCATCATTTAGCTTGCATTACTAGGTTTTGTAAGTTGAATGTTAAAGTTTCTTTTCCAAGCATTTGCTTGGTGGTGAACCCCTCAAAGCTTGAAGAATCCCCTCCTAGGTCTTCCTTGTTGAGAATTAACTCACCCTTTGGGTTGATACTCAATCCAATTTGGGATCCTAGGACATTATTGAGTGACCAAGAGGGAATAGGGGTGGGAACTCCCACTTCCCATTTTCCCTTTGCTTCATTTTGGTGAACCTGACATTTTAGAACATTCGTTCATTTTTCTAATTTGGATTCCATTCAAATCCTTTATCTAGGTTGCATTCATTCTTGCATTGCATATTGCATTAGTGAAAGTGCATCTAGGGTTTCTCATATTTAGTGAAAGTGCATGTAGGGTTTCTCGTATTTGGATTACTGAAAGTGCATATAGGTTGCATTTATACTTTCTTCCATCATCTTATCTCATTAAAAAATGGAAAACTGAAAAGTGCATTATTCATCATCCTAATTGAATTTTTATTGTATTTAAAATTGAAAAAAATTGCATTCAAACTTGCATCCAATTGCTTGTCACTAGTCACTTTTTCTTGCATTCATTTGCACATTTTTTTATTTCTAAACATTAGCTCCCTGAATAGGAAACCTGTGAACATTGTGAACAATCCATAGTTTTTTGTTTTTTTAAGAAAAACCCTTACTCAGACTGAAACTCCCTTCCTGGCATCTTAGTCCTTCTATGGGTTTTTGGCTTAGATCCCTCTCTATGCTATTTGTTGTCTCCTCCAGTCCCTAAAACCTTAGAATCTCACCACTACAACCAAGATGCCCTTATTGGTGTGTTACTCCTTGTTGAATTTAACTTTCTAGTTTTTAGGGCTTTAAATTGCTTCTCTATGCTTTTTTTTGCTACTTTCATTTTTCTATTATAGTTTATAGAATTACTGTTATTCCAATTTCTTTCATTTCAAGTGTAATTGCAAGCATAGGATATTGTGTTCATTGCAATTTCTTTTGTTTATCCCTTGCATGAGCTATACTACTTGGTTTCCTACTACTAATATTGTGGTGAGATGAATTGGAAGACTCGTGACATCTCACGATAAAACACTTGTTGTTGATCTTGGGTTATCTAGCTCTCTTACATCTAGTGTTGGTATTAGTTCACTAGGTATGGACCACACCTTTGATACCTCTTTTCCTATTCCTACCTTACCTACAAGTGCCATGCCAAGTTTTCAAATAATGGTTAATCATATCCCTCAATAAAGGACAATGAAAATGCATGAAGACCTAGCTCATTTACAAGATAGCGTGAGTATTGAAAACATTTCAAACACCGTTATACCTGCCATAGGTAGTCTTCATGCCATGATGGAAAGTGATGAAGGACTAGAAATTGTGTGCAACATAGCTCACATGTTTTGAAAAAATCTTCCTTCCATCACCAATGGTGTTCAAGCTTCAAACAATGTGCAAATCCAAGGAGGAAATCAAACTCCTCCCCATTCAACCATAACCTCTATCCCCACCTATATAAATCCTCAAGTGACCACAAAAATGCAACCAACTAGCAATATTTTTCCTACCTAGAACATTTCCACTAGTTTTCCTTATACCTATGTGGCATCTAATCTTATATCTCCTCTCGTAAGCAATCCATTCACTGGTCCTTCCAAAACATACACACCTCCATCTCAAACCACAATCAATGATCCTATCATTAACCAAATATTACAAAGTATTCCATCCATTCAACACCAAGTTTCTACCATAAATCAAAATCAAAATGGTCCACCTTCATACTATGTCAAAATCAACCCCCTCTCTTTCAAGATATTGAGAAATTTGGTGCCACAAGGTATATAGATCCCTAGATTTGAGAAATATGGAGGAAAGGGAGATCCTACTAATCATGTTAATCCCTTACTGCTTTGTGTAGTGAATTTATCCTTTAGGAAAAACTTTCGGCTAAGCTTTTTCCCTAATCCTTGAAAGACATTACCTTGGAGTAGTTTTCTCCATTACTGAACAACTCAATTCATTCATTTAATGAACTTATTGAATCCTTTATTAACCATTTACAAGTGCATATGGTCTTGAAATGACATTAGCTGATTTGATGAGATGCAAGCAAAATGAGGATGAAAAAGTCACTAACTTTATTTCACGTTACCAATCACCTTATTCCCAAATTAGTGTGAAGATTCCCAATTCTCACCTTCAAAATATTTTCATAGAGAATTTACAAAGTAAGATACATTCCAAGCTCACCATGATGAAATTCCCTTCCTTCATGTACTTGTGCACTACCCTATGAGATTATCAAAATTATATAGGTAGTTGTGAACTAGAAACAACCCCTACCCATCCTAAAAAAATTTGAATCCTCAAACCAAAACACCTATCAACCATTTAGAAGACAAAATAAAAATTTCCTTCAACTAAACTACACCTCCCAACCTACCCAACAGGTTAATATCCAAGTAGTTACTATAAAGAAGAGTAATCATTATATCTTTGGGGATCCACAAAGATAATTTACTCCCTTACCCGACACACTTCACAACATCATGACTTAGCTAATAAAAAAAGCATGATTACCTTACCTCCTATTCGACCTCTTGAACCTAGCAAGCCATTCACAATGAGCTTCAGACACAATGCCTATTATGCTTATTGTTACAAGTATGAGAAAGTTTGGTGGTGTTGTCATTAATTTTGTCATTGATGTCAACATAGTTCAGTATGTTGCAAATTTTGCATGTATAGTTGAGATACTATTGAGATGTTGTCAGTACATGGAGCTATCTTTATGATGTTGCAAATGTGCTAAAATGATGGGTTTCCAAGTGCTTTTGTGAAAATTAATACAGAGAGAAGTCAGAGTTATGTAAGTGTTCATAGTATGCTCCGATATGTGCTTCAAATTTATCTTGTGTCAATCCTATGCTTGTGTGGATCTGATGGGTTGTTATTGATGATATAATGGTGATATATACTAATTTGTAGCTTTTGTTTTGATGGAGTGTGAAAGTTGTGTTCACCAGTGTGTGAACTATTCTGACAGAGTTGGCTTTCTGTGGACTAGGAGAAATATTTCTATTGCACAGTCGTCTACTATTTTGTTTTAGGTCTTTTGGATTTGGAATATGTCATGTAATGGTGTTCTCTAGGTTTTGGCAAAGATGTTTGTGGCTTGGTGATTTGGAATTTGTGTTTCAGAATTGTTGTGTGTGTTTGCACAACCTAGATGGACTAATGGAAAGAGTTATGTGTTTGAAGGTTGTTACACTTGTTATAGATGTATCTAAAGGAAATTGAGATGTGTTCTCATGCATGATGAAGTGTGTTACTATTGGATATTGTTTTTGTGTTGCTAATATGTGGTTTTCATTGATGTCAACACTATTAGCATTAATTCATTAGAAGTTGTATATGTCGAGGATATTGAGAAAATTGTAATGAGATGAGTTGTAGGTTTTCAGTGGTGAAGTAAAGTTTAGTATGTCGGTAAGTTCTATACATTGATGATCAAAGGTTGTGGACTAAAGGGTTTTTTGCTGAGTGTATCTAGTTTATCCATGTCGAGTTTTAGAGATCTATGTGAAGATTTGATTAAGTTATGAAGATTTAAATTTTGATAGTTTTTATGTTGCTTTAGTTGGTGTTGCTGATTGAAGATGATGTGATTTTAGTTAGATCAGTTGTTTTGGATGCTTCTCTAGTGATTTGTGATGTTTTTGGATGCTTCTAGATTGTGCTCTATCTTTGTTACATGTCCATATTGATCGTTGTGCTTGTGGTTGGCGATTTTCTCTTGCGTATTCATGTTTTTCTTGTTCTTATCCGACATGATGTTTGTAGAATGTTGTGGATCTTAGAGGAGTAATTAATTGAAGTGTTTTCACATTGGAGATGCTGATTTGGGTCTTCACTAAGCTGTGGCTGACCTTGGTTGATTCACATTAATAATCTTTAGTATTTTGGGCTAACAGTTTATATTCATTTTATTATTTTGTTGAGGCCGACATGTAGGGATGAAATTTCTTGTTGTGGATATATAAGAGCTATTGTTTATTCAAATTTATGTGTGTGAGTGTATTCCAGAGTGTGATTCTATGTGTATATGTATGAATAAATTCCTAATCATTTGAAGGAAGAGTGGAGTGTGAAGAAGAGTGAGAAGTGTTCATGCACTTAACCGGAACTATGATCAGGCATTAGCATATGTTATTCTATTAGTTCAAATCCCTACAGATGTAATATGATTCCTTCTATAAGATAGTGTGTCTTCCTTTGGGAGATTAGCCCTATTGTAATTGAGTAGTGAGATCTAGGTAGTGTGCCCAAATGCAATTGCATTCCCCATATTTTCATTTCCTATACTTTTAACAGGGTATAATCTTGTGGAATGACCTCCACCATGGTTTTTCCCCTAATAGGGTTTCCACGTAAAAAATCTGTGTGTTATGTGTGTTTTTGATGTGTTGATGATTGATGCTTTCATGGTTATTAATCATATCAGAGAATAATGTTAATGAGTTGAATAAGTTTTAAATTCTATGACAATTGATTCACCCCCCCTCTGAGTTGTCTACCGTTGTGTTGCCAACAATCAGTATAAGAGAAAGTTCCTTGGAAGAATTTTAATAGCTTTAGGTGATACAGGATTGCAAGTTACAAGAAGGATATTCTAAGATTTGATGGAACAAATTATTCTCTATGGAATACTTGAATGGAGTTCCATCTGAGATGCATTGGTGAACCCTACTGGAGCATTACAAGTAATAGGTATGTTATTCCTTAGAATGGTCCTACTACTACTGCTAAGATTAGAGATCTTGAGTATAATATCAAGGCTAAGGAAGCATTGTTGAGTGTCTTGACTGATTCTCATATGACAAATCTTATGGATCTGAAGATTGCTTATGAGATCTAGAAAAATTTGGAAACCTTGTATGAAGGTGATACTAATGTGAAGATTGCTAAGTTGCAGAGTATGAAAGAAAAATATGAAAAGTTGATAATTGGTGATGATGAGAACATTACTATTTTTATGCAAAGAGTGAATGAACTTGTGTGTGGTATCAGGTGTGTTGGTGGACAGATAGATGAATTAGAGATTGTTGCTAAAGTGCTTAGATCCTTTCCTAATTCTTACAAAGTCAAAGCTAGTGTTATTGAAGAGATATGAATTACAACAAATGTAACCAAAGAGATGTTGGTTGGTAAGCTTATTACTTTTGAGTTGAGTGAATTTGGTGATGCCCTTCCTAAGTTTGAATCTGAATTTAAGGATACTACTTCTAGAAGACATAGATAGAGATATGATCTGGGTGAGAGTTTATCTAGAAAGACATTCAAGTATGAGGATGAAATTAGACATATTGAAGAAGAAGAAAGAGAGTTGGAAGAGTTGGGAGCACTTATTGTCAAAAGAGTACCGAGAGGAAAAGGTGAGTATGAAGGAAAATTTCCTCTGAAATTTTTTTCTTGCAATAAGATGGGTCATTTTGCATCAATATATTTGGAAAGAACTCCTAAACCAAGACATAACAAGCCTATATTTCAAAAGAAGTGTTACTATGTTGCTGATGAAGGTGTGAGAGATGATGAATCTGATAAAGGAAATATATGTGATTATGAAATGGTATTTATTGCTATCAAGGAAAATAATCCTGCATCTATTGAATCTATTAGTTGTACAAATGTGGAGAGAGCCCTATCTGCTCGAGTTGAAGAGAAAGATGAATGGGTGATTGACATTGGATGTTCACCTCATATGATAGGAGATAAAAGTAAGTTTTTGAGCTTGGAAAAGTATGATGGTGGTATTGTGAGATTTGGTGATAATACAGCTGGTGTGATCCATGGCCGAGGATGCATTTCTCTTGATGGTAAGCATAATAATGATGATGTCATGTATGTGGAAGGCTTGAAGAATAATAATTTAAGTGTTGGTCAGATGGTTGATAAGGGATACAATCTTCAGTTCAAGGATGGAAAGTGCAGAATACTGAGTTCCAGAAATGTAATTACATCAAGTACAAAAACAAAAGGTAATATCTTTCACTTAAGTTCTATTAGTAAAAGTTGAACATTGATTGCTCAGGTTGATGAAAGTTGGTTATTGCATAGGAGAATGTGTCATGTTAACTTTGATAATATTGTCAAGATAAGTTCTAATAAGGTTGTGAGAGATCTACCTAAGTTGGTGAAACCTACTAATGCCATATGCAAGGAATGTCAGTTAGGAAAGCAAACTAAAATTTCATTTCGAAGCAAACAACATTGCTCAAATGAATTGTTGTAACTTGTGCATACTGATCTGTGTGGTCCCTCTAAGGTCATAATTTTACAAGGTTATAGGTATTTCATGTTACTAATTGATGATTATTCAAGAATGGTGTGGGTTACATTCTTAAGGGAGAAATATGAAGCACTGGAAAAGTTCAAGACCTTTAACACTATGGTTGAGATAGAGATAGGTTTGAAGATTAAATGTCTGAGATTAGATAGAGGTGGTGAATTCACTTCTGGTGAATTTAATTCTTTTTGTGAAGAACATGGAATAAAGAGACAATTATCTACACCATAGACCCCTTAGCAAAATGGAGTTTTGGAAAGGAAGAACAAAACAATTGAAGATGCTGCTAGAACTATGATGTTGGAAGGAAATTTCCATCATATCCACTAGAGAGAAGCTATAATTACTATTGTATACACACTCAATCAGGTACAAATCAAAGGTGATATTGGTAAGAGACCTTTTGAGCTATGGACTGGTCAAAATCATACTATTAAATATTTCAAGATATTTGGAAGAAAATTTTATATCAAGAGAGATGAAGGCATAGGAAAGTTTTATGCTAGGAGTGATGAAGGTATCTTTCTGGGTTATTCTACTAATAGCAAGGCCTACCGATGTTACAATAAAATATTGAGGAAAATGGTTGAAAGTGAAAATTTCAAGGTTGATGAAGACTTAGGTACACCATCCAGAACCTGTGGATATGATTTTGATGATTAGAACGTCAGTACAAACAAAGGAAAGAAAGTTCAAACTACAAATCAAGTGCAAATCATTCTGGTGGATCAGGAAAATCAATAGGAAGAAGAAACTAGTGAAGTTGTAGAAGAGATAACACAAGAGCCTAAAGTTGAAGAACCTAAGAAGACTCTAAGGTATGTAAGACTGAATCATTCAGAAGATTAGATTATAGGTGATAAGAACAAAGGTGTCCAAACTAGGAGAAATATTGTAGAAGAATACTACTTGATTTCAAAGACTGAGCCTACTAGTGTGAACAAAGCATGTAAAGATGAGCACTGGGTTGAAGAAATGAAAGAGGAACTAAAATAGATTTAGAAGAATGATACTTGGATTCTTGTTCCTAGACCTAAGGATAAGAATGTCATTGGAACTAAATGGTTCTTTAGAAACAAATTGAATGAGAAAGGAGAAGTGGTTAGAAACAAAGAAAGACTGGTATGCAAAGGATATTCATAGATGGAAGGAATTGATTTTCAAGAGACTTTTTCCCTTGTTGCTAGAATTAAAGCTGTAAGATTATTTCTTGCATGTGTTGCCTACAAGAACTACAAGGTTTATCAAATGGATGTCAAGTCATCTTTTCTAATTGTTGAATTGGAAGAAGAGGTGTATGTTGAGAAACTTAATGGACTTCAGTTGACTGATAAGGGAGATATGGTGTGTCAGTTGAAGAAAGAATTGTATGGAATCAAGTAATCCCCTAGAGCCTAGTATGCTAGATTGGACAAGTATTTTCTTCAAAGCTTGGATTTAACAAAGGTATTGTTGATACTATTTTGTATTTCAAGAATGGTAATATAGATTTGATTGTTGAGGTCTTTGTTGATGATATCATTTTTAGAGGAGATGATGGTTTGTGCATGAAGTTTTCTAATGATATGAGGAGTGAATTTGAGATGTCAGTGATTGGTGAGATGAAAATCTTTTTGGGATTACAAATTACTTAGTTAAATAAAAGGATTTTATATCTCAGTCCAAGTATGTGAAGGAATTACTGAAGAAGTTCAGTATAGAAGATTCATAGCCAATAGGTACACCCATGGTGACTGGATGCAAGTTGACAATAGAAGATGATTCTTTGAAGGAAAATTAGACTAGATATAGATAAATGATTGGTGGATTATTGTATTTAACTCAAACTAGGCCTAATATCATCAATGTTGTATGTATTTTTGAAAGATTTCAAGATGATTTGAAGGAATCTCATGTGACTGCTATGAAGAGAATTTTCAGATACTTGAAGGGGACAACTGACTTTGGTCTATGGTATCCTAAATATGATGATCTTACTTTGAGTTCCTTTACTGATGTTGATTGGGAAGGAGATGTAAATGACAGGAAAAATACTACTGGTGGAGCATTTTTCTTGGGTAAGAAGCTGATTTCATGGTTAAGTAAGAAGAAAAATGCCATTTCCTTATCTACTGCAGAGGTCGAATACATTGCTATTGCTAACAACTGTACTCAAGTCCTATGGATGAAATAGATGTTGAAGGATATCATAGTGGTGTATAATGAGCCTATTGCTATATTCTGTCATAATTGAAGTGCTATTAACATATCTAAGAATCTAGTGTTGCATTCAAAGACCAAGCATATATCTATCAAGTTTCACTTTTTGAGAGAAAAGGTGAGTGAAAAGGAAGTCAGATTGGAGTATGTGCCTACTAAGGAGTAGATTGTAGATATCTTTACAAAGACATTTCCTAAGGATACTTTTGAGTATCTTAGAGGGAAGTTAGGGGTGATTACCCATCCTAATCAGAGATAAGGATGCATTTCATTACATCAGTCCATGCATTTCAAAGTCATATCTTGATCTGGATTGATGTTGTGGTGGCTACTACTCAGGGGGAGTAGTTAGATGTTTAGATGCTCAGATATGTGATTCAGATTTTGTGTGGTGCTTAGAGATATTTTTCATTGTTTTCAAAGGGGGAGAAGAGTCATGTGAAAAATTGGTGATTATCTGGGAGAAGAGTCTTGTGGGGAGAAGATCATGTGAAAGAATTGAGGAGAAAATGAGTCAGATTCTAAGGGGAGTAAGTGTTAAGAGTTAGTTGTCTTGATGGTGTTTTTCACATCATGTGTTTCCATCAATTCCAAAGGGGGATATTTTTGGATATTATGTTTGTGTTGCTGATATGTGGTTGTCATTGATGTCAATAGTATTAGCATTAATTCATTAGAAGTTGTATATGTCGAGGATATTGAGAAAATTCTAATGAGATGAGTTGCAGGTTGTCAGTGGTGAAATGAAGTTCAATATGTCAGTAAGTTTTGTACATTGATTATTAGAGATTTTGGACTAAAGGGTTTGTTGCTGAGTGTATCTATTTTTTCAACGTCAAGTTTTAGAGATTCGCATGGAGATTTGATTGAGTTATGAAGATTTATATTTTGATAGTTTTTTTGTTGCTTCAGTTGGTGTTGCTGATTGAAGATAATGCGATTTTAGTTAGTTCAATTGTTGTAGATGCTTCTTTGGTATTTGTTATGTTTTTGGATTCTTCTATATTGTGCTCTATCTTTGTTGCACGTTCACATTGATCATTGTGCTTGTGGTTGATGATTTTCTCTTGTGTATTCATGTTTCTCTTATTTTTGGCCGACATGGTGTTTGTAGAGTGTTGTGGATCATCGAGGAGTAATTAATTGAAGTTTCTTCACATTGGATATTTTGATTTGGGTCTTTACTAAGCTATGGCCGACTTTGGTTGATTCACATTAATAATCTTTAGTATTTTGGGCTGACAATTTATATTCATTTTATTATTTTGTTCAGGCCAACATGTAAGGATGAAATTTCTTGTTGCGGATATACAAGAATGATTTTTTATTCAAATTGATGTGTGTGACTATATGCCAAAGTGTGCTTCTGTGTATATATGTGTGAATAAATTCCTAATCATTCGAAGGTGAAGTAGAGTGTGAAGAAGAGTGAAGAAGAGTAAAGAAGTGTTCATGCGCTTAACCAGAAATATGATTAGGCATTAGAAAATTTTATTCTATTAGTTCAAATCCCTACAGATGTAATCCAATTCCTTCTGTAAGACAGTGTGTCTTCCTTTGGGTAGTTAACCCTATTGTAATTGAGGAGTGAGCTCTAGGCAGTGTGCCTGAATGCAAGTGCATTCCCCATATTTTTATTTCTTATAATTTTAATAAGGTATAATCTTGTGAACTGACCTCCACCATGGTTTTCCCCTAATAGGGTTTCCACGTAAAAATTCCTTGTGTTATGTGTTTTTTTGATGTGTTGATGATTTATGCTTTCATGGTTATTAATCAGATTAGAGAATAATGTTGATGAGTTGAATATGTTTTGAATTCTATGATAAATGATTCACCCCCCTATTAGTTGTCTTCCCTTGTGTTTCCAATAGTTACATCGTCTACGTGTTATCTTATTTTTGGGAAGCATGTACTTCAATGTTCATTTGCATTTTCATTAGGTTTGGTTGAACTGGTGTTTACAGTTCATATGAAGAAATTAAAATTTAATTAGGGAAGCATGTGGTTGATCCAAGACATTATTTTTGGTCTTGGTTAATTGTTTAATAGGTCCACTCTCATTCCTCTTCACTGTGGGAATGTTGAGTTGTTCACCTAATTTGAATTTATGAAATGAAGTGTTTGTGGTCAACCTTGGAGAAAGTTTTTAAGGTTGAAGATGGTATAAATGAAAATCGATATGTGAAGATTTGGATGATGAAAAGTAACAAAGTAAGTCACAAGTGAAGAGTAGAAGTGTGTGAAAGTAAACTGAGGTTGTAGTACTTCATTGTGTTAGATTCTTGAAGGTAGTGGGCTAAAGGTTTCTACAATCTTTTGATCAAGGTTGCAAATGTATGCAAATTTTTGAGGTGGATCTTTTGTTTTCTTTTGTATTAGTAGGTAGTGAGCCTCACTATTGGACAGTAAGTCCTTTCTATAGGTAGTGAGCCTTTGTAACTAGACAGTGAGTCCTCTTTTGGGCAGTGATCCCTTGGAAGTGAGCCTTTGTATTCATTTTTTCTATATCTTTATATTGCACGAGTTAATCCTCACCATGGTTTTTCCCTCATTGGATTTTCCATATAAAATCTGGTGTTAATTGTGTTGATTTTTCTTTCTGTTATTTGTATTTTATTTTCATACTTAATAACAGAATAGTGTGGTTTTGGAATTGATAAGTGTTGAAGTTTTGAGTTTAAATTTGGTAACAACTAATTCATCCCCCTCTTAGTTGTCCTATTCCTTTTATCAATTGGTATCAGAGCTAGGTTCCTTGGTGTAGAGCTTAACCACTTAAGGAAGATCTTATGGTGCATAATTTGGTGATCCCTATGTTCGATGGATCTGATTACAGTGACTAGAAAGTGAAGATGAGAGGATACATTATTTCTCTTGGTTACAAGACCTAGAAGTCTACTGAGACAAAGATGTTGCTCTGATGGGTGGTCTTACTACTATAGATGAGGTTTCTACTTATGAGGAGAATGAGAAGGAAATCTATGCTATTTTCAGTGCTCTATCTAAAACTAAGTGAACTAAGGTTCTTTCTTTGGGGACTACTCATGAAGTTTAGAAGTTGGAAGATCTTTATGAAGGAAATGATAGAGTAAAATTGACAAAGAAGTTGACGACATAGCATAGATATGAGAATTTGAAAATGGAAGAAGGTGAAGATTTTGCAAGCTATTTCCAGAGGGTTGAACTTGAAGCAAATGATGTTAGGAATCAAGAAGGGAACTAATTGATGAAGATATAATTGAGAATATCCTAATAACCCTACCTGAGTGTTACAGTGATAAGATCTTAGTTATTGAAGAGATGTATGATCCTAAAAAATACACCAAAGAAGAGTTGTTTGGAACCTTGACAACATTTGAGATGAGAAAGTTTGGAAAGGAGGAAAAGACATAGACAACATTTAAATCAACAAAGACTAAGGATGATCCGAATATTGATGGTTCTGATGAGTTGGAAGTGAATTTTACTAGGAAGTTGAAGAAAGGTAGGTCAGTAAGTATAAAGGTATGTTTCCCTTTAAATGTTTTAGTTTTGGAAATATTGCTCATTATGATTCAAGATGTTCAAATAGAGTTGAACATAAGAAGAATAAGAATCATAAAGATAAAGATAGAAATGATAAGAAATAAAATAAGTTGTATTATTTTAAAGAAGAAGCAAAAATCTCTGATGGTGAATCTAATTATGAGGGTGATGATAGTGAATGCTTGTTTTTAGCTTTGGAGAATAAATATATGTCTACTAACTATAGAAAATATGCAAGAAAGAATGGTCAAGAGAACAAAAAGAATGAGATGGAAGGTACTTTGGTCACCGCCTTTCATGCTAGATAGGATGAAGACTACTGGGTGATTGACAATGGATGCTCTAATCACATGACCATAGATAAAAGTAAGTCTACTAAACTTGAAAATTATGATGCTAGTTTGTTCATGTTTGGTGATTATTCTAGAATGAAGATTGTTAGGAAAGACTATACAATTAGTTTTGATGGAATACACAACACTGATAATGTATATTATGTAAAGCGTTTAAGGCGTCACCTTTTGAGTGATGGACAAATGTGTAGCAATGGTTTTAAACTTGTATTTTAGAATAATACCTAGGAGATCAAAAAAGGGTTCAAAGATATTGTTGTTTCTAGAAGGAGGACTCATGGAAACATCTATTAGCTTAAGGGTGTTGATGGTCAATGCCTTGTATCTCAAGTCAATGAAAGTTGGTTGTGGCACTGGAGAATGGGACATGTAAAATTTGATAATCTAGTTAGGATCAGTCCAAGAGATGTTTTCCAAGGTCTACCTAGAATCACAAAGCTTGTGAATACTATTTGCAGAAGTTGTTAGTTAGGGAAACATACAAGATGCAATTTTAAGGGGAAAGAGAAATCTACTATCAGGATGATGGAATTAATTCATACTGACCTCTATGATCCCACTAGAATATGAAGCCTAAATGGTGACAAGAATTCCATTCTCCTTATTGATGATTATTCTCGAATGACATGGGTTTCTTTTCTTAGAGAAAAGACTCAAGCTTTGGATAGGTTTAAAGTGTTCAAAGAAAGAGTGGAAAATGAAGTAAACCTGAGAATCAAATGTTTGAGATCTGATAGAGGTGGAGAATTCACTTCTAATGAATTTAATACATTTTGTGAAGAGCATGGCATAAAAGGACATTTTTTTCCTCCATGAACCCCTTAGCAGAATGGAGTAGTTGAGAGGAAAAACCAAATGGTACAAGTTGCAAGAACCATGATGAAAGAATCAAATGTACCGGATGTGTACTGGAGAGCTCAGAAATACACACTATTGTTTATGTTCTTAATAGAGTTAAAATTAGAGGCAACAACACAAAGACTCCTTTTGAGTTATGGACTGGTAAGACTCCTACTTTGAAGTACTTTAAGGTATTTGGAAGAAGATGTTACATTAAAATAGATGATGAAAATCTTAGGAAGTTTGATGCTAGATGTGATGAAGGAATTTTTCTTGGGTACTCCACTACCAGCAAAGCATATAGATGCTTCAATAAAATATTGAGGAAGATTGTTGAGAGTGCTAATGTGAAAGTTGATGAGGAAATGCACATACCTATTAAGATAAGTGAAGTTGAACCTGATGATCCCATCTATGTACAAGTACCTAGAGAGAATAAGGAAAAGGAATAAGAACAACATCAAGAAGAAATCTTGGAACCTGTTGTTAAGACTCCTAAGTATGTGTAGAAGAATCATCTAAAGGAAAAGATAATTGGAGATAAGAGTGAAGGTGTGGAGAGAAGAAGTAGATTAGTAGGTAAGGAAAATCCATGTTTACTTTCTAAAATAGAACTTAAGTTTTTGTGTGAAGCATGTGAAGATGATAGTTGGGATAGAGCTATGAAAGAAGAGTTGCGGAAAATAGAAAAGAATCAAACATTATAATTGGAACTTCCTAGACATGTGAATAAGAATTTTATTGGTTCAAATGGGTGTTCAGGAACAAGTTGAATGAAAATGGTCAAGTTATAAGAAACAAAGAAAGACTTGTATGCAAGGGATACTCATAAGTTGAAGGCATAGACTTTGAGGAGACATTTTCCATTATGGCTAGAATGAAAGCTATTAGGATGTTTTGTAATTTTCTACCCATAAGGACTTCAAAGTATATCAGATGGGTGTCAAGTCAACATTCTTGAATGGTGAATGGGAGGAAGAAGTGTACATGGAACAACCTAAAAGATTTCAGTTATCAGAAAAACTGGATATGGTCTATAAGTTGAAGAAGACATTGTATGGATTGAAGCAAGCTCCCAGAGCTTGGTATGCAAGATTGGATAGATACCTAACACAAAAAGGATTCAAAAAAAGCTCTGTTGACAACAATATTTACATCAAAATTCAAGGAAACAAAATGTTGATAGTGGTAGTATATGTTGATGATATCATATTTGGTGGAAATGAAGACATGTGTAAAATATTTCCAAAAGAAATGCAAAAATAATTTGAAATGTCCATGAGTGGTGAGTCAAATTTCTTTCTTGGTCTTCAAGTAAATCAAACTGATAAAGGGATATTCATTTCATAATCTAAGTATGTGAAAGAGTTGTTAAAGAAGTTTGGAATGGATGACTCCAAATTGGATAGTACTCCTATGGTAACTGGATGTAAGCTAAGTAAAGGTGATGAATCTACTAAAGTTGATTAGGGAAAATATAGATCTATGATTGGTGGGTTGTTGTATCTTACTAATATCAAATTGGATATTATGCATGCAGTATGCTTAGTTGCCAAATTTCAAGTAGATCCTAAAGAGGCACACGTTACAGCTATAAAGAGGATATTTAGATATCTTAAAGGTACACTAGATTATGGCTTATGGTATCCTAAGGATGATAATTTCACCTTGAGTGCTTATACCGATGTAGATTGGGCTGGTTGTATGGAATACTGAAAGAGTACCAGTGGAGGTGCTTTCTTTCTTGGTGGAAGATTGGTTTCTTGGTTGAGTAAGAAACAAGACTCAATTTTTGTATCCACTACAAAGGAGGAATATATTGTTGCAACATCCTGCTGCACACAAGTTTTGTGGATGAAGAAAACTCTGAAAGACATTGGAGTGATATGTGATGATCCTATTCCTATTTTCCATGACAACCCAAGTGCTATAAACATTTAAAATAATATGATGATGCATTCAAGAACAAAAAACATATCTATCAGATATCATTTCCTAAGAGAGAAGGTGTTGGAGAATGAAGTTAGACTAGAGCATCTGTTAATAAAGGAACGTATTGAAAATATATTCACTAAGTATCTTCCAAAGGATACTTTTGAGTATCTTAGGGAGAGGTTGGGGGTCATTGGCCCTCCAAACTAGGTGCACATGGAGGTGCATCAATCTAGTGAATTCATAGTTTCTTCATTTATCTAGAATAATGAATGAGTCTACGCCACAGGGGGAGTAGAAAATTTTCTGATTGTTGCAGTATGAGTTGAATGGGTGTACTCCTAAGGGGAAGTAATCAAAGATTTTTATCTTTACCATTCATGTCAAGGGGGAGAGAAATTCATCTAAAAAATAGTAAGAGAAGGAAGAAAAGGTGTTCTCTCAGAATATTATGTAGGTTGTTGTCTTTGATGGTTTTTCACATTGTGTGTTGCCATCAATGACAAAGGGGGATATTGTTGCTAGTGTGAGCAAGTTTATTGGTGTTGTCATTAATGTTTTCATTAATGTCAACACAATTTAGTATGTTGCAGATTGTGCATGTATACTTGAGATACTGTTGAGATGTTGTGAGTACATGGAGCTATCTTTATAATGTTGTAGATGTGCTGAAATGATGGGTTTACAACTTGTGCTTTTGAGAAAATTAATAAAGATAGAAGTTAGAGTTATGTAAGTGTTCAGAATGTGCTCTGGTACGTGCTCTATGTTTCTCCTATGTCGATCCTATGCTTTTATGGATCTGATGGGTTGTTGTTGATGATCTAATGGTGATATCTACTATTTTGTAGCTTCTAGTTTGATGGATTTTGAAAGTTGTTTTAATTGGTGTGTGAACTATTTTGACAGATTTGGCTTTTTATGGAATAGGATAATTGTTTCTACTCTGCAATCCTCTGTTGTTTTCTTCAGGTCTTGTGGATTTGGAATATGTCGTGTAATGATGTTCTTTAGGTTTTGGAAAATATTTTTGTGGCTTGGTGATCCAGAAGTTGTGTTTCAGAATTGTTGTGTGTGTTTGCATAGCCCTATTGGACTAATGGAAAGAGTTTTATGTTTGGAGGTTGTTACACTTGTTGTGGATGTATCTGAAGGAACTTGAGATGTGTTCTCATGCATGATGAATCATTTTACATCATCCACATGTTATCTTATTACTGGGAAGCATGTACTTCAATGTTCATTTATGTTTTAATTAGGTTTGGCTGACCTAGTGTTTACACTTCATCTGAAGAAATTAAAATTTAATTAAGAAAGAGTGTGGTTGATCTAAGACATTATTTTTGGTCTTGGTTAATTTTTTAATTGGTCCACTCTCATTCCTTTCCACCGCGGGTATGTTGAGGTCTAACCTAATTTGAATTTATGAAATGAAGCATATGTGGCTGACCTTGGAGAAAGTTTCGAAGGTTGAAGATGGTATAAATGCAAATCAAGATGCAAATATTTGTATGATGAAAATTAATTAAGTAAGCCACAAGTGAAGAGAAAAAGTGTGTGAAAGTAAGTTATGGCAGTAGTACTTCATTGTGTTAGATTCCTGAAGGCAGTGAGTTGAAGGTTTCTGCAATCTTCTAATCAAGGTTGTGGATGTGTGTAAATTGTTGTGATGGATATTTTGTTTTCTTTCATATCTGTAGGTAGTGAGCCTCCCTATTGGACAGTGATTCCCTTTTGTAGGTAGTGATCCTTTGTATCTAGACATTGAGTCCTCTTCTAGGCAGTGAGCCTTTGTATTTAGTTTTGATATCTCTTTATATTGTGAGTTAATCCTCACCATGGTTTTTCCTTCATTGGGATTTCCATGTAATATTTTGTGTTCATTGTGTTGATTTTGCTTCTACTATTTTTATTTCATGTTCATACTTAATAACAAAACAATGTGGTTGTGGAATTGATAAGTGTTGAAATTTTGAGTTTAAATTTGGTGACAATTGATTCACCCCCCTCTCAGTTTTCTTTCACCTTTTAACACTTATCACCAATAAAAAGGACATGATATAGAACATTGCAAGTGTCTTAAACATCTTGTGCAAGACCTCACTAATTCTAATCACATTTGAATTGGAGGTGTGAATGACAAAGGAAATAAATTTGTAGTTCCTCCTAACCAAAACTTGCTAATCTTTACCAATCCCATGCCTAACCATAATATTTCATTTGTTAAGGCTAGTGAAACTAAGCCTGATGTGATGAGTGTTGACACAGATGATGGGAATATGAGCAATAACAAAAAAAATACTATGGATGGTGATCAACAGTTCATCCTATGGATACTACTGAACAAAGTCCTATTAGTACAATGATAGGAGTTATTCAAATTGAGCCTCATAAACAACAAACTAAAATTCCTATTGATATTACTTTCTCTTCAGAAGAAACAATCAAACATGCACCTGATGGTCCTCTCTAAATAGCTAGCATAATCAATAACAGGCCCACTCCTGGAATTTTAATTAATATCGTATGTGGAGAGAATGTGATCATAGAGGAAATCTTATATGTGCATGAACTTACTCAAGATAGATATGATAAACTGAAATCATGGATTAAAACACATGATGGTTTTTCTCATTCTACGATGGGCTTGATCACACTCCCTTTACAAGTAGGACTGAAAAAATTAAATGTATCATTCTTTGTTATCTCTAATTAAGATCAATTTCATGTGAAGTTAGGCTACAAATAGCTTTGATCCATGAATATAGTCCCATTCATTGTCCATAAGTTCTTAAAGTTTTTGATTCAACAATGGAATATTCACTGAGAACCATAATGGCTTTAGACCTCCTTCCCATGGAAATTTCTCCTCATTTGAACTATTTTTGGCCTGAGCCCATGGAACCTATAAGACCCCATGAGGACTTCCTTTTTCTATCCTACCAAAAGTTCAAAGAAAAATGCATAGCCAAGCTATCCCTTGAGAATTTTCCTCCACCTATGATATAACCTTCACCCCTTGAAGAAAACAATATTGAACCTAAATTTCTTCCAACAAACCAAGACCCATCCATCAAAAATCCCTTGCCTACTTCCTACAAATGGCCAAGTGAACCAAACAAGTCATAATCTGTGTCCTAAGAAAATTTATAAGGCCAAAGAGAAAGTGATTCAACAACCTTCCATGGTTTCTTTTGTTCTTCCCTCACAAGAATAAAAGGAACATATGGTTGACAAACCCACTCCTTTACAAATGCAACTTTAAAACTATAATAAAAGAAACTAAAATGCTAGAGAGTGTAGGTGTAAATGTCATTCTATTGCTCGAAAGATGAACAACACAAAAAATAAAAATTGAACTAAGTGGCAGAAGCAATAAATGATGAGCCTCCTCCCTTACTAGAACCAATAGATCCTACGTCTCCAACACAACAAGGACTAGCACCTTCTCTTGATATTATCATTCATTCTCCTATTGTGGTTAACTTCGATGATGATGGAGAACCAAATAAAATTGATGAGAAAGTGCATAATGAGTTGAATTTGTTATTTTCCTCTTCCATGATCTTAAACAATACCAATCGTGATGATCCACTTAAATCGAGTGATGCACCATGTGTTGAACCTAGTGATTCTCCTAGTACAGTACTTGATGTTGTCCCTCTCACTTGTGATCTACATTCTACATATACTGAACAAGACTGGGATGTGCATGACCTATTGGATGGTTGACTCACATGTTCTTTACTATTTTTTTTTCTTTCCTTTTTGCTTTGCTTTTGGTTGATTGCATGTGTGTAATGTGATCCCCCGTGATGTTATGTTTGATGTTTCCTCTCTATGTGCATTCCTCTATTTGTACCTTCTAATATTTGATGTTATGTTTGATTATATTCCTCTACTAATTAAATAATTTTTAATAATTATTTAATTAATTCACTTTCTAATATTTATTCTATCCTGACCGATTAAATAAACTAATCATGTCACTAATTTCTTCCTCTTCTTCAATAGTTAAATAAATTATTATTTATTTAATTATTTTGTCATCTTTCACCTATAGTTAAATAATTACCATTAATTATTTATCTACTCATGGTCCTTTAATTCTTCCATAGTTAAATAATTATTAAAATCATTTAACTATCCCATGCCACCTCTCCTAATTAAATAGTTAATCTAAATTAATTATTTAAGGTCTAATTTCTATCTCTCCATTTAATTAAATTAATAAATTTAATTAAATGATCCTCTTTTCATTTTTTCAAATAAATAATTTGAATAAATTATTTATTTTCCACTTGTCCATTTCCTCTATTTTCAAATAAATAATTTGAATAAATTATTTATTTTCCACTTGTCAATTTCTGACATTTTCGAATAAATAATTTAAAATAAATTATTTATGCACCACTTGGTCAAAGATGCCCTATCATAATTCCCTGTCATAACATTCATTTCTGTCATAGCCATCAGGTGTCATAGCCATCGACATCATAGATTTTCCATGCATGGCATATTTTTGGTGCATCAAGTCTGGACCATTGATCTTGGCATCTTTTCTTAGACTTAATCTCAACTATCCATTTCGTAACATCCCTCTCATGAATTCCCATCCATTGATCTTGGAATATTTCTAGAAGATTAATCTCAACCGTCCATTCGAATGGTTGTCTATAAAAGTAGCCTTTCTTCTCCATTTTCAGCTTAACAGCTATTCTTCTCCAACTTTCTTGCTACCATTTGCAGGTCTTGCACAAGTATTTCAACAAATTTGAGGGCAAAGTTGCATAACAAGAAGAAGGAGAGCAAGAGAAGGAATCAACTACATTATGAGGAGTACTTTATTTTATTTGCTTTCACTTTGAAATCTCCATTTGTTTGTATTCTCTTGTTTAGATGTGGTTTAATAGTTTAGAAGTATTGGCTGTCACTTTACCTATTCTATTTGATTTTCTAACCCCATCTTACATTTGGTGAACCCGATATTTGTTTTCTTGCAGAGAAATTGGTTTGTTTTCTTGTTTGTTTTCATTGTTTTGTAGATTACAGCCAAGAATGCATACGAAATCCCGTCATCTTCATTTAAGCACAAAAGGATGGACACATCAAATATTTTAAAAAAAATTCTGAGTTTTTTAGGCCTCATTTTTAGCTTTCCAAAACATTAAATGGTTTGAAATTTCATTAAGATTTGAGAAAGTTATGGCCATTTTACTGATCATAGCTTTTTAAGATTTAGTTATTAAAATCCAAATTTTCTTTCGTTTATAATACTTTTGTTGTGTAGAATTTTGCAAAATGTTTTTTGGGTTTTGAAGCTCTATGTCTTAGCTTTCCATAGATATCTACAATTTAAATTTTTGTTTAGTTGTGATAAAGTTATCACTATTTTTAGTTTGCTATTTTCATTCAAGTTTTTTTTTTTGGTTTACTAATCTTTTGTTTGTAGTGTGTGGCTTTGGAATGGGGCTCCCAAAATTGCTTCTTTTGGAGCAACAAAAAAATTGAGCTCTTAGTTTTTAATTTTCTTTAATTCTCTTTTTCTTAGTTTAGTCTTTTTATTTTCTAGTTTAATTATTTACTAACTTTTAGTTTGGTTTTTAATCTTTTGTTCTAACTTAGTTTTTTTTGCAGCTTTCTCGTTGGTCCAAGACATTTATGAAACTACTAATTTTTGGTTTTGCAGCTCCGTTAGTCGAAGACTCATTCCTTAAACAAGGTGTTTGCAATTTCTAGTTTAGGAACACTTCCAATGGTGCATTAAAATGAACATGTGCTTGATTTTGTCTGACTATGCTTGAAGGTGGTAGGTGATTATGCTCTCACCTTGTGAAAACTAGGTGATCAGAAAACTAGACCCACCTTATTTTTTGTCAGCCTCATGACTTAATAATTGAAGTATCCTCTCCCCTTGCACTTTCGAGTGATCTTGGGTGTAAGAAAACAGTTATTATTTCTAGAAATGAGCCTACCTTAAGGGAAAAAGTACTCACCTTAAGGGATGACTCGACTGGTAACAGGCTAAAGCCAACCCACTTCCAGCTGGGATATAAAATGGGTGCTTGAGGAAAGTTCAAGTACCACGAGTGTGAATGTGTCACATGGATGGAGTAGTACTCCCATAAACCCTGTTGAGCATAACCTCTTCAGGCTGGAGTGCCACCTTATTGGTGATTAATCTCTCGCCCCATGTGTGGCCACTCGAACGGATGCCCTAACTAGACACCTTTTGTTTTAGAGGCCAACCATTTTCAGCCATTGCTTGGTATAGTGCAGGGTACAATATCATACCCGAAGATACTCACTACTGACTCCCTTGAGTAGAGATAGCAGTTCTTGGGAAGTGATGACCCAAGAATCTGAAGTTGGTGTGCCCGAATGACGTTAATGAGCCGTGGAGGGGAGCCAGTGCCACCAAACTTCTAAACTATCTGCTCTCGAGAAGGAAAGGTGTTTAGCACCAATCTGAGGTATATCGGTGGGCTATATCAAGTATAAAAACCCTTGGCCTATTAGGATTGTTCTTGTCTGATGTGTGTTTGCGTACACCAAAACATCGTGCTTGTCAAATGTTTTCTAGATTTTCAAACAATATACAAAATATTCACAAATCTAGACACAAAACCTCAACCAACTCAGACTTTTCAATAAAACATCAAAACAACAGTCTCAGCCTAGAAGTCTTATGTCAAAACCAAATCATGAAATTGCTCAAATCTCTCATTCCTTGTACACTTTAGCTTGCATCTTACCATAGGTTCATCTTTGCAAATATTTAGCTTCATCCTTAGGCTTCACAATTTGCATTTTCAATCATAAACTAAAAAATTAGGTCCTCATCTCATTTTGCATATTTTGGATTAGGTCAACCTTACCTCACTTTGCAAAATCTTGACTTTCGAAATTAGGTTATCATTGAACTTAGACATCATTATCTCCTTTAGTCATTATCTTTTTGTGAGATTCTTCCAACTCAAAAGTCTAGTTAGGAAGACTCACTTGTCATTATGTCCTTGTCCTTTAGTCCTTCAAACAAGTCCTTTGATATTCCAAAATTGAGACATAGATCAAGCATGGGGTGGTTAGGAAACCTTCTTCCAAATCATTTTATACCTTTGCATTTGCATACCTTAGACATTCAAATCATTTTAGTCCTCACCTTGCATATGTTTAAAATCCAAAATATTGTCATCATAGTCCTCATTTGGCATCTAGACTTTTCATTGGTCATTTCCTTAACCAACATTTTCACATTAGTCCTCACTATCACCTTGGCATTTGACATCCTTTATTAACAATTTATCACCTTGCATTAGTCATTTTCCTTAGGCAAACGTCATTATCACCTTGCATTGACATCCTCCAAAAGCACAAAAAAAATAAAAATTAGTGTCATAACTTGTCATCTTAGTCTTCATTGTCCATTGGCATTAGTCATTTTCTTTAGACAACATTTTCATATTGAATCCGTTATTGTCAAAAAATCCAAAAACATAGTCTTGCATTGCCATCCTTTATCTAAAAAATCCAAAAACATAGTCTTGCATTATCATCTCTTTGCATTGTCATCCTTTATCACATAAAAATTAAAAATTAAAATTAAAAACATAGACTAGTGTCATACTTGCATTTTTATCATCTTCATTTGAGCAATCCCCTTTTATGGTTGAGACTAGGCTTTAAAGACAAAGAGAACAAATGGAAAACTTTGGACAAGATTTCAATCCCAACATTGATAATTACACTTATGACACGAACCAACATTGGAATTTTTCTAACCCATTTCACAACATGAACATGCAATCTTCCATGAACATGCCATTTTCATCACAAAATCCTTCTGAACCATTCATACAAAGAGACCAAAATGGAAGAGCATATGTAGAAGACTTAAAAGTTGCAATGGAAAATCCTAATATAGCCTCCTTTGTAGAAAAATTAGTCTTACGTGACCCTCAAAGGTATCTATCCATGATTTTGGACCAAGGGGCTAAGTTACCACAAGGCTTTGACATAAATACTTTGGGGCCTCCATCTATCTACTCTCACCATCAACAGTCACTTAACATAAATCCTACCATTAATTCACAACAAACATCCACTTATCACCCTTATCCTAACCTTGACAAGGGAAACCAACTGTCCACTAGTCCATTCCAAACCTCCATGTCATATTCTGACTCTTCACCTATCAATCCCGTCCAAGTCTACATGCCTTATGAACCATCTACCAACTCATGTCAAGTCTCCACATCATACCTTATTAATCTAGTCCAAGTCCCCATGCCATATCCTAGTCCTTCACATACTAGTCCAGTCCAAGTTCCGATGTCCTATCCTAGTCCTTCATCCATTAATCATTTTCAAGTCACTCCCTCACAAGCCACATTTAGTCATGAAAATTATATCATTCTCCAAAGTCACATCCCATTGAATAAACTTGAGGATACATGTCAAAATGAAAGCCCAAAGCATGACATTATGACGTCACCTTCATGTCAGGATCAAGGTAGTCCATCCCATGACCTTATCTCAAAGTCCATTCAAGATGTCCTTCAAGACAATCATGACATCCAAAATAAACCTACCATTGACCAAGAAGTCCAAATCCATGAAAACCCCATCTTTGACCAAGACCCTACCATGGACCAAGAAATCCAAAATGATCCACTACTTGACCTTTATGCCATTCATGATCAAACACTTGAAGATGACCCTATCCAAACTCCGGGCATATCCATTTTCCAAAATGAGACACTTGCCTCCATGGGACACATAGATGATCTTACTCCAAAACAAGAGTCTTCTATGGACATATTTACAAATGATCAAGCTATAGCTGAATCTGGTAGAATCTATGACAATGACCATAAAGATAGTTTCGACATTGACTTGGAAGCAACCATAGAATCATCTGAATCTGATAGGTCAAAAAATCAGACCAAAGATATCAGTCAAAAATATGGCCAACACAACAATGAAGCTAAGACACTTTATCAACTAGGGTCATCTATCTTTGTTTGAGCAGGATTTCTTGTAGACGAAACTATTCTAGGTGACAATGTCCACATACATCATGATGGGTTAGCATCTTGCTTTCAAAACAATAAATACCCCATCGCAAATAGAATATGTTAGAGCATGCATTATCAAGGCAAAGGATTAGGCATACATGAGCAGGGCATTCAAGAACCAATACAACTTTCAAAAAATTATAGACATCAAGGTCTTGGCTATTCTTTAGTTAGTAAATCAAACGATGTCAGTGGAACCTCCTCAATATTGGGGGCAACCTTGTCAAATACAAATGTCAAAATGGAGTCCATGATTAATCCTTGTCATAAGATTGTTGCCAACACCCCATCCACCCACACCATAAACCATCATTCTCAACATCTTAAACCTTCCCTTTGGAATCAACAAAAACAAAAGTCTTACAAAGTAAAAAATCAAATGTCAAAGGCCATCAAATCAGACAAAAAGACAAGTGGACAAATGAAATTAAATGGATCCCAAAGAAAAGTGGATCAAGCAAAGAAAATATGCCAAAAGAAAAAGTTAATCAAAATGTGGAGCCACAAGACAAAAGGACTCCCACATATAACAAATGTCCACCTCCTTCAAAATGGTCATCAAACAAGGCATCTAAGAGTGTTGGTTCCAAACGTCATCCCAATCAAAATTTCAAAATTTGTCATCCACCATCCCAAGTTTGGAAAATAAAAAGTGATTCATCCAAATGCCCAAACAACCTTTCCATGTCTACCATCATTTGTCGTAATCCTACATCTCGCCTAAAGTCCAAAAATCTCACATCACAAATCTATCACATCATGGCAACAACTCTTTATTACAAGGACTCTCATGGCACTCTATTGCGATGTGCATATTTTGATAAGACCAACTCTAGTATTAGAAAGGATCACAATGACATCAATCAGTTGTATACAAGTGCTATGATCTTGACAAGACAACTTCTTCAGCAAGGTCAGTATTGGCATATCATGGCAGTAGTTTCTACATTGACACCGTCAGTGGAATCAGAACAGTCAGTGGTCATCTAAAGCATCTAGGCTATCTGCAAAATCAAAAATACAAAAGAATTAAAAAAATCAAAAAAATTGTCACCTTGATGAAAACCTGGCAAACAGGCGTCCATGTGACATCAAAAAAATAAAAGTCAAGCAAATAGTAAAGAGAAAAATTTCGTCCAATGGTGAAAACCTGGCAAACAGGTGCCCTGGATAAGTACCATGATGAAAACTTGGCAAACAGGCATCATGTGTAAAATAAATCATCGATGTGTACTTTTACACTTGGGGGCAAGTCGTCTCATTTTCCCATGCTTTCCTCATGACATTTACACCCATCCATTTCATCCATATCATTCCCCCACCCATTTTCCCAGCTACCTTGGTCTTGACATAAAATATGAAAACATAAATCATGCTGAGGGGAAAAATCTTGACATCTCAATCCTTTGGTCACAAACTATGCATGCAACATCATGTCATTGTCATCATAACCTCATTATCCCTATGTGACATAGTCCTTGAAGATCATATGCCAATTCCTCTAGTCGCATGTCTCCTACCAAGGCCACAAATCGGTCTTTCATGTCTATCACTTATCTTGGTTTTCCCTTGTCAATTGTCTAAGGATACTCCATCATCCAATTTAGTCGTGAACACAAGTCATTCCAAATGCAATGAGTCTAATCCATACAAGCACATTATCCAAAACATTACTTGACTGCATTCTTGGTCCAACTGTAGACCTCCATGCTTTCATCACATTATCATCATTTTCCTCACGTTGTTTCGGGATGCATCCTTCCCATGTCAAACAACGTTGTCATCACCCGTCAATTGGTATTTAGCTTGACTAGGGGCATAATCCTATTTGTCCTTGGATTCTCATGTGTAGGCATCATTCATATGCATTTGTCATGATCTTCTTAAATGTCAAAATCCAAAAAAATCATAAAATGACAAAAAGACCAAAAACATCACAAAAAGTCCTAAAAGAAAAAGACTTAAATATTGGAAAACATCCTAAAAAAATAAAAAGACCTAGAAATCAGAAAATGTCCTAAAAAAGACCTAAATATCAGAAAATGGCCTTAAAAAAAGACCTAAAAAACAAGAAAATGTCCTAAAAAAAGACCTAAAAATTAGAAAATGCCCTGAAAAAAGACCTAAAAATTAGAAAATGTCCCAAGAAAAGACATAAAAATCAGAAAATGTCATGAAAAAGACCTAAAAACTAGAAAATGTCCCTAAAAAGGACCTAAAAATGAAAAAAAAGTCCTGAAAAAAGACCTAAAAATTAGAAAATGTCCTAAAAAAAGACCTAAAAATCAGAAAATGTCTTGAAAAAGGACCTAAAAATCAGAAAATGTCCTAAAAAAGACCTAAAAACTAGAAAATGTCCTAAAAAAAGACCTAAAAATCAAAAAATGTCCTGAAAAAAGACCTAAAAGTCAGAAAATGTCCTGAAAAAAGACCTAAAAACTAGAAAATGTCCTAAAAAAGACCTAAAAATCAGAAAATGTCCTAAAAAAGACCTAAAAATCGAAAAACGTCTTCAAAAAAGACCTAAAAATTGAAAAATGTCCTGAAGAAAACACAAACTTCCAAAATGGAATCATATTAGTCAACATAGTCACGTCAATTCAAGTCTTGATTAGTCTTTGTCATTGTCGAACTACGTTGTCTCTGCACATTTGCTATGTAGGCAAGGCTCATCTTCGAGCCCCCGAGACATTAGGTCAGTCCTATTAGGTTTGTCAAAATAAATCATGACTCAATATTTCGTCAACAAGACAAAGTCTTTGGTCGTGTCGAACTATGAGGTCTCTGAGTGCATGACGTAGGCAAGGCCATCTGTCGATGAGCCCCCGAGGCCGCACTAGGTCAGTCCATTAGGGTTCATTGCACAATTTTTGCACAAACATGAAATAGTCTTTAAACTTGAATGAACAATCTACCCAAGTGAACTTCGACAATCTATCAGTGGAACATGACAATCATCTTGGCATATCAAAATCAGTCAATCTCAGTCAAACTTAGTCAAGCTAGTCAAATCTTGCTTACTCTTCAGATGTGTCCTTCTAAAGGGTAGCCCATCATTTAATCATTCCCTAGGATGTGTCCTTCCTAGGCATCATCATCGTCATCCGACATTTTGAGCAATCCTCTTGACATTTAGGAACCACTCTTGACATCAATGTTCTTTCAGATGTGTCCTTCTGAAGAACAACCCCCATCATTTATGCCTTAGGATGTGTCCTTCCTAGGCATTGTCACTGTCACCTAGAATTTTGAGGGATCCTCTCGACTTTTGGGGGTTTCTCCTCTTGACATCAACATTATTCAGGATGTGTCCTTCCTAAATTTGGCAATCTTCGACACTTGTCATCTTGGAATCATCAAAACCTTGACACCCTAGCATCTCGACATCAAACCAGACATCTTGACATTCAAACACTTGGCACTTGTCTGTTGATTTTTCATCATGTTACTAGTTTTTTAGTGAGATCTCGACAACATGATTTAGAGCAGCAGCGACGTATCATGAGGTTTGTTTTGTCTTTTGACACTCATGTTACTAGTTTCTCAATGATGTCCTAACTCTGGTATTTAGAAAAGAAATGATGTATCATGATGATGGATTTGGCTTTATTTTTTCCTTTTTGGTAATCATGTTGCTAGTTTCTCGAGGATGTCCTGGAAATAGGATTTAGAGAAGCAACGACGTTTCATGATTTGTCTTTCTTGTCTTTTTCTGCTTGTGGTTGGTTATTCCAAAAAGACTAGGGCAAATGTGCCTTTTTGTATGATTCATGATCATCCTTGTCTGCAACTGCTTATCTCACGTGATGGTACAACCTTTCACAGCTTGGTCTACATCATATCATCGTGTTTGTTGGCCATTACAATAATTTTCCCAATGATGATAAATATAAAAATGTAAGTATGAAAGCTGGTTCCTCTATCTTTTTTTTCATCTAGCTTTCCATCTTCATCCTCCCTTCTCTTCCATGCTAATATCCATCCCCTTCCAAGCTAACATTTCTTCTATCTTTCATCCTCTAGTCTTCTCATCAATTTCGAGAGCACACTCATGTTCTTGAACCCGTTTGTCCTCTCGAGGGGGCATACCGTAACCCTCGTCATTCTTCCTCATCTTATTTTGCATCGGGGCATGACTTTAACTTATTTTTCTTTGTCACAATGCGACAGGCTGCATTATGACAAAGAGGGGCAAAATGTAGACACATAAAAATGTCATAAGCCTTCGAGTGTCATTTTTGTTCATCCTCATCCTTCGATAATAATTTTAGTTATTCAATTATGTTTGATTATATTCCTCTACTAATTAAATAATTTTTAATAATTATTTAATTAATTCACTTTCTAATATTTATTCTATCCTGACCGATTAAATAAACTAATCATGTCACTAATTTCTTCCTCTTCTTCAATAGTTAAATAAATTATTATTTATTTAATTATTTTGTCATCTTTCACCTATAGTTAAATAATTACCATTAATTATTTATCTACTCATGGTCCTTTAATTCTTCCATAGTTAAATAATTATTAAAATCATTTAACTATCCCATGCCACCTCTCCTAATTAAATAGTTAATCTAAATTAATTATTTAAGGTCTAATTTCTATCTCTCCATTTAATTAAATTAATAAATTTAATTAAATGATCCTCTTTTCATTTTTTCAAATAAATAATTTGAATAAATTATTTATTTTCCACTTGTCAATTTCCAACATTTTTGAATAAATAATTTAAAATAAATTATTTATGCACCATAGTCGAAGATGCCCTATCATAATTCCCTGTCATAACATTCATTTCTGTCATAGCCTGCATGTCTGTCATAGTTGTCAGGTGTCATAGCCGTTGATGTCATAGATTTTCCATGCATGGCATATTTTTGGTGCATCAAGTCTGGACCATTGATCTTGGCATCTTTTCTGAGACTTAATCTCAACCATCCATTTCGTAACATCCCTCTCATGAATTCCCATCCATTGATCTTGGAATCTTTCTAGAAGATTAATCTCAACCGTCCATTCGAATGGTTGTCTATAAAGCAACCTTTCTTCTCCAACTTTCTTGCTACCATTTGCAGGTCTTGCACAAGTATTTCAACAAATCTAAGGGAAAAGTTGCATAACAAGAAGGAGAGCAAGAGAAGGAATCAACTACAATATGGGGAGTATTTTATTTTATTTGCTTTCACTTTGAAATCTCCATTTGTTTGTATTCTCTTGTTTAGATGTGGTTTAATGGTTTAGAAGTGTTGGTTGTCACTTTACCTATTCTATTTGATTTTCTAACCCCATCTTACACCTGGAATTGGTCCATAACACATTGGATGGCCAGTTAGAGCTTGATCTATTGCATTTTTATTTTCTTTTTCCTTTTTTCCTTTTTCCTTTTCTATCTTTGATGGTGTATGTTTGTGATCTGGTTATGGCTTCATATATCATCCGCAAGTGTGTTCCTTTGTGCTCATGTTGGTTTGTCATAGGATCTTGATCCTAGGGGATTTTCCACCCTCTTTATTGTTTCCATCCTATCTTACTAGCATTGGTAATTTGAATCCCTCTTGATTGTGTGGTTGGCTACTTTAGTGTGAGTTTGAAGCGAGTTCACCCTCTCACTAAAGTGGGGGTTAAATGTAGTGTAGGAAAATGCATACCCTTTCATTTTCACACTTGTTTGGGTACACCTTATTTTTTTTATCCTTGTTTATGTCCTAATTGGTCCTATTTTATATTCACTATCCTAATGAACTATATCTTTTTGTGATTCTGGCTGTGTCCCTAATTTTTGGGTCAGGATTAAGATGCCACCTAGGGTGTCTTTGTCCCCCAAAGGTCTTGGGACCCTGATTTCAAGTGCACCTTAAATGGGCCCCTTTTTGGAGTCTGTTCCTTGACCTAGGGTGTCTTAGTTCCCTTTAGGGTATTTTTAAGATTTAATTTCAAATCGAAGTAGGATTTAGCCTCCTTTAATTAATGAATTCATATGTCAGCTTGTTGTAGTGTAATTTTAAGATATTAAGCATGGATAAGTATAAATAGAAGGTTCCTTCTCTTATTTTCTCATAAAAAGATATCTAAGCACTCCAATCATTCAAGCATTCAAAAGCAATCCATCAAGCATTTGGAGCCATGATCAAGATTCAAGCATCATATCAAGGATATTCTTGCATCATGCGTGTTTTTGAGCTACCATTTATGATGTAGGGTTTTGATTCAAGTAAACAATTAAATTCCATATCTATCAAGCATTCATTTGATTTAAGATCCACATTCAAGTTAGTCATTTCACACAAGTTTACATATTTCATAATAAGGGTTTGGTGAGTTGTAACATTGTATGTTGTTCATTCATTAGTTTCCTTGATTATTCTATTTCATTTCAAGGTTTAATTACCAACAAAGGGGTTTTACCAAGGAAAAACCCCATTTACTAACAATCAACAAGTTTTTCTACCCTTGAGTTTGTGATTGGGTATGTGCAAGATCATGATGGGCCAAAAAGTGGTGATATGATGGGTATGTGGCTCCCTACTTTTTTTTACCCAAAATTGATAAAATGAAAAGGGTTTTTAAAGGAGATTCTTAGCTTTCCACCTATATAAATTATGCTTTACCTTGAATTTCATAAATAATTATTATTCATTTTCGATTTGAATTACAACTAAAGTCTTGATTGATAGGATGACTGAAAAAATATATAGCTTTCAAATGCTATCACAATTTTTGAATCTAAAACATATGTCACATTCTATGCTTTGCATACTATAAGATTAAAAAAAAACTAATTAAGTTTTGACCAAGTTAAGTTGGTCAGGCATACGAGTTTTTTTTTCAAGTTGTAATAAAAATTCATAATTAATTATTTACTTGGAAAAAAATTACAAAAAATATATGCATCACATTGAGACATGAGTCCTCTACTTATATCTAAAATATTATAAAAGAATATTATCATTTTATTATGGTTAGGGTGGTCAGACAGACACCTACTTCTTATTTTTCCCCTAAAATTTAAGTACTACTCCATTGAAATTTCAAATTTTCATCAAAGAGTTTTCTTTTTTTAAATAAAGCTGGTAGTTTAGAAACTACATTCAATTTGTTATAGATTCTATTCTTACATATTTTTGAAATAATATAGATAACTTATTCAAAATTTTATGTCAAGTTTCCTAACTCTATTTTTTCTAAATCTTTTGCCACTTAAGGACCTGTTTTTACCATGATGATCTTGCACATACCCGATTGTAGATTTAAGTTGAAGACTTGAAGGTCATTTGAAGTGCAAAGTTGCAAAGTTTCATTGCAATGTTTTCATCTTCATGGAAAATCACCTATAGGAAAAATCTGGAAGTTTCAGGACTTGAGATCCAATAAGAAGGAAATGTAGAAATTGAGCGCCAGGACCACATTCGGAGATTTAAGAAATTCAAAATAGGACTAAGTCACCACCTAGGTTGTCTTAGTCCTCTCAAATTTATTTTAAAGAATTTATTTCAGATCTGGTTTTGACATCTAAAGATTTCGTATCTACTCAAAAAAAATAGCAACAGGACTAAGACAACAGTAAGTGTCTTAGTCCTCTATAACACATTTTGAAAGTATTTTTGCATTTCCAGAATCCTTTTCATGTTTCTAGACTTCCCAAGCACACACATCCTAACTTCCTATTGCATGATTTCATCATTTAACTTGCATTACTAGGTTTTTTAATTAAAGTATCTTTTCCAAGCAATTGCTTAGTGGTGAACCCATCAAGGCTTAAAGAATCCCCTCCTAGGTCTTGCTTGTTGAGAATTGACTCACCCTTTGGGTTGATATTCAATCCAATTTGGGATAATAAGACATTATAGAGTGACCAAGAGAAAATAGGGGTGGGTACTCCCACTTCCCATTTTCCCTTTGGTTCCACAACTATATTATCTTGTTGCTTTATGTTGATGGCATGCCTGTTGATGGGTGTAACATGCAACATATTAATGAAATTAAGCATAAATCAACAAATTCATTTGCTATGAAGGATTTGGGTGCAACAAAACAAATCTTGGGTATGAGGATCACATGGGACAAGACAAACATAAATTTATTTTTGTCTCAAAGTGAGTATGTAGAGAAGGTTTTGAAAAGGTTTTACATCTAGAATGAAAAAGAAATTAGTACACCTTTTCCTAGTCATTTTAAGTTGACTAAGGAGATGTGTCCAAAGAGACAAGAGGAGGAAGACAACCTGTCTAAGATACCATATGCATCAGTTGTTGGTAGCTTGATGTATTCAATGGTATGCACAAGGCCAGATATTGCACATGTAGTGGGAGTTGTGAGTAGGTATATGATCAATCTGAGAAGGGGACATTGGAATGCAGTAAAATGGATTCTTTGATATTTGAGAGGTACTACTTCAAAGAAACTATGCTTTGGAGGAAAAAATTATACCCTAAAAGGATATGTTGACTCTAATTTGGTGGGTGATATTGATAGAAAGAGGAGTACTACAGAGTAAGCTTTTACTGTAGGAGGTACTACATTCAATTGGATTTCAAGACTACAAAAGGTTGTTGCACTTTCAACTATTGAAGTTGAGTATGTTGTTGGTATGGAAGCTAGCAAGGAGATAATATGTGTGGCAATGGAAATTGTACTCCCTTCTTGGAGATAGTATAATTCCTTGCCTAATTTGGACCTATTTTTGTACCCTTGAACTAATTACCCTTTAAATCATCATTAATAGGCCCCTAAGACCCATTATTTTGGGTCTCAAAGCTTACTTCAGCTAAAAACCCAACAAAATCATCTAAAACATAAAAAAATCTGAAAACGCACCCCAAAAATCTAGGGTGGGACTTATTTTCCACCTTCGGCGAATGAGTCCCCCTAGGTAGGACCCATTTGCTACAATGGGAAAATGAGTCCCATTTGGGGATTTTTTGGGTTTTGAGTGGAAAAATAACCTTTTTAATTCAAAATTTTGGTTGATGTCAGCTTTTGAGATCTAAATAATGGTAAATTAGGTGTTAATGCCTATATAAGCAAGTTTCTAAGTCATTATTTCATCTAACAAAGCACTTTCAAGAGCAATTTCAAGATTCAAGCATTCAAAGTCTTGAAGCATTTTTTGACAAGAGCATTCAAGTTTTGAAAGCAAGCAAAGTTGAAGTCTTGGACCAGTATTAATTTTTTTTTGCAAGTCTTCAATTTCACTTTCATTCAAGATCTAGCATTGTCAAGTGTTGATCATGGTTGTCTATGGTGAATCATGATGGATTCTAGTTTCGGGAGATGCAACTAGCCATCAAGCCAAGCCTAATGACTTGTTTCCTAAGTGATTCCATCTTGCATTATCACTTTACATTTAGCCTAAGGAAGGTACAAGCATTATTGAGGCTAATTTGGGTGATTAGAGATATCTCAAAGTGAGTCATCCATTGTCATATTCTATTCATGCATCTCATTCTTGTACTTTACAATAGGGTTGCATTGCATTTTAGATTTCCTAATCTTAGACACACTTAAGGTTAGTTTTACATTCCTAATTACATGCACATTTCATTGTTTCTATTAGGGTTTAATTACAAAACTAGGGGTTTGACCGAGGAAAACCCCCATAAGCAAATCAAGTCTATATTCTTTTTTGCAGGTATTTTTACATATTCGGATTCAAAAATAAATTTGGAAGAAAAGAGCAGGTGTTGAAGTGCATATTTGAACTTTGAATTCCCAAAAAATCAAAATGGGACTGATTCGCCAAAAGTGGCGAATGAGTCCCACTATAGGTGTTTTTCAAGATTTTTGCAGATTCAGATACCCTTTTTCCAGAAACCTATTCCTATATAGAAACCCTGATCTAGGACTGATTCACCCAAATTGGAAAATGAGTCCCAGTAGGTCAAAAATTTAGATTTTTTAGTATTCCATAATCCATTCAAATCTGCTTTAGATTTCCAGGTGCACACATTCCATCCTAAAGCTTGTTATTTTGTTTTTCATACTTTTCTATATGATTTTTTAAATCATTGCTTCATACTAGGGTTTAGTATTACATCTTACATTGCATTTGTCTTTCCAAGCTCTATCTTGGTGGTGAACCCCTCATTAGTTTACAGTCAGCCCCTAGGAAAACCCTATTGTAAGATCTCTTTCCCCTTTGCATTGAGATCTCTAGGATTTCTCTTCAATGAAATAATTAGAAATTGGGTGTGCTCTATGTCCTAAACCATACGATAGAATCCAACACCATTTTCCATTGCTTCAATTTGGTTACAACTTTTTTTGGAGGAATTGGGACAACAACAAGAAGATAGCCCTTTGTACACTAATAGTAAAAGTGCCATTCATCTTGCTAAGAATTCAACTCTGCATTCAAAAACTAAGCACATATAGCTCATATACATGTTCATCTAGTTAGTTTTGGAGGATGGATAGTTGAAGATGGAGAAAATTCACACAAGTGAGAATCCTGCAGATATATTCACAAGCCAGTTACATGGGAGAAAAAATTTCCTCATCAATTTTTGTTGGTCTTCACGGCTGATAATGGTGGATATAAGAAACCGCCTAGACCTATAATCTAGTGGGAGCTACAAGTACAACGGTGTCATCTAGGATCAATCTCCAACTAGGAGATTGTTTGGTATGGAGTCTTATCAGTCTCCAAGTCAAAGATTGTTGGTATATGATGACTAATCATTCAATTACTATACACATGTAACTATATCATTGTCGATGTTAAGGGGCGGCAGTCTCCAACAACAAGGGTTCAAGTGTGCAACCATCAATTTTTTTCTCGTTAACATGTCAAGGTTTTCTCGCTAACATGTCAAGGTTTTCCCGTTAACATGTCAAATGAAAAAATATGACTTTCTAAAACCCTAATTTCAGAAGCTTCCAAAAATCTTGTTATAAACAGTTGGGATGTAAGTTGCGGTGTGTGTGATTTGGGAGATTGCAATTATTTTTGCACTCGATAATAAAATTATTGGCTGGCTGAGTTTTTGTGGATGTAGCCCATATTGGGTGAACCAGGTTAAAATTTTGTGTTGATCGCTTTTGTGTTATTCTTCATTGTTATTTCTAGGTTATTTAATCTGAATATAATTGTTAATATTTATTGCTCCAATATTCCTGAACCCTAACACTTCAAATGCAATAATGAAAATTTTGTCTCCAAGCTCCCTTCAATACTCTTCAAACCTAAAACCTACACATTCAAAGAGAGGGAAAATGTTGGGCTATTTAGGGGCTTACCTTAGTCAAACCCCATGTAAGTGTTTCCACTTTAACAATGACAATGTCAATGCTAAAATGATGATGGATGGGAAGGAATGATGAAATCACAATGTGCTACAACTCACTACCCTTCAATGGCGTATTTGAAGGACTTGAGTCATACAAATGACCTCAAGGTTTTGGATCTTTCTTTCTTGAATGCTTGAATACTTGAGCTCTTGAATTTTTGAATGCTTTGGATACCTATGATAGTGCTAGCCTTCACAAAAACAATGATAACATGAAGATACATAAACTCACATAGAATTTGACCGAATGTTGGGATCTTGAATTGTTGCAATAAAGCTCTGAAATTCTACTCTTGGCAATATTTTTTTCTTTATGAATGCTTGTTAAATTTTAAATGATGCAATAATTAGGTATCTATAGGTATTTCACTAATTTCCTAAGAATTAAATCATGTTATCCAACATTTGTAATTTTAATTTTTCATGTTAAAATGGCCACTCTAACATATCCAAAATAGGTCCTCAAAAAAATAGAGGGACCCATATGCCCTAGGGTAAATGAATCCTAGCCCTATTCTCCAAGATATTAAGTGTTAGGTGTAGAATATTAATTGGATGCATTTGTTCAATGCTTGAAATTTCTCAAAAAATGTTACAAATGGGCTATAGAATGCATAATTCAGAAAATTAGGGAGCCAATTAAGGTTAATAATTTAGGGGGAGAAAAACATAGTGTGAAATTATTAGGGATGATAATTTATGATACTTTATTTAGCCCCCACTTTAGTGAGAGCATGAACTTCCACTCAGACTCACTCTAAAGTAGCAAATTATCTATGTCAAGAGGGGTTTGATTGTCCAAATGTTGAAGAGATAGGATGACTAAGGATCTAGGGAGGTGATCAAGCCCCCAAGATCTAAGATCTGATGGAAAACCAACATAAGCACAAAAGAACACACATGCATGATATGCAACAAGGCAACATAAAAAAACATTAATGTCACCATGAAATGCAAAAGTAGGGTATGGACTAACAAATTATGTTATGATAGGATTTACACCAAAGGAATTCATGACTCACACCATAGAAAAGTTTGATATTTTCTAGGTGAATCTTAAACAAGAAGGCACACAGGCTAGTGAAGTCCAATATTCACTAGGTGAGCCACAAGATAAGGTAGTAAAATGAGAAACACACTAGGTATGTACCCATGCCAACCATACCAAGAGTTATACTCCCTGATAACTCTGATAAGGTGCTACAAAATTATCAAAATGCTATGCCAATGCAACACTAAGTTCAATGCCTATGAAAAAAGTGAAGCAAAAATTCCAATGTCAATGCACCAACAATTATGACGTTTGTGAACAATGTGGAGTAAATAATGGAAATGTATGCCCCCACCTTAAAGAAATTGCAAAACACCATGTTGTGAGAAATTACTCTAAGGAAGAAAAATGGTAAATGAGATTTGATAAAAGGCCATGAGAGATTATTTGGAAAGCCCGATGCCAAAGATATGTTTCCAAATAAAGCTACATTGTGATAAGGGGTTTCCCCCAAATGTAATGCAATGACAACATAGAATATGAACAAACAAGGGATCCATATATCTAAGGTGTTAAATAGAATTTTGTCTTCACTAGAGTTTTAGGACCTAGGGAAACAATCTTCTATACTTCACTTTCAAGGATGACCCTAGAGATCTCAATCCAATAAAGAATGGAGAGAGATATCTGATAATAAGGTATCCTAGGATATGATTTCAGATTACAAGAGGGGTTCACCACCAAGTTTAAACTTGGAAAAGAAAATTACATGCAAGATGAGATGCAAAACCCAGTTTGATGCAATGCTTTACTAATTGACCTAGAAATGCAAATGAATCAAAACATAAAGTTGTAAACTGAAAGTGTACACCTAGAATTTGGGGAGAGATGGAATGGAGCTTTGAAATCCTGAAATTGCTACTTTTTAGGCCTGGTGGAACTCATTCAACATTATGTGTGAATCAATCCTAGATTTGGGTTTTTGTATAGGAATAGGTTGAACTCTAAAAAGGTATCCGAAACTGCAAAAATCTCCAAATTGACCCAAAATGGGACTCATTCTCCAATCTTGGTGAATGCTTCCACTTAGGGTTTTCTAAAACTTGAAGGTCTAAATATGGTCTTTAATGTTTGCTCTTCCTGTTCCTCTTGATTTTTGGATCTAAAACTGCCAATTTCAGGCCTGTAGGTGACTTTTTGTGAAGATTATGGCCTTGAAAATGGGGAGAAAACTACAAAAACCTTGTAACCTATTCCTCAATGATCTTCAAGTCTTCAAAGCTCTTAGATTTGCATCACACAAAGAGAGAGAGAAAATGTTGGTTGTTAGGGAATAGGGGTTTGCATAATGAAGCATGAACATGAAGTAATGCAATTAGAACCTTGCCATGATGATGGAGCTTGAATTTTTGCAACAATTGATGTAGATTATGCCCTTGAATGCCTTAAAATTGATCCTGAATGTTATCTTGATGATCTTGTGAAGACTTGAAATGCTTAACTCTTGAATGCTTAGCTTGATGACATGAATGTATGATGTTGCTTCGATGAAATGAGGATTTTAAAGCTTGTTTATATAGGAAATGCACTCACATGACCATTCATTTGATCCCCAAGACCGTCATTGAAGAGATTTGAATTAAAAACCCAATTTTTCCTACTTAAACCTTGAAAATAGCCCAAATGGGACTCATTTGCCCAAAGTGGCGAATGGATCCCACATGGGCTATTATGCCAGCTAGAATGTCAGGGAGTGGAGAATTTAAGCTTTATTTTGATATAGTTAAGTTTTTTATTAGATTATGCCTTGGGATACAAAATATATGGTCATAGGGGCCTATTAATGATGATGTAAAGGTCATAAATGTAAGAGGGCCCAAAATCCAATGTGAAAGTGTAAATAAATATACTTTACAACACTAAATTAATGAAAAATTGAGTCTATTTAGCTTAGAATGGCCCTAAATACCATGTGAATGTGTAGAACACATTACAACATTAGATTAGGTCCACTTGATTTACAAGCCTCCCAAATTTAATTTGAAGATGCAAATAAATAAATTTTACAACATTAAATTAGGGAAAAGTTAAGTTAATTTAGCTTAAAAGGGGCCCAAGAGCTAATGTGGATGTGTAAAACACCTCACAACAATAGACCAAGGTGACATTAAGTCCAATTTGTCATTAATTATCCCTTACCTAATTAAGGACACCTTTTTCGACACTACATTTAGTCCCAAATTTAGTGAGAGGATGAACTTGCTTCAAACTTACACTAAAGTAGATATTCAAGAGGGGTCCCATCATACCAATGCGGATGATAAATGATGAAAAAGATCAGAGGAGGTGGTCAAGCCCCTAGGATCCAAGATCCTAAATCCAACTAACATAAACACAAAAAGGACACGTACAAAGGTGTATAATATGCAACAAAACAAGATACGTGATCATGTAATGTCAAACACATAAAGAATAAAGAAAAGAATAAGATAGGTGGATCCAACTTCAAAAATGTGCTCACTCTAGGGCTACAAAACTTCAAGTCATCTATGAAGTGAGTTATCCCAACGAAGTGGTTTAGTGAGAAATTCATGCTAGTGTGTTGGCTTCCCACTGTATAATGAGAAAGTCATGCCAGTGTTTCAGCTTCCCATTATACAAACCATACCAAAGTTATCCTCCTAATGAGTTTGATAAGGCACCAGAATGAAAATTATTTTGTAAATGCTTTTGAATCTCATGTAAAAATTTGTTAAAGAGGATTTTTATTTTTTCTTGTAAGGTCTTCTTCTTAGGGAGCATTGTGCCTAATGTCTCCAAGAGAGGACAAGTCAAAAGTGTCGTATCGTCACCCATGGGATGCCTCTTTCACATCATGCCATATTAGTAATCATACTCTTAGATGGCATAAAACCCAATGATGTGAGCAAGAAGAGGACACATCACAAGAAAAAATTTAAATCATGCCATGAAAGTTTTCCAAAAGATATCGATTATTTATGCTCCCACTTTAAAGTGGTTGCTACACCATCACTGTGAACAATTTCTTTAAACTAGCCAATGATAAATGATAACATGAAATAATACATGAGAGATAAATTGGAAAGACCTATGCCAAGTCATATGTTTCCAAATGAAGCTACATTATGAATAATTATGTCACATGCGAGTCAACTTAAGGCATGTTGTCCAAATCCTAATCTTGCTCTTATCTATACATGAAAGGTGGTCAACTAGGCAAAATAGACAATGACAAGTGGCATACGAGGAGAAGGCTAACTAACCCCCTTGCCCCCACTTAGTTTAGGATAAGGGTGAGCCTAGACTAGATGATGATATGTTGCCCCTTGTGATGAATGTAAAATATGCAATAGTGAGTATACTATGATCCTACAACTATTACATGGAAAGGAGCATAAACTAATGTTATTTATTTTGATAAGTAAAAAAAGTTTATACTTGATACATATTTAATGAGATATCCACTAGTTTAAGATGTACCAAGGTTAAAGCTTTCTTGGAAGAATCTTTTGTGGTAGTGTTGACATTGAATGAAGGCTTTTGTTTTGAGGGACAATAACCAAGATAATTCATCGTTTCTTGCATTCTAGGATCTATAGGGACATGTATACCTTGTTCTATAGTACCACTTCCTTTCCCAAGTTGATTCATTAAGTCCTTTGGGTTTAAGGTTAGCCTTGATTGTATACACTTTGTTATATATGTGAGCAATGTCATTGTAAATCAGTAGGTGTGAAATGTTATCATTATCGAGTTTCATTTTAGATGGTTCTAAGATGAGCACAAGTTTCTGTTGAACTTGTGGTTGTTGTGAGGGTGGGTGAAGAATTAAATGATTCTTAAGATGTCCCATGGGGTATGTAGGAGGTCCATTTAAGGGGGATCTAATGGAAACTTGCAGATTCATAACCTCAGTGGTCTTGGTCTGGTGTATCTCTAATAGAGGGCAATATAGAATCACCTTTCTACCATCACCTAAGGAATCCACATTATTGGTCACGTCCACAAAAGGATATAAAATTCATGAAAAATCCTAACCTAGGAATTGGGCATTCCAGTAGGTGACTAACATCTTCTTATGGTCGTTCATTTACATTGTCAAACCATGAAATGTATACTTGAAATGGAGCGGCACTGTATGTGCACTAAGAACCAGTTTTAGTCACAATTTACCAGAAATAAATGCGTGAAAGGAATTCTACTTATGTTACAGGAATGTAATGTAAAGCTTTCTTAATTTAAGCATAACTTAATCAAAGCAGACATCATGACAACTATTACTAAGAAACAAACTATGAACTGGCCTTATGCTACAGGAACAAACACAGGGATGGATTCCCAATGCCGCAGGAACAATATAAGACAGAGTTTGCACTGAAGCTTTCCAGAATGAAATCTAACTTATTATCAACAAAAGATAAACAACTAACTAACTATAGATACTCACTAAGTGGGCCCCATTAGCAAGCATCAACTAGTTATACAAGAATAGAACTCAAAACTTCATCAGCTTTTATTCATAAACTTGAAACCATATACATTGTTCTACTTATAAGAAAACTAACACAAAACACTCCTTATTATCATACTAACTTTTACATGCTATGTTGGTCACTCACGTAGGAGGAGAACTTATTTATATTAGAAAAGCAACTAACTAACTCAAACAGAGAAAGACATGGACATAAATGTGTCCTGAAACAGAGGAACAAACTTCTCATAAATAAAAGCATATCCATTCAACACGATCTAGAGAGAATTTAGCATTCCACTCTTCCTAGATTAATGATCATTTAAGTTTCTTACCAATGACCCGGTCAGAGAGTTTTCGCTAGAACAACTTCCTCGATGTCATGCTGTAAATGGACTTTACTGCAGGGCTGAGATCTGTTGCACTTGACTCGTTCATGCTTCCTTCAACAACCTACTATACACAAGGTGACAAAAGCGAAAGGAAACATGCATGGAAACAACATGATACATTCATTAATCACATATTAAATCTATTTCATTATTCAAAACCATATGCATTATATCAATCATTCAGAAGGTCAAACAGGGTAATTGATAAGACACATAGAGATGTTAAGTTGTAGGAATATAGGAATGTATTGCTACAAGACACTACCCATTTTTAGATAAAAAGTCTTTAATCACATAGTCAAAACATCCATTAGCAATAAGAGTAGGGATATTAAAAATACATCATAATACTCAAATTATGTGCATATTTCAAGCTCATCATTTGCCCCCTACTTAACCTAGTGATGGTATGCCAGCATTAAGCTTCCTGGTTGTTTCTCTGAAATCTGTAGGAGCGGTATGGGTCTAGACTGAAGTTCCAAATTTATAGTAGAAACCTCTGAAATGTTGCCATCTTTCATATCTGATGGTTTCTTTATCCTTATTAACATCTATACCTCGATAGGGATAAAGTGGCCACATTAAAACCGAAGGTTAAAATGTTATTGGCAACCATAACTCAAATCTCTTTTAAAGACCAAGTTGTATGTACTTTTCTGTCCTTCCAAGGGCTGCTTTAAAATTCAGGGGGCTATGTGGCTCAAATCTCCTCAGCCCAACAGTCAATTTCTCCCATCTCTTTTCAATTCTGGAAGAGGAAAGCTTCTAAAATAGATATGGTTGGCTTTTGAATTCTTCATACACTTGCTTTTTGATATAAAATATTTTTATTCTTTGTGTTTGATCATTGAACCCATATGCAACAGTAAGCCATGTTTTCAGCATTGTGTAAGGATCTGAGCTTTCTGGTCGTAGTGGGATAGGCTCATCCCTTTCAGCCTCTTCATAGGCTTCCAATTGTCTACCATAATTAGTTTCATTGGCTGCCCATGACATGAGTGACCTTAAATGAATATCACCAATATAAAAAAGTGGATTCCACTCTATTTCAGAGGGAATTATCAATCCATGCAAATAAAATTCACATAAAGAATTCTTCAGCCAGCTAGGGGCTAGTTGGTATGCATCATAAAATTCTTTGGCTGTATGAATAACATGATCTAAATTCCTTGAAATTCTTATTAATTGAAACCAAAGAAATTGTTCCTTTAGGCACATAGCATAGACCCTAGGTGGTGGTCTACATTCCACAATTTTACTAGTTATTTTCATCATGTCATCCATTTTCTTTTTCATTTCCTAGATTTCTTGTTTCTTTCTTTCAATTTCTCTTTTCAATTTCTTCTTCTCTTCTTCCTAAAGACTTTGTTGAATTTCAGTCTTGGCTAAGTGGTGGAAACTCAAGGTTTGAAATGTGACTGGTCTCCATGTGGTCCTAAGGTATTCCAAAAATTCTATCAAAAATGTCTTCTTATAAACAACCATTACCTGAAAAGTTACAGGGGGTAATGGTGTGTCATTAGACACTTATAATTGTTCAGTCCATTCTTCCTCTTACTACAGGATGAATTCCTATTACTATGTTGGAAGAGATTGTGCTGCTTCAAAAACTTGCCTAGCTACCTCAACCAAGTCATCAAGACTTGGCATTCCCCTTTCATTACCACTATCATGTGGTTCCTTAACTTCCATTGGCTCATTTTGCATTTCCTCAAAAACAACAGGTGGGCTATGCGGAGCATTCTTAGATACATTTTGAAAATCATTATGACTGAGTTTTTCAGATTCCTCAGAAATTATTATAATTTTAGGCTGAGTAGAGGTTGAGGTGACTTTCCATTGTTTCCATGCTGAAACTCTTTTTGGCAATGTTGCGGCTACAGGAGGCACTCTCATGGATTTCCTCTTTCTGACTTACCTAGAGGATTCAAACTCAACAGAAGAAGATGATGGTGAACTTGTAATGGAAATAGGTGTTGTTGTAGGAGAAACTACTACAGGAGAAGATGTTGCAAGAGAGGAACACTATTTTTTTTGAACATGAGGGTCAGACTCTAGGGTTTGCTCTACCCTAGATGAATCTCCTACCTTTGTTTTTCCTTTTTCTCTTCTATTAGTAGACCTGGTTTGTACTCTGATAGAGGACTCTAGTGTGGATGCTGCAAGACTAAGTGTTGCAAGAGTAGATGATTCTTGCTTTGGTTCCCTACTTGTAGATTATGTTCTCTTTTTCTTTTTCTTGGGCTATGCAAGGAGTTCTCTAGGAGGCTCTAGAAGTTGCAGACCCCTTTGGACAACAAATTCTTGCTAGGAAAGGGGTGATACATCCCTTAGGGAACACTCAATTAAGAGTTTTATGAGGGAATGATGGGCAATAGAGTTGTCCCTTCCCCTCTGGGTTTCATGGGAACTTTGTTTTAAAAGATTTAACAAAAGAATTGGGACATTAATAGCTAACCCATCCCTCATATAGCTCAATAATTTAAAATGGTAGGAATGTAAATAGGAGAAGCGTCCCTCACAAGTTAAGTACCTAATGATGAATGAAACATATTTTGAATATGGAAAGGGCAGTGACACTCATTTGCATCCTTGTTTCGAAACCTCCAAGGGTCCATCAGTTGGTACTGTAAATTTTTCCCTAGCAGAGACAACATCTAAAGAGAAATTTTTTCCAACTACTGGAAGCCCAGTTACTTCTACAATTCATTCTTCTGTTATAGCCACTATCACACCCCATACTGAAGCTTCCCCTTCTAAAAGAGTTCTTAAAAATTCACCTACAACTTCCTCATTAAAGGAATCTAAGCTCAAAAAATAGTTTAGCCAACCACAATTGCGAAATACCTGAACTATTTGAGGATTTTTTGTTAAGAGTTCATGAGCTATAGGCTCATGTATTACCAATTGGCCACCCATATTCACAAATTATCCCAACTCAAACTTTTTCTGAAAATTCTGCTCTGTTCCTTTCTAATTTGTCATCACTTTCCTTTACCTTTCCAAGAATGACTCAAAGAATACATGCATGAAATGATTGTTTCGAACTACCCAAATCAAGTAGTTGATTGATGCTTAGGATAAAGACACAGTCATAGTTGGAAAGTACAAGAAAATAAAAATATCTTATCAGTTGTGACAGTAACATAAGAAAAGGTTTGAAATGGATTAACCTCGCCCCCTACTTAAAATTTGGCATGTGTCCACACATGTGCGAAAGGATAGGCACAAATCAGGCAATAATGACCGATATGTACATAGCAGTTAATGAATAAATGAAATAAATAAATGATATGATAACAAAAGACATCGTGTACCTTGTAATAAATGCTCATACATGCTGGGAAAGTTCACAGCGCAACATGAAATGATGGCTGGAATTGAAACCATAATGAGGGTGGTACGACATATGGATGACATGGAAGAAAGGAGAATGATTGGTGGTGATGGATGAAAAGTGGAGAAAGTGGCTCCCTTAAAAAGGAAACCTTTATTATGGGCATGCAACATGGAATTTAAAGAGATGCTGAATGAGAAAGGCCGAAGCCTTTTGTTGCAGGAAGATCAGTGGCCACATTCGAAACAAAGTGTTTCATAAATTCTTCTTTGGACACTAGCTTATGATACAACCTAAGACGATGTCCATTAACCAGTAGCTTGAATCAAACAGGATCTATTGTAGCTAACTAAACTGAACCATTATCAAACACATTTTCTATTTCATAAGGACCAAGCCATCTTGTGGTGAGTTTACCTTGATTTTCTTTGTACCTTGAGTCATAGAACAACACCCAATCACCAGTAGAGAATTGCTTAGTTCTGATATGGTGGTCATGCCATTTTTTTCTTTGCTGCTAGATAGCTTCAGTATGTTGTAGGGTAGCTTTCCTCATCTCATCCAATGCATTCAGCTATAGGAGGCATTCCTTTTGGGCTTCTGAAATATCAATGTTAAGCTATAGAGTAGTGCTCAAGGTCTTATGCTCAAACTCAATTGGCAACATGGCAGTCTTGTCATAGAGTAACTCAAAAGGAGTGAACCCAGTAGTTATTTTCCATGTTGTCCTATAAGCCCAAACTACTTTAGGAAGGCGACTGCTCCAATCCTTCTTATGTAATTGGACTGTCTTAGTAAGGATTGCCTCAATTTCTCTGTTGGTAACCTCTACCTGACCATTGGCTTGAGGGTGATAGGGGCTAGACTTTCTGTGTCTGATCTTGTAATCATTCATCAATGCAGTGATTAAGTTGGATGTAAACTGAGCTCCTTGATCAGTAACAAGTTCCCTTGGGACTCCAAACTGAGTAAATATCTGCTCATACAGGAACTCAACAACTTTATTGTCACGAGCATGTGTCATTGCTTTCACTTCCACCTACTTGGTTACATAATTAGTACAAACCAAAATGTATGATTCCCATTGGATGGAGGATCAATAGACCCAAACAAATCCATGCCCCACTTGTCAAAGGGACTAGCTACTACTTGAGGATACAGGGGCATTTCATCAGACTTTGTTGGTCTCCCCATGCATTAACATCTATCACATTTTCTGGTGTAGGTTGTAGCATCTTTGTTGAGTGTAGGGCAATAGTATCCAGTAGCAAACACTTTCATATATGTTCTCTTCACTGCAAAGTACCCACCGCATGGCTCATCATGATAGGCATACAAAATGTCATAGGTCTCATCTTCCCTCACACACCTTCTCATGACTTGGTCGGGTCTTGTGTAGAATAAACAGTTTGAAATCCATTAAAAGTTAGAAATTTTATCAACCTACAATTTTCTCTCCTTTGGTGAGAAGTGAGCTGGAATCTTGTTGGCTGCTAAATAATTTGCAATATCTGCATACCATGGAGTTTGAGCAGCAATAGAAAATAGATTTTCATCAGGAAAGTTGTCATCAATTACCTTAGGGGTGGCAGATGTAGTTGTTTGAAGTTTTGACAAGAAATTAACCACCACATTAGCCCGACCTGGCTTATCAATAACTGTGATATCAAATTTCTTGAACAATAGGATCCATCTTGCTAATTTTCCAGATATGGCAGGCTTATTCATGAGGTACCGTATTGCTGCATGATCTGTATGGACAAATATTTGATAACCAGTGACATAATGTTGAAACTTATTCAGGGCATACACAACTACTAGCAATTCTTTCTCTATGACAGTATAGTTTAATTCAGGGCCTTGAAGATTTTTGCTAATGAAATATATGGCATGCTCTATAGAATTCTCTTTCTATCCTAAAACTACCCCTATGGCATAATTAGAAGCATCTGTGTGTATATGAAAGGGAAGACTCCACTTCAGTCCTTGAAGAATAGGTGCCTGAGTAAGTAAGTTCTTAAGCTGCAAGAAATATTTGTCACAAGCCTCAATCTAGGTAAATTTAGAATCCTTAGTCAATAAGGAATATAGTGGACTCACTATTTTGTTGAAATCTTTGATGAATCTTCTATAATATCTAGCATGTCCCAAGAAGCTTCTAACATCCTTTTGTTTCATAGGTGTTTGCAAAGTTAGAATAACTTCAATTTTTGCAGAATCAACCTGAATTCCTGCTTGAGAGATATGATGACCTAAAACAATTCCCTCTTGCATCATCATAAAGCATTTCTCACTATTCAAAGACAAATTTTTCTCCTTACATATTTTCAACACTTTCTCCAAATTGGCTAATGCTTCTTCATAAGTAACTCCATAAGTAGTGAAGTCATCCATGTAGATCTCCATAGAATCATGAGAAATATCAGCAAAAATACTGATCACTACGCTTTGAAATGTTACAAGTGAATTACATAGTCCAAAAAGTAAGAAAAATTAGGCAAAACCATGGACTGGTAAAAGTTGTTTTGTCTTGATCCTCAGGGGTAATTATAATTTGATTATACCCACTATATCCATCCAAAAAGGAGAAATACTTTTTACCAGACAATGAGTCTAGTACTTGGTCAAAAAATGGCAGTGGAAAGTGATCATTTTTAGTTGTTGTGTTTAGCTCCCTATAGTCTACATAAACTCTCCATTTTCCACCCTTTTTAGGAACAATCACCAATGGAGACACCCGTTGACTATCTGAAATGGGGTAGATAAAACCAACATCAAGCAATTTCTGGAGCTCTGTTTTAACTATTTCCCTGAGTGTTGGGTTTATCCTTCTTTGAGGTTACCTGACAAGTGAACACTCTTCCTTAATGTAGATTCTATGAGTATAGAGATGAGGATCTATTCCCTTCATATCCCCATAGTCCCATGCAAAAGTTTTGTGTTATTCTTACAATATTGTGACTAGGGCAGCTTGTTGAGATTGAGGCAACTTATTATTGATGTTCAGACAATGGCCTGCTTCTACTTACTTGATAAGATCATTCATGGGGGCTGCTGATAAAGGTGGTGTTTGTATTTCATATGGAAGAAAATTATGATAAACTGCAGGAGATTCAGGTGGCAAGCTCTTAGAATTCAATTACTACAGGAAACACTACTGAAGACAACTATCTAGAACATATGAGCTACTCAGATCATATTTGGACTACAAAATGTGTAAAATCAGGTCATCCTCACTCTGAAGTTGTGAAAATGGATTAGTTTGCAACACCATTAGCTGAGCTAATGAATTGAATTCTTCAGTTTCCTCTCCTAAATCTGGCTAAATTGGTTGAGAAAAGCCTGGCTGAGGTTGAGCAAGTAGGTATAAATCCAATTTCTTTCTTGACTGACCATCATAAATTGTCATGTCTCCTGAATGGCATCCTATAAAAGCATTAGCTATGGCTAAACATGGTCTACCTAGGATGATAGGATATCCTCCCAAAGTTTCCTTAGTGGACAATATGGTGCAATTTGCTGGGTATTCCCAAGACTTAAAGATGACAATAACATCTTCTACCATTCCATCAGGTTTTACTGTGGAACTATCAACAAGCTGCAGGACGGTAGGTGTAGACCGAATGTTTAAGATATTCAAATACTCCATTGTATTCTTCATCATTACATTGATGGTTGCACCAAGGTCAATCAAAACATTCTTTACTATCTGACCATTAATATTTATTTGTACCACAGGACTCCCAGGGTCAGTATATTTTGGAATAACTACCTTCCCTAACATAATATCTGCCAACTGTTCTAGAACATGGATAGTTTGAGGATCCTTTTTCTTTCTTCCTGGTTTCTTTAAATAGGCCTCTTTAATGGATTTTCCATAAATTGGGACATCATTAATCGCTTGAAAAAGGGGGATTTGAATGTGTACATTCTTTAGTTGATCTAAAATATCAAAAGTAGACTCTTCCATAGACTTGGATGTAGTAATTTGCAATCTCTAAGGAAAAGGTAGTTTGGCTTGATGCTACAGGACAGGTTCCTTAGAGATAGTATCTGATACAAGTATATATTCTGTAGGATCAGTAGGTTGCTCAGAGGCAAAGTTTGGAATCTCTGTTATTACAGGTAGCTGTGGAGTAGGAAGTGTGGTTCCAGATCTGAGATGGATATCACGAATATTCAGGGCATAAGTTGGATACTGATTGGCTTCTACAAAATACATAGGTTGTTGTTGCTGCTGCTGCTTATTATTAGGATTTGGCAATGGTTGAGAAGGCATAGGCGTTTGTTTTGGAGGGCAAGTGTTTGTTGCAAGTGTTGTAGGAGGTGGCATGAGAGCCGAAGGTTGTGGCTGTTGAAGTTGCAGGGAGCCAGGGGATTGGTTCTGCCATTGCGGAGAACCTCTCCATTGAGGATTCTACTGCCAGTTACCTTGGGGTGGAGTCCATTGTCCTTGTGGCTACTGCCAACCTCCTTGAGGAGATTGCCATTGAGGACTTTGATAGTTAGGCCAATGTGGTTGAGAATTATTCCAAGGTGGTGTTGGGGAATATGTAGGTTGCCATTAGTTATTGTAATTAGAATAAGGATTACCAAAAGTCAAAGGATCTTGAGGCATACCTTGTCTTTGAGCCCATGGTCACCTTTGTGGAATGAAGAACACTTGGTCATCATCACTCTCTACCATCTTAAAGTCAGTAGGTAACTACTTAGCCTCCAGGTTAGCCACCATCTTACATCTACAGTCGCATTTCTTCTATCTACAATGTGGACAGAACTAAGCCAAGATTGCTTCAGCTTCCTTATGTTTCTTCTGAGCTTGCATAGTATCCAACTGTGTAGCCATGTTGTTTATGATATCCTACTTGAAATTAGACAACAAATTTGTGATCTCCATCTATGAAACTTCATTAACAGAAGACTTTCCCACTGTGGCTTGATGACCTCTACCCTTCTTAACAATTGCTCGAGAGTAGTTGAGACATATTTTCTTAATATCATCCCAAGGCAGTTGGGTTATATCACCTCCTCCCATCAGGTCCAGGGCATCTATACAAGTATCACTGATTCCCCTTAGAAAAATTAGTTTCTAAGATTCTTCATTGAGAGTATGGTCTGAATTCTTTTTCAGGGAAAACAAGAATCTTGAGATATAGTCTTCCAGGCTTTCATCCTTCTTTTGTTTCAGAATTCTGAATATATCATCTCCCTTACTACCACTCTTACAATATTCCTTGTATTTCTCAAGAAATTTTGTTTGCATTGCTTCCCAACTATCAACAACTCCCCTTCCCAAACTCATAAACCATCTGAGAGCTCCTTCCTTCAAAGTGGCAAGAAACAACTTCAGCGTGTGAGCATCTAAAGTGTACTCATACCTGTGACAGAGGATGTCAAAATCAAACAAGAAAGTGTCTGGGTCCTCTGTAACTAGTCCATAGAACTTGGGAAGTAATGAAGAAAGAATATTTTTAAGGTTATCATTATCTTACTGAGCAATGATGGGGAATTCAAAAGTAGGAGGTTGATTAGGTGGATTACGTGTCATATTTGTTGGATGGAGTATCAAAGCAAATGGATTTTCTTCAGGTTCTTCATCAACTGGGTCAAATGGTAATTCAACAAGTAGGTTTTCAGCAAATAGATTGATATCTTGGTGTCCTCCTTCCTCAAATAGATTATAGGCTAGTTTAGGGTTGTTATCAATGAATGGAAGGTTAGGGATGAATCTTCCTAGAGCGTCTCTTCTTCTATGCAAGCAATAGAATGAACCATAACTTGAAGGAATTTTGAAAATGCTTGAATAATAGACTAAACTACTACTAACAATGACTATGAGAGGTTCTTAGCTTGAAACCATCCCCGACAACCGTGCCAAAAATGGTCGTGACCACAAAAGGATATAAAAGTCACAGAAAATCCTAACCTGGGAATTGGACATTCCAGCAGGTGACTAACATCTTCTTATGGTCATTCACTTACATTGTCAAACCATGGAATGCATACCTGAAATGGAGTGGCAGTGTATGTGCACTAAGAACTAGTTTGAGTCACAATTTACTAGAAATAAATGTGTGAAAGGAATTCTAATTATGCTATAGGAATGTAATGTAAAGATTTCTTAACTTAAGCATAACTTAATCAAAGCAGACATCATGACAACTATTACTAAGAAACAAACTATGAACTAGCCTTATGATGCAAGAACAAACACAGGGATGGATTCCTGATGCTACAGGAACAATATAAGACTGAGTTTGCACTGAAACTTTCCAGAATGAAATCTAACTTATGATCAATAGAAGATAAACAACTAACTAATTATAGATACTCACTAAGTGGCCCCCCTTAGCAAGCATCAACCAATTATACAAGAATTAAACTCAAAACTTCATTAGCTTTTATTCATATACTTGAAACCATATACATTGTTCTGCTTATAAGAAAAATAACACAAAACACTACTTCTTATTATCATACTAACTTTTACATGCTATGTTTCTCACTCGCGTAGGAGGAGAACTTATTTATATCACAAAAGCAACTAACTAACTCAAATAGAGAAAGACGTGGACATAAATGTGTCCTGAAACCGAGGAACAAACTTCTCATAAATGAAAGTATATCCATTCAACATGGCCTAGAGAGAATTTAGCATTCTACTCTTCCTAGATTAATGATCATTTAAGTTTCTTCCCAATGACCCGGTCAGAGAGTCTTCGCTGGAACAACTTCCTTAATGTCATGCTGCAAATGGACTTTACTGTAGGGCCAAGATCTGTTGTGCTTGACTCGTTCATGCTTCCTTCAACAACCTGCGATACACAAGGTGACAAAAGTGAAAGAAAACACACATGGCAACAACACAATACATTCATTAATCACATATTAAATCTATTTCATTATTCAAAAACCATATACATTATATCAGTCATTCGGGAGGTCAAACAGGGTAATTGATAAGACACATAGAGATGTTAAGCTGCAGGGATATAGGAATGTATTGCTACAGGACACTACCCATGTTTAGATAAAAAGTATTTAATCACATAGTTAAAACATCCATTAGCAATAAAAGTAGGGATATTAAAAATACATTATAATACTCAAATTATGAGCATATTTCAAGCTCATCAATTACTATTGTTGTTATTTTCTTGTATCATGATAGTCTCCCTAGGAGGAGAGTTGTTAGGAGAACTACAAAACAAATTTTCTTGACATTCAAGGATTGGTTCTTCCAAAATGACTTCCTCACAAGTAAGGGAATGATCCATGGTTGTATTTTCTTGCTTGTCAATGATGGTTTTTCCTTGTTCAATAATTCTTTCCTGGTGATTTGCATTGATGGAATCTTGTAACACCATAATATCTTCTTCACTAATAGGAGAGATATTAGGATAGGAGGAAATTTTATTGTTGTGATTGTCGATTATTTCATTCCTTTCCTCTAAGGTGTTTGTAATACCCCTCCTCTTTTTGTTTGGATTTATTATGTTTCTATGTGTTCGTTTGCTACTTGTGACTATGAGGGTACTGTTAGTATGTGATTTGGTTAGTTAGACTTTTGATGATGATGTTACTCCATTAGTAGACACGATTATTTCATATGACATTGTGGTTGGTAATGTTAGTTGATTTTCAGAATTATGATATGATGCAGTGATTTAATTAGATATGTTATGAGATGATTGTTAGTTAGAAATGTTGATTTATTAGCTATATTATAATTGTTAGAATAGGTGTGATGAAGGACAATATGACATCACTCGTTCGCGAGTGCCCTGTTATGTTGCAATTCCTTCTCACAATGCAGTGCTTTAATTTAATGCTTCGATTATATATATATATATGTATGCACATGTACACAACTTCGTTTGTATGCAGGATTGCAGGTACAAGTCTCGATTCCACCTGCTTCGGCAGGACAGGGTGAACACCTATAGCCCAACGGTTAAATGTTGATACAGAGGTGACGATGAAGTCCTCTCGTTCCATGTTGTCAGGTCGTCTCGTTTGTTTGGTATAGTTGATTTTTATGTTATTGTCGTCAGTTGTGTTTGTGTGTTGTATTTTATCGTATTTTGATTAATGTTGGTACCTTGTATGTTGTGGTGTGTTCAATTTAAATAATGGAAGTAATTGTTTATTTAAATGTTAGATTTAAATTCTTTTAAATATTTAAATGATTTAATTATTTTTGAAAATCATATATTACAATTAAATGGTAATTATATATTAAATGTGTTTTAATTATTTTAATCAATTATCTGGTGGAGGATAATTATTAAAATAATTTATTTAAATTAAATAAGTAATGTGTTGTGCAAGAAAAGTTGCAAAAACAGAAATAAAAGCAATAAAACAAATAAAAGAATAAAAAGATTGTGTGAGCCAATAGGAATGGAGATCTGGGAAAAAGACAACTTTTAAAGAATTGATTTTCTTTTAATTTTGATTTTTGAGAGTTTTTGAAGAGATGGGGAATATATTTTTATTTAATGATGAATTTTTGTAAGTTCTCAGACACTCAGAAGATCAGAGAGAGATTGAGTTGCTGAAAACATTTTCTATGTACTTGTGAATCTGAAGAGTTTAGTTTGGAATTCTTTGCTATTGTTTGAGGAGAGCTCTAAGAAAGAAATTGTCTTCAATCTGTTACTGGTGTTGTCTTGGGGAGTTCGTTCTAGACTAAGAATTGGAATCGAGTTCGAGGGCATCAGAGTCAAGCAGGCATCTTCAGATTTGCATTGGACTCCAGGTTCCTCTCGTAGTCTTCTTCTCATACCCTTTCTTTTATCTGTTTGCTTCAGAAAAGAAAAATAAACCTTATTAAAAAAAAAAATGATTTTTGTGAATATAGAAAACTTCTGTTGAACTGAAAACTAGGGCAAGTTATTAGACTGGAAACAAAGAAAAATCATAGTTACTATACGGTACAAATTCTTGTCAAATCTAAAACCTTTACCTTCTGAAATATTCAGTTTATCAATATGAGGGTTTTGAAAAGATAATTTTTGTAGAGAATAATAAATTTGAAGTTTTATTAATATATTTATATATTATGGATCTATGTTATTTCTTTGTATTTTCCTCTGTTTTCTTAACAATTATGAAAATCTGTTTCTCTGTATTTCTGTCTCTGTTTTAAATATATATGAGAATAATATATATATATATATATATATATATATATATATATATATATATATATATATATATATATATATGCAGATCTTATTATTTTATTATATGAACCTGCGTCGCCCGTACGCCTTGTCATTATAGTTTATTCATGGAATGAAAATGAAATTTGAAATCTTTTATTTAAAGTATTTATATTGTATTTTTATTTTTTTAGAAAATGAAAATTTAAAGTTTCGAATTCCGTCCCTGTACCGTGCACAGGAAAAACGGATTTCGTTTTCCGTGTGACTGTGTGAAATAAAATAAAATATGAAAAGTTTTCTTTGAAAATCAAAATTTTAATTATTTTTGTTTTATTAAATTTTGAATGGGGTTGGGGGGACGGCTGGGCCGTACCCCGCCCCTGCCCATACCGGCTGCGCTGTACAGCAGTCCTTACGGACTGCTGTGTACAGCGGCCTTTAAGGCCGCTGTGTACAACAGTCGTAAGGGCTGTGTACAGCCCACGGCCAGTCTTTAGGGCCGACGGCCCTGTGAGGTATTAAATTTAAAATTTAATTTAATTTTTATTTTTTTAGTTCTGTGTTATATATATATATATATTTAATTCGGTGTATGCACTTTGTTTATTTTATTAAATATTATAATGGTAATTTATTTTATTATTAATATAATGATTATAAATTATTTCATTTTTAAATATTATAATTGTAATTTATGATATTATTAAATATAATGATTATAATTTATTTTATTATGATTATTATATTTAATATTTTTGTTAGTTTATAATGTAAATTTTATTGTTTTATATTTTAAGATTAATTTGTATTATTATAAAAATAAAGGGGATTATTCTATTGGTTGAGCAAATAATATAATCGGGAATTTATTTTTTTATTTGTTGTTGTGGAATTATATCGAGAAAATGACATTTCGTTTTATTTGGTGATTGGAACCTGATACTCCTTTGTGATTGACTTAAGTTTATTTTATTTTAAATGCATTGATAGTTCTTTTCCATAATGGTTATCGGTTAGTGTTGAAACCCAATTAGGGTTAGGGTGAACCTTAGTTCCAGAGGCATGTATTAGTCTTTGAATGTTATTCTTGTGTTGGTTTAACTCTTGAAGTTGATTTTTGTTGCCTTATGTTTGGAAGGGTTGTATGGGGTTGTTGTGTTTTGATTATGGATTATCGCGAGATGAGGAATGCCTCGCATGGTTGGTCTTGAGATTTCTGCTTTATTTGTTTTGGTACAACCCTTGTCTTATTCTAGTTTTCTGTTAAGGGTCATAGGGAGAGTGGCTCTTCGTGGGCACCGGTGCCTCAGGTAAGAGGAAGTGCCAGGGGAACCCACGTAAGAGTAGTTAAACAAGTGATAACCTAAAAATAGAATTTAGGGGGATGGGTAGTAAAGCATATAAGATAAAGAAAACTGGATTCCTCGTCTATGCATTAGGGCTACCGTAGACTAGTGATAGACTGAGTAGGCCGTGGTCGGCAAAGTCATAGTCTCATCTTCATGAGAGACCATCGGCTCCGCATTAGCTACCCTATGGTGCCGGCGCCTCAGTTGGAGGAAGTGCCAAGGGATCCCATGAGAGCTATGTGATGACACTCTCCACTAGACATCCTTGTTCTTGTTTCATATCGCCTCTAGATATGGTTATATTTATGTTATTTTCAAGGGTTAGGGAATCCATAGATGGGTGTTGGCGCCTCGGTTGGAGGAAGTGCTAGGGGATCCCATGAGAGCTATGCGATGACCCTCTCCACTTGACACCCTTGTGCCTTGTTGTAGTTGCCTCTGGATATTGTTATATTTATGTTGTTTCTGATTTTAGGGCTAGGGATCCATAGATGGGTGTTGGCACCTCAATTGGAGGAAGAGCCAGGGGATCCCATGAGAGCTATGCGATGACCCTCCCCACTTGACACCTGTCTGACTTGTGTCTTGTTGCCTATGGAATGGTGTATTGAATGGTTGATTTAGAGTTATTATGGAATTGTATTCTTTTATTGGTTCTGATGTATTTGGAAATGTATATTTTGGGTGTTGGTTCAGTTCTTCTGGCTATTGTATCTTTATGATGCTTTTGATTCTTGTGAATTGTTTCATGATTGTTAATTGGTGGTACTTCATGTTATTATGATGAGGTTCTTAGTTGTAACTTGTTATGTGATTTGTGAACGTTGTTGGTTGTTCATCATATGCTTTGAGTTGTACTTGTTTTATATCTTGTTGTTGTTGAGTCGGTTTGACATTCATGGTCGGGTTCACTTCCCGTCACCTCTGAGCATGGGGGGTGAGTTACTTGTAATTCACATGGTTGGGTGGAACGTGCTCTGCACCCGTTGGGTTCCCCATCAGCGTCTTGTCTTCGCAGCATTTCCGCGGTTGGAGTTGTACCAGTATTCATGTTGTATTTCTAAGTTCATTGTTATTGTAACAATCCCACATGTTGGGAAATTCAATGTAATTTATTTGTCCAAAGATTGTAATGTAATATTAAGACAATGATGTAATAGTTAGGATCATTTGTAACTCTATTAAGAGATTTATCATGGATGTATTATGTGATGTATAGTGTTCTCGCATCACGGATTTTGGATGTATCATTGTTTATGGTTATTTAATTTAAATGGTTATGTTATAATCTTTATCTTTATTTCTGTTTAGTTGTTGCAATGTAATCTCGCATGCCCCAGAGAACCAAGTGTGTTAATGCTATGTGATATGCTATGTGGTTATGGTTTAATGTTATTGCATGTTTAATTTAATTGTTTTTTAAAAAAAAATTATTTGCATTGTGTGTGTTCTCTAGGGTTTACACAACGGGCGTTACAACTTGGTATCAGAGCCAGGTTCATACACTGGGCACTATGTGTGCTCACTATGTAACCTTGCGTTTAGTCCCTAGAGTATTGAGTTTCTTTTTTTTGTTGTGTTGTTGTGAACCTAAGTTTCTTCCGTTAGCTGGTCTCAGGGCAATGGTGCAGGAAACTGATGGGAAAGGATAGGACCCTCGGTGTAGTGCGCAATGCACCGATATCCTTCCTATCAGGGATGCACTATGAACCCTTGTGTCATTGTGTGATGTGGCTTCTAGTGATGTGAGTTATGTGTGTGGTTTTTGGCGTGATCTCTGCATGTTTGTTGTGTGCTTACTCTTATCTATTTAATGGCTTCCTGGAGTAAGCCATATCCTTTGGGGGGAGGATGTAATACCCCCATGTTACTAATACTGGTATTATTATTTCTTACTCTTATATGTGAGCTTGATTCTTTTCTTTATTGGTGATTAGTTCACCGTCTTGGTGTGGGTGGATGCCTCCCGTATTAGGGAATCTTATTTCCTTTAGGTTACCGGCTTCCAGGAGTAAGCCGATTTTATGAGGGGGAGGATGTAATACCCCTCCTCTTTCTGTTTGGATTTATTATTTTTCTATGGGTTCGTTTGCTACTTGTGACTATGAGGGTACTGTTAGTATGTGATTTGGTTAGTTAGACTTTTGATGATGATGTTACTCCATTAGTAGACACGATTATTTCATATGACATTGTGGTTGGTAATGTTAGTTGATTTTCAGAATTATGATATGATGCAGTGATTTAATTAGATATGTTATGAGATGATTGTTAGTTAGAAATGTTGATTTATTAGCTATATTATAATTGTTAGAATAGGTGTGATGAAGGACAATATGACATCACTCGTTCGCGAGTGCCCTGTTATGTTGCAATTCCTTCTCACAATGCAGTGCTTTAATTTAATGCTTCATATATATATATATATATATATATATATATATATATATATATATATATATATATATATATATATATATATGTATGCACATGTACACAACTTCGTTTGTATGTAGGATTGCAGGTACAAGTCTCGATTCCACCGGCTTCGGCAGACAGGGCAGCACCTATAGCCCAACGGTTAAATGTTGATACAGAGGTGACGATGAAGTCCCGTTCCATGTTGTCAGGACGTCTCGTTTGTTTGGTATAGTTGATTTTTATGTTATTGTCGTCAGTTGTGTTTGTGTGTTGTATTTTATCGTATTTTGATTAATGTTGGTACCTTGTATGTTGTGGTGTGTTCGATTTAAATAATGGAAGTAATTGTTTATTTAAATGTTAGATTTAAATTCTTTTAAATATTTAAATGATTTAATTATTTTTGAAAATCATATATTACAATTAAATGGTAATTATATATTAAATGTGTTTTAATTATTTTAATCAATTATCTGGTGGAGGATAATTATTAAAATAATTTATTTAAATTAAATAAGTAATGTGTTGTGCAAGAAAAGTTGCAAAAACAGAAATAAAAGCAATAAAACAAATAAAAGAATAAAAAGATTGTGTGAGCCAATAGGAATGGAGATCTGGGAAAAAGACAGCTTTTAAAGAATTGATTTTCTTTTAATTTTGATTTTTGAGAGTTTTTGAAGAGATGGGGAATATATTTTTATTTAATGATGAATTTTTGTAAGTTCTCAGACACTCAGAAGATCAGAGAGAGATTGAGTTGCTGAAAACATTTTCTATGTACTTGTGAATCTAAAGAGTTTAGTTTGGAATTCTTTGCTATTGTTTGAGGAGAGCTCTAAGAAAGAAATTGTCTTCAATCTGTTACTAGTGTTCTCTTGGGGAGTTCGTTCTAGACTAAGAATTGGAATCGAGTTCGAGGGCATCAGAGTCAAGCAGGCATCTTCAGATTTGCATTGGACTCCAGGTTCCTCTCGTAGTCTTCTTCTCGTACCCTTTCTTTTATCTGTTTGCTTCAGAAAAGAAAAATAAACCTTATTAAAAAAAAAATGATTTTTGTGAATATAGAAAACTTCTGTTGAACTGAAAACTAGGGCAAGTTATTAGACTGGAAACAAAGAAAAATCATAGTTACTATACGGTACAAATTCTTGTCAAATCTAAAACCTTTACCTTCTGAAATATTCAGTTTATCAATATGAGGGTTTTGAAAAGATAATTTTTGTAGAGAATAATAAATTTGAAGTTTTATTAATATATTTATATATATTATAGATCTATGTTATTTCTCTGTATTTTCCTCTGTTTTCTTAACAGTTATGAAAATCTGTTTCTCTGTATTCATGTCTCTGTTTTAAATATATATGAGATATATATATATATATATATGTAGATCTTATTATTTTATTATATGAACCTGCGTCGGCCGTACGCCTTGTCATTATAGTTTATTCATGGAATGAAAACAAAATTTGAAATCTTTTATTTAAAGTATTTATATTGTATTTTTTTTTTTTTTAGAAAACGAAAATTTAAAGTTTCGAATTCCGTCCCTGTATCGTGCGCAGGGAAAATGGATTTCGTTTTCCGTGTGACTGTGTGAAATAAAATAAAATATGAAAAGTTTTCTTTGAAAATCAAATTTTTGTTTTATTAAATTTTGAATGGGGTTGGGGGGACGGCTGGGCCGTACCCCGCCCCTGCCCATACCGGCTGCGCTGTACAGCAGTCCTTACGGACTGCTGTGTACAGCGGCCTTTAAGGCCGCTGTGTACAGCAGCTGTAAGGGCTGTGTACAGCCCGCGGCCAGTCTTTAGGGCCGACGGCCCTGTGATGTATTAAATTTAAAATTTAATTTAATTTTTATTTTTTTAGTTCTGTGTTATATATATATATTTATTTAATTCGGTGTATGCACTTTGTTTATTTTATTAAATATTATAATGGTAATTTATTTTATTATTAATATAATGATTATAAATTATTTCATTTTTAAATATTATAATTGTAATTTATGATATTATTAAAATATAATGATTATAATTTATTTTATTATGATTATTATATTTAATATTTTTGTTAGTTTATAATGTAAATTTTATTGTTTTATATTTTAAGATTAATTTGTATTATTATAAAAATAAAGGGGATTATTCTATTGGTTGAGCAAATAATATAATCAGGAATTTATTTTTTTATTTGTTGTTGTGGAATTATATCGAGAAAATGACATTTCATTTTATTTGGTGATTGGAACCTGATACTCCTTTGTGATTGACTTAAGTTTATTTTATTTTAAATGCATTGATAGTTCTTTTCCGTAATGGTTATCGGTTAGTGTTGAAATCCAATTAGGGTTAGGGTGAACCTTAGTTCCAGAGGCATGTATTAGTCTTTGAATGTTATTCTTGTGTTGGTTTAACTCTTGAAGTTGATTTTTGTTGCCTTATGTTTGGAAGGGTTGTATGGGGTTGTTGTGTTTTGATTATGGATTATCGCGAGATGAGGAATGCCTCGCATGGTTGGTCTTGAGATTTCTGCTTTATTTGTTTTGGTACAACCCTTGTCTTATTCTAGTTTTCTGTTAAGGGTCATAGGGAGAGTGGCTCTTCGTGGGCGCCGGTGCCTCAGGTAAGAGGAACTGCCAGGGGAACCCACGTAAGTGTAGTTAAACAAGTGATAACCTAAAAATAGAATTTAGGGGGATGGGTAGTAAAACATATAAGATAAAGAAAACTGGATTCCTCGTCTATGCATTAGGGCTACCGTAGACTATTGATAGACTGAGTAGGCCGTGGTCGGCAAAGTCATAGTCTCGTCTTCATGAGAGACCATCGGCTCCGCATTAGCTACCTTATGGTGTCGGTGCCTCAGTTAGGAGGAAGGGCCAGGGGATCCATAGATGGGTGTCGACGCCTCAGTTGGAGGAAGTGCCAGGGGATCCCATGAGAGCTATGCGATGACACTCTCCACTAGACATCCTTGTTCTTGTTTCATATCACCTCTGGATATGGTTATATTTATGTTATTTTCAAGGGTTAGGGAATCCATAGATGGGTGTCAGCGCCTCAGTTGGAGGAAGTGCCAGGGGATCCCATGAGAGCTATGTGATGACCCTCTCCACTTGACACCCTTGTGCCTTGTTGTAGTTGCCTTTGGATATTGTTATATTTATGTTGTTTCTGATTTTAGGGCTAGGGGATCCATAGATGGGTGTCGGCGCCTCAATTGGAGGAAGAGCCAGGGGATCCCATGAGAGCTATGCGATGACCCTCCCCACTTGACACCTGTCTGACTTGTGTCTTGTTGCCTATGGAATGGTGTATTGAATGGTTGATTTAGAGTTATTATGGAATTGTATTCTTTTATTGGTTATGATGTATTTGGAAATGTATATTTTGGGTGTTGGTTCGGTTCTTCTGGCTATTGTATCTTTATGATGCTTTTGATTCTTGTGAATTGTTTCATGATTGTTAATTGGTGGTACTTCATGTTATTGTGATGAGGTTCTTAGTTGTAACTTGTTATGTGATTTGTGAACGTTGTTGGTTGTTCATCGTATGCTTTGAGTTGTACTTGTTTTATATCTTGTTGTTGTTGAGTCGGTTTGACATTCATGGTCGGGTTCACTTCCTCGTCACCTCTGAGCACGGGGGGTGAGTTACTTGTAATTCACATGGTTGGGTGGAATGTGCTCCGCACCCGTTGGGTTCCCCATCAGTGTCTTGTCTTCGCAGCATTTCCGTGGTTGGAGTTGTACCAGTATTCATGTTGTATTTTTGAGTTCATTGTTATTGTAACAATCCCACATGTTGGGAAATTCAATGTAATTCATTTGTCCAAAGATTGTAATGTAATATTAAGACAATGATGTAATAGTTAGGATCATTTGTAACTCTATTAAGAGATTTATCATGGATGTATTATGTGATGTATAGTGTTCTCGCATCACAGATTTTGGATGTATCATTGTTTATGGTTATTTAATTTAAATGGTTATGTTATAATCTTTATCTTTATTTCTGTTTAGTTGTTGCGATGTAATCTCGCGTGCCCCAGAGAACCAAGTGTGTTAATGCTATGTGATATGCTATGTGGTTATGGTTTAATGTTATTGCATGTTTAATTTAATTGTTTTTAAAAAAAAATTATTTGCATTGTGTGTGTTCTCTGGGGTTTGCAACGGCATTAGATGCTAACCCATCACAAAATGCCCAGAAAACAGAACGATACAAGAGATGGATCTACATTTGAAATTGTTCCAAGATCAACCAAAGAAGATACAATGAGTTGTACACTTCTAACAGGTAATGTATGCTTTGATGGTTCATAAACTGAAGGAAATTCTCATTATGTTAAAGAGCTGCCAAAGGAGAAAAGAACCCAACAAAGGAAGAGTATGGTACTCTCAAAAGAATGAAATGCAGAAGTTGTTCACAATGACAAACCCACTTTGGGGTTATGTGTTTTAAGGACACTCTACAGAAAGGAACTACATTTGCAAAAATCAATTTAGATGCTCATTAAAAAAGCACACTTTTCTACAATTGAAGTTTTTCATGATGCTCACACTGTGCAGTGGCATTGAATCATTTTTGACAAAGTCTGAAGTTGTTTTCAAATTGAAAAAAATACCAATATGGGTTCACCATGAAAATATGACATTGGAAATGGAAATATGGTGAACATCCTATAGGAATTAGAAAAATGAAAAACCATTTCATGTATCATGATAGGCCGTGGTGAAGATTGGCCTTTTTTGCAAAATATGGAAAATGCACTCGGGTTTTTTTTTAAAATGGAGCTACATTGCTATTTTCTATAGGAAAGTGGAATAAACTTGCAAAGTCATTTGTATTTTTTGCAACAAATCTGATATTTTCAAGAAAATCAAGAAACCCACTTGGGTTCTTTAACAAACAGTTGCAGATTCAACAAAATACATGCTACAGGAAACCCAAACATGGGTTTTTGCAATTATAGTAAAAATGAAGCAGAAATTGTGAGTACAAAAAACCCAATTTGCAAAAATGGAGGCCGAACCCACAACAAGTTCCTTCTTCTACATTCCAAGAAACCCATATGGGTTGTTAAGATATGTTAATACAAGGAAGAAATTAAAAGACAATATGGAGTTTTTAGAAAGGAGCAAAGCTACATAAAAAATGCACCATTTTATGTTCATGGCCGCGACCAAGAGGTTTTTTATCCTTCATAAAAGAAACAAAAACAACAATGGAGTCTCATTTTTGTCAAATGTAGAAAATACAAGCATTTCATGCTTTTTTTTCTTAAGATAGAAATGAAAATATGGGTTTTCTTTCAAAATAAAAAAATGGAGTGGTCAACTGAACTCACTTGGAGCTTTTTCTCATGCAATCTCTACAATTTTCAAGGCTTTGTCTCTCCATAGAAAAGTTCACTTAGAGCTTTTCATGGTGGTTGAATGGAGAAGTAACAACATAAAGGGGAAAAATGAAACAAAATGATCAAAGTTATGCTACAGGCTGTGACCTTTACTCATCAAATGAATCCAAAAGGTGGAAAAAATGTAGATTCTAAGCCACAAGATGAGCCTTTACCTACTTTCAAGGTATTTCCTTTAGTGAATCACCAAAAAACTAGTCAACAAAGCATTTTCCAGTGATGCCCTTGAAATCCCATGGCAACAGAGCCTTGCTTCAGATTTTTCAAATGACCAAATGATGGTGTTTTTTTCATTATTTGGGTGTTTAATGGTTAGGGTTTGACCCTTGAGTGCTGATGGGATTTTTTATCCCATGTTTTAAGAAATCAAACATGTGGTAAATGAATGGGGCCAAAAATCATGTGTTATTGCTTAGGCATTTTATGCCTTAGGGATTTTTTCCCAATTTTCAAACTTTGCCAAGTCACATGGAGTATGCCAAGTATAATGTGATATGCCTTTTTTTTTTACCCCAACATCACATGACTTGGAATATGTTTTCCAAGGGGTTTGGACGTCGATCTTTTGTCCAGGTATTTTGAAGACTATGATGCCTTTGAAAACATGTGTTTTGCCATGTGTGATCAAGAATGCAAAATAAGGTAGGTTGATATAGTCAAGTGCCTTTGAAACTTTTAAAGACTTTTAAGATAAGATATTATATGTTGCATTTGTTTCCAACTCTTGAAGATATCATGTAATTTATTTGATAACCACTTTCAATTTTATTTTAAATACAAATGTAATACATATTAATGGTGGGGTCCCTTATCTTGTGCTTACATTGTAAAGTGACTTGTTAGGTGATGTTTTATGAATCATTTAAAGAAGGTCATTATATTTAATGTTTTTAAAATCCATGTGTTTTCAAAAAACACACATGAGGACCAAGTCTTGCATGAGGACCAATGATGACTTGTAGAAATGAGAAGTGTGTGGGATGCTGTTTTGACTGATTTTGGTGGAAAGGAGGCTAGCTGGAAGCATTTTTTTCATATTTTTGGGGTGACTATTGACTTGGCCTATTTTTCTTCATGTGGAAGACATTTTGGAGAGTTCTAGAAGGTTCTTTTGGGCCTTTTCTATTTTACCTGACTATAATCTTCTAGAAGCACTTGTGTGAGAGGTTTTGGTGGGGGTTTTGGTTTAAGTATGTTCATTTTGAACATTTGGAGGAGTTATTTCTTTTCCAGCAGGAGGATAGCTTTACTTTCTTGGAGTTATTTTTATGGAGCTGTATTGTAACTTAGACAGACCTATTATGAAGTAAGCACTTTGAATGAATAGATTGGAGTATTTTTATCTTCTCTCTTCATGTTTATGGTATGCCATTAATGATTAATCAGTCTGTTTTGTGAAAATTCATTTTTCCTTGCAAACTTGTCCCATGTTTTCTTGCATCCATTTGACATAAAATGCATGTTTACAGGTTATAAGCTATGTTGTTTAGTGGTGTTATTGACTATGAAAATCTATTTTCCTTTTGAAAGCACTATTACAGGCCTCCTTATAAATTACTGATGTGAATTGCATTGGAAAGTGAGTTGTGTGAGTTAAGCTTTGAGATATTAATTTGAATGTGTGAGGCTATTAATAGGTCTAGGTTGTTTTGGTGCATCACCTTAGGTTCTTTTCAACATTAGGTTTATTTTATGCAAATTCTTAACCTTATCTCAGAGATTAAGTAGTTAGGTGACATCAAAAGGGGAAGCCAACCCTTATCACTAGAGGTCTGCTTTCAAATAGGTTACCCACAACTTGAACGTAGTCTCATGTTAGTCCAAATCTGCTAAGTTCACTTAAGGCTTAGCAAACAAGGTGTAGATTTGGGGAACTAACAATTATATATCTAGACCATTCATCATTAGGTCTCAGATTTGATAATTGATATTTTGTTGGCTTGACTTTCCTTAAAAGGTAACCCTATTTTATGAGGATGCTGTATTATGACTGTGTAAATTATGATGTATTATGAGAGTTGATAGCAGTCGTGTTGCCTTTGGCTCTCTAGTTGGTGATACTCCTGTGAGAAACTTGCTTTGTAAGTATATTGTAATCTTTGTGATTTCTAAATAATATTAGAAGGATTTTGGAGTGTGGTTTTTTTCTCCCGAAAGGGTTTACCCCACGTAAATCATTGTGTTGTGGTATGCATGATATTTATGTTTATAAGTTTTTTTAACTGTTGTAAATATCTATAAAGTTTTTCACTATCCTCCTCTTAAGATTTAGTGTAGGAAGTTGTTTTGCTACCTTAGCTTCTTCACAAGTGGTATCTGATCCTGATCGCCTTTGGTTTTAGTTGTGGGTTGGGATTTTTGAACTAACTCAGATTTGAGTGGGAGCTTGTGAATAAGATAATTTATGATCTTTTTGTAGGAATTTTCAGATGGCAAGTTCATTAGGGAGAATAGAGGTGGATAAATTTTATGGAAATAGTTTTGAGATGTGGAAGTTGAAGATGGCTCATCTATTGACAGATCAAGATATGTGGGATGCTATTGATGAGAATGTTTCAAGGAATGAAAATCCTACTTTGGCTACTCAATATGATGTTATGGATTGTAAAGCTAAGGGTCTAATCAGATTATGCTTGTCAGACCCTATTTTAATCAATGTTCATGAAGAGACCTCTACAAAAAAACTATGGAAGAAGCTTGGTGAGATGTATCAAGCCAAATCTTTAGTGAACAATATTTTCTTGAGGAAGAAATTGTATTCCTTGAGAATGGAAGAGTGTGGATGAATTACAAACACTTAGAAGCATTCAATATGTTGGTGGATCAATTAGAATAAGTTGGTTTCAAAATGGATGAGGAGAAATGTCAGATATTTCTTTGTTCTTTGCCTGATTTTTGGAACTCTCTTGTTATGGCTATTGGAAATACTTCTGTCATATTGAAGACTAAAGATGTGGTGGGTTATTTTATTTCTAAAGAGATGAGGAGGAAGGTATCCATCAATGCCAAGGAGGCCCTAACTGTTTGTGGAAGACCTAAGGAAAAAGGCAAGAAGAATGAGAAGCATGATAAATCCAAGTCCAAGGGGAGATCTAATTCTCCTTAAAGGTCCAAAGTTGTTTGTTGGAACTATGGTTAGCCTAGACATATTCATAAGGACTGCAAAGAATAAATGAAGAAAATAAAGAAGAGATTTGATTATGATTCTAAGTTTGAGAAGGAAGATGGTGATGCGTCCATTGCAGCTTTGGAAACTCGTGCAAGTAATGATGCATAGTTAATTGACTCAGGTGCATCAAGTTCCATACGACTTTTAATAGATATTAATTTTTTGAATATGAAGAATTTGATGGAGGTAAGGTGTACTTGGGTGATGATTCTTATTTAAATAATGTTGGCCATGGTAAACTTAGAATGAGGTATCTTGATGGTAGAATAAAAAGGATTAGTGGTGTGTTGCATATCCCTAGATTAGCATGAAATTTGTTATTTGTGAGAAAACTAATAGATGTAGGTGTGCATGTAGTATTTTCTGATGTAAGATGCAAGATGGTTAGAGATTTTGAACCCTCAAAATATTGAGAGGAGGGGGTGAATCGATATTCTCTAAAACCTATTAAACATTTAAACATTCATTCCACACATAATATTCAATTTATAGCAAGGAAAGAAACCATGAAAGCAACCATCAAAGCAAATAACACATGAAAACCATAATTTTACATGGAAAACCTAAAAAGGGAAAAACTTGATGTAGAGCAAAGACAAACTAAACACATCACAAATAGGGTTTCAATAAAAATAGTGAAAATGGGCATTCTTGTTCATTCTTGACAACTTGCTTTTAAAGACATGGGGGCAACAATTTGAGTTTTTTGGTCATAAATTTTATTGTATACTTGCTATTAAAAATATAATACCTATTTGTAATACCCTTTTGGACCTTACTAAACATATCTCAGAATCAAAGTAGGTTACTTTGTATCGAATCCTTAAAAAATGGATTTTCCTTCTGCCAATTAGGCCTAAAACATAAAAAAAGATTAGACCTAGGGCATCATCAAAGCACGTAACAACCAAAAACCCAAATATTGCAATTTTGGAATAAGAAAATACTCATAAAAATATTCCATCTCACAAAATTTTAAATTTTTCCATTGGTAACCCTAACCAGGGTTCTGGACAGTTTTTAGTAAAATGACTATATCTTACACAAAAATGGATGAAAATCTATGCCACAAAAAACAAAATAAATTACTCATTGTACTACCATTCCCAACTAGTTTCAAACCTAGAGGAAATCCGTACACTCTGTACAAAAAAGTAGAATAGGAAAGAATGTGTTAGAATGCAGGAAAATGAGGTTTTCTTTCATTGATTTCATAAAACTCTTCATCCGCTTGTACAAATGTGATCTTGGTGCATTTTTATGCCCAACACATCTTCCATAACTTCCCATTGGCCAAGAAATGTGACTTTTTATCTTTTACAAGAATATAGCAACTTCTAGAAAAGTTGTCATGCAACTTTTGAGCAACAAAGCAACTTTTTACCAAATTTTGACCTATGGACCCCAAACTTGACTTAATGGGTCCAAATGAACAATATTGGCCTAAAATGGAATTATTACAAGAAAACAACACAAAATGAACCTAAAATCCAAATTTTTCCTCTTGGAGGCATATTAGGACCTGAGGGTGCTCCTGCACCATACTCCTAAGGAAAAGAAAAAGATTCAAGTCTACTTGAATGGAAAGCTTTAATATTGTTCAACTTGGACTCCTTGAACTGAGTAATATGACATGTACTATGCTACTCCAACTCTTTCATACTGCTCTGTACCTGTGCTTTGGTGAAACAAATCAAGAATTGTCTCATCTTAACTTTGGCTCTCCTTCATGCCTTACACAAGTATTTACCTGTGTTAAAAGGAGCAGATTTCATCCTATCATATACATCTCTGAAATCGTCTATCCACATTGGTTCAATAGTCAAAATCTTACCCCTACATTTTGTAGGAACATCAAACTCAAAGCCCTTGGTTTTCTTAGTGTGAAAGGATTCAACTTCTTGTGTAGCATTATGACCATCACTATTGACTAGGTTTATTGTTGCTATAATTTGAATGTTAGAGTCCTTCCTCAACTGATAAGGTCCAATAACCTCAGAAAAATATTGAATGAAATTAAGTATTCCCTTACTTAAAGGAATTTCTCCTATTTTTCCTCCATAATCAAGGGTTTCAATTCCATAGGAAATACACAAATACATACCATAACTTTTTTTTTCTTTGTAAGACCTACTTCATCCATCTTCTTCATGGCATGCGATTGTATCAACTCATGCTCTCTTTCATGTTCCTTGTTTCTCCATTTCAAAATACTTTACTGGAATGCATTTTCTCAACCTCTTCAAGTGAATATCCCTGGTTTTGATTAGGTCTTTCCTCCTTTATCATCATATCATTACTTGAAAACACATACTCACACAAAGACTTAGTTTCATAAACACAAGATTTATTTGTCTCTTTAGATGCTTCTAGCACCCTTCCTTTCATCATAACTTGCAACTCATCCATGCTTGCTACTATCATATTTTTCCTTCTCCTCTAAATGATCTTCTTGATAGGCCACTTTACCTTCTTCCTTATTGGCCAATGCCAACCATTCTCTTGGTTTGCTCTCTCAAGAAATCGCTGCATCTTAAGATCCATTATTTTTTCTATTTCTTCCAAGGTGTGTCTCAACTCTATTATCTCTTACTCAATATTAATTTGTTTTACCTTCTCATCCTTCTTCTTTATCTCCCTTTTCTCTCTTCTTTTCTCTTGTTACTTCTTGCGTGGTAACTCCTTACTCTACAAGTCTCCACGAATGAATTTTCTTGACATTTACATTCTTCTTTCTCAAGAAAGTATCTTTCACCTTGCTTCCACTTGTCTTTATGATACCTCACCTTAGGCCTCTTTCTTTTCCCTGGCTTAGTTTTTTGACATCTAGGTTATTCCTTCAACATATTAAAAGACAACACATAAACCCCAAATTTTTTTCCTAGATCTTTGGGATTTGATACTAATTTGATGTAGAGTAGGGGTGGAAAAATTCAAACAATCTTCAAACAACCAAACTTTCAATCTCTTAAACATTCAATGGTGGGTTTTCATTCATTAGCCCCCATTCTCCTTGTAACCTTTCCAAATTGGTTTTTCCTTCATAACTTACAGAGGAAGCATGCCATTCAAATTTTAAAGGAACTTTTAGACACCCTTTTATCCATTTACAACCATATCTCAAAACTAGGGCATATTCCTTTGTATGGAAACCATAAAAAAATGACAACTTGCTCTTAAAACCTAAAACATGGGTGCAGGGGCACCCATAAGTCATTTTATGCCTCCAAGGGGTCACAAGTTGGTATGTTTTTTTTTTGAGTTTTTTTATATGTAATAAGGTATTTTAAGACCATTTCATGTGTGTTGGAGTCTAAGTTAGGTCATTAGGTGAATGAAAGTGTCTAGTTGCAAAAAATGTCAATGTTGCACAATGTTGTCAAATTACACATTGGTGAAATATGAACAGTTGTAATTTGAAAAGTTGGTTGTGAACCATTGGAAAATGGTTGTAAATGTTTATAAATTCTTTGTATGATCGAAAAAAAGGTTAGGATGATGAAAAATTGTGTATTTGAAGTTTTGATAAATAAAACCCTTGTTTTCTATGCATTTTTCTGTAGCAGTCCTGTTCTTTCACATGGTACAAATTTGTACAAAATTTGTATGAACTACACATTGTATGGTTGAAAATATAATTGAATTAGTTTTTATTTGGTTAAATTTCATTAACTTTAGAGAAAGCTATAACATTTTTTGTAACAACAGGTCTGAATCTTCCCTAAGGTTTCCAATGAACAAGAAAATTCCATATCTTTTCTTACCTCCATAAAAAATCTATAAAAATTGGTGAAAGGTTATTTTTTGAGGGTATCTAAAAACCCTTTAGAGGATATTTCATATTTTTCTATTTTTATGGAGTTACTAATAAAATTTTTCTTGCATTTGGGTGTAGACAATCCAAAAAAAACCCTCTTAGAAGTAGGACAGTCAAATTTTGAACCCCTTTGTATAGAACAACTCTACCTTATTTTTGAATATGTGTAAGAATGACCAAATGGGTATCTTAAATGGGTATCCTTTTCTATAGATCAGGTTTGCATCAAAAGATATGTACATTTTTTTATTTTTGAAAGACTACAAGTGAGAATGAGGGTTTGTGAAGGAAAACCCACTTTTTGATGAAAAAATACACTTGTTTAAGGTTGTTTTGAGTTTTATTACCCTTGATCTACATCAAATTGACATCAGAGCCCAAAGATTTGGGCAAGAAAGTTTTGGAGTTTATGTGTTGTCTTTTTGCAGGTTGAAGGAAGAACCTAGATGCTAAAATATTAGACCAAGGGACAAGAAATAGGCCTAAGGTGAGGTATCACAAAGACAAGAAGAAGCAAGGTGAAAGAGACTTTTTTGAGAAAGAAACACGGAAAAGTTGAGGAGAAAATTCTATGGAGATTTGCAGAGTAAGGAGGTACTAAGTAAGAAATTAGTGATGAGAAAGGAGAGAAGCGAGATAAAAAAAGAAGGATTAGAGGGAAAAACAAATGGATATTAAACAAGAGATAATAGAATTGAAACAAGCCTTGAAGTAAATGAAATAAATTCAAGAAAATATGCAAGAGAGAATGGAACTTGAGATACAAGTGTCTTACGAAGACAGAACAAGCAAGTGGTTGACATTTTCCAATAAAAAAGAGGCTCAAATGGCCTATCAAGGAGGTCATTTAGAAGAGAAGAAGGCAAGAGAAGACAATAGAACCAAACATTGGAGTTTTTGTTGATAATGGAAAATCAAAATTCATCTAAGGAAGATGAAAAATGTGAAGAAAATGAGTCCATTGAGACTCAAGATTTTATTTCTAACAATGTGTGTGAGTATGTGTTTATAGGTATGACAAATGAAAATGAATATGGAAAAGAGTCTAAAGAAGGAGAAGTGCATATAGTGTATGATGATTGTTATACAAATGTAGCACAATATGGTGACTAAAATGTTACAAAACCAACCAAGGTGATGGTTGCATTTTTTGATTTTATAGATGATGAATATGTTGACATATTGTATTTGAATGATAAAAATGAATACATTGATGGTGGTACTAAGACATATGAACAAGAACTAGAATTTTGGTATTTGGAAGTTGAGAAGATGCTCAGTAAGAGATGGTACAAGAAGAAGAAAAAAGATCTAGGGAAATTTGCAGAAATGAATGACATGTTGCAGAAGAATTGGAAGATCAAGAAGAGAGAGAAGACTTGCACTCAAGTGGACTTGAGTTTTTTTCTTTGGGGAGTATGGTGCAGGGGAATCCACAAGTCATTTTATGCCTCTAAGGGGTCAAAATTGGTATTTTTTTTTGTTTGATTTTTTACATGTAATAAGGTCTTCTAAGACCATTTCATGTGTGTTGGAGTCTAAGTTAGGTCATTAGGTGAATGAAAGTGTCTAGTTGCAAAAAGTGTCAATATTGCACAATGTTGTCAAATTGCACATTGGTGGAATATGAACGGTTGTAATTTGAAAAGTTGGTTATGAACTATTGGAAAATGGTTGTAAATTTTTAAAAAGGCCTTGTATGGTCAACACAAAGGTTAGGATGAAACATTGTGTATTTGAAGTTTTGATAAATGAAACCCTTGTTTTCTGTAACAATTTTGTTCTTTCACATGGTAAGGATTTGTACGGCCTTTGTATGACCTAAACATGGTATGGTTGGAAATATAATCAAGTTATATTTCATTTGGTTTTGGCTTGGTTAAATTTAATTAATTTTAGAGAAAGTTATAGCATTTTTTTTAACAGCAGGTCTGAATCTACCTGAGGGTTTCCAACGAACAAGAACATTCCATATATTTTCTTCCCTCCATAAAAAATATACAAAAATTGGTGAAAGGTTCTATTTTGAGGGTATCTAATTTTTTTTTATAGTATATTTCATAGTTTTCTATTTTTACGGAGTTACTAATGAAAGTTTGTTTACATTTGGGTGTAGATAGTAAAAA
>VDFB02271358.1:169968685-169988651 GCA_007258455.2 Sequoia sempervirens | reverse complement strand
CCTCTATCCCCCTCTTCTATCTCTTCCTCTTCAACCTATCTCTTTTCCTCTCTCTCCCTCTTCTCTATCTCTCCTCCTCTACATATCTCTCTCCATTTTTATCCCTCCCTCTCTCTATCGCCCCCTCTCTATCACTCTCCATCTCTCCCTCCCTCACTCCCTCCATATCCCCCTATCTATCTCTCTATCTCTACATCTCTCTCTCCCTTTCTCTTCATATATATCTCCATTTCTCTCTTTCTCTTCCCATATATCTCTATCTCTTTCTCTATCTTGCTATATATCTCTATCTCCCCCTACTTCTTTCTCCCTTTCTCTCTCTCCTTATTTCTCTCCCCCTTTCTCTACCTCTGTTTAACTATCTTTGATTCTCTCTATTTGTCTCTCTTTTTCTCTCTCCCTCTCCTCCCCTCTCTATATCTTTATATATCTCTATCTCTTTATCACTCTATCTCGCCATCTATATCTCTCTTTCTCTTTCTCTCCCTCTCCCTCTTCCTCTATATCTCTCTATCTTGTCCTATGTATTCTCTCCCTCTCTATCTCCCTATCTCTCTCTATATTTATCTCTCCCTCTACCTATATCTCTCTATCTATTTCTCTCCCTCTTCCTCTATCACTCTATCTTCATCTCTACCTCTATTTTCCTCTCTTCCCCTTTATCTCTAGACATGTCTCCCTCTCTCTATCCATCTCTATCTATCCCTCTCTCCTCTCTCTCTTTAGCTGTCCCTCTCTTTCTCTCCATATCCCTCTCCTCCTTCTCCATCTCCATCTCTATCTCTCACTGTTCCCCCCTCTATCTCCCCCTCTTTCTATCCCTACCTCTCCCACTCTATCTTCCCCTCTTTATTGCAAACATAACATCTTGTTGCTAATGGAACCTGATTATCTTCCTAATTCAGAGGTTTTATTTCAATCATGTTTGGATCCCTGTAAGTGGATGCATAATTTATTTGAAGCTATCACTTGCTAAATGGCCTACCAATTGACCTTATGTACTGCATAAATGTATAAAAAATAGACCAAAATTTATCCTTATTGACTTTTCACACTTCTTCAACATACCCATTGCACACTTAAGGTGTGATTGCTAGTTTTATTTATTTTTAACATTACATGAATCAGCTTATGCCTCTTATAACCTCGAGTGCTTTGAACAAACTTTTTTAACACAACCGACAATGTTGACATGACATGCACTTTGAATTCAAAGTGGAAAAATAGAAACACTAAAAAGCAGGTTACAGTAGCAGTTTCTGAACCCTGGCCGGTAATTTTGATTATATCTGGTTTGAGCCTGTAGGCTCGTCCGAAGACCCCTTTAATGTCCTTCGACTGGAGCACGAAGATGATAGATTGATTGAGTGGTGAGCACACAGACAATGGGCACGGTCTTCACGTTTCAATATAATAATAGAAAGGGTTTCTTACACATTCCAGGGAGGAAAAATAAATCTTACATTTTGAAGAGAGTGTTCTGACATTTGTGAGGCCCACCCACGTGCAGGATAAAAGGAGTGTCTTGAACTGCGGAACGTGCATGCACATTTGACCGTGAAATCATGTTTTTAATCACCAACAGACAATTGGAGTTACCAAACGTGTTACATCACCGGGAGGATCATCACGAAACATAACCTCTAAGTGTTTCATAAATGGCCTCCTTTGTTACAAACAAGATCAAATACGAATGTGAGCTAAAAACATTAGGCCATGGAAGAGTACGATTTTAGTCCCAACACTGGTGTCTACAGCGCCATTGAATCTTTTTTAGAGATAAGCGGAGATTCTTTAAGCAATGATGCTTCTGAAATCATTACAATGGACGACGCCCAATTTGAGCTTCCTCCTTACGATGTCACCATGGACATAAATTCCCTAGAAAATAGGACATGGGCACCTCAGTATAGTGCCTTCAGCGCCTACACAAACGCTCCTTCAAACACTTCTGCAGATTCTTCCGTATCCTGCGAGACTCTGCACAAAAAATGTTTCAGATTTCTGAGAAAAATGGATGAACATAGAAAGTTAGAGATCCAGACATCACGCCAAACAGCTCCTGTTCTTGATCCCAACAAGGATAAAGAGGTAAATGGAAAGAAAAAGAAGAATCAAGACAAAGCGGCATTTCACCACATGATTGCGGAACGCAATAGGAGAGTCAAATTGAACGAGCATTTCCAGAATCTTTACTTCCTTCTTCCTAGAAATTGCAAGGTATCATCTTTACTCTCTTCTGAAAATGTGTATACGGTACTCTAATTGTGCTGCTAGTCTCTGAATAACTTAACCTGTAGAAGTGCAACTTAATAAAATTTAGGAAAGTGTTTTAACCCCTTGTCCGCTTTAGGTACTGCAAGCAAGTTGTGTGTGTGAAAACCTACAAGCTTCTGTTTCTGAGTTTTGATGTCTATGTTTGCAGAAAGATAAGCATTCGATATTGGCCAGTACCACAAGTTATCTGAGAGAACTAAAAGCTCGCGTTGGTGAGCTGGAACAACTGAGTGAAAGCATCGACGAATCAATTGCGAGGAATGTCTCAAATAGTGAAGGAGGAAGTTGCGGGTTCGAGTCACACGATCTGAGTTTCAATTCAGACAGCTCATTACTTTACCGTAGCGATGATGTGATCTTTGAGCGATGCAAGGATATCCTCTGCCAAATTAAGATAATAATTAATGTGCAGAGAAGTACTAGGGTTTCATGCCCAGCAACTCTGCTAATGAAGGTGATAGCGGTGTTGAGTGCAGAGCAATTAGAGATCGTTTCGCTTTCACATGAAAAGGGATTTGGATTTCACGCTACTTTTGTCGTACTACCAAAGGTATGTCACATGCATTCCTAAAGTGTTTGTGTGTTTTTTTGTATTGAATAATGCTGAAAAAAAAATACAATAAGGAAAAGAATGCAGTTCTAAAAAAGGACTGTCAAAAGAAAGAACGAGACAGCACTACACATAGCAAGCATACAGCTCACAAAAATAGATAACAATGTCAGTCCACAGTAACAGAAATGGCTGGAACAGCCAGCAAAACATATAATCCAAGAACAGTGCAAAGACATGATTACATATTGAACTTGAAAAACTTTTGCAGCTGATTGACACAAATGATCTCCCTTTCACAATGTTGAAGAAATTGATATCTGATCAGAAAGTGTTTGTGTTTGACATTGCATGCATGGTAACATTTGTTTGACGTGTTGATTTGAATATGAACAGGGTGAGGAGTGGGATATTTCCCACTGGCAATCCTTTGGGAGTTTACTCACTCGGACTCTCAATTGAGCATTGGAGGAACCCAAAGAATGGATGATATCACGGTGGAAACAGAAATTTCTATTGTATATTATTGAATTAGGTGATATTTATTGAAGACTAAATGGAAAAGAATAAATATGATAGTAGAGTGAAATTGGAAGTCTAGTTGATAACTATTTCATATTTTTTCAAAATGTTTATAATTTAGTTCTGTTATATAAAAAATTTCAAAGCTAGTAGTTAAATTGTTTATAATGTATACGTCTCAATGTTTGATTTTGATTATTATAAAAGAAGTTTTATATGAATTTGTTTGTATAACTTCTTAATTTATATTTAAATAATTTATATATTTTTTTGTTCTAAATATAGTGCTAAGATTCAATTATATTAATTTCAATTGAGATACTTACAATTCATTGCAATTTATATTATTTGTAAAAAATAAATAATATTGATAACTAAATATATATAAATATTATTTTTTATCAAATTTAATCAAATTTGATAAACAAAATTGACTTCTAAATCTCAACAATACAAAAAATAAACCTTTAAATTTGTACAAATTAAGAATATCAAACTTTATTAATTGACCATTGGAGGAACCAAAATAGTGGATGATATTACCATGGAAATAAAAATTTCTATTGTAAGTTATCTTATATTATTGAATAAGGTGATATTGAATAATAGTCATTTTTTTAACTTGACAATAAAATAGATGATATTGTAGTGAAATCGAAGTCTAGCTGATTACTTGACACACATTTTTGAAAAGAATAGTCTTAGTGTTCCCGAATCAATCAAACAAAGTTCAAATGGGGGTTCTCAAAAGGCTAAGGACAATAGCAAGAGGCAAGGAAAGGGCAAGGCCCTTGAAGTAGTTGTTTCTCCACTATCCACTTGGGCTCTTGATTTGGGTGCCTCACACCATATAGCTTTATCTAAAGATGAACTTGCATCTTTAGAGCCATGAACTATGCCTTCCACTTTGATGGGTGATGACACTCCTATAGAGGTGTGTGGAAGGGGGTCTATTGATATGGGGGATGGCACATTTTAGTATGTTCTTTGTGTTCCCTCGTATTCAACTAATCTTCTATCAGTCTATCAAATCACTCACACATCTACATTCAAGTAGGTTGAGTTTTCCCCTTATTTAGTTTTGACTCATGAGTGGCACAATGATTCTATAATCGTAGTTGGGAGAGAAGATAATCAGTCTCGGCTTTATTTATTATTTCAATTTATTCTTGATCTATCTTTGTTTGTTCTACCCACTCATTTTGATAATGTGAGTAATTTATTGTACCAATGGTTTAGCCACTTGAACTATTGCTACTTGTAGCAACTTAGTCAATGGGACATGGTTAAAGTACTACCTATAGATTAGTTTTGTGATGGTGTTTTTCAAGGGTGCATTCTTGGAAAGCATCATGAAGAGAAATTTAATAAAGTAAAAGATTGGAGAGCCTCAACTCTTTTAGAGTTGGTACATAGTGATTTGGCTAGTCCATTTTTGCAACCATCTTTCAATAAAGCCTTATATGTTTTGACCTTCATTGATGACTTTTCAAGGTATACTTTTGTGTACTTTCTCAAATAGAGGTATGAATTTTTCAATTCATTCTTGGAATTCAAGGAAATTGCAAAGAAATATAATGGAAGATATATCAAGTTTTTTGTATAGATAATAGGGGCTATTGATTCACAAAGAAATCCTTGCATATTTATTGGATATATAGATGATGTCAAAGGATAAAAGCTTGAGAGGATTATTAATTTTGAGGAGAGTCCATCTAGTTCTTATCTTACCACTTATCCATCTACCATCAAATTGGAGTCCAATTTACATCATGATGATAGTTCTTTAGAGGATCATAATCCTTCTGATCTTGATGAGGAGCCTTTTTTCTCTATTTCAAATTATGACAATTATTATGAGGGTGCACATAAGCCACCTTCATAGGTTGATGATTCTCCTCCTTCTCTAGCCTAAGGGCCCCTTTGGGCTCATCAAATATTGTATTCAACATAGGATTGGGTAGGTCCTTTAGATAACAAAAGAACATGACCATAATTTCAAGAGGATACACATCTCTTCCTTACCACAACTTCTAATCCAAAATCCTTTTGGGAAGCTTCTAGTGTCCCATACACTGTGATGACAGTTGCATCTAAGTATATGAACCAATCACCTCAATTATGATCAATTGTTTTCTCAGAGGTAAGGTCCTTTGGCCTCAAAAACTCTTCTCACCTCTTCCGATAATCCCCAATCTCTGGGGAGACCAAGTGCCCTCGTTAGATGATTCACAAAAATCTCCTCAAATGTAGAATAGTTGGACTTGTTGCAGTCCATATCTCAAATGCAGGTCCATTCCTAAACCAATAGTATCATGTTCTACTCTCCCATTGGTTTGAATTGAAGTTGTGGTGGCCACACTTGTACTCCACTATACATAATTAGATGAAGGAGGAGAGATTAATGCTTGAAATGTATGGCACCACTAGGGTCTTTCTTTATGGAGTAGAGGGACTTATGCAATTACTTATCAACATACCGTACAAAGTCATAGGGTTTATTTATATCCCTACTCTAGATATCCATTGCCAACACCATTAAACTAACAAGGATTTTGTCCTTGTTTTCTATTCTAGAACTTGAAGCAAGGAGAGGTATGTCTTCTAGAAGTATCCTCAAAAATATCATAGGTGAAAGGTTCAAGGTTACCCTTGCTAAATCTCTATAGATCTCTTCTTGGCCCTCTAGGACTAAAATATGGAGGCCTCCTTACTCTATAACTATCCATGTTTCTCTCATAATCCATGTTAACGACATTAAGATCAATTAGCAGTTGTGCATTGGGGTTCTGGTAATTTTTTTTGCAAATATAGTCTTTTTCGAATGATAAAATACTTTGGCCAGCCATTGTGAATAATGACCTTGTATTTGGGCTATAATCCTTATGAATATCTTTAATCAATTCTACATTAAAAAACACATTGGGTACCACCAATTGTCCTAAACCTAGGTTCCAAATGTTTCTAATTGGCCTATCTACATAGGCCCTTTCTATAGGCATGCTTTAAAATTGCATACCCCTCAAATGTGAATGGGGCCCCTAGAGCCCCTATTTCTATTGGAAAGCTTATTTTCTAAAACCCACAAACCTAGACCAACCCTTGATCTCTTGAATGAATCAAGGATCTATACAATTATCTCCTCATCCAATGTTATTTTCTAACCCTTTGAATTTCCAACCATTTTGAATCTGGAGTTTTTTATGAATAGAAAGCTAGGGTTCTATAAAATTGCAGCTAGGGTTTGCAAAATTCTTAATAGATAGGAATTCTATAAAAAAATTGATAGCATATACCATCTATAACCCTAGTTTTCTCTCTTACTTGATTGAATTCAACAACCCGTACTCAGTCCTTAAATTCATAAAAATGCAATGTGGAGTACTTACTTTCTCTATTGATGTCAAAAACCTCAATTTTATAGAAAATCCTCGTTCACTCTAGAAATTCACAACACTCCATTTCATATCTTAGCAATTGTGAGCCTAATGGGTTTGAGAAAAGTATTTTTCCCAACCTTCATGAATTGAGCAAGTAGCCATCCCATCCACTATTAAATTTTTCATGCTTGAATGCATGACTAGTGGTAGACATTTTCCAAGTTTGAATGCGGTTCGTTGATCTCAAGATCGATAATGATCACATAAATTTGAATCTGCCTCTATGAAGTGATAGCCTTATTTTGTCATCATCTAGGTAGGTGTCATCATTTCATAGACTCGTGAATGGATAATAAGATAAAATAGAGCTTCCACGATAGTGGAACTCTCTGCAAAACATTGTGATAATGACACTTGCCACAATCTCGTAATTTCGTGAGGGTAGAAAGATGAACTCACCAGAGCTTTGTGAAGGTCTTATCTTCCACAACAAGAATTTGCACATGCTTGAATACATGTCACCATTTTTTTTGCTTCACGAGAATGAATGTGTCAAAGAGGTGGGGTTCTATGAAGAAAAAATCCTTCTCGAAATGCACATGCTTAAATTAACAACTTAAAGTTACTAGTAAGAGAGGGACCAACCATAGAAAAAGCAATAAGGCTTAATGACTTAAGTTTAAACATTAGAAAATGAAAATTAGCCCACTAAAATGTTTGTTTGTGTGTCACATTTTTGGAAGTTCGTGAGGCTAGAAAAATGAAAAAACCAAATTTTGCATGAACCGAAGAGATAACCTAATATAATAACATGTATCCAAGGTTCTTGGGGAACAAAAGACTTCAGGAAGGAAAATAAATATTTTAATAAAGTCATGTGGACCAAATTTCTAACACACGAAGGGACATACAAACATATGACAACAACACCCTCAAGTTCTAACTTAAGTAACTAGGTGAAAAAGTTTAGCATACCAACAATGAAATAGAAAAATGATAAGGTTTTGACATAGGAGGAATTGAGGAATTTCAAATTTTCAAAATACTTAGAGCAACACTATGACCATTAAATTATACACGTAGCATCATCTTTTTTTTAAAGAAGATGAATTTAGATGTGGGCAACCGCACGATGATCCTTTGATGAGCATGACCCACCATGTGTTAAACTGAAGATGCTACTAGTATGGAACTTATTGTAGTCCCTTTAGCTACTTTTTCTCCTTCTCCATATGGTGAGAAAGATTGGCATGTGGAAAAACTAATTTACATTGGCTTGCATGTGTATTAATCCTATATGTTTTTCTCTCATGTTCTTTGTGTTTGCTTGCACATGATGTTATCTCTTGTATTGTGTGGCTTTGTTTGTCTTTATGTTTATGAGTTTTACTTGGATGACCCTTGTTGCTTTGTTGGTGCAAGGATACAAAGGGAATGAACCTTTTGTGACATTGTTCTATTTGTATCTTCATTCTTCTATATGTCATAAATGTTTTCCCTTTGTCTTGTGCTTTCCTTTTGGGGTTAATGCAAGGTATTGAGACATTTAGGTCTCTTCCATGTTGACCTAAAAGTTTTTTTTGTCTTCTCTCTCTATGTGTCATTCCTCCATCGTGTTGATTGTTCCATGAATATTTGGGGAATGATGCTAGTTCAGAGCTTTAAATATCACTATAACAAACACATATATTGACCTTGTGTATTGTCAAAAAAGGTGTCCTTAATTAGGAAGGGATAATTAATGAAAAATTGGACTTAATCTCATCTTGGTCTAGTGGTGTGAGATGTTTACACATCCACATTAGGTCTTAGGCCCCTTTTAAGCTAAATTAACTTAACTTTTACCTAATTTAATGTTGTAAAATGTATTTATTTACATCTTCACATTAAATTTGGGAGGATTATAAATCAGGTGGACCTAATATAATTTTGTAATGTGTTCTACATATTAACATGGGATTTAGGGCCCTTCTAAGCTAAATAGACTCAATTTTGCTTTAATTTAGTGTTGTAAAGTGTATTTATTTACACTTTCACATTGGATTTTGGGACCTCTTACATTTATGACCTTTAAATCATCATTAATAGGCCTGTATGACCCTATATTATGCATCCCAAGGCATAATTTAATCAAAAACTTGACTAAATCAACATAAAAGCTTAAATTCTCCACTCCCCGACATTCTAGTTGGTAAAATAGCCCCTGTGGGACCCATTCACCACTTTGGATAAATGAGTCCCATCCAGGTGGAACTCATTCACCCGAGATGACTAATGAGTCCCATTTGGGCTATTTTCAAGGTTTGAGCAAAACAATTGGGTTTTTAATTCAAATTTCTTCAATGTCAACCTTGGGGATCAAATTAATGGTCATGTGAGTGCATTACCTATATAAAAAAGCTCTCAAATCCTCATTTCATCCAAGAAACATCATACATTCATTTCATCAAGTCAAGCATTCAATAGTTAAGTATTTCAAGTCTTCACAAGATCATTAAGATAACATTCAAGATCAATTTTAAGGCATTCAATGGTAGAATTCTCCATCAATTGTTGCAAAAATTCAAGATCCATCATCATGGAAAGGTTTTAATTGCATTAATTCATGTTCATGCTTCATTATCATATTTCATCATTTTGATTTAATTACCTAAAAGGTGTTTGACCAAGGAAAACCCCTATTCCCTAACAACCAACATTTTATTTCTCTCTTTATGTGATTGAAAATATAGGTGCTTTGAAGAATTTAAGATCAATGAAGAATAGGTTATAAGGTTGTTGGAGTTGTCTCCCCATTTTCAAGGTCATAATCTTCTCAAAAAGTCACGTACATGCTCAAAATTAGCAGTTTCAGATCTAGAAATCAAGAGGAACAGGAAGAGCAAACATTAAAGACCAGATTCAAACCTTCAAGTTTTAGAAAACCCTAAATGGACTCATTTTCCAAGATTGGCGAATGAGTCCCATTTTGGGTAAATTTGGAGATTTTTTATAGTTTTAGATACCCTTTTCCAAGAAACTTGTTCCTATACAGAAACCCAGATTTGGGACTGATTCACCCAGAATGGTGAATGAGTCCCACTAGGCCTAAAAAGTAGTAAATTCAAGATTTCAAAGCTCCATTCCATCTCTCTCTAGATTCTAGGTGCACACTTTTAGTTATACAACTTTCTATTTTAATTTATTTGCATTTCTAGGTCATTTAGAAAAGCATTGCATCAAACTAGGTTTTACATCTCATCTTACATGTCATTGTATTTTCCAAGTTTAAACTTGGTGGTGAAACCCTCTTGTAATGTGAAATCATGTACTAGGATACCTTATTGTCATATCTCTCTCTCCATTCTTTATTGAATTGAGATCTCTAAGGTGTCATTGAGTGTAGCAAGTGTGAAATAGGATCCCTATCCTTGTGTTTATGCCTCAAAGGTGGGGAGCATCCATTTCCATTGACTACACTTTGGTGAACCTACATTTAGAATACCTTCTTTTTTTATTTGGATTCCATCATCATCCTAGGATTAGCTTGCATTAACATTGCATTAGAGTTTGCATTAGTTAATTGGCATCTAGGGTTTCTAAAATTTTGCATTACTGAAAGTGCATATAGGTTGCATTTTTTCATTTCAAATCATTCAAAAACATTCAAAATCCACATTTGCACTAGTATACATATCTTACAACATAAAAATCATAAAAATTAATTGGAATATTTTGAAAATTTTGAAAAAATTCCCTACTAGGACTCATTCACCACCCTGGGTGAATCAATCCCAGTGCACCTGTGAAACTACCATTTACAACATTAAAAACCTTGTTTTTAAGATTCTGTTTGCTACTAGTAACTATCTATTTTAGTTGGTAGACTTTCTATTGCATGCATTTCACTAAATCTATCTTAAATTGGCCCATTTTAGGCATTGCTCAATTCCAAATTTTCATTTACAACATTTCATTTTTAGAACATTGCATAGTGTAGTCAAAAAATTATCTTGCTTGAAAACTAAAAATTGTATTTCAGTTTAAGTCCCTACATTTATTTTTAATTTTGCATATAGATTACTTTTCAAAATTTTAGTTTCGGTCTTCTCCAAGTTTGCAAAGAAGAAGTTAGTCAATAAGCATGTTAGTCATTCGTTCAATGCATTCCCTAGCTATGAGAGTCTCTTAGTGCAAGAGAATGAAAATGTCAACATTTTACTTAAACTTACAGCCCCTCCAATTTCTCCTATTTGAGAGGATGATGTGTTAGATGAGAATACAAACATAGATAACCATGATGATCATAATTGTACTTCTCTCGATACCTCTCCTTTTAGTGATGAAGGTATCTTGGCGACAAAAGGTACAATCGTTGAGAATCATGAAGGTTTTGTTTTCCCTTCTCCTCATTCCCCTTGGGAAGATAGTATAACAAGATAAGATGAATTGATTTCCACCACTTTACTTAGTCTCCATTCATCTACCAAAACCTTCCCTATTTTTGAAAATTCTTTAGTGAATAAGGATACAATCGTGAATGTTCATGACAAACAAATTTTTGAGGAGGATATGTTGGTATCAAGGAATCCAATGATTGAGAGTTATAGTATTATTTCTCTCCTTCCTAATGTTCCTAACATTTGGAAGGGTTTCTTTTAACAACAGGATCCAATCATGATTGGCACACATGAAAATCATAGTTTTCCTTCCCTTGATGTCTCCACTATTTGTGATGAAGCTTCTTTACATCTAACCATGAAATGTGATGAACCTCTTCTTTGTCACTTTCCTAAAAGCTCTCCTACTAGGGTATAAATTAGGGCACAAGAGAATGACACTGTAACGCCCGTCGTGCAAACCCCAGAGAACACACACAATGCAAATAATTTTTTTTTAAAAACAATTAAATTAAACATGCAATAACATTAAACCATAACCACATAGCATATCACATAGCATTAACACACTTGGTTCTTTGGGGCACACGAGATTACATCACAACAACTAAACAGAAATAAAGCTAAAGATTATAACATAACCATTTAAATTAAATAACCATAAACAATGATACATCCAAAATCTGTGATGCGAGAACACTATACATCACATAATACATCCATGATAAATCTCTTAATAGAGTTACAAATGATCCTAACTATTACATCATTGTCTTAATATTACATTACAATCTTTGGACAAATGAATTACATTGAATTTCCCAACATGTGGGATTGTTACAATAACAATGAACTCAAAAATACAACATGAATACTGGTACAACTCCAACCACGGAAATGCTGCGAAGACAAGACACTGATGGGGAACCCAACGGGTGCGGAGCACATTCCACCCAACCATGTGAATTACAAGTAACTCACCCCCCGTGCTCAGAGGTGACGAGGAAGTGAACCCGACCATGAATGTCAAACCGACTCAACAACAACAAGATATAAAACAAGTACAACTCAAAGCATACGATGAACAACCAACAACGTTCACAAATCACATAACAAGTTACAACTAAGAACCTCATCACAATAACATGAAGTACCACCAATTAACAATCATGAAACAATTCACAAGAATCAAAAGCATCATAAAGATACAATAGCCAGAAGAACCGAACCAACACCCAAAATATACATTTCCAAATACATCATAACCAATAAAAGAATACAATTCCATAATAACTCTAAATCAACCATTCAATACACCATTCCATAGGCAACAAGACACAAGTCAGACAGGTGTCAAGTGGGGAGGGTCATCGCATAGCTCTCATGGGATCCCCTGGCTCTTCCTCCAATTGAGGCGCCGACACCCATCTATGGATCCCCTAGCCCTAAAATCAGAAACAACATAAATATAACAATATCCAAAGGCAACTACAACAAGGCACAAGGGTGTCAAGTGGAGAGGGTCATCACATAGCTCTCATGGGATCCCCTGGCACTTCCTCCAACTGAGGCGCTGACACCCATCTATGGATTCCCTAACCCTTGAAAATAACATAAATATAACCATATCCAGAGGTGATATGAAACAAGAACAAGGATGTCTAGTGGAGAGTGTCATCGCATAGCTCTCATGGGATCCCCTGGCACTTCCTCCAACTGAGGCGTCGACACCCATCTATGGATCCCCTGGCCCTTCCTCCTAACTGAGGCACCGACACCATAAGGTAGCTAATGCGGAGCCGATGGTCTCTCATGAAGACGAGACTATGACTTTGCGACCACGGCCTACTAGTCTATCAATAGTCTACGGTAGCCCTAATGCATAGACGAGGAATCCAGTTTTCTTTATCTTATATGTTTTACTACCCATCCCCCTAAATTCTATTTTTAGGTTATCACTTGTTTAACTACACTTACGTGGGTTCCCCTGGCAGTTCCTCTTACCTGAGGCACCGGCGCCCACGAAGAGCCACTCTCCCTATGACCCTTAACAGAAAACTAGAATAAGCAAGGGTTGTACCAAAACAAATAAAGCAGAAATCTCAAGACCAACCATGCGAGGCATTCCTCATCTCGCGATAATCCATAATCAAAACACAACAACCCCATACAACCCTTCCAAACATAAGGCAACAAAAATCAACTTCAAGAGTTAAACCAACACAAGAATAACATTCAAAGACTAATACATGCCTCTGGAACTAAGGTTCACCCTAACCCTAATTGGATTTCAACACTAACCGATAACCATTACGGAAAAGAACTATCAATGCATTTAAAATAAAATAAACTTAAGTCAATCACAAAGGAGTATCAGGTTCCAATCACCAAATAAAATGAAATGTCATTTTCTCGATATAATTCCACAACAACAAATAAAAAAATAAATTCCTGATTATATTATTTGCTCAACCAATAGAATAATCCCCTTTATTTTTATAATAATACAAATTAATCTTAAAATATAAAACAATAAAATTTACATTATAAACTAACAAAAATATTAAATATAATAATCATAATAAAATAAATTATAATCATTATATTTAATAATATCATAAATTACAATTATAATATTTAAAAATGAAATAATTTATAATCATTATATTAATAATAAAATAAATTACCATTATAATATTTAATAAAATAAACAAAGTGCATACACCGAATTAAATAAATATATATATATAACACAGAACTAAAAAAATAAAAATAAAATAAAATTTTAAATTTAATACTCACAGGGCCGTCGGCCCTAAAGACTCTCGCGGGCTGTACACAGCCCTTACAGCTGCTGTACACAGCGGCCTTAAAGGCCGCTGTACACAACAGTCCGTAAGGACTGCTGTACAGCGCAACGGTATGGGCAGGGGCGGGGTACGGCCCAGCCGTCCCCCCAACCCCATTCAAAATTTAATAAAACAAAAATAATTAAAATTTCAATTTTCAAAGAAAACTTTTCATATTTTATTTTATTTCACACAGTCACACGGAAAATGAAATCCATTTTTCCTACGCACGGTACAGGGACGAAATTCAAAACTTTAAATTTTCATTTTCTAAAACAAATAAAATACAATATAAATACTTTAAATAAAAGATTTCAAATTTCATTTTCATTCCCATGAATAAACTATAATGACAAGGCGTACGGTCGACGCAGGTTCATATAATAAAATAATAAGATCTGCATATATATATATATATTATTCTCATATATATTTAAAACAGAGACAAAAATATAGAGAAATAACATAGATCCATAATATATATATATATATTAATAAAACTTCAAATTTATTATTCTCTACAAAAATTATCTTTTCAAAATCCTCATATTGATAAACTGAATATTTTAGAAGGTAAAGGTTTTAGATTTGACAAGAATTTGTACCGTATAGTAACTATGATTTTTCTTTGTTTCCAGTCTAATAACTTGCCCTAGTTTTCAGTTCAACAGAAGTTTTCTATATTCACAAAAATCATTTTTTTTTTTAATAAGGTTTATTTTTCTTTTCTGAAGCAAACAGATAAAAGAAAGGGTATGAGAAGAAGACTACGAGAGGAACCTGGAGTCCAATGCAAATCTGAAGATGCCTGCTTGACTCTGATGCCCTCGAACTCGATTCCAATTCTTAGTCTAGAACGAACTCCCCAAGACAACACCAGTAACAGATTGAAGACAATTTCTTTCTTAGAGCTCTCCTCAAACAATAGCAAAGAATTCCAAACTAAACTCTTCAGATTCACAAGTACATAGAAAATGTTTTCAGCAACTCAATCTCTCTCTGATCTTCTGAGTGTCTGAGAACTTACAAAAATTCATCATTAAATAAAAATATATTCCCCATCTCTTCAAAAACTCTCAAAAATCAAAATTAAAAGAAAATCAATTCTTTAAAAGTTGTCTTTTTCCCAGATCTCCATTCCTATTGGCTCACACAATCTTTTTATTCTTTTATTTGTTTTATTGCTTTTATTTCTGTTTTTGCAACTTTTCTTGCACAACACATTACTTATTTAATTTAAATAAATTATTTTAATAATTATCCTCCACCAGATAATTGATTAAAATAATTAAAACACATTTAATATATAATTACCATTTAATTGTAATATATGATTTTCAAAAATAATTAAATCATTTAAATATTTAAAAGAATTTAAATCTAACATTTAAATAAACAATTACTTCCATTATTTAAATTGAACACACCACAACATACAAGGTACCAACATTAATCAAAATACGATAAAATACAACACACAAACACAACTGACGACAATAACATAAAAATCAACTATACCAAACAAACGAGACGACCTGACAACATGGAACGAGAGGACTTCATCGTCACCTCTGTATCAACATTTAACCGTTGGGCTATAGGTGTTCACCCTGTCCTGCCGAAGCAGGTGGAATCGAGACTTGTACCTGCAATCCTGCATACAAACGAAGTTGTGTACATGTGCATACATATATATATATATATAATCGAAGCATTAAATTAAAGCACTGCATTGTGAGAAGGAATTGCAACATAACAGGGCACTCGCGAACGAGTGATGTCATATTGTCCTTCATCACACCTATTCTAACAATTATAATATAGCTAATAAATCAACATTTCTAACTAACAATCATCTCATAACATATCTAATTAAATCACTGCATCATATCATAATTCTGAAAATCAACTAACATTACCAACCACAATGTCATATGAAATAATCGTGTCTACTAATGGAGTAACATCATCATCAAAAGTCTAACTAACCAAATCACATACTAACAGTACCCTCATAGTCACAAGTAGCAAACGAACCCATAGAAAAATAATAAATCCAAACAGAAAGAGGAGGGGTATTACATCCTCCCCCTCATAAAATCGGCTTACTCCTGGAAGCCGGTAACCTAAAGGAAATAAGATTCCCTAATACGGGAGGCATCCACCCACACCAAGACGGTGAACTAATCACCAATAAAGAAAAGAATCAAGCTCACATATAAGAGTAAGAAATAATAATACCAGTATTAGTAACATGGGGGTATTAAGACAATTTCATGAGGATATGGCTTACCCGTGAAGCCATTAAATAGATAAGAGTAAGCACACAAGAAACATGCAGATCACTAAAACCAATAATAATAATAATATAACCCCAAATAACGTTTCCACAACAAATCTATCAACACTATAAAACTCTCGAGAAGGGGATATCGCGTATTTCGCGACTACACCGGGAGGGTCCTATTATCCTTCCTGCACCATTGCCCTAAGACCGGCTAACGGAAGAAACTTAGGTTCACAACAACCACAACAAACTAATCAAACTCTATACTTTAGGGACTAAACGCAAGGTTACATAGTGAGCACACATAGTGCCCAGTGTATGAACCTGGCTCTGATACCAAGTTGTAACGCCCGTTGTGTAAACCCTAGAGAACACACACAATGCAAATAATTTTTTTTTAAAAAACAATTAAATTAAACATGCAATAACATTAAACCATAACCACATAGCATATCACATAGCATTAACACACTTGGTTCTCTGGGGCATGCGAGATTACATTGCAACAACTAAACAGAAATAAAGATAAAGATTATAACATAACCATTTAAATTAAATAACCATAAACAATGATACATCCAAAATCCGTGATGCGAGAACACTATACATCACATAATACATCCATGATAAATCTCTTAATAGAGTTACAAATGATCCTAACTATTACATCATTGTCTTAATATTACATTACAATCTTTGGACAAATAAATTACATTGAATTTCCCAACATGTGGGATTGTTACAATAACAATGAACTTAGAAATACAACATGAATACTGGTACAACTCCAACCGCGGAAATGCTGCGAAGACAAGACGCTGATGGGGAACCCAACGGGTGCAGAGCACGTTCCACCCAACCATGTGAATTACAAGTAACTCACCCCCCATGCTCAGAGGTGACGGGAAGTGAACCCGACCATGAATGTCAAACCGACTCAACAACAACAAGATATAAAACAAGTACAACTCAAAGCATATGATGAACAACCAACAACGTTCACAAATCACATAACAAGTTACAACTAAGAACCTCATCATAATAACATGAAGTACCACCAATTAACAATCATGAAACAATTCACAAGAATCAAAAGCATCATAAAGATACAATAGCCAGAAGAACTGAACCAACACCCAAAATATACATTTCCAAATACATCAGAACCAATAAAAGAATACAATTCCATAATAACTCTAAATCAACCATTCAATACACCATTCCATAGGCAACAAGACACAAGTCCGACGGGTGTCAAGTGGGGAGGGTCATCGCATAGCTCTCATGGGATCCCCTCGTTCAATTGGAGGCTTCAACAATCTACTCCATGGATCCCCTAGCCCCCAAAATCAGAAACAACATAAATATAAACAAATATCCGCAGGCAACTACAAATAAGGCAATGGGTATAAGTCAAATGGAGAGGGTCATTGCATAAAGCTCTCATGGACTCGGCACTTCTCCAACTGGAGGCCACCCATCTATGGATTCCTAACCCTTGAAAATAACATAAATATAAATCCATAGGCTATATGAAACAAGAACAAGGGATGTCTAGTGGAGAGTGTCATCGTGATAGCTCATGGGATCCCCTCGCACTCAACTGAGGGCCGGGCACCCATCTATGGACTCGCCCTTCCTCCTCCTAACAGGCACGACACCAGAAGCACAAGTGAGTCATTTTGTCTCTCATGAAGACGAGACTACGACTTTGCCGACCACGGCCTGCTCAGCCTATCACTAGTCTACAGTAGCCCTAATGCATAGACGAGGAATCCATTTTTCTTTATCTTGTATGTTTTACTACCCATCCCCCTAAATTCTATTTTTAGGTTATCACTTGTTTAACTACTCTTACGTGGGTTCCCCTGGCACTTCCTCTTACCCGAGGCGCCGGTGCCCACGAAGAGCCACTCTCCCTATGACCCTTAACAGAAAACTAGAATAAGGCAAGGGTTGTACCAAAACAAATAAAGTAGATATCTCAAGACCAACCATGCGAGGCATTCCTCATCTCGCGATAATCCATAATCAAAACACAACAACCCCATACAACCCTTCCAAACATAAGGCAACAAATATCAACTTCAAGACTTAAACCAACAGAAGAATAACATTTAAAGACTAATACATGCCTCTGGAACTAAGGTTCACCCTAACCCTAATTGGGTTTCAACACTAACCGATAACCATTATGGAAAAGAACTATCAATGCATTTAAAATAAAAAAAACTTAAGTCAATCACAAAGGAGTATCAGGTTCCAATCACCAAATAAAACGAAATGTCATTTTCTCGATATAATTCCACAACAACAAATAAAAAAAATAAATTCCCGATTATATTATTTGCTCAACCAATAGAATAATCCCCTTTATTTTTATAATAATACAAATTAATCTAAAATATAAAACAATAAAATTTACATTATAAACTAACAAAAATATTAAATATAATAATCATAATAAAATAAATTATAATCATTATATTTTAATAATATCATAAATTACAATTATAATATTTAAAAATGAAATAATTTATAATCATTATATTAATAATAAAATAAATTACCATTATAATATTTAATAAAATAAACAAAGTGCATACACTGAATTAAATAAGTATATATATATATATATAACACAGAACTAAAAAAAATAAAAATTAAATTAAATTTTAAATTTAATACATCACAGGGCCGTCGGCCCTAAAGACTGGCCACGGGCTGTACACAGCCCTTATGACTGTTGTACACAGCGGCCTTAAGGCCGCTGTACACAGCAGTCCGTAAGGACTGCTGTACAGCGCAGCCGGTATGGGCAGGGGCGGGGTACGGCCCAACCATCCCCCCAACCCTATTCAAAATTTAATAAAACAAAAACAATTTAAATTTTGATTTTCAAAGAAAACTTTTCATATTTTATTTTATTTCACACAGTCACATGGAAAATGAAATCCGTTTTTCCTGTGCACGGTACAGGGACGGAATTTGAAACTTTAAATTTTCATTTTCTAAAAAAAAAAAATACAATATAAATACTTTAAATAAAAGATTTCAAATTTCGTTTTCATTCCCATGAATAAACTATAATGACAAGGCGTACGGCCGACACAGGTTCATATAATAAAATAATAAGATCTGCATATATATATATTATTCTCATATATATTTAAAACAGAGACAGAAATACAGAGAAACAGATTTTCATAACTGTTAAGAAAACAGAGGAAAATACAGAGAAATAACATAGATCCATAATATATATAAATTTATTAATAAAACTTCAAATTTATTATTCTCTACAAAAATTATCTTTTCAAAACCCTCATATTGATAAACTGAATATTTCAGAAGGTAAAGGTTTTAGATTTGACAAGAATTTGTACCGTATAGTAACTATGATTTTTCTTTGTTTCCAGTCTAATAACTTGCCCTAGTTTTCAGTTCAACAGAAGTTTTCTATATTCACAAAAATCATTTTTTTTTTAATAAGGTTTATTTTTCTTTTCTGAAGCAAACAGATAAAAGAAAGGGTACGAGAAGAAGACTACGAGAGGAACCTGGAGTCCAATGCAAATCTGAAGATGCCTGCTTGACTCTGATGCCCTCGAACTCGATTCCAATTCTTAGTCCAGAACGAACTCCCCAAGAAAACACCAGTAACAGATTGAAGACAATTTCTTTCTTAGAGCTCTCCTCAAACAATAGCAAAGAATTCCAAA
>VDFB02271358.1:169929160-169968585 GCA_007258455.2 Sequoia sempervirens | reverse complement strand
TGCTCTTGAGGTGCATGTGTGATCTTCATCAAGTGGGAGATTGTTGGAAATATATGCCTCAAACATCATAGGTTGTAACCTCTACTGAAGTGAAGTCAATGTGACACATTCTATGTCTGGCTGACTAGCAGCTTTGAAACATTATGTTTTATACAGGTCGTTGTGACCTTGCAGGAGTCTCACCGAATAGTTACACTTTGGAGTCTTCACTATGACATTTCAGTCATTGTGACCTCTCACCACTCGTGGAGATCTCTAGCTGATAGGCCATTCTATCGGATATCGATGAGAAGTCTTATTGAAAGTAATATGTCTCATTGACAACATTTTGCATTGAAGCCATCAAGATAACTAAAGGGGTCTCAGTATGAAGTCCCAGCGAATAGCCAAAGTCTCACCGATAGGATGTTTCACTTGGAGTCGTCAGAGTAACATATGGTGGCTCAGTAAGAAGTCTTACCGATGAAGGAATGTCTCACTAACCATTTCCACTCAAGGTAACTCAAAAGGCTTCGGGAAGATGTCCCAGTGAGAGTGGAAGCTTTCACCGATGGAAAAGAAAACTTTTCGGTATGACTCCTAGTGACTAGTGGTGCTCGGTATGACTTGTGAGTGTTCGAAGTAATGTCTCAGTGATAGTGTTGTGTCTTGCTGACTATTCGGTATGACTTGAGGCTTTGATGTAACATAAAGATCTCAGAGTAAGGTCTTAGCAAAAGACATTTGTCTTGCCGAATGGAAAACTCATGTCTATGTCACTTATGGAAGTCTATACTGATCACTGGTGAAGCGATAAGTCTCGTCGACTCTTGGATGCTTCGATGTAACATAAGAAGGCTCGTTAGGATGTCTTGGTGAGGCGATATTCTTGCCAAAGGCTGAAGTTGTTGAAACTAAGCTCGGTGGAACCTCTTGCTGATGGAAATGACTCTTAGCGACATCAATAGTGAAGACTTTGTGGCATCGGGGAGACACTGTTAGTGTCTCACTGAGATTCCAATAAAGTTTGAATTCTTTTAACCAAGTGATGACCATCTACGTGGCTGGTATTCGACCAATAGGAGAAGCCAAATGAGAACTGTTGGAAGACAGTTCACTGTGGCAATTCTGTGAGGAAGCTCAATAGACAGGAACATCATGAATACATTTTGTAATGTTGCATAGGTTTAGTTGGTTCGATTAACAATTTGGTGAATAGTTCTCGAATTGTATCAGTGTGATTTCTATTCTATAAAGATTGTAACTTGATGGTTCCTATACAAGTTTGATCATTGTGAAAGTTGTTGAAATCTGGCATTAGAGAGATAAGTCAGAACTCTATATGTAATTATTTGTTACTGTAATACAAAGTGATTTCTCTTAGTGTGGTGGGTTTTTCTCCCGTAAGGGTTTTCCCACATAAATTTGGTGTTCATATGTGTTTTTCAAATACTTTGTTTTTGTTATTTGTTTCAAATTCCATCTTAATTGAACTATAAATGAAAAATTTAAAGTGTCTTTGCATTCTTCTATTAGGTTTTGACGTTAGGAGAGTTGTTTCTGCATCTAGCTTTCCTTACATGTAGCCAATGGATAATGGAACATCTTTGCAGATCCCAAGGGTATGAGTCTTGTCAGGATGATAGTGTGGTGCATAGATGTATGTGTAGCATGTGTGCATCTTCAACAAAAAATTCCCCACTAATGCTAAAAGATGTGACTAGGTGGAAGGGACAAAGTAGTGGTGGTGAATTTACATCATTGAGTTTATATTTTAACGTAGGGGAAATTAAATGGGGAATTTTCCTAGGCTGCAATTTCATGCCATTACAGCTTGTGAAACAAACAAAATATGTAACCCTAGGTCTACTATGTAAACATAGGATTCAAAATGGTTTGTTTTTATGTGGGGTATATTCTTATGTTTCTTTAAGATGGAGATAAACAAGATGAATATATTGACTTTGAACCATTTAGGTGAGAAAATCAAACCTAAATATGTATCCTATTAAGGATTAGAATGGTTTGGAATTGATTTTCAATAATTAACATAATTAAGCTATATGACTTAATATGGAAATGAAACATCCAGACAATGTACAAACTGAAACAACTTGTAGGAAAATCGGAAGCATAGAGGACTATGTACCTATCTAAAAAAATTGGTTTCAATGTGTTGGTGTAATTAAATGTGTTGTACCTTGTCCTAGGTCATGATTATACCTTAGTTAAGTTTACCTAGGGACCACATAGGAGGTTGTTGGAGAATTTCAACTTTTGGTGGACTTGCATGTCATTACTTTATCACTTCCACCTTTTGTGGACACATCATGTGATTATCTCTCCACCTTAGGTGGAGTGATAACTTTTCATTTTTATCTCATGTCATAAGATTACGACACTTGTCATAATATTATGCCCTTCTTTGTTCTCACCTTGGCTATATAACCAAGGGGTATCTCTGATTTGTAATCAATCTCAAATCATCTCATATCATTGACATTGAATACAATTTATTCTTGTCATATTCATCTCTCTCTTTTTGTGCTTTCCATTTGGTCCATAGATCTTGGCATCCATAGCCAATTCTAACACAATGTGTATAAGAGGAATCAGTTTCCCAAAGGAATATGGGTCCTTGTAGGGGTGTCCTCTTTTTTAAGGGTCCTCTAATGATAGATCCTAGCTTCTAGTTTCGAGTTGTAGAATTTTTTGAAATATTGTCAAATAATTTTGTAGGCGAGTTTCTGTGAGTTGACAAGATGTAAGGCTTCAAATATAACAATGAAAAAATATTCTTCAAGATTCAACCAATCATCTTAAAACCTAAGATTTACACATTCAAAGAGAGGGAAAATGTTTGGCCATTTTGGGGCTTGCCTTAGTCAAACCCTATGTAAGTGTTTCCACTTCCATAATGGAAATTTCAATGATAAAATGATAATGGATAGGAAGGAATGATGAAATCACAAGGTGCTGCAACTCACCACCCTTTAATGGCTTCCTTGAAGCACTAGAGTCATGCACATCACTTCAATTTCTTGGATATTTCTTGCTTGATTTTCTTGGATGCTTGAATGCTTTGGAGACCTACAAAATTGTTATCCTTCACAAAATAATGATAGCATGAACACACATAAACTCACATAGAATTTTACATGATGTTAGGATCTTGAATTGTTGCAATAAAGCTCTAAAATACTACTCTTGATTTTCTCTTGAATGATCTTGACAACACTTTTTTCTCATGAATTCTTGTTCACTTCACTTGGATTTCAAATGATGAAATAACTAGGTATTTATAGGTATTTCTCTAATTTCTCAAGAATTAAATCTTGAGAGATGACATTTGCAATTTTACTATTGAATGTTAAAATATTTTCATTGAAATATTAAAAATTTCTCCCTAGTAGAATACAGGGACCCCATATTCCCTAGGGTGAATGGATCTTGGCCCTATTTTCAAATACATTAATTTTCAGGGACAAAATATTAATTGGATGCATTTGTTTAACACTTGAAATTTCTAATAAAGTGATACAAATGGGCTATTGACTGCATAATTTAGGAAATTAGGGACCCAACTAGCCTCAATAATTTAGGAGTGAAAAAACATAGTGTGAAATTATCAAGGGTGGAAATTTACAAAGCTACATTTAGTGCCCACTTTATTGAGAGTATGAAATTATGCTTAGACTCACACTAATGTATAAAATATATGTTAAGAGGGTCTGACATCCAAATTTTGAAGAGATAAAGTGGCTAATGATCTAGGGGGAGGTGATCAAGCCCTTATAATCCAAGATATCATGACAAACCATCATAAGCACAAAGGAATGCACGTGTATGAAATGTAGCAAGACAACATACACTAACATACAATGTCCAAAAACACAAAGCACACATGATGAAAATACATGGCATAACATATCATATAGATGATGATGAAATAAAAATAGACATTATTTAAACACACCACATACATGAAGAAGGCACACAAAAAGCCAAACAATAAAACACAAGGTTAGTACTAAAAGATTCGAGTCGGTCAGGTAAAGAGACCTCAATCTTCAATTGTCTCAAATACCAAATGTCATTATTTGAATAAGTGTTTGATAAAATAATGATCCCATGAGGATTATCAAGTTGAATTATTTCACTTAACTCATGATCTGCATGGATCTCCTGGCTAGAAATTTTTGTTATGCTAGGTGTCCATGCAATAAGATGACTCCCTATATATTCATCATCCTATCTTAATACAACATAGTAATGAAAAATTAAACATATTGAAACTCAAAATATGAAATAAAGTCTCTATATATTCATCCTCATATCTTAATGAAACCTAGTAATAAAAGGATTAGCATAAACAATGCTAACTAATAAGTATATTAACACTAAAAAATATAGTGGATATAGATAGTTTACATATGAGTCATCCCACTGCAAGAAAGTGTGTAGCTAATCCATAACCTGCATAACTCGTTGATCCAAATCTAATGAATTTATCATTACATGGGTTATCTCAAATATAAGAATAGATCAAGGTATAACGTTCTATCAATAGTACTACACATAGAGGGTGTAGCTAACTCGTTTATTACATAGTGCTAAGGAAACATATGATATTCAAATCTTGAAAAAAAGTATGTTGTAGTACCTCTCTCACTATTAGTCTCCATATCTCTCCCAAGTTCTTCACACTCAACCATGTGGAACCAAAAATCCAATAAGAAAAACAAGACCAAAGAGAGAACCTACAAATCAAGCCACATCCTTGTTCCACACTAATGTCTACCAAGTTGTTTAATGTAAGATCTCCTTCAACATTCCCAAACTAAAATGATATCAACATCTATCATTGAAATGAAATAAAAATATGGTAGTAATAGATGTAAACCTTTCATACTGAAGGTAAATGAAACCAACCAATCATTCCCACAACAAAGATAATATGACAAAATCCACAAACCATTTCTTGTACCTCTCCAAATAAGTCATCATAACTAAATCCATAGATCAAGACAAAAATATGGAGAATAATGAATATAAATAAACCATGCATGTCTGTCTTAACAAGTCTTCAAAAAATTTATATTCAAGAATAACTCATATGAGAAGACAAGATACAAAATAAAGAATGCACCCGATAATTAGGTGGGAAATACCTCTTAGATCATTCACCTACTGAGTAGACCAAGCATGGAATATAAGATTGTATTATGAGTAAATAACCATCCAAGATCTAGAGGCTAAATGGAAAGAAAAAAGAGATCAATATGTAATGCTCAATATTGCAGTGGAATTGAATATTGTAGAATTGATTTACAAATGAGAACACCTTCGTTATATAGCTAAGGTGATACATAGGATTAGAAAAGATCATGACATGTGTCTTAATCCTATGACATGAGACATAAAATTCAAATAGATAAGATCTACAAATGACAACTAATCCTTCTAAAAGGAACCTTAGGACCTAAGTAAACTTAACATGTGAATAAGTCCCCTACTAAGAATTAGCTAGGTACAAGAATTTTACTCACACAAAAGCCTCCCTTTAAGTACAACTTAGGGATTATATTATTAAAAAAATTATGTAAAGATGTAAGGATGGGTCTCGACCATTAGGCCATGTTAGGTACCAATGTACAAATAAAAATGCACTCTCAAAAATGGAGAAAAGTGTGCTATAGAAAATTGGACCCTCTTGAGAAAGGAGACAATTTCACACATAATTAGACCCACTTTTGAGTCCCTTCACACCATTTCCCTTCAAAACAACATTTATAGGCCCCTTAGACCCATTAATTTTGATCTAGAGGCCCGTTTTACCTCAGAAATCACATAAAACCTGACAAACAACATTTAATTACATCATACCTTGACAACCCACCATTAAATAGCAATATTGGAACCCATTTTCCACCTTGGGCAAATGATTCCCCTCTTGTGGGACCCATTTTCCAAGGGTGGTGAATGAGTCCTCTTAGAGGGAAAATTCAAAATTAAGTGTGAATTCAATCAATTTAACTTTTGTTTCTGATAAATGTCGGCCTCTTAGGTCTAATTAATAGGAAAATAAGGTGTTGTTGCTTATAAATACTCATTTTAATTCATTTCACACATCTTTCCATCATCTTTTTATCATCTCTCAAGAGCAATTTTTAGAGTGGAGTCTTCTACAACAAGTTTCATTAGAAAAATTTGAAGTTTTAGGGTAGCAAACTAGGGTTTTTTGCAAGTCTTGAAGCTCACTTCTCTTATCAAAGATCCAACATTGCAAAGGGTTGATGATGGATGCCTATGGTGAATCATGAAGAAATATAAGGTGAAGAGGTACAACTAGCCACCAAATCGTGCCTAAGGACTTGGTTTCCTATTGATTCCATCTTCCATTTTCACTCTATCTTCATATTAAGGTTTACATCTTGTTTGCTTAGAATTTGCATGTGTTGTAAGGTTTCTAGGTTTTATATCTTGCATCATATGAATCATCTTTGCATGTCTTGTTCTAGATCAATAGAATAGGGTTTTTGTCATGATTCAGACTTTCCTAGTCTTTTACACATCTAAGGCTAGGGTTTACTTAGATTTTTCTCTATTCAAGGCTTAATTACTGAACTAGGGGTTTGACTAAGGAAAACCCCCAATTAGACAAACATTTTCAAGCTATTTTGCAAGAATTTTCTGAGATCCAAGATATAGTATATGTTAGAAATTGTTGTACATGTGTCAAGGTGCAAAACAAAATTTTGAAGTTGTATAAATTCCAAGGTGGACTGATTCACCATGCTTGGAAAATGAGTCCCTCCTAAGGTGAAAAATCAATTCATATTCAAATCCAGGTTCCCAACTATTAGAAAACAAATTTTGTGCAGAAAAGTCTTGACCTGAGACTGATTCACCCAAGGTGGCAAATGAGTCCAATTAGCCTAAAGTCAAACTTCATCAATTTCCATATTGTTCTTTAGTCATCTATAGTTTTTCAGGTGCACGTGTTCTAAGAAACAACTTTTTGTTTAGGTTAATTTGCATTTTTATTCATTCTTTCATACCTTTTGCATATCATAGTGTGTTTTCAAACATAGTGTAAATCTTAGTTTTGCATTCATTTTCATTCATTTAGATCAGTCAATTGCATTTAGTTAGCTTCATTTAGGTTAGACAACATAACACATAACATTAAATTGAATAAACCATTAGCATTTTTGGCCTACTCTCCTTTTAGGTGAAAAACCCTAGAAGAGTTAGAGAAGCCCTAAGAGCCAAAAATCAATGGTTCAAAATGGAGAAAACTTGGTGAGAAAATACTCCCCAAAAGATAGATGAAAATAAAATACACTCAATAAAGAATGAGAAGGACAAAACCCCGTGTGAGAAAAAAAACCCATAAGAGAGAAGAAGAGAGACCATGTATCCCACCATCAATGGTGAGTCTCATGGAACAACAAAAGCTCGACATTGAATGTTGAATATGATCCAATCTCACTGAGCACCATTCCTTCCCTTAGGAAGAAATAAAACCAAGATTATATGAATAATATCTTCTTATTCTTGACAGGAATATGTCGGAAGAAGAATGGTATGTGATGTCTCTAAACTACACTCAAGTGTGTCCATGTTGATGCTGAAAGATGACACACTCTGAAGAATTAATCTAGGCCACACTATTGAATATTTCAATCCACAATATCCTAGAGTCATATGTATAACACACACCAAATAAAAAGATTCCTCCTCTAAATACAAAGAAACCTCCTCCAAATGTTGTCCAAAATTATCCACACTCATGTTAAAATAATAATAATGATCATGTAGAGAATGAACAAGAGGTTAAGAGTATTCCCTTGCAAAAAATGAAGAAGGATCATCTTCATCAAATAGAAGATGCATTCAATCAATGTTGTCTCCAAAATTTGAAATGTGGGACTCAACAAAAAACCCACCAATGTCTTTTAAGTATGCATCTGAAGTAGATGTAGTTGGAAGACAATGACGATACTATTACACTAAATCAAAAGAAGCCATATTTGTAGCAACACAAGAATCATTAACTGCAACAATAGATGGAGGAGATGAAACGCAAGGATCAAGAACAAGATCTAATGTGAGAAATTTGAAGTTTATGAAGCCAGATGTCTCCTTTGAGTTATGGTTCACACTATAAGTGTGATTAATAGTCGAAGGAACAATGCCATCATCAAAAGAAAAATATACAAAGATGTACAACCAAGATGAATGATCAACCATCCCAATAGAAATAATCTCACTACTCTCAAAGTCTCTAATGATAATTGAATTAGGAGTGAATTCCACATTCGTCCCATCTACACCATGTGTAATATAATAGATGGAGAGAAGATTGTTTGAAAAATGAGGTGTACACAAAATATCATTGAAAGTTCCCTCCCTAATATCAATAGATCCCTTCCAAATTACACTCATGTATGTATTGTTTTTCATCAAAATAGGAGGCATAGTAAAAGGCTCAAAAGAAGAGAATATAGACTGTAAAGATGACATATGATGAGATTCTCATGAATCTAGAAGCCATCTCCCTAATCCAAGACCTGTAGAAGCATAAAGAGCTTTCCCCTCATTACCTGATGTAGTAACCAAATGACCATGACCTTTTTCCTTATTAAGCTATTTGAAGAAGAAGTTGACTAAAATTTTTTTGAAGGTAGATCAATACAATTCTTTTTAACATAATGTCTCAATTCATCAATATCCTTCTTATAACAAGAATTTTCATCATGTCCAAGATTCTTGTAATATGAACAAGCTATAGATTATCCTTTTTAGATGATTTCTCTATAGAAGATTTATTCTTTGGTTTATCTGAATGTGGATTATTCTTTGATTTCTTTTTATTCTTATAAGTATGTTATGATTTTTTCACCTAACTAGTCAACAATGTCTGAGATTTAGATGACTTAATGAGACCCATCAAGATAAGCTTTTGTTTCTCATAAATTAACATCTGAAAAAATGATGTAAATGAAGGTGTAGTTTATGTAGACCCCATAGTCAACCTATGAGTATGAAAGCTAGAAATAAAAGTAGCATAATCAAGACCAAGTTTGTTCAATGTATTACTGACCAACTAAATGACCTTATCAATTCCACATGCTTTACACTTCTCTCTTAGATCATTAACCTTAGTGATGTAGTCTTGGATTTTTCAAAATTCTTAAGATCAACACTCATTAGTTCATTATCAATTTTATAGCCTCTTAATCATTTTTAGTACCATACAATTTTTTTAATTTCTTCCAAGATTCATGAGAATTCTTACATGATTCAATCTAAAATAACAAATCTTGAGAAACTAGGCTACGAAGACATCAAAGAGCTTTAGTATGTTCAATCATCCATTTTATCTTTTTATCAACATCAATATGTTCATGTACCTTATTTTCAACATATAGAGAGTGACCTAGAGTCATTAGAGTGCTACATGCATATTGATGCCAATTTAAATAGTTGTATGATGAGAGCAAAGGAATCTTAGAATGATCCATGGGAAAGAAGAGAACAAGAAAATAGATCAAAAAACTATACCAAGAGACCCCCTAAATCACTCAATCAAGAATCCACTTAGAAATATATGATTTTCACTTTATATTTAGTGCATTTACAGATGCAACTTGCTAAAACAATGAAGTGAACTTGATCTTAGTGCATACAATTGCTTCAATTGGCCACAAGCTCAAAGTATTTTTTTACATAGAATGAGACCAATTTGATCACACCATTATAAAGTACACAAAAAATATGCACTTTCAAAAAAATCACCCAAAAATATTATTGTAGGAGCAAGAACAAAGTCCTGAAAGTTCCCAAAACAAGAACAACTTAGTAATACTTGTCAGAATTTGCAATTTCTAGAAAAAAACCAAACACCCAAATAAAAAATTGTCTACACCACTATGAAGAGCAAAAATTTCTTCCCCAAATAAAAAAATTTCTCACAAAAGGGGGATCAGATGATTGAGTTATGGCCTTCCAAAGTTGGGCTACAAAAAAAAACTCCATCTATGAGTGGGCTGAAATTTTCAAAAAAAGTGTTCATGTAGCATTGACATCGTCACTTCACAAGGTTAAAATTGATGATCTCTTGGCTATCATTGTTGAAATATGTCGAGGCTACCAGAATATGCTATCTGTTGGAATATTCATGGGAATATTCTATCACCATCAATGCAGGGAATCTTGATAGAATCAAAGAGTCTATAGTGAATCTTTAGAACCTTGAAGAATGTGTACAATAGGATGGTATAGTATGTAGACTGTACACTTTTCAATTTTTATTTTTTATTTTTTTTAAATAAAATTTTCTAAAACGAATAATTATAGCTCATTTTTACAAAAAAAATTGAAAATTTTCAATTGATTAAAATATTTTCTTAGTGATTGTACCATTGATATTTATGGTCACTTGCATAGTGACCGTACGGTCATGCAGATGACCAAGTAGGGGATTTTTTCCTGTTAGCCCCATGAAAAAGTGTCCAATTTTGGTGAATAGATTGTTAATCTTGGGGTTTTGGGGCCTTCTAGATGTGATGGAAAGGTTGGATTGACCCAAAATGCTCCAAAATTGTACCTACCTCCAAAATATGGCAACTACTCTTCAACTTCAAACCCTCATATATCTGGCATCATATTTCTGATTTAGACAAATTAAAATGAAAAATGACTTTCTTGAACACCTTGAACTCAATGGTGAGCTCATATTTGCACCAACAATTTCTCTAATTTGAACTTGCAATACAAAGCTACAATGAGGAACCCCCCAAAATCTAGTATTTCTATCAAGTTTTTCTAATTCTCTAGATGATTTTATAACTTGCTCTAATACCATGTTATAGTTGGTTGTGAAAATAACCACCCAAGATCTAAAGGGAAAATGGAGAGCACAAAGAGATCAATATGTGATGCTCAAGATTGCAATGAAGTTGAATATCCAAGAATTTATTTTCAAATGAGAATCACACATCCTAATGGCTAACAAAACATATATGTGCGTATCTATCTATCAAATCACACATGGTGGAGTAGGAAAAAGTGTTGAGTTCACACCAAATTCTATCATAATCTAAGATTTTCGTAACAGAGATATAGTTACAATTGGAGAGGTTGATCATCAATCTTGAGTCTACAACTTCTCACATTTTTCTCCTACTAATGATTCGACAAATTTTCACATTGAGGCATCTTGTGTGGACACTTTTAAGGAGATTCAGTATGGTAATTTGAATATTGGTATTGTTGCATCCACCAAGGATCTAGTGATATGTGATGATATTCCATCTCCTTCAACTACTATTGTTCTTGAGGATGCTTATGTTTCCACAATTTTGGTTCCTTTTGATTCAATGTAGTGGGACATACATCATCTTTCAGAGATGACTACTTGGGATGAGTACTTGATAGAAATTTTTGGTTTATTTTATGAGTTCCACATTTAATATTTGGGAGAAACTATTGATTACATTCATCTTCTCCTATGATGGAGATGATCCTTCTTTAGTTGTTGCAAGGGAACACTCTGACCCTCTTATTAATTCTCTAAATGATCATTCTTTATAGTTTGACATGACTATGCATTCTTTTGGATAGCATTTGGTGGAGGTATACTTGTCTTTGGGTTGTTTTCTACAATAATTTCTATGATATTTTGGATTTTCTTCCTTAGTAGTTTGTCCTCAAACGCCTGTTTGGAGTGTGATAGCTTTTAGCATCGACATGGAGACACTTGAGAATTCTTTAGATACATCATCAATCATCCATCTTCTTGCATCTTTTTTTTAGGAATGGGAAGAAATCCTACATATCATCTTGGTTTTGTTTCTTCCTAAGGGGAGGAATGATGTTCAATGCCTTTGAATAATCTTTTGTTGAAAGGTGCAAGACAACTAAGAGGGGGGTGAATTAGTTGTCACCAAATTCAAACACAAAACTTCAAAAACTTATCAACTTCACAACCACTTAATTTTGCTATTAAGTAAGAGCATGAAATGAAAATAGTAGATAGAAAAATAAACACAAGAGACACTAGATTTTATGTGGAAAACCCAATAAGGGAAAAACAATAGTAAGGATTAACTCACAATATAAATTAGTTTCAAAAATGAATATAAATGCTCACTTCCAAAGGGATCACTGCCCAGAATGGGACTCATTGTCTAAAAGTGTTACAAGATTAAAGTGGCTTCACAACCAACATGAACTGGTAAGAGTGCACCTAATATGTGCTGATTTAGTTCCGGTGATGCTTAATAAACTGACTTAACACACTTCATCATCTTTGTACTTCTTCACATTTTCAACTTCACAACACCCACAATCTTCAAACATGTCTAACATATATATCTAATTCATCTGCAAGCATCAATTAGGTCAGCCTAATTAGATGTAATCCTTATTTACCAGAAATACCAACAATTGGCTTCAAGTATTTACAAAACTTCTCCAAAAATTGATCCAAGTGTGTATCACACTCCATTATGTTGTCATGGACCAAAGATAGGTCACATATATATCCTCAACACAAATTAATCCATTACAATATCATCAATACTTTAAGTCAGCTAGGGATATTCCGAATAGAAAAATGCAATCAACAAAACAATGCCAACTCGCTATGCGAGCATATGAGCACACAAGATTATGAGCTAACACCCTTTTAGCATCCATAAACCATTTCCCAAAAATACAAGTTGCAACAATCAATCGTGGAGGATTGAGGACCAAAATACCAGAGGATGTAAACTAGTTCTTCATACCAGTTCAAACTAACAAATCAAACATGGTGACATCAATGACAACACAAAGTTTGCACAATTGAACATTCTTCATTCTTCCAACAATCTCCCCCTTTATCAGTGATGGCAACATGTGCCAAATTTTGAAAAAAATCCTATCACAATATTCTCTCCCCTATCACCAGTAATCTCTCCCCTTTTACTTTTTTTCACATAAGTCTTTCCCCCTTTGACATCAATGGCAAAGGGAAACCAAAAAATAGGACGTAAACATATTTCCATGACGATAATGTTTATACAAAGGAATTCCAACTCTCCATTTCAAATATTCAAGCAAAAGTATCACTTTTTACCTGAAAAAATTATTGTACCTTGCTAGAATTGTGAAACAAGCACAAAACCATGAGCCACAGGATCAAACAACAAACAAATATACCTTCCATGCAAGAGATCTGCAAATAATATATGCAATATTCATCAACAAGAAAAAGCTATAGAAACAAGAGACTTTCAAGAATATCTGAAGGATCCAGATATTCTTTATGAGTAATTACAATGAGGGTCGAATACTTAAATGATCAAATCCCTAAATGAGAAAGAGATCAGATCATGACAAGTGTCAACATCACAAGAGATATGAGATAATGATCTAATATTAACTCAACTAATAAATTACTCCTAAGTTTATCTAAAGTGTGAGAGAATAATTTAGACTAATAATAAATTAAAATTTTATTGATTATTAACTAATGTATGATAACCCTAACACCCCCCCTTAAGATGAACTTAGGGAGTAGCTCAAAACCCTAAAAGGAATGCATGATGGGTCCTACCAAACAAGGCCAAGAAAGGTACCCATGTACAAAAAAAAGATCTCTATAATGTGGAGAAATAGAGAAAACCTCATGGGAAAAAATCTACTCCAAAAAGAGATGAAAGGAAAGTGAAGGACTAAAGAAGCCTCCAAACAAGACAAGGTTGTCCCAAAAGATAGGAACAAAGAGAACACCACAAAAGAATGAAGAAGTTACAAACACTGTCAAAGAATGACTATTGTAATGTTGAAAGAATATCCTTCGCTAAAACATCTAATGATCAAGCTCAAGAAGACAAGAATTTGTATGAGTGCCCCCAACGACACTAATTGAATTAGATGGAAAAAAAAGGAAAACACTTGGAACTCAAAGATACAGATGGAAAAGGTACCAAAAGTCTGAAGAACTGATCATGATAAATTTGAAGGTTGCCCCTTGAAATAAGAATGCAAGAGTGTTCATATGATAAGTGATCCATCTCACCAAAATGCATGGGTAACTAGCCATTGCATCCGCCTAGTACATAGGAACAAATACTGTATGCATAGCTCACTCCAATGCAAAACCAAAGAAGCAGTAGCACAAACAATTGAAACCCCTCATAATGATGGAAAGAGAGAGGTGTGACAGGTACACTAAAACTGAATGCCTAAAAGTAGTGCATGAAGAGGAACTAGGAACATCTGAAGGTGTAGTCATGAGAGTACAAGCAGATATAAAGGATGTGAAAACAAAAGTCACATATGCATGAGAAAGGTATGAACAAAAGTCACATATTCACGAGAAAGGTATGAAGTCCAAACAAAGGAAAACATCAACCTCCATGGCACTTTATACCATAGTACGTCGACAAGTACAATAAGGAACAAAGTGATGTACACGATCCCATAATATAGGTGCAATATAAAGGAACTTTATCACATTATGTTTACAAAAGAGAACATGCATGAAAAGGATGTCTACAATGCCCAATTAGAATATAATACTATAAATACATAAAGAACAACCAAAAATGAAGCAGCCCATGCAAACGAGAAGTTCCCAAGAGCTAATATGTCCAGGTAATTCACCAGAGTGTGAAAACACAAAAAATTGAATAAAATGTACCTAAAGTGAAATATGGAAAAATTGCATAGATGGAATTGAAGAGCTTTGAAAGACAATTCCAATGCCATTGAGATTGTAAAAAATGGAGAAACCAGTCAAAAGTTACGAGTTCGAGACTAAAAAAAGATTCCTTTGAATTCCACAAATTGTAGAATGTACTTGCAGCAAAAAAAAAGTGATGGAAAGTTGATGAAACCATCTTTCCAATGATATCTCGTTTGCTGACAAACAATATTGTATGCCCAATTTATGGCCAAATGAAAAAAACACCCCTTTTAGGGAATAAAGGGGGTCAAATGGGGCCATAGGGTACGTTTGTACTATTGACGTCATGTTGATGTTAGCACGATGTCAATGGAATATTCTACAAAATATTCCTTCTTCCTAGAAAAAAATTTGGTCCCCTACAAAAATGTTAATTGACGGAATATTCCTGTACTTAGATGAAATATTCTTTAAAGATTCCCCTCAAAAAAATGGTCAATGATAAAAGCTTCTATTAGAAAAATTGGACGCCACTGGGAAAATATGCACAGGCCAAAAAAGTTAAAGCCAGTGGGGTATGTAAATACCTACTAGTGAAATTTGAAAGTGTTGGCAGCTGACATTCTGTACGGGGCCCGTAGATCTTACAACCTGCGCAAAGCATTAAGGCCTATGCAAGCTTTAAATTGAATTCCTAAAAAAACAATTTAAATGCCCCTTCTCAAAAAAAAAGATTCTTTTTAAAAAATTAAAAAAACTTAACAATATTTAAAAAAAAAAATTGACAAAAAAAGAGCTAGAAAATTAAAAAAATTTACCAGGGTGTGGAAGAATTTTTTTTCAATCCATGTGTAGATGGGCATACAGGGTCATACGGGGAATGTTTTTTCCTTAGAGGTCAACTGCTTAGATTTTAACGTGCTTTGATAGTTGATCTTAGGGTTTTTGGGCCTTCTGAGTGTGTTGGTGATGTCCGTTTAAGCTAAAAACACGTGAAAAATACAACTACCCTCTGAATCTAGAGACAAACCAATTGCTTCAAAAAATTGTAGATCTAGCATCCAGAGTTGAAATCATGAGAAAAAAAAGCCAAATTTGACTTCCTTGATAGCTTTGGATCCAACAATGAGTTCCTTTTTACACAAAAAGCTTTCAAAAATTCCCACCTCCAAAATTTGCAAAAAAGTAAAGGGGATTCAGATCTGAAGCTTGCAACCCTCATTGAAGAAAGAAAATATCATAAATTGAGAAGAGGTTTGTTGAATCCAGGTCCTAACACCATGTTATAATTGTGAAACAAGCACAGAACCATGAGCCACAAGATCAAACAACAAACAAATACACCTTCCATGCAAGATATCTGCAAACAATATATGCAATATTCTTCAACAAGAAAAAGCTACAAAAGCAAGAGAGTTTCAAGAAGATATGAAAGCTCTAGATATTCTCTATGAGCAATTACAATGAGGGTTGAATTCTTATAAGATCAAAGCCCTAGATGAGAAGGAGATCAGATCATGAAAAGCATCAACATCACAAGAGATGTGACATAATGATCTAATATTAACTCAACTAATAAAGCATTCCTAAGTTTAGCTAAAGTGTGTGAGAATAAATTAGACTAATAATCAATTAGAGATTAATTAATTATTAGATAATGTATGATAAATCTAACATACCTTTCTCTTATGGTCGAAAAAATCCTCTTCCAAGAAAATATAGTTGAACCCATTCTTGCACTCATACTATCCAATAACAATAGTAGTGCAAATGAGGTTGTCTAGTTCGAACACAGACATTGTCATTCACAATCTTCTGCATCAGAAATAATTCTAGTCAAATGATCTAACTGGACATCAACAATTTCTTTAACCAACTAGAAGGTTTTAACCAAGACTTCCCTTTGCTTCTGAGCAATCAACAATTCTACTTGCAATTCATTGACTCTTATTCTTTGTTTTCCATTTTTATTTTTGAAGAAGTCAAAACTCTTTCCAATACTATTTATCTCAGATTCAATGCCTTCAATTTTGCTTCTAAAATTATCAACTATTGTAGGCCACCGGAGACAGTATCTGTAGATGCTAGATATTTCATTAATGCATTCTCTTGTCTCATTAATGTGTTTAGATAATTTTTGTTTGGCATTAGCACATCTTCTCTCAACCATAGCTTCAAATTTATGTCCTTCAAGTCCTTCAAGCAACATTATTTCTTCAATGAATTCTACTAGGTCATCTGATAATCAGTTAAACACATCTGAAATTGCAATACCCTTTTTGAGAAAATAATCAATTAACACATTGAATTAATTTTAAGTCTTTTGATTAGAGAGCAAGCACACCACATTTCACCAACCTTCTTCATATCACCTTTATCTAGCAACATTTGAATGTCCTTTGGATCAAATTCCAATTTAGCTAGAGATTATTCTTCATTCTTATTTTCTTTTGAGACATCTTTTGTGATAAATTTTCTCCTCTTAGATTTTGGAGGGGCACCACCAATAACAACTTACACATCTTTCTTTTCAAAGGAGGAACCCTCTTCAAACTGAATAGACACTATCACACCATAGCACATATTCTTTTGTAGGGATGATAAATATATTTTACACGCACTTGCTTTATCTTCCATATACTCCAAATGCCTTTAAATGTGTTTTCTAACAGGGATAATGGATTCCCACTTAACATTCTCTCTTCCTGGTAGTGAACTCAAAAACTAAAATACCAAAAATGTAAGAAAATATCCAAACTGGAAAGGATAACCCTCAACCAATGACATTTTAACATTCTCAATTACATTTTCCAAAATTAAGCCACACAAATCAAATTACTTGTTTTCCTTTACCATCATGTGTGCAAGATATATAGTAATAGCTGAAGTAGAACTTTCACAATTTTTGAAGTAGATTTTATAAGAGATTTCATATGCAACATACCTTACTACATGATCAACAATTGTATTTATCAGTAGAGCTTGAGGGTCTTTGTCAATACCAATAAGTTCCTCCACATCTCTGTATTTCACGGTTTTCTTCCTAGGGATATCACAAACACTGCACAAACTAGTAATAGCTTTGATTGCCTCCTTCATGATCAAATAGGGTTTGTCCAAAACAATGTTGTCATCCTTGAATTGACTTAAAAGAAAAAAGATAAATTCTTTATCTGCAAACCAGGGAAATTCTCCCCATTAATCCATACCTATGGTTTTTACATTTTGTAATTCATTTGTCTTCAACCCTGGTTCCATTTCCTTCATTTTTCAATGATCAAATTCTTCCAATTCAACACCCTTCAATCTCAAAGGAATATCACCACTTGATCCGATGTCCATCATTGCACTTATCTTCCTTAAACTCTATATTTTCTCAATGAGCCTCCTTTGTTTCTCTTCTTCTTATTTTTTGTAAACTAAGATGAAATTGAAAAGCTTCCTTCTTTTACTCCTAATTATTTGTAATTATTTCTTTAGATTACCTCATAATTGCTCCAAATCACTTTGAGATTGCTTTAAATCACTCTTCAAACTCTTTGATTGCATAGGTGATAAAAAATGACTTGTGAATATTTCTTTATACACCATTGTGTTGCCCTAATTTGCATTAAATGGTTTAGACTTCAAAATGTTGATAAAAACCCTATTTCTCTGTACAATGAACCCTAAATCTCTCCACAAATCAACATTCCTCAAACTTTTCTTTTGGTTCCTTTTCCACAACCTATGTCTATCTATTCTCTACAACATATCCTTGTGCCAAAGACGAACATGCCAAGCACCAAGGGTTCAAATATTTTTTTGGTAAAGCTTCCCTTAAGACCATGCTAGGTCTGCTTTACTAAATTAGACTGCTTGCCCTTTTTACTTCTACAAACTCTTGAATTATGTCCTAGTTTGTTGCAATTATAGTAGAAAACACCTTTCTAATTAGTTTTTCCTCCATTAACCCTTGATCTACACTGATTTTGTTTGTGTCCAAACTTATTTTATGTATAGAAATAGCCATTAAAAGATTGATTCATTCCACCTCGATTAAACCTATTCATCATCACCTGACTAATCATCCTCACCTGATATCTACATTTTGTAGCCTTATATGCAACTTTCTTGCATACAAAAAATTGTCCCAAAAAGCTTCCAACATTCTGATTTACCTTGCTTCGACACTCAATTGCTTTATGACCAAATTTATTACATGTAAAAAAAACCATTGAAAGATGGATACCTTTGAGAATTTGGTTGTCTGATAGGTAGTTTTCTAGCAAAGATCCTTTCCTTCTTTCCTTTATCTTGAGTCTTCTGATTATCTATTGAGTTTAGGGTTTTCTTATCCTTGGAGCTTTCACCAGCTTCATTTCCCAAACCACCATTGTCTTTAGAAGGTTTATGTCTTGTAATATCAACTCTTCAAGTTTGGTGGAGCTTATCTTGAAATTATCTTCATAGTGTTTTTCTTTCTCTAGTTCTATGTTTAGGTTCACCACTTCTTGTTTAAGCTTTATGCATACATCAATCTTGATTTGCACCATAGTATTCATAGATTCTTCAATTCTTTTCTTTTCCTCTACTAGCACCTTCAATCCAGTAATTTATTCATTTTCTTGCTTTAATTTCTCACTCACTTCCCTATTTCTTTCCTTGAATTTCTCCAATTGCTCTTTCAATTTTTGGACACATTCATTTTCCTCATCACGATTTTCTTTTAAATCTTTGTTTTCACTTTCAACCTTGTCAAGTTCTTTAAGTGCAGCCTGGATCTCATCTTTTTCATCCATTTTATTCTATCTTCTAGATCTTCCTCAAGTTGTTAGGCTTCTCTAGAGGAAACAAAGCTATGATACCAATTGTTGAAAGGTGCAAGACAACTGAGAAGGGGGGTGAATCAATTATCACCAAATTCAAACACTTATGAAATTCACAACCACTTTTAATTTTGTTATTAAGTATGAGCATGAAATGCAAATAATAGATAGAAAAATAAACACAAGAGACACCATATTTTATGTGGAAAACATAATAAAGGAAAAACCATGATGAGGATTAACTCACAATATAAATTAGTTTCAAAACCAAATATAAAAGGCTCACTGCTAAAGGGCTCATTGCCTAGAATGGGACTCACTATCCAGATATAGAAGCTCATTGCTTACAAAGATGACTCACTATCCAAAATTATTACAAGACTAAAGTGGCTTCATAGCCAAAATGAATTGGTAAGAGTGCACCAAATATGTGTTGATTCAATTCTGGTGATGCTTAATAAACTAACTTAACACACTTCAAAATATTCACACTTCTTCACAACATGCCACTCTACGACTTCGCAACCCCCATAATCTTCAAACCTATCTAACATATATATCTAATTCATCCACAAGCATCAGTTAGGTCAGCCTAATTAGATGCAATCCTTATTCACCAAAAATACCAACTGTTAGCTTCTATTATTTACAAAAATTCTCCAAAATTTTATCCAAGTGTGTAGCACGCTACATTATGTCAGAATAGACCAAAGATAGGTTGCACATATATCCACAACACAAATTAATTCATTACAATATCATCAATACTTTAGCTCAGCTAGGGATACACCCAATAGCAAAATGCAATCAACTAAACAATGCCAACTTGCCATGTGAGCATATAAACACATAGGATTATGAGAAAACACAATTTTAGCATCCATAAACCATTTCCCAAAACCAAAAGAAACAACAATCAACTGTGGAGGATTGCAGACCAAAATATCAAGGTATGTTAACTAGTTCTTCATACCATTTTAGAGTACTGAATCAAACTAACAACTCAAAAAACATGGTGACATCAATGACAATACAAATTCTGCACAATTAGAGGTTCTTCTCCATTCTTCCAACATCTTGAACATTCAATGTCAAGTTTCTACCATCATTGCAAGAGGTTCAACATTAAGGGGGGGCTACATGGTCTATCTTCTTCTTCTCTCTTATGGGGGGGGGAACTTTTTCCTCACATGGGGTTTTTGTAAGGCCATATAACCCACTTCTTATAATAGATATGAGGACCTTCTAGTATGAGAAATAAATGAACCTATTGAACATATAATCATAAATTCATGGTACAAATGAGTATAGTTGTCTTTCTTAGTTCATAGTTTTGAATAGCAATATTGTCATAGTACATTATAAATGAATTGATATATGATCGAGTCGTGATTTTAATTGATGATACATTCAATTGTTCATGCTAAGAGGTAATTATTTAAATTATTAATGGAATTTATTTTGTACAAAAATTTTGGTTATTGAAATGATCCACCTTTGAAATATTTGGTGATTAGCTAGTAGTGCTAGTTGTTTTGGCTCTATGAAGAAGCTAATGAAATCTAGTTCCTATGAATACAAATGTGTGGCACCCTAGTTGGCAGATTTAAATAGAAAATATTTCATTCATACCTCCTCATATATCCTCTTAGGGTTTGACATGTGTCTTTATAATTTGCTTTTGTATTGGTACTAGATTATGTTTATTATTGTAAATGAGATGTTGTGCGTGTATACTAATGAATATGGGTGTTCTAGAGTTAATTTATTTATTTTGGTTTCCTCTTCCTCCTTGATGTTTGTTTTAACTTCCTTCTTTCTTGGGAATTAATAAGATTCTAGATATCAAGATTTAAACATAATTTTTATTTTATATATTTTAATCTTGGGTATGTGTAGGATCATCATAGAAAAAATAGGCCCTTAAGTGGTAAAAAATTTAGAAAAATCAAAGTTAGGCAACTTGACATAAAAATTTGAATTAGTTATCTATATTATTTCAAAAATATGTAAAAATAGAATCTGTAGCAAATTGAATGTAGTTTCTAAACTACTAGGTTTGTTTAAAAAAAAAAATCTATTTGGTGAAATTTTAAAATTTCAATGTAGTAGTACTTAAATTTCAGGAAAAAATAAAAGTAGGTTCATGTATGACCACACTAACCACAATAAAATGATAATATATTTTTATAATAGTTTATATATAAGTAGAGGACTCATGTCCCAATGTGATGCATATTTTTTTGTATTTTTGTTGAAGCAAATAATTAATTATGAATTTTTTATTATAACTTTAAAAAAATATAAAAACTTGTATACCTGACCACCTTAACTTGGTCAAAACTCTATGAAACTCAATTTTTCTTTTTTTAATCCAATAGTATGTGAAGCATAGAATGTGATACATGTTTTGGATTCAAAAAATGTGATATGGATTAAAAAAATGTGATACCATTTGAAATCTATAGATTTTTTTCAATCAACCTATCAATCAGGGCTTTAGTCATAATTCAAATAGAAAATGAATAATAATTACTTATTAAATTCAAAGTAAGGCATAATTTATATTGGTGGAAATCTGATAATCTCCTTTAAAAACCCTTTTCATTTCATCAATTTTGGGTAAAAAAGAGTCGTCAGCCACATACCCATCATATTGCCACTTTTTGGCCCATCATGATCCTGCACATACCCTCCTTTGACATTGAATAGTATGAATTTATAAACCCATATTTTGAATAGTGATTATTTTGATTCGACATGTTGTGCATTATTCAAGAAACTTCAATTATAGGAGAAAATTGGTGTTCATCTTCACCCACTCTTTAGTAGTAACAGATGGAGATTCACTCAATCCTAGCTAATATTTGTTAGTGTTGATATAATAAATTTGGCTAATATTTTTGTTGGTGTAGTTTATTGTTTATGTGTACTTAGTATGTTAATTTGGTCAAATCATACCATGAGTAGAGGAACCCTTATAATCCAATGGTTCAGATTCTTTATTTGCAATAATTGCTATTTTGATTCCACATAATTCATTAGGAAATTAAGTGTTTTTTTTTTAAATTTTAATAGAGTTAACAAATCGTAAACTTAGTAAGTTGTTACTTTTGTTCTTTATGTTTTATAACATATTAGAAAGAGATAAATGTATTTTTTAATGTGTGCCTTATTGTTCATTTTAGGAGACTTCATTATGTTGAGTATTAAGCCTTGGTATTCAATTGTAGTATGCATGATTGGGTTTAGATAAGTTATCATAGATTGAGTCTAACTTCATGATTGTTAATATACCCTTAACAAGTTTTCCAATCTTGAACTTCACCTATGTGTAATGAAGGCTTGTGACCCAACCATGCCTCTATAGGTGTCTTATCAACAAGAGTTGATGTAGGAAATTTGTTAATCAAATTTAACAAGCAGTGGCAATAACTTTAGCACAAAACATATTTTCTATAGTAACACCACTCAACATACTCCTAAACTTCTCCATGAGTTTCCTATTCATTATGTTTACAACTCCATTCTAGTATGGGGAATACGAAGATATATATATTTTTATGAATACCAAAATCTTTACAAAATTTATCAAAATCATTAGAGAAAAATTCACTATCATTATCAATCCTCAAACATTTTTTTTCAAGTCTACAACTCAACCATTGCTTTAAATTCTTTAAATCAATTGAAAAGTTTAGATTTACTCTTTAGAAAATATGCCCATGTCCTTCTACTATAATCATCAATAAGACATAATAATATGTGAATTTACCAATTAAAGGAACTTCTATAGGATCAAACACATCAAAATGAATAAGATCCAATACACCACAAGATTTATGAGAACTCAAGTAAAATTGAATGCATTTTTTTTTTCATAAATATAATGCTCAAAGAAATAAAATTCAAAATTACAATTAGACAAACCTTCAACAATTTTTTTTATTTTTCAAGATCCTTAGACCCTTTTCTCCAACGTGGCCAAGTCTTTGGTGCCATAACATAGTTTTCTCTACATGTAAATTCGATTCAAAAGAAATAGCACTCTTGGGTATCCAAAATCCATGACCATTTGTTGAAGATGAAACCCTCACCTCTTCCAAAAACTTTCTTTTCTTAGAAGTACTATTATACTCAATAGTGCATGCATCAATCTTATACAATGTTCCATATGTGTCACCTCTATCAATCAACATAGTACCTCTAACCATATTGCATCCCACATCAGAAAAGACTACCTACAGACCTACATCTATTAGTTTTCTCACAGATAACAAATTTCATGCTAATCTAGGGATGTGCAACAAACCATTAATCCTTTTTATTCTACCATCAAGAAACTTGATTTTAACTTTGCCACATCCAACAATATTTAAATAAGAATAATCACCCAAGTACACCTTACCTCCATCAAATTATTCATATTCATAAAACCAATCTTTATTCAAGGTCATATGGAACGATGTATCTGAATCAATTAACCATGCATCATTATCCACACAAGTTGCCAAAGCCACAATGAATGCATCATCATCTTCCTTCTCAGACTTAGAACCAAAATCAAATCTCTTCTTTTTCTTCTTATTTTATTCTTTGCATTCCTTATGAATATTTCTAGGCTTACCGTAGTTCCAACAAACAATTTTAGACTTTCCAGGAGATTTGGATCTCCCCTTGGACTTGGATTTATCACGCTTCTCATTTTTCTTTCCTTTTTCCTTAGGTCTTCCATGAACATTTAGAGCCTCCTAGAACTAATGGATACCTTCCTCCTCATCTCTTCAAAAAGCAAAGAACCCACCAAATCTTCTATCTTCAATATAATAGAAGTACTCCCAATATCCATAACAAGAGAATCCTATGAATCAAGCAAAGAGAAAAGAAAGATCTGAAATTTTTCCTCCTCATCCATTTTGACACCAACTACTACTAATTGAGCCACCAAAATATTGAATACTTCGAAGTGGTTTTTAATTCATCCACCCTCTTCCACTCTCAAGAAATGCAATTTCTTCCTCAAGAGAAATATTGTTCACCAAATATTTGTCTTGATACATATCACCAAGCGTCTTCCATAGTTTCTACATAGAGGTCTCTTCATGGAAATTTATTAAAAAAAATTCTCCTAAGCACAATCTAATTAAACCCTTGGATTTACGTTCCATAAAATCATATTGAGTAGCCTGAGTAATATCTTTAGTCCTTGAAGCATTCTCATCAACAACATCCCATAGATCACAATCTATCAACAAATCCTCCATCTTTAGCTTTCGCATTTCAAAATCATTTCCAAAATATATATCCACCTCTATTCTCCCTTATGAACTTCCCATCTAAAAATTCCTGCAACAAGATCACAAAGTATCTTCTACACAAGCTCCCACTCAAATTTGGATTAGTTCAAAAAAACCCAACAACCCACAATTGAAACTAAAGGTGATCAAGCTTTGATACCACTTGTAAGGAAGCTAAGGTAGTGGAACAAATTCCTACATTAATCTTGAGAGGAGAATAATGAAAAACTTTACAAATATTTAATAGTTACAAAAAATTAAATAAAAAAAAACATAGATTATGCATACCATAACACAGTGCTTTACATGGGGAAAACCCTTTTGGGAGAAAAACCCCACACTCCAAAAGCTGCCCAATATATTATTCATAAATCACAAAGATTGCAATATACTTGAAGAGCAAGCTTCTCACAAGAGTATCAACAACTAGAGATCGAGAGGCAACATGACAGCTATCAAACTCTTAGAATACATAGGAATACATAGTTTTAATACAACAACTTCATAAAATAGGTTGCCTTCTAGGGAAATTCAATCCAATGAAATATCAACCATCAAATCTAAGAGCTAATGATAAACATGGTCTAAATTTATAATAATAAAATATACATAACATGTGGCTTTCGAAGGCACTACTCTTGAATCCCCAATAGGGCATGTGGCCCCCAAACCCAACACTGAGCGGATGAGCCCCTAGACCCCTATAGGGAGGTACCCCCCTGAAGCCCCCCCCCATGCTGACATATCAACTATACCTTACGTAATTGCAAGGTTTAGACACATATTCCCAATAGGTAGATGGGTTGTGGGGTTCAAGTAAGTTTGATGTTATTTATGGCGATATGGTAGCATCCATAGTATAGTTGTTTGATTGGGAAAAGGATGAAGACACTCTTTCCAATTTTTTTGGATCGAATTTAAGATGACCTCAAGAACCACTTAGCTACAAACCTATTTGGGAGATCTAGAATGGTGGGCCAGAGCTTTAATCTAATGTTTAATGTGTGTATGTGTTGTTGATGATGTTATGATCTGAATGATGATTAAATGAGTAATTTCTAAATGCAATGATCTAATTATGAAAGTAATGCAAATGTAGCATTTTTTATGATTCCCAATAAACTGGTTGTAGAAAGACAAAAAATAGATCTAGAAATGGAGAAGGAAGACATGGAAGAACTTAGGATTAAAATTTGATGGAGATCTAGGTAGTCTAGGGTACAATATTCCCTGAACTATCCTCTTAATTTTTGGGAACTAAAATCACAGACCTAAGTACCCAATCTGTAACTTTTGTCTTGTGGAAATTACTATTGGAACTTTTCTTTCTGATGAGAAAATGTAAATTTTGTGACTTAACAACTTGTAATGTTAGAGTGCATGAATGAATAAGTAGTCTTAAATCTTCCTTCAACTCACTTTAGATCTACAACCTACATACATAAGAGGAGAGGAAGGGGTTTTCCATATAGGGGCTTGCCTAATTCAAACCCCGTGTTGGTATTTCTACATCCAAAATGGAAAATTATGTTAGAAGAGAGTGTATTAGTAATCTTTTTAGTGGCTAATATTCACCAAATTGGTGAATAGTTGAGATTTGGGAATCCAAAATTTTCTAATAGCTCGAGCTATAATGTGACTTGTGTTGGTAGGCGGTCAGTGCTTCCCTCAAGATTCATGACATGGACTAACCACCTCCCGTGGATTCGTTAACTCTAGCAATTGTATCGAGCATTAACTGGTTGATCTTTTGGTGCAACAAAAACTATGGACCAACAATTCGTATCAGAGCCAAAGGTGCCATGTTTAAATCCCCTCAGGTAACATTGAGGGGAAGTTTGTTGGTAGGTGGTCAGCACTCCCCTCGAGATTCATGACATGGACTAACTACCTCTTGTGGATCTGTTAACTCTAACAGTTGTATCGGGAATTAATAGGTCAATCTTTTGGTGCAACGACAACTGTGGGCCAACAACTTGAAACACCACATTTTTATAAAATTTAATTATAGTCTCCTTTAAATTTAACTCATAAAATTTCCACAATATTAGATATATGATTAGATTAGATTCACCTAATTTTTATAAATTATAGTAGAAATCTATATTAATTTTCCAATAATATATCATAATTATTACTTACTTTAGGATTATATTCCTAATCTTTAAAGTTTCCATCATTTATTTATAATAAAATCTAATAGCCTTTGTTGTGTTCCATGAGGTAAAATGTACCCATGATCTATAATTGTCATGGGGCTCACAATTTTGGGTATCATGAGCATTATACATGGTGGTACATTTTACCTCATAGAGTACAGCGAGGTTCATTAGATCAATGATCTAAAAGCAATTTGAGCCCCGTGAGAATAATATATTGTGGGTACATTTTACCTTGTAGAATACAATAAGGTCCATTATATTATATTTTAAAACAATGGTGGAAAGTCTACCCCTTAAACCCATCAATAATTTCCACTCTTAGGCCCCTACTTATCCATGAGAATTATTTTTAGATTGGATGGATTCACCATCATAATTAATTCATTTTGTTATTATTTTCAATATTCACCAAAATTTTCTATAAAATTTTAGCGATGTAAAAAAATCACCAATAAAGCTTCTTCTTTTTTGAAAAAAAGGAAAAAATTTCCAATAGAAATTAGTATTTTTTCTTAGAAAATGAAATATTCAACAAAATTTTATCATTTTTTAGGGAGATTTCTTAAAGTTATCACTAGAGTGTATCCTTGGATGGATAGAGGCTAATTGATAAATAAGTAATAAATTGACAAATTTCTATAACTCACCACTTAGATCTGATCGCCTTGATGACCTGGAGTCACACTCATAACCTTTAATGATTAATCATTTCTTCATTTGATTTGATTTGATAACCTACAAGTGTTAGTACACATAAACAAAATGCATATAAAACATACAAAAAACTTACATAACACATGCCATGATGCTTGAATGATGAAATTTTGTAATAATCTTGATAATTCTACTCTTGACTGCTCTTGGATGCTTGATAATATTAATTTCTTCCTCAAAAAATGCTAGCTCCCTTTCAAATAGTGAGACTACTATGTATTTATATGTAATTCTTTAAGTTTTTGAAAAATCAAATACCGATAGACGATAATGGAAATTGGAAATTAAAATAATAAATTATTGACACTAAAATATTTGAATTTGGAGTGAAATTAGTTGGTCTAGGGTGTAGTGCACCCTAGACTAGATCCACCTTTTTTCAGGGATTAAAAGTGTCAAGGGAAAAATATTAAATTATGCATAGTTTTATTTACCATGTTCAATTTTACAATAATGTTTATAAAAATAGGCAATTAATGCATAACAGGTCTAAGCACAAAGGGGGAGTGAAATATAATGTGAAATTGTCAAGGGTGAAATTTTATTATGCTACATTTAGCTCCCACTTTAGTGAGAGTATGAAATTATGCTCAAACTCATACTAAATTATGGATATGTCAAGAGGGATTTGATTATCCAATTATTGAAGAGATATGATGACATTAAATCTAAGGGATGCACTAGCCCCCTAGGATTCAAGATCATATGGTAAGACAATGTAAGGAAAAAGGAACATGCATTATGAAATGTAATGCAACACAACAAATGTGCACAATGAAAACGTGACACAAAATGTAAAACAAATAAACAAAAACACAAAATAAGATGTAAACATAATGTAAACAAGATACAAACACAATGTACACATGCAAAGGAGGGTATGACAATCACAAACTAGTAAGCTCCACATAATTTTTACTAGATCCATACCTAAGGCATTCAAGATTCAAAGGATAACAAAGGTTGGTATTTTCAAGGTGAACCATGACCAAAGTAGCATAGGCGAAGTCTAATATTCACTAGGTGAGCTTTCTGAAAGTAGCAAAATGAGAAAGAAACAAGGGCTAGTGAGGACTAGTTTTCACTAGGTGTGATCCCATGTCAACTATACCAAGAATTATAGTCCCAATAACTCTAATAAGGTGCTACAAAAACTGATAAAAATACCAAGCCAATACATCACCATGCCAACTATGTGTGAATAAAGTGAAGCACATAATGGAATGCATGCCCCCACTTTAATATAATTTATAAACCCCAACTATGAGTGATTTCTTTAAGGTAAAAATAGGATGATAAATGCAACACAGAAAACAAATCCCATGAGAGATTATTGGAAAACCCTATGCCATTGATATATTCCCAATAAAGATTACTCATGGCAAGGGGTTTCCCCAAGACAAAGCCACATAATAGGGTAAAAGCACAAAGTTGTGTCACACTTTATAAAGGAAACAACAAACATTGATCCAACTTTTAAACTTGAATCACTAAAGGGTATGTGCAGGATCATAATGGGCAAAAAAGTGGCAATATGATGGGTATGTGGATGATGACTTTATTTTTACCCAAAATTGATGAAATGAAAAAGATTTTTAAAGGAGATTCTCAGATTTCCACCAATATACATTATACTTTACTTTGAATTTAATAAGTAATTATTATTCATTTTCTATTCAAATTATGACTAAATTCCTGATTGATAGACTGATTGAAAAACATCTATAACTTTCAAATGGTATCACATTTTTTGAATCTAAAACATGTGTCATATTCTATGCTTTATATACTATAGGATTAAAAAAAGAAAAATTGAATTTCATGAAGTTTTGACCAAGTTAAGGTGGTTAGACATACAAAGTTTCTATTTATTTTTAAAGTTCTAATAAAAATTTCATAATTAATTATTTACTTGGGAAAGAATTACAAAAAAACATGCATCACATCGGGACATGTGTCCTCTACTTATATCTAAAATATTATAAAAAAATATTATCATTTTATTGTGGTTAGGGTGGTCAGACAAACACCTACTTCTTATTTTTTCCCTGAAATTTAAGCACTAGTGCATTGAAATTTCAAGTTTTCACCAAATAGATTTTTTTTTTATAAACAAACCTATTAGTTTAGAAACTACATTAAATTTGATACAAATTCTATTATTACATATTTTTGAAATACTATATATATAACTTATTCAATTTTTTACGTCAAGTTGCCTAACTCTGATTTTTCTAATTTTTTTGCCACTTAAGGGCCTATTTTTTCCATGATGATCTTGCACATACCCTAAAAGTGGCATATATGGCTTGAATTTTGAAATTATGTAAACTAGTAAAATATGTATTTTTTAGTATATTTTATGTTTTAAAAAAATAAAAATAAAAATTTATTTTAAACTAGTTTTTAATAAATTAGCACTAAATTTAGTTGCTGATAAAATGCTGAAAATAGAAGTTCCATGGGACTTCAAACTTTTTGTAGTAATTTCTTTTTTTCTTTCAAATTTTGTGTGTGTATTTATAACTTGAAACTTTAGTGCATGGATATATTTTTTTGCAATTTTGATAAATATATATTTTTAAATAAATATTAAAATGTGTGTGAATCAAAAAATAGTTGTTTCCATGGGATGTCAACCTTCATATTAAATATTTATCTAAAATGGAAAAAAAATTATACCATCTTGAAATAGATTCTTTTATCTAGTGCATCATATTTTTTTCAATTTTTTTAATAAGTTTTAGTATTTTTCCTTGGCATGGTAATGTACCTAATATTTTGTGTTGATAACCTACTTTTAGTCAAAATAAAATATAAAATATAAATCATAATTAAACTATTAAAATAAATATATTTTTGAAAACTACACTTATGGATCTACAAAAGGGTATTTTTATATTTTTTTTTAAATGTTATTTACATTAGTAGGAGTTATTGAAACTTCAATTTTTCAAATAATTTTTTTTTTTTTTGTAAATTGGACTCAAAGTGGTGCTCCATATATTTTTAGCCAACAATTTTAGTTGAAAAAGTTGTGGAAGTATCTAACTTAGCTAGAATGAATCTTACTAGATCATATGTTTGACCAAAATTGATTTTTAGTTAGAAATACTTAAATTCAATTGTGTTGATAAGTTGGTTGAAAGTGTGACACAACTTTATGCTTTTAACTAATTATATAATAAATGAAACATAAGGGATCCATGGATTTGGGATTAGTATAAACCTTTGATAATATGTAATGTGATTATTCTTGAAATTATCATATGTAATTCCCCTAGATACTCGTGGAACTATGAATACGATGGAAGAAATACACATAGAGATGACAACAAACCTTTTTGGGTCAACATGGAAGAGACATAAGTGCCTCAATACTTTGCATCATCATTAAAATGAAGACAAAATGAAAATGCATGCTGAAAAGGAAGTCCATATCAAAGCCATACCTCCATGAATTTAATAAGGACAAAAGGAAAATGCACGTTCATAAGGGCTAGTGAAGCTAGTTCACTAGGTGAACCATAGGAAGTCCATATCAAAGCCATACCTCCATGACTTTAATAAGGAAAAAAGTAAAATGCAACAAGAAGAGGGATGTTCAAAGGGATTTTTCTTAGTTCATACAAGGTCTTACTCTTATGGGAGATCATTCATAATGTCTCCAAGAGAGGACCAGTCAAAAGATAAACGATTCACCACTTAAGGGATACAGTGTGTCACATCACCACTAAGGGGAATATAATATGTTGAGATAGGTCTCACTCTTGAAGTACATTACTCCTAATTTCACCATAAAGAGTGATGCAGAGGTTAAAAGGATTCAACAAGACATCTCACGGATCCTTAACAATTTCTCAAGGCAATCTTTAAGTAATGCATGCTATTAAGCATTCTCTCAACCATTCAACACAAGAAAACAACAGCAAAAACCTTCATCTGACCTTGGATTGAGTCTTCCATAAGGAAAATAGATCATTCCATGTATAACTCTGTCAGAAACATAAATATAACAACCATAGGTCTTTAATTCACAACTTGCACCATAACCTTGTAGCCTTTCAATTAGGGACTGTCATCACAAAATCTTTGAACTGGCACAATATACCAGCTATAATCACAAATTTGAGTACCTTGGATAATATTCTAAAACATATAAAAAATGTAGTTACCATTTTTTTGTAACAACACTACAAATAACATCTGTACTCTGCCGTTTTAGGCCTTTACCAGTCTGATTTCACTATAAACTGTAACAAACAGTCGTTAATAACTTTCACAAAAATGATCATCAGGAAAATCGCTCTAGTAATTTTTTATATTACTTAGTTACAAAAATTTCCTCCAACTTTTAGATAGATCCAATGGTTCAAACAAAATTTATGATGGTTTTATCAAAACGGGTAACCCTTGGTAGGGTTCCATGCTGGTTTTACAAAAAATGCCATAACTTCTTTATTTCTCCATGAAATTAAGTCAGACCAAGTGAAAAATGATCCAGACACACAATAATATCTTTTACAATGACTTCCCCTTCATTATCAAGTCATACATGGCTGTACAGAAGCAGATATTCATGTTTTATCAAGAAAAACGCAAAAAATTGCATGAAAAACAAAGTTTCTTCATTAATATGTCCATCATTTACATCCCCCCTCCCTTGCCTCGACTTGTGAGAGGCTTATTTATGCTTTGAAAAAAAACTACCTCAAATCAACCAACCACAACTGATTCTAACCTATTTCTAATCACTTGATTTGTCAATTACTTAATTTTTGCTCTTTTGACAATGTTTACAATATGGAGCAATTTTGAACATTATGTGACAAATAACTTAAAATATAATTTCCTAAGACTCAAATGACCTCATGCATATAAAAAATGGATCATTAATAATTATTACAACATTAAGACATTAAAATGGAACAAATGAATCAATATGGCCTTATGGAGGCATGTGATCAAATAGGTGCTCTTGCACCAAAGAGGAAAACACGTTGTAGGAAGTAAGAAAAATGCATCAAGGAACATGATGCAATCAAAATAATGCCAATGTATGACACCACTTTAGAGGAATTTCTAACACCATGTTGTGATCAATTACTTTAAAGTAGCCAAAATGAAAAGGAAATGAGGGTATGTCGCATGTGATCCAACTTAAGGCATATCATCCACATCCCAAGCTTGCTCGTACATATACATGGAAGGTGGTCAACTAGCCAAGAAAGACAAAAATAAGTGACATATGAGGGAAAGGCTACCTAAACCCTTTCCCCCACTTAGTGCAAGACAAGGGTGTACTGAATAGGATGAAAATGAGTATTACCTAGAGGAATTAGGTGCTTCAACATAAGAAATAACACCACACTCTTTGTGATATTGAATTTTGTTGTTTAAAGCCTTACATTCATTAGTATAATGGTTGTGAACTCTATGATAGGCACAAAATGAATGTTTGTAGTAATATTTCTTTCATGTTCTTGGAGGGAGATATACCAAGCGATCCTAGAGAAGTCTTGGTAAGATATTCTCTTGATCAATAGTAGAATATGTTTGTTTGTTTCCACAAGATGTCATACACACGCTAAATGATTTGGCTTTGGATTCAAAAATGGAGATAAGGAAAGTAGACCTAGATCTTTCTTGGAAGAGTATGGTATATTAGTTTTCTTCGTGTGTTTATTGTATTCATGTGTATGAGGGAGATTGTATTCAATACCATAACAATTTTTCAATTCAGATGAAGGGGGTTTATGCTTCTAAGAAGGATTGGTTTCTTCATGAGAACACAAATACTTTTTAAATTTATGTGTTCTCCTCCCACGAGGGATGGGAGTTAAAATTCCCCATCACCACCATGGGGTAATGTTGTAGAACCAAATTGAGAACATGAAACACTTGAGGTTGTTTTGTTTTAGATTGTCACATTTTTCACTCTCCTATAAATAGAGGTGTAAAACCCCAATCATCATTAGAACTTGTATTTGAAAATGAATCATTGCTATATGACTCGTTGGAGTTCAATGGTGAGATTTTGGATTCTCTATTGAAAGGAGGCATAAAATATAGTGATCCCCAATCATCACTAAAGAGTTTATTTGTAGGTGAAGGATTAGCATCAACTTGTATCTAGGTTACATTTTTTATTTTGGAATGAAAATATTGGAAATGTTGTGATCATATGACTCTTAGCTTTTTTCATCTATTTCAACTATGTATACCTTGTTGTTTTATTCAAATTTCATTGTACGATGGAGAGTAGAGGGGACTCCTTTCATAACATGAACTCATGGTCTCCCTAGGAGAATATTGTATGAAAGGGGTCCTCGCATCATATGGATAGGGGTAGGAAACACTATAGGTCTGACCTCAATAAGTAATGTGATCATCCCTAGCGGTTTCCTATTAACATTGTCAAAGCCATGAATATAAACATCATTAAGTTGAATAAGTCTCTTCTCCATGCTAGTTTTATCTAGGAGGTCCATGGTACAAAAATTAATTTATGCTCCATTGTCTAGATAAGAGTGTGCCTAATTGCAATTTCATTAATGATCACCTTTATCATCAAGGCTTCATTCTTGCTTTGAGTCTCAAGTGAGGGAAATTCATGTTTAGGGAATGCGATTTTTTATTGTGTGACTTGTGTGGGATGAAAGGAGGATGTTACATTATTCAATTTAATAGAAGCTTGGATCTCCTCCTACTTTATTTGTAACATTTCTTGAAATAGGCACTTGTATGTAGGTGATAGTTGAATAAGTTTCCATATGGATATATTAATAGGGATTTTCTTAAGATCTTCATCTATATTATGAAAAGGTGAATAAGGAGCATTAGGAAAAATATGTTGACGTGATGGTGATGTTGTGGGAGTGATTTTTGGTCCCCTACATGTTTGAGAACTTGTGTTATATATCTTGGCTATTGCAAAACATTGTCAGATTGCGTCATAGATTTCAAGAAATCTCTTTTTTTTTATGTGATTCATTAATGGGAGGTGACTTAAGAAGCTCAATAATTAAAGGACATCCAATTTGTGTCATTAGAACCTCAAAAATATTGTCTTTATTTGCATGATCTCTTAGTGAAGAAGAATTTAATGTCACTTCAACTAAGGAAGCCTCATTACATGTGTCAATGTTTAGATTTTCATGAACCATGATATCCTCTCTAGGAGGAGAGATTTTAGGAGAACCACAAACTAAATGTTCATGAAACTCAAAGGTAGGTTCTTCTAAAATCATTTCATTGCAAGTATGGGAATGATCAATGGTTGAATTTTCTTTCTCAATAAGGGTTTCCCTAAGTGTAGAGGGATAACTAGGATTTTCATGGCATTCATCGATCAAAGTGTCTTCTTCACAACTAGGAGAGATACTAGGAGAAGAACAAATGTTATTGTCATGATTACCTATGGTTGTGCTATCTTTTTCATCAATGTCTTGTCCTCTAAGAGAGGTAAGAGGAGAGAAACAACTAGGAATCTCAAAACTCTCAATGATTAGTTTTTCTAACACTAAAATATCTTCTTCACTAATAGGAGAGATATTAGGAGAAGAAAAAATATGATCATTAGGATTGTCCAAGGTTGTATTCTCTTTCACTAAAACACTCTCATAGGGAGGGGATATGAAATTTTTTTTAGCGTGCCTAGAAAGGTAAGGTACTAACATTGTTTAACCAAAAATGAAAATCACTTTTAACCATCTCATGCAATGCTTTAATAATGTAAACAATGTATATCCAAAGATGCAAAACATGTTTATCCAATGTATGCAAAACTTTAAGAGTACAAAAAATGTATATCCAAAAATGAAAAGCACTTTTATCAAACCTATGCAAAGTTTTATGAGTGTAAACATTGTATATGCAAAAGTGAAAAGTGCTTTTATCCATGTTATGAAAAGTTTCAAAAATGTGAGCATTTTCAGATCTAATGATGCTTGTAATTGAAATGATTTCAAAAATGGCTGCCCTAAATTGATGTTTTTAACCTAGATGCATAAAATAGATGTTTCTAAAAAATTTCAGACTTATAGTATATGTTACCAAGAAGCTTAGGAAGCACATATAAGTATATTTAAATCCTAAAAACTATAGCTTTAAACTCAACAAGGACTAAGATGCCAGTAAGGGCATCTTGGTCCTACTAAAGGAATTTGAAGGTTCCAAAAATTGGAATAGAATGCAATCAACTAAGACAAGATTCTAAGGTAGAAATCTAGAGAGGGACTAAGATGCCAATAAGGGAGTTTTTTTCCCAAGGGAGGTTTTTTAATAGAAAAAAAAAAATTCCAAGTTGTTTATAGTTTTCCCAAATTGCCTACCCAGGGACTTGATGTTTGGAAACAAAAAAATGTGCAAATGAATACAAGAAAAAGTAACTAGTGACAAGAAATTGGACGTTAAAGTGAATGCAAAATTTTCAATTTTGGATGTAATAGAAGCATTTCTAAATGCAATAAGGATGATTGGCAATGCACTTTTAAGTTTTTCAATGAGATAAGATGATGCAAGAAAGAAAAATGCAACCTATACATGCACTTTCACTAATGTAAATATGAGAAACCCTAGATGCAATTTCACTAATACAAAATCCAATGCAAGAATGAATGCAACCTATATCTAGGACTTTTATGGAGTCCAAATCAAAAGATGAATGCTCAAGAAGTTGGGTTCACCAAAATGAAAAATAGGAAAATGGGTGCTTTATAACCTAGGTCATAGAACACTAGTTTTCTCCTATTATCATTCAATAATGTCTTAAGAACCCTAATTAGATTAACTATCAACCTTGCAAGGTGAGTCAATTTACAATGAGGACGACCTAGGAGAATTTTTTTGAGGGTTTGAGGGGTTCACCACCAAGAAAATGCTTGGAAAATACAAATGAACATTCATTTCACAAAATCAAGCAATGATTAGCCAAATAATGAAAATATATGATGAAATTAAGCTACACAGAGTTAGGCTATGTGTACCTAGGAAGTTTATAAATCTAATGAGGCTTCTAGAAATGTAAAAATGTTGTCAAAAAGCATTATGGGGGACTAAGATTCCCTTACTATTGTCTTAGTCTCGTTGTTTTTTAGGGCAAATACAAAATCTTTAGATGTTAAAACTAGATCTAAAGGAATCTCTAAAAAATATGTTCGAGAGGACTAAGATGCCCTAGTTGGTGTATTAGTCCCATTTTGCATTTTTGGAGTTTCTAAAAGTGGTACTGATCTCCAAGGTCTACACTTGCTTCTCTCTCGATTTGAGGTCTTGAAACTTCTAGATCTAACATGTAGGTGAGTTTCCATGAAGATGACAACTTTGGTAATGCAACTTTGCAACTTTGACAACTTTTCACTTTAAAGGATCTTCAAGTCTTCAGTGTAGATCTGCAAATACAAACACACAAGAGAGGAAAAACTTGTTGAATGTTAGTAAATAGTGGTTTTCCTTGGTTAAACCCCTTATAGGTAATTGAACCAAATTATGAAATGAAGCATGAAACATGAAATATGTAAATGATATCACCTTGTATGAGGGTGGCTTTAGAATAGTGGTTTACAATTTATAAGAGGAAGGAAATTTCACTTTTTTCCTTTTCACCAAACTCAATGGGTTTGGTCAAACCCAATGGTTCAACCGAACATCACAAGAGGTTCGCCTGAACACATATGTTCGGTCAAACCCATAAAACCTAAATAAAAAAATCATATTTAAATGGGTTCAGTCGAACATAGGTTCGACCGAACCCCTTAAATATGACAAAAACCAAAAAATATTTCATTTTCAACTCACTTTTACTTTCTAATTTTACCAGTCACTTTCCCTAGTGTGTGTGGCGAACCGAGAGCATGACGGCGACCAAACAGAGTTTTTCTTTCTAGCAAAAGCAAATTTAAGTTCGTCTCTCCAAAGTTCATCATTCTAGTTTGCATATCGAGCACTATCGAGCACTAGGTATTTAAAATTCAATTTGTTTAGAGTTCAAAATGAATCTATTTGTTTAATTTTGAAACCCTAAATGCAATTTTTTTCAAATTTGTTGAATTCAAATTATATTTGTTTGAAAGTTTTTAAAGCATTTTCAACATACAGTATTTTGCTTCCCCATTTTGCATACATTTTTGTCTTGTGTAAATGAAATATGCCTTCCCATTTCAACAATCAAAACTATGGATAAATAGATTTAATTTTAGTTACAAGAAAAATGTATAAATTATAAATTTATAACATAATTATGTACATGGGAAAATCCTCTTGGAAGAAAAATCCCACAACCAAAAACATGAACCAATTATATTATTTGATAATAATATCATTTACAATAAAATATTCATGTGCATACCCTTATAGTAGTATCATTTAAACATGTGAATATGGAGTAATTTCTAGTACCATGATGATACCTAAAAAATCATTATGCTTTCTCCATCTCAAACACCCATAAATAGAAAAAAATTAAACCATAAAGAAAGTGTGGTTTAACGAAAGCCATGAGCCAAAATAATGACCTAAAAATGGCACCAAATTTGGCACAAATTTCAACATCATATTCCTTTACTTGGTTTATAGGATGTATTTAGCAAATGCTTTACATCTTGTCAAAAAAATTCAAATCCTCCTCCTCATAACTGACACTCCATTTTTGACATATTCAAACCCATTTTTTAAGATGATCTTGATTATTTTCATTATTCTAATCAATATTCTAGTGTAACCCCCCTTTTTTATTCTCTTATCTGTCATATAACATTTCATAAGTAATTACCATCATACAATTTCATACAATTCTCTTACAACTTTTTAAATATATAAAAAGGACAACCCTAGTTCAATTAGGATTATTTAATTATTATCACCTACATCCATTCATTACATGTAATTAGTTTTTAGTTGCACACATTATTAGGAAATATGCATTGTCTAAGCAATTGGGGTATATTGCATGTTTGAGAGTGTTTTCATTGATCTTTTATCTAGTTAAATTAATATCCTTTAAAATATTATTTTATGGAGTTTTCATCTTAACTCTAATATGACTAGCAAATAAAATGACGATTGAATCATTTTTTCATATAATAGCTAATGCCAACCATATAAAGAGCCACATTAAAGAAGATGAAAAATAATGATCACTTGAGACTATGATTTAGATACATATGTTGGTAAAAAGTGATGAGGGTGCAGCCCAAGACTTAGAAAATAACCCACAAATAAGAGAAAATTTATTATTCAGAAAATGGAGCTTCTTACATGCAGAGGATCTCAAATCCCCAAGTTCTACAACACATGCAAGTTACAGACAATTACAAAATAACCCTTTCGCAATATGCGAGCTTGTCCCCAAAAAGTTCCCCAAAAATTAGAAACCAGCCCATAAATAGAGCTCCTCATTAGTTTGGAGCCAAAACAACATTCAAATTTGAGTTTAGGCGGTTTGGTGCTGAAAATTTACAACATGAAGTTCAAATTTCAAAAGAGCATTTGCAATTGTATCTTCTAGAAAGTGCGCCAACTTCCCGGGGCCATAACTTTTGATCCGGGACTCCGATTCGCGAACCATTTGAACCTATGGAAAGGTCTCGAAGTCAATAAATCTAAGTGCCTCAAATCAAACTCGAAAGATTTTTAGGTGCAAATCTAGGAAACTAAAACTGCAATATCTTTCCACCCAGGAACAAAAAATAAAAACTGTAAATTGGGAATTTCATTATGGATGAAAAGGGTATCCAAAATGTAAAAACATCTAAAACTCCAGAAACTTGAAATTTAACTATTT
>VDFB02271358.1:169796310-169929060 GCA_007258455.2 Sequoia sempervirens | reverse complement strand
TGATTGGGCAGGGGACATTGACAGCAGGAGGTCCACCAGTGGATACATTTTCATAATGAATGGTGGTGCAATGAGCTGGATGAGTAAGCGGCAGGATGTAGTCGCTTTGTCCACTATAGAGGCTGAATACATGGTAGCTACACATGCTTGTAAAGAAGCAGTTTGGTTAAAGAATTTGTGTTCTAACATTGGTTTTGATGTAGGGGAAATAACTATTTTTTATGATAGTCAGAGTGCAATTTGTCTGGCAAAGAATCCTACTTTCCATTCCAGGATGAAACATATAGATGTATAGTACCACTTTGTATGAGATATGGTAGAGGATGGAAAGGTCAGTTTGGAAAAAATTGATACTCTAGAGAATGTTGTAGATGCATTGACGAAGCCAGTGAGCACAAACAAGTTCAGTTGGTGTGCCAGTTCAATGGGCCTTAGTGCCCATGATTTTCAATAAGTTTTGTTGTGCTCTTGAGGTGCATGTGTGATCTTCATCAAGTGGGAGATTGTTGGAAATATATGCCTCAAACATCATAGGTTGTAACCTCTACTGAAGTGAAGTCAATGTGACACATTCTATGTCTGGCTGACTAGCAGCTTTGAAACATTATGTTTTATACAGGTCGTTGTGACCTTGCAGGAGTCTCACCGAATAGTTACACTTTGGAGTCTTCACTATGACATTTCAGTCATTGTGACCTCTCACCACTCGTGGAGATCTCTAGCTGATAGGCCATTCTATCGGATATCGATGAGAAGTCTTATTGAAAGTAATATGTCTCATTGACAACATTTTGCATTGAAGCCATCAAGATAACTAAAGGGGTCTCGGTATGAAGTCCCAGTGAATAGCCAAAGTCTTGCGATAGGATGTTTCACTTGGAGTCATCGGAGTAACATATGGTGGCTTGGTAATAAGTCTTACCAATGAAGGAATGTCTCACTGACCGTTTCCACTTGGGGTAACTCAAAGGGCTTCAAGAAGATGTCCCAGCGAGAGTGGAAGGTCTCGCCGATGGAAAACCAAATGTTTGGGTATGACTCCTGGTGACTAGTGGTGCTCGGTATGACTTGTGAGTGTTTAGAGTAATGTCTCAATGATAGTGTTGTGTCTTGCCGACTATTCAGTATGACTTGAGGCTTCGATGTAACATAAAGATCTCAGAGTAAAGTCTTAGTGAAAGACATTTGTCTTGCTAAATGGAAAACTCATGTCTATGTGACTTATGGAAGTTGGTATGATCTCCTGGTGAAAGTGATAAGTCTCGTCAACTCTTGGATGCTTCGATGTAACATAAGAAGGCTCGTTGGGATGTCTTGGTGAGAGTGATAGTCTTGCCAAAAGGAAAACTGAAGTTGTTGAAACTTGTAAGCTCGGTGGAACCTCTTGCTGATGGAAATGACTCTTGGCGACATCAATAGTGAAGACTTTGTGGCATCGGGGAGACACTGTTAGTGTCTCACTGAGATTCCAATAAAGTTTGAATTCTTTTAACCAAGTGATGACCATCTACGTGGCTGGTATTCGACCAATAGGAGAAGCCAAATGAGAACTGTTGGAAGACAGTTCACTGTGGCAATTCTGTGAGGAAGCTCAATAGACAGGAACATCATGAATACATTTTGTAATGTTGCATAGGTTTAGTTGGTTCGATTAACAATTTGGTGAATAGTTCTCGAATTGTATCAGTGTGATTTCTATTCTATAAAGATTGTAACTTGATGGTTCCTATACAAGTTTGATCATTGTGAAAGTTGTTGAAATCTGGCATTAGAGAGATAAGTCAGAACTCTATATGTAATTATTTGTTACTGTAATACAAAGTGATTTCTCTTAGTGTGGTGGGTTTTTCTCCCGTAAGGGTTTTCCCACATAAATTTGGTGTTCATATGTGTTTTTCAAATACTTTGTTTTTGTTATTTGTTTCAAATTCCATCTTAATTGAACTATAAATGAAAAATTTAAAGTGTCTTTGCATTCTTCTATTAGGTTTTGACGTTAGGAGAGTTGTTTCTGCATCTAGCTTTCCTTACATGTAGCCAATGGATAATGGAACATCTTTGCAGATCCCAAGGGTATGAGTCTTGTCAGGATGATAGTGTGGTGCATAGATGTATGTGTAGCATGTGTGCATCTTCAACAAAAAATTCCCCACTAATGCTAAAAGATGTGACTAGGTGGAAGGGACAAAGTAGTGGTGGTGAATTTACATCATTGAGTTTATATTTTAACGTAGGGGAAATTAAATGGGGAATTTTCCTAGGCTGCAATTTCATGCCATTACAGCTTGTGAAACAAACAAAATATGTAACCCTAGGTCTACTATGTAAACATAGGATTCAAAATGGTTTGTTTTTATGTGGGGTATATTCTTATGTTTCTTTAAGATGGAGATAAACAAGATGAATATATTGACTTTGAACCATTTAGGTGAGAAAATCAAACCTAAATATGTATCCTATTAAGGATTAGAATGGTTTGGAATTGATTTTCAATAATTAACATAATTAAGCTATATGACTTAATATGGAAATGAAACATCCAGACAATGTACAAACTGAAACAACTTGTAGGAAAATCGGAAGCATAGAGGACTATGTACCTATCTAAAAAAATTGGTTTCAATGTGTTGGTGTAATTAAATGTGTTGTACCTTGTCCTAGGTCATGATTATACCTTAGTTAAGTTTACCTAGGGACCACATAGGAGGTTGTTGGAGAATTTCAACTTTTGGTGGACTTGCATGTCAATTACTTTATCACTTCCACCTTTTGTGGACACATCATGTGATTATCTCTCCACCTTAGGTGGAGGATAACTTTTCATTTTTATCTCATGTCATAAGATTACGACACTTGTCATAATATTATGCCCTTCTTTGTTCTCACCTTGGCTATATAACCAAGGGGTATCTCTGATTTGTAATCAATCTCAAATCATCTCATATCATTGACATTGAATACAATTTATTCTTGTCATATTCATCTCTCTCTTTTTGTGCTTTCCATTTGGTCCATAGATCTTGGCATCCATAGCCAATTCTAACACAATGTGTATAAGAGGAATCAGTTTCCCAAAGGAATATGGGTCCTTGTAGGGGTGTCCTCTTTTTTAAGGGTCCTCTAATGATAGATCCTAGCTTCTAGTTTCGAGTTGTAGAATTTTTTGAAATATTGTCAAATAATTTTGTAGGCGAGTTTCTGTGAGTTGACAAGATGTAAGGCTTCAAATATAACAATGAAAAAATATTCTTCAAGATTCAACCAATCATCTTAAAACCTAAGATTTACACATTCAAAGAGAGGGAAAATGTTTGGCCATTTTGGGGCTTGCCTTAGTCAAACCCTATGTAAGTGTTTCCACTTCCATAATGGAAATTTCAATGATAAAATGATAATGGATAGGAAGGAATGATGAAATCACAAGGTGCTGCAACTCACCACCCTTTAATGGCTTCCTTGAAGCACTAGAGTCATGCACATCACTTCAATTTCTTGGATATTTCTTGCTTGATTTTCTTGGATGCTTGAATGCTTTGGAGACCTACAAAATTGTTATCCTTCACAAAATAATGATAGCATGAACACACATAAACTCACATAGAATTTTACATGATGTTAGGATCTTGAATTGTTGCAATAAAGCTCTAAAATACTACTCTTGATTTTCTCTTGAATGATCTTGACAACACTTTTTTCTCATGAATTCTTGTTCACTTCACTTGGATTTCAAATGATGAAATAACTAGGTATTTATAGGTATTTCTCTAATTTCTCAAGAATTAAATCTTGAGAGATGACATTTGCAATTTTACTATTGAATGTTAAAATATTTTCATTGAAATATTAAAAATTTCTCCCTAGTAGAATACAGGGACCCCATATTCCCTAGGGTGAATGGATCTTGGCCCTATTTTCAAATACATTAATTTTCAGGGACAAAATATTAATTGGATGCATTTGTTTAACACTTGAAATTTCTAATAAAGTGATACAAATGGGCTATTGACTGCATAATTTAGGAAATTAGGGACCCAACTAGCCTCAATAATTTAGGAGTGAAAAAACATAGTGTGAAATTATCAAGGGTGGAAATTTACAAAGCTACATTTAGTGCCCACTTTATTGAGAGTATGAAATTATGCTTAGACTCACACTAATGTATAAAATATATGTTAAGAGGGTCTGACATCCAAATTTTGAAGAGATAAAGTGGCTAATGATCTAGGGGGAGGTGATCAAGCCCTTATAATCCAAGATATCATGACAAACCATCATAAGCACAAAGGAATGCACGTGTATGAAATGTAGCAAGACAACATACACTAACATACAATGTCCAAAAACACAAAGCACACATGATGAAAATACATGGCATAACATATCATATAGATGATGATGAAATAAAAATAGACATTATTTAAACACACCACATACATGAAGAAGGCACACAAAAAGCCAAACAATAAAACACAAGGTTAGTACTAAAAGATTCGAGTCGGTCAGGTAAAGAGACCTCAATCTTCAATTGTCTCAAATACCAAATGTCATTATTTGAATAAGTGTTTGATAAAATAATGATCCCATGAGGATTATCAAGTTGAATTATTTCACTTAACTCATGATCTGCATGGATCTCCTGGCTAGAAATTTTTGTTATGCTAGGTGTCCATGCAATAAGATGACTCCCTATATATTCATCATCCTATCTTAATACAACATAGTAATGAAAAATTAAACATATTGAAACTCAAAATATGAAATAAAGTCTCTATATATTCATCCTCATATCTTAATGAAACCTAGTAATAAAAGGATTAGCATAAACAATGCTAACTAATAAGTATATTAACACTAAAAAATATAGTGGATATAGATAGTTTACATATGAGTCATCCCACTGCAAGAAAGTGTGTAGCTAATCCATAACCTGCATAACTCGTTGATCCAAATCTAATGAATTTATCATTACATGGGTTATCTCAAATATAAGAATAGATCAAGGTATAACGTTCTATCAATAGTACTACACATAGAGGGTGTAGCTAACTCGTTTATTACATAGTGCTAAGGAAACATATGATATTCAAATCTTGAAAAAAAGTATGTTGTAGTACCTCTCTCACTATTAGTCTCCATATCTCTCCCAAGTTCTTCACACTCAACCATGTGGAACCAAAAATCCAATAAGAAAAACAAGACCAAAGAGAGAACCTACAAATCAAGCCACATCCTTGTTCCACACTAATGTCTACCAAGTTGTTTAATGTAAGATCTCCTTCAACATTCCCAAACTAAAATGATATCAACATCTATCATTGAAATGAAATAAAAATATGGTAGTAATAGATGTAAACCTTTCATACTGAAGGTAAATGAAACCAACCAATCATTCCCACAACAAAGATAATATGACAAAATCCACAAACCATTTCTTGTACCTCTCCAAATAAGTCATCATAACTAAATCCATAGATCAAGACAAAAATATGGAGAATAATGAATATAAATAAACCATGCATGTCTGTCTTAACAAGTCTTCAAAAAATTTATATTCAAGAATAACTCATATGAGAAGACAAGATACAAAATAAAGAATGCACCCGATAATTAGGTGGGAAATACCTCTTAGATCATTCACCTACTGAGTAGACCAAGCATGGAATATAAGATTGTATTATGAGTAAATAACCATCCAAGATCTAGAGGCTAAATGGAAAGAAAAAAGAGATCAATATGTAATGCTCAATATTGCAGTGGAATTGAATATTGTAGAATTGATTTACAAATGAGAACACCTTCGTTATATAGCTAAGGTGATACATAGGATTAGAAAAGATCATGACATGTGTCTTAATCCTATGACATGAGACATAAAATTCAAATAGATAAGATCTACAAATGACAACTAATCCTTCTAAAAGGAACCTTAGGACCTAAGTAAACTTAACATGTGAATAAGTCCCCTACTAAGAATTAGCTAGGTACAAGAATTTTACTCACACAAAAGCCTCCCTTTAAGTACAACTTAGGGATTATATTATTAAAAAAATTATGTAAAGATGTAAGGATGGGTCTCGACCATTAGGCCATGTTAGGTACCAATGTACAAATAAAAATGCACTCTCAAAAATGGAGAAAAGTGTGCTATAGAAAATTGGACCCTCTTGAGAAAGGAGACAATTTCACACATAATTAGACCCACTTTTGAGTCCCTTCACACCATTTCCCTTCAAAACAACATTTATAGGCCCCTTAGACCCATTAATTTTGATCTAGAGGCCCGTTTTACCTTAGAAATCACATAAAACCTAACAAACAACATTTAATTACATCATACCTTGACAACCCACCATTAAATAGCAATATTGGAACCCATTTTCCACCTTGGGCAAATGATTCCCCTCTTGTGGGACCCATTTTCCAAGGGTGGTGAATGAGTCCTCTTAGAGGGAAAATTCAAAATTAAGTGTGAATTCAATCAATTTAACTTTTGTTTCTGATAAATGTCGGCCTCTTAGGTCTAATTAATAGGAAAATAAGGTGTTGTTGCTTATAAATACTCATTTTAATTCATTTCACACATCTTTCCATCATCTTTTTATCATCTCTCAAGAGCAATTTTTAGAGTGGAGTCTTCTACAACAAGTTTCATTAGAAAAATTTGAAGTTTTAGGGTAGCAAACTAGGGTTTTTTGCAAGTCTTGAAGCTCACTTCTCTTATCAAAGATCCAACATTGCAAAGGGTTGATGATGGATGCCTATGGTGAATCATGAAGAAATATAAGGTGAAGAGGTACAACTAGCCACCAAATCGTGCCTAAGGACTTGGTTTCCTATTGATTCCATCTTCCATTTTCACTCTATCTTCATATTAAGGTTTACATCTTGTTTGCTTAGAATTTGCATGTGTTGTAAGGTTTCTAGGTTTTATATCTTGCATCATATGAATCATCTTTGCATGTCTTGTTCTAGATCAATAGAATAGGGTTTTTGTCATGATTCAGACTTTCCTAGTCTTTTACACATCTAAGGCTAGGGTTTACTTAGATTTTTCTCTATTCAAGGCTTAATTACTGAACTAGGGGTTTGACTAAGGAAAACCCCCAATTAGACAAACATTTTCAAGCTATTTTGCAAGAATTTTCTGAGATCCAAGATATAGTATATGTTAGAAATTGTTGTACATGTGTCAAGGTGCAAAACAAAATTTTGAAGTTGTATAAATTCCAAGGTGGACTGATTCACCATGCTTGGAAAATGAGTCCCTCCTAAGGTGAAAAATCAATTCATATTCAAATCCAGGTTCCCAACTATTAGAAAACAAATTTTGTGCAGAAAAGTCTTGACCTGAGACTGATTCACCCAAGGTGGCAAATGAGTCCAATTAGCCTAAAGTCAAACTTCATCAATTTCCATATTGTTCTTTAGTCATCTATAGTTTTTCAGGTGCACGTGTTCTAAGAAACAACTTTTTGTTTAGGTTAATTTGCATTTTTATTCATTCTTTCATACCTTTTGCATATCATAGTGTGTTTTCAAACATAGTGTAAATCTTAGTTTTGCATTCATTTTCATTCATTTAGATCAGTCAATTGCATTTAGTTAGCTTCATTTAGGTTAGACAACATAACACATAACATTAAATTGAATAAACCATTAGCATTTTTGGCCTACTCTCCTTTTAGGTGAAAAACCCTAGAAGAGTTAGAGAAGCCCTAAGAGCCAAAAATCAATGGTTCAAAATGGAGAAAACTTGGTGAGAAAATACTCCCCAAAAGATAGATGAAAATAAAATACACTCAATAAAGAATGAGAAGGACAAAACCCCGTGTGAGAAAAAAAACCCATAAGAGAGAAGAAGAGAGACCATGTATCCCACCATCAATGGTGAGTCTCATGGAACAACAAAAGCTCGACATTGAATGTTGAATATGATCCAATCTCACTGAGCACCATTCCTTCCCTTAGGAAGAAATAAAACCAAGATTATATGAATAATATCTTCTTATTCTTGACAGGAATATGTCGGAAGAAGAATGGTATGTGATGTCTCTAAACTACACTCAAGTGTGTCCATGTTGATGCTGAAAGATGACACACTCTGAAGAATTAATCTAGGCCACACTATTGAATATTTCAATCCACAATATCCTAGAGTCATATGTATAACACACACCAAATAAAAAGATTCCTCCTCTAAATACAAAGAAACCTCCTCCAAATGTTGTCCAAAATTATCCACACTCATGTTAAAATAATAATAATGATCATGTAGAGAATGAACAAGAGGTTAAGAGTATTCCCTTGCAAAAAATGAAGAAGGATCATCTTCATCAAATAGAAGATGCATTCAATCAATGTTGTCTCCAAAATTTGAAATGTGGGACTCAACAAAAAACCCACCAATGTCTTTTAAGTATGCATCTGAAGTAGATGTAGTTGGAAGACAATGACGATACTATTACACTAAATCAAAAGAAGCCATATTTGTAGCAACACAAGAATCATTAACTGCAACAATAGATGGAGGAGATGAAACGCAAGGATCAAGAACAAGATCTAATGTGAGAAATTTGAAGTTTATGAAGCCAGATGTCTCCTTTGAGTTATGGTTCACACTATAAGTGTGATTAATAGTCGAAGGAACAATGCCATCATCAAAAGAAAAATATACAAAGATGTACAACCAAGATGAATGATCAACCATCCCAATAGAAATAATCTCACTACTCTCAAAGTCTCTAATGATAATTGAATTAGGAGTGAATTCCACATTCGTCCCATCTACACCATGTGTAATATAATAGATGGAGAGAAGATTGTTTGAAAAATGAGGTGTACACAAAATATCATTGAAAGTTCCCTCCCTAATATCAATAGATCCCTTCCAAATTACACTCATGTATGTATTGTTTTTCATCAAAATAGGAGGCATAGTAAAAGGCTCAAAAGAAGAGAATATAGACTGTAAAGATGACATATGATGAGATTCTCATGAATCTAGAAGCCATCTCCCTAATCCAAGACCTGTAGAAGCATAAAGAGCTTTCCCCTCATTACCTGATGTAGTAACCAAATGACCATGACCTTTTTCCTTATTAAGCTATTTGAAGAAGAAGTTGACTAAAATTTTTTTGAAGGTAGATCAATACAATTCTTTTTAACATAATGTCTCAATTCATCAATATCCTTCTTATAACAAGAATTTTCATCATGTCCAAGATTCTTGTAATATGAACAAGCTATAGATTATCCTTTTTAGATGATTTCTCTATAGAAGATTTATTCTTTGGTTTATCTGAATGTGGATTATTCTTTGATTTCTTTTTATTCTTATAAGTATGTTATGATTTTTTCACCTAACTAGTCAACAATGTCTGAGATTTAGATGACTTAATGAGACCCATCAAGATAAGCTTTTGTTTCTCATAAATTAACATCTGAAAAAATGATGTAAATGAAGGTGTAGTTTATGTAGACCCCATAGTCAACCTATGAGTATGAAAGCTAGAAATAAAAGTAGCATAATCAAGACCAAGTTTGTTCAATGTATTACTGACCAACTAAATGACCTTATCAATTCCACATGCTTTACACTTCTCTCTTAGATCATTAACCTTAGTGATGTAGTCTTGGATTTTTCAAAATTCTTAAGATCAACACTCATTAGTTCATTATCAATTTTATAGCCTCTTAATCATTTTTAGTACCATACAATTTTTTTAATTTCTTCCAAGATTCATGAGAATTCTTACATGATTCAATCTAAAATAACAAATCTTGAGAAACTAGGCTACGAAGACATCAAAGAGCTTTAGTATGTTCAATCATCCATTTTATCTTTTTATCAACATCAATATGTTCATGTACCTTATTTTCAACATATAGAGAGTGACCTAGAGTCATTAGAGTGCTACATGCATATTGATGCCAATTTAAATAGTTGTATGATGAGAGCAAAGGAATCTTAGAATGATCCATGGGAAAGAAGAGAACAAGAAAATAGATCAAAAAACTATACCAAGAGACCCCCTAAATCACTCAATCAAGAATCCACTTAGAAATATATGATTTTCACTTTATATTTAGTGCATTTACAGATGCAACTTGCTAAAACAATGAAGTGAACTTGATCTTAGTGCATACAATTGCTTCAATTGGCCACAAGCTCAAAGTATTTTTTTACATAGAATGAGACCAATTTGATCACACCATTATAAAGTACACAAAAAATATGCACTTTCAAAAAAATCACCCAAAAATATTATTGTAGGAGCAAGAACAAAGTCCTGAAAGTTCCCAAAACAAGAACAACTTAGTAATACTTGTCAGAATTTGCAATTTCTAGAAAAAAACCAAACACCCAAATAAAAAATTGTCTACACCACTATGAAGAGCAAAAATTTCTTCCCCAAATAAAAAAATTTCTCACAAAAGGGGGATCAGATGATTGAGTTATGGCCTTCCAAAGTTGGGCTACAAAAAAAAACTCCATCTATGAGTGGGCTGAAATTTTCAAAAAAAGTGTTCATGTAGCATTGACATCGTCACTTCACAAGGTTAAAATTGATGATCTCTTGGCTATCATTGTTGAAATATGTCGAGGCTACCAGAATATGCTATCTGTTGGAATATTCATGGGAATATTCTATCACCATCAATGCAGGGAATCTTGATAGAATCAAAGAGTCTATAGTGAATCTTTAGAACCTTGAAGAATGTGTACAATAGGATGGTATAGTATGTAGACTGTACACTTTTCAATTTTTATTTTTTATTTTTTTTAAATAAAATTTTCTAAAACGAATAATTATAGCTCATTTTTACAAAAAAAATTGAAAATTTTCAATTGATTAAAATATTTTCTTAGTGATTGTACCATTGATATTTATGGTCACTTGCATAGTGACCGTACGGTCATGCAGATGACCAAGTAGGGGATTTTTTCCTGTTAGCCCCATGAAAAAGTGTCCAATTTTGGTGAATAGATTGTTAATCTTGGGGTTTTGGGGCCTTCTAGATGTGATGGAAAGGTTGGATTGACCCAAAATGCTCCAAAATTGTACCTACCTCCAAAATATGGCAACTACTCTTCAACTTCAAACCCTCATATATCTGGCATCATATTTCTGATTTAGACAAATTAAAATGAAAAATGACTTTCTTGAACACCTTGAACTCAATGGTGAGCTCATATTTGCACCAACAATTTCTCTAATTTGAACTTGCAATACAAAGCTACAATGAGGAACCCCCCAAAATCTAGTATTTCTATCAAGTTTTTCTAATTCTCTAGATGATTTTATAACTTGCTCTAATACCATGTTATAGTTGGTTGTGAAAATAACCACCCAAGATCTAAAGGGAAAATGGAGAGCACAAAGAGATCAATATGTGATGCTCAAGATTGCAATGAAGTTGAATATCCAAGAATTTATTTTCAAATGAGAATCACACATCCTAATGGCTAACAAAACATATATGTGCGTATCTATCTATCAAATCACACATGGTGGAGTAGGAAAAAGTGTTGAGTTCACACCAAATTCTATCATAATCTAAGATTTTCGTAACAGAGATATAGTTACAATTGGAGAGGTTGATCATCAATCTTGAGTCTACAACTTCTCACATTTTTCTCCTACTAATGATTCGACAAATTTTCACATTGAGGCATCTTGTGTGGACACTTTTAAGGAGATTCAGTATGGTAATTTGAATATTGGTATTGTTGCATCCACCAAGGATCTAGTGATATGTGATGATATTCCATCTCCTTCAACTACTATTGTTCTTGAGGATGCTTATGTTTCCACAATTTTGGTTCCTTTTGATTCAATGTAGTGGGACATACATCATCTTTCAGAGATGACTACTTGGGATGAGTACTTGATAGAAATTTTTGGTTTATTTTATGAGTTCCACATTTAATATTTGGGAGAAACTATTGATTACATTCATCTTCTCCTATGATGGAGATGATCCTTCTTTAGTTGTTGCAAGGGAACACTCTGACCCTCTTATTAATTCTCTAAATGATCATTCTTTATAGTTTGACATGACTATGCATTCTTTTGGATAGCATTTGGTGGAGGTATACTTGTCTTTGGGTTGTTTTCTACAATAATTTCTATGATATTTTGGATTTTCTTCCTTAGTAGTTTGTCCTCAAACGCCTGTTTGGAGTGTGATAGCTTTTAGCATCGACATGGAGACACTTGAGAATTCTTTAGATACATCATCAATCATCCATCTTCTTGCATCTTTTTTTTAGGAATGGGAAGAAATCCTACATATCATCTTGGTTTTGTTTCTTCCTAAGGGGAGGAATGATGTTCAATGCCTTTGAATAATCTTTTGTTGAAAGGTGCAAGACAACTAAGAGGGGGGTGAATTAGTTGTCACCAAATTCAAACACAAAACTTCAAAAACTTATCAACTTCACAACCACTTAATTTTGCTATTAAGTAAGAGCATGAAATGAAAATAGTAGATAGAAAAATAAACACAAGAGACACTAGATTTTATGTGGAAAACCCAATAAGGGAAAAACAATAGTAAGGATTAACTCACAATATAAATTAGTTTCAAAAATGAATATAAATGCTCACTTCCAAAGGGATCACTGCCCAGAATGGGACTCATTGTCTAAAAGTGTTACAAGATTAAAGTGGCTTCACAACCAACATGAACTGGTAAGAGTGCACCTAATATGTGCTGATTTAGTTCCGGTGATGCTTAATAAACTGACTTAACACACTTCATCATCTTTGTACTTCTTCACATTTTCAACTTCACAACACCCACAATCTTCAAACATGTCTAACATATATATCTAATTCATCTGCAAGCATCAATTAGGTCAGCCTAATTAGATGTAATCCTTATTTACCAGAAATACCAACAATTGGCTTCAAGTATTTACAAAACTTCTCCAAAAATTGATCCAAGTGTGTATCACACTCCATTATGTTGTCATGGACCAAAGATAGGTCACATATATATCCTCAACACAAATTAATCCATTACAATATCATCAATACTTTAAGTCAGCTAGGGATATTCCGAATAGAAAAATGCAATCAACAAAACAATGCCAACTCGCTATGCGAGCATATGAGCACACAAGATTATGAGCTAACACCCTTTTAGCATCCATAAACCATTTCCCAAAAATACAAGTTGCAACAATCAATCGTGGAGGATTGAGGACCAAAATACCAGAGGATGTAAACTAGTTCTTCATACCAGTTCAAACTAACAAATCAAACATGGTGACATCAATGACAACACAAAGTTTGCACAATTGAACATTCTTCATTCTTCCAACAATCTCCCCCTTTATCAGTGATGGCAACATGTGCCAAATTTTGAAAAAAATCCTATCACAATATTCTCTCCCCTATCACCAGTAATCTCTCCCCTTTTACTTTTTTTCACATAAGTCTTTCCCCCTTTGACATCAATGGCAAAGGGAAACCAAAAAATAGGACGTAAACATATTTCCATGACGATAATGTTTATACAAAGGAATTCCAACTCTCCATTTCAAATATTCAAGCAAAAGTATCACTTTTTACCTGAAAAAATTATTGTACCTTGCTAGAATTGTGAAACAAGCACAAAACCATGAGCCACAGGATCAAACAACAAACAAATATACCTTCCATGCAAGAGATCTGCAAATAATATATGCAATATTCATCAACAAGAAAAAGCTATAGAAACAAGAGACTTTCAAGAATATCTGAAGGATCCAGATATTCTTTATGAGTAATTACAATGAGGGTCGAATACTTAAATGATCAAATCCCTAAATGAGAAAGAGATCAGATCATGACAAGTGTCAACATCACAAGAGATATGAGATAATGATCTAATATTAACTCAACTAATAAATTACTCCTAAGTTTATCTAAAGTGTGAGAGAATAATTTAGACTAATAATAAATTAAAATTTTATTGATTATTAACTAATGTATGATAACCCTAACACCCCCCCTTAAGATGAACTTAGGGAGTAGCTCAAAACCCTAAAAGGAATGCATGATGGGTCCTACCAAACAAGGCCAAGAAAGGTACCCATGTACAAAAAAAAGATCTCTATAATGTGGAGAAATAGAGAAAACCTCATGGGAAAAAATCTACTCCAAAAAGAGATGAAAGGAAAGTGAAGGACTAAAGAAGCCTCCAAACAAGACAAGGTTGTCCCAAAAGATAGGAACAAAGAGAACACCACAAAAGAATGAAGAAGTTACAAACACTGTCAAAGAATGACTGTTGTAATGTTGAAAGAATATCCTTCGCTAAAACATCCAATGATCAAGCTCAAGAAGACAAGAATTTGTATGAGTGCCCCCAACGACACTAATTGAATTAGATGGAAAACAAAGGAAAACACTTGGAACTCGAAGATACAGATGGAAAAGGTACCAAAAGTCTGAAGAATTGATCATGATAAATTTGAAGGTTGCCCCTTGAAATAGGAATGCAAGAGTGTTCATATGATAAGTGATCCATCTCACCAAAATGCATGGGTAACTAGCCATTGCATCCACCTAGCACATCGGAACAAATACTGTATACATAGCTCACTCCAATGCAAAACCAAAGAAGCAGCAACACCAACAATAGAAACCCCTCATAATGCTGGAAAGAGAGAGGTGTGACATGTACACTGAAACTGAATGCCTAAAAGTAGTGCATGAAGAGGAACCAGGAACATCTTAAGGTGTAGTCATGAGAGTACAAGCAGATATAAAGGATGTGAAAACAAAAGTCACATATGCATGAGAAAGGTATGAACAAAAGTCACATATTCATGAGAAAGGTATGAAGGCCAAACAAAGGAAAACATCAACCTCCATGGCACTTTATACCATAGTACATCGACGAGTACAATAAGGCACAAAGTGATGTACACAATCCCATAATATAGGTGCAATATAAAGGAACTTTATCACATTGTGTTTACAAAAGAGAACATGCATGAAAAGGATGTCTACAATGCCCAATTAGAATATAATACTAGAAATACATAAAGAACAACCAAAAATGAAGCAGCCCATGCAAATGAGAAGTTCCTAGGAGCTAATATGTCCAGGTAATTCACCAGAGTGTGAAAACACAAAAAATTGAATAAAATGTACCTAAAGTGAATTATGGAAAAATTGCATAGATGGAATTGAAGAACTCTGAAAGACAATTCCAATGCCATTGAGATTGTAAAAAATGGAGAAACCAGTCAAAAGTTACGAGTTCGAGATTGAAAAAAATTCCTTTGAATTCCACAAATTATAGAATGTACTTGTAGCAAAAATAGAGTGATGAGACCCACACCACTGGAAAGTTGATGAAACCATCTTTCCAAAGATATCCCGTTTGCTGACAAACAATATTGTATGCCCAAGTTATGGCCAAATGGGTCAAATGGGGCCATAGGCTACGTGCGTACTATTGACGTCATGTTGATGTCAGCACAATGCCAATGGAATATTCTCCAAAATATTCCTTCTTCTTGGAAAAAAATTTGGTCCCCTACAAAATGCTAATTGACGGAATATTCCTATACTTAGACAAAATATTCTTTAAAGATTTCCCTCAAAAAAATGGTCAATGATAAAAGCTTCTATTAGAAAAATTGGACGCCGCTGGGAAAATATGCACAGGCCAAAAAAGTTAAAGCCAGTGGGGTATGTAAATACCTCCTAGTGAAATTTGAAAGCGTTGGCAACTGACATTTTGTATGTGGCCCGTAGATCTTATGACCTGTGCAAAGCATTAAGGCCTATGCAAGCTTTAAATTGAATTCCTAAAAAAAACAATTTAAATTCCCCTTCTCAAATTTTTTTTATCTTTTTAAAAATTAAAAAAACTTAACAATTTTTTTTTTAAATTTGACAAAAAAAGAGCTAGAAAATTAAAAAAATTTACCAGGGTGTGGAAGAAATTTTTTCTCAATCCATGTGCAAATGGGCATACAGGGTTGTACGGGGAATGTTTTTTCCTTAGAGGTCAACTGCTCAAATTTTAACACTTTGATAGTTGATCTTAGGGTTTTTGGGCCTTCGAAGTGTGTTGGTGATGTCCGTTTAAGCTAAAAACACGTGAAAAATACAACTACCCTTTGAATCTAGAGACAAACCAACTGCTTCAAAAACTTGTAGATCTAGCATCCAAAGTTGAAATAATGAGAAACAAAAGCCAAATTTGACTTCCTTGATAGCTTTGGAACCAACAACAAGGTCCTTTTTACACAAAAAGCTTTGAAAAAATTCCACCTCCAAAATTTGCGAAAAAGCAAAGGGGATTTAGATCTGAAGCTTGCAACCCTCATTAAAGAAAGAAAATATCATAAATTGAGAAGAGGTTTGTTGAATCCAGGTCCTGATACCATGTTATAATTGTGAAACAAGCACAAAACCATGAGCCACAAGATCAAACAACAAACAAATACACCTTCCATGCAAGATATCTGCAAACAATATATGCAATATTCTTCAACATGAAAAAGCTACAAAAACAAGAGAGTTTCAAGAAGATATGAAAGCTCTAGATATTCTCTATGAGTAATTACAATGAGGGTTGAATGCTTATAAGATCAAAGCCCTAGATGAGAAGGAGATCAGATCATGAAAAGCATCAACATCACAAGAGATGTGACATAATGATCTAATATTAACTCAACTAATAAAGCATTCCTAAGTTTAGCTAAAGTGTGTGGCAATAAATTAGACTAATAATCAATTAGAGATTAATGAATTATTAGATAATGTATGATAACTCTAACATACCTTTCTCTTATGGTCAAAAAAATATTCTTCCAAGAAAATATAGTTGAACCCATTCTTGCACTTATACTATCCAATAACGATAGTAGTGCAAATGAGGTTGTCTAGTTCAAAGATAGACATTATCAAATGATCTAACTGGACCTCAACAATTTCTTTAACTAACTAGAAGGTTTTAACCAAGACTTCCCTTTGCTTCTGAGCAATCAACAATTCTACTTGCAATTCATTGACTCTTATTCTTTGTTTTCCATTTTTTATTTTTGAAGAAATCAAAACTCTTTCCAATACTATTTATCTCAGATTCAATGCCTTCAATTTTGCTTCTAAAATTATCAACTATTGTAGGCCACTAGAGACAATATCTGTAGATGCTAGATATTTCATTAATGCATTCTCTTGTCTCATTAATGTGTTTAGATAATTTTTGTTTGGCATTAGCACATCTTCTCTCAACTATAGCTTCAAATTTATATCCTTCAGGTCCTTCAAGCAACATTATTTCTTCAATGAATTCTACTAGGTCATCTGATAATGAGTCAGACACATCTGAAATTGCAATACCCTTTTTAAGAAAATAATCAATTAACACATTGAATTAATTTTAAGTCTTTTGATTAGAGAGAAAGAACACCACATTTCACCAACCTTCTTCATATCACCTTTATCTAGCAACATTTGAATGTCCTTTGGATCAAATTCAAATTTAGCTAGAGATTATTCTTCATTCTTATTTTCTTCTTGGACATCTTTTGTGATAAATTTTCTCCTCTTAGATTTTGGAGGGGCACCACCAATAACAATTTACACATCTTTCTTTTCAAAGGAGGAACCCTCTTCAAACTGAATAGACACTATCACACCAAAGCACATATTCTTCTATAGGGATGATAAATAGATTTTACATGCACTTGCTTTATCTTCCATATACTCCAAATGCCTATAAATGTGTTTTCTGATAGGGATAATGGATTCCCACTTAACATTCTCTCTTCCTGGTAGTGAACTCAAAAAGTAAAATACCAAAAATGTAAGAAAAGATCCAAACTGGAAAGGATAACCCTCAACCAATGACATTTTAACATTCTCAATTACATTTTCCAAAATTAAGCCACACAAATCAAATTACTTGTTTTCCTTTACCATCATGTGTGCAAGATATATAGTAATAGTTGAAGTAGAACTTTCACAATTTTTGAAGTAGATTTTATAAGAGATTTCATATGAAAGATACCTTACTACATGATCAACAATTGTATTTATTAGTAGAGCTTGATGGTCTTTGTCAATACCAATAAGTTCCTCCACATCTCTGTATTTCACAGTTTTCTTCCTAGGGATATCTCCAACACTGCACAAACCAGTAATAGATTTGATTGCCTCCTTCATGATCAGATAGGGTTTGTCCAAAACAATGTTGTCATCCTTGAATTGACTTAAAAGAAAAAAAGATAAATTCTTTATCTGCAAACTAGGGAAATTCTCCCCATAAATCCATACCTATAGTTTTTACATTTTGTAATTCATTTGTCTTCAACCCTAGTTCCATTTCCTTCATTTTTCGATGATCAAATTCTTCCAATTCAACACCCTTCAATTTGAATGGAATATCACCACTTGATCCGCTGTCCATCATTGCGCTTATCTTCCTTAAACTCTATATTTTCTCAATGAGCCTCCTTTGTTTCTCTTCTCTTTTTTTTTTGTAAACTAAGATGAAATTGAAAAGCTTCCTTCTTTTACTCCTAATTATTTGTAATTATTTCTTTAGATTACCTCATAATTGCTCCAAATCACTTCGAGATTGCTTTAAATCGCTCTTCAAACTCTTTGATTGAATAGTGATAAAAAATGACTTGTGAATATTTCTTTATACACCATAGTGTTGCCCTAATTTTCATTAAATGGGTCAGACTTCAAAATGTTGATAAAAACCCTATTTCTCTGTACAATGAACCCCAAATTTCTCCACAAATCAACATTCCTCAAACTTTTCTTTTGGTTCCTTTTCCATGACCTTTATCTATCTATTCTCTACAACATATTCTTGTGCCAAAGACTAACATGCCAAGCACCAGGGGTTCAAACATTTTTTTGGTAAAGCTTCCCTTAAGACCATGCTAGGTCTACTTTACTAAATTAGACTGCTTTCCCTTTTTACTTCTACAAATTCTTGAAGTATGTCCCAGTTTGTTGCAATTATAGTAGACAACACCTTTCTAATTAGTTTTTCCTCCATTAACCCTTGATCTACACTGATTTTGTTTGTGTCCAAACTTATTTTATGTATAGCAATAGCCATTAAAAGATTGATTCATTCCAGCTCCATTAAACCTATTCATCATCACCCCACTAATCATCCTCACCTGATATCTACATTTAGTAGTCTTATATGCAACTTTCTTACATACAAAAAAATGTCCCAAAAATCTTCCAACATTCTGATTTACCTTGCTTCGACACTCAATTGATTTATGACCAAATTTATTACATGTAAAAAAACACCATTGAAAGATGGATACCTTTGAGAATTTGGTTGTCTGACAAGTAGTTTTCTAGGAAAGATTCTTTCCTTCTTTCCTTTATCTTGAGTCTTTTGATTATCTATTGAGTTTAGGGTTTGCTTATCCTTGGAGCTTTCACTAGCTTCATTTCCCAAACCACCATTGTCTTTAGAAGGTTTATGTCTTGTAATATCAACTCTTCAAGTTTGGTGGAGCTTATCTTGAAATTATCTTCATAGTGTTTTTCTTTCTCTAGTTCTGTGTTTAGGTTCACCACTTCTTGTTTAAGCTTTATGCATACATCAGTCTTGATTTGCACCATAGTATTCATAGATTCTTTAGTTCTTTTCTTTTCCTCTACTAGCACCTTCAATCTAGTAATTTATTCATTTTCTTGCTTTAATTTGTCACTCACTTCCCTATTTCTTTCCTTGAATTTCTCCAATTTATCTTTCAATTTCTGGACACATTCATTTTCCTCATCAAGATTTTCTTTCAAATCTCTGTTTTCACTTTCAACCTTGTCAAGTTCTTCAAGTGCAGCCTAGAGGTCATCTTTTTCATCCATTTTATTCAATCTTCTAGATCTTCCTCAAGTTGTTAGGCTTCTCTAGAGGAACCAAAGTTATGATACCAATTGTTGAAAGGTGCAAGACAACTGAGAAGGGGGGTGAATCAATTGTCACCAAATTCAAACACAAAACTTCAAACACTTATGAAATTCACAACCACTTTTAATTTTGTTATTAACTATGAGCATGAAATGCAAATAATAGATAGAAAAATAAACACAAGAGACACCATATTTTATGTGGAAAACATAATAAAGGAAAAACCATGATGAGGATTAACTCACAATATAAATTAGTTTCAAAACCAAATATAAAAGGCTCACTGCTAAAGGGCTCATTGCCTAGAATGGGACTCACTATCCAGATACAAAAGCTCATTTCTTACAAAGATGACTCACTATCCAAAAGTATTACAAGACTAAAGTGGCTTCATAGCAAAAATGAATTGGTAAGATTGCACCAAATATGTGTTGATTCAGTTCTGGTGATGCTTAATAAACAAACTTAACACACTTCAAAATATTCACACTTCTTCACAACATGCAACTCTACAACTTTGCAACCCCCATAATCTTCAAAACTATCTAACATATATATCTAATTCATCCACAAGCATCAGTTAGGTCAGCCTAATTAGATGCAATCCTTATTCACCAAAAATACCAACTGTCAGCTTCTATTATTTACAAAAATTCTCCAAAATTTTATCCAAGCATGTAGCACGCTCCATTATGTCAGCATAGACCAAAGATAGGTCATACATATATCCACAACACAAATTAATTCATTACAATATCATCAATACTTTAGCTCAGCTAGGGATACACCCAATAGCAAAATGCAATCAACTAAACAATGCCAACTTGCCATGTGAGCATATGAACACATAGGATTATGAGAAAACACAATTTTAGCATCCATAAACGATTTCCCAAAACCACAAGAAACAACAATCAACTGTGGAGGATTGCAGACCAAAATATCAAGCTATGTAAACTAGTTCTTCATACCATTTTAGAGTACTGAATCAAACTAACAACTCAAACAACATGGTGACATCAATGACAATAAAAATTCTGCACAATTAGAGGTTCTTCTTCATTCTTCCAACATCTTGAACATTCAATGTCAACCTTCTACCATCATTGCAAGAGACTCAACATTAAGGGGGGGCTACACGGTCTATCTTCTTCTTCTCTCTTATGGGGGGGCTTTTTCCTCACATGGGGTTTTTGTAAGGCCATGTAACCCACTTCTTATAATAGATATGAGGACCTTCTAGTATGAGAAATAAATGAACCTATTGAACATATAATCATAAATTCATGGTACAAATGAGTATATCTATCTTTCTTAGTTCATAGTTTTGAATAGCAATATTGTCATAGTACATTATAAATGAATTGATATATGATCGAGTTGTTATTTTAATTGATGATACATTCAATTGTTCATGCTAAGAGGTAATTATTTAAATTATTAATGGAATTTCTTTTGTACAAAAAATTTGGTTATTGAAATGATCCACCTTTGAAGTATTTGGTGATTAGCTAGTAGTGCTAGTTGTTTTGGCTCTATGAAGAAGCTAATGAAATCTAGTTCCTATAAATACAAATGTGTGGCACCCTAGTTGGCAGATTCAAATAGAAAATATTTCATTCATACCTCCTCATATATCCTCTTAGGGTTTGACATGTGTCTTTATAAGTTGTTTTTGTATTGGTACTAGATTTTGTTTATTATTGTAAATGAGATGTTGTGTGTGTATACTAATGAATATGGGTGTTCTAGAGTTAATTTATTTATTTTGGTTTCCTCTTCCTCCTTGATGTTTGTTTTAACTTCCTTCTTTCTTGGGAATTAATAAGATTCTAGATAGAAAGATTTAAACATAATTTTTATTTTATATATTTTAATCTTTGGTATGTGTAGGATCATCATGGAAAAAAGAGGCCCTTAAGTGGCAAAAAATTTAGAAAAATTGAATATGTAAAAATATGTAAAAATAGAATCTGTAGCAAATTGAATGTAGTTTCTAAACTACTAGGTTTGTTTAAAAAAAAAAATCTATTTGGTGAAAATTTAAAATTTCAATGTAGTAGTACTTAAATTTCAGGGAAAAAATAAGAAGTAGGTTCATGTATGACCACACTAACCACAATAAAATGATAATATATTTTTATAATAGTTTAGATATAAGTAGAGGACTCATGTCCCAATGTGATGCATATTTTTTGTATTTTTTTTCGAAGTAAATAATTAATTATGAATTTTTTATTATAACTTTAAAAAAATATAAAAACTCGTATGCTTGACCACCTCAACTTGGTCAAAACTCTATGAAATTCAATTTTTCTTTTTTTAATCCAATAGTATGTGAAGCATAGAATGTGATGCATGTTTTCGATTCAAAAAATGTGATATGGATTAAAAAAATGTGATACCATTTGAAATCTATAGATTTTTTTCAATCAACCTATCAATCAGGACTTTAGTCATAATTCAAATAGAAAATGAATAATAATTACTTATTAAATTCAAAGTAAGGCATAATTTATATTGGTGGAAATCTAATAATCTCTTTTAAAAACCCTTTTCATTTCATCAATTTTGGGTAAAAAAAATCGTCAGCCACATACCCATCATATTGCCACTTTTTGGCCCATCATGATCCTACACATACCCTCCTTTGACATTGAATAGTATGAATTTATAAACCCATATTTTGAATAGTGATTATTTTGATTCGACATGTTGTACATTATTCATGAAACTTCAATTATAGGAGAAAATTGGTGTTCATCTTCACCCACTCTTTAGTAGTAACAGATGGAGATTCACTCAATCCTAGCTAATATTTGTTAGTGTTGATATAATAAATTTGGCTATTATTTTTGTTGGTGTAGTTTATTGTTTATGTGTACTTAGTATGTTAATTTGGTCAAATCATACCATGACTAGAGGAACCCTTATAATCCAATGGTTCAGATTCTTTATTTGCAATAATTGCTATTTTGATTCCACATAATTCATTAGGAAATTAAGTGTTTTTTTTTCTGATTTTAATAGAGTTAACAGACCGTAAACTTAGTAAGTTGTTACTTTTGTTCTTTATGTTTTATAACATATTAGAAAGAGATAAATGTATTTTTTAATGTGTGCCTTATTGTTCATTTTAGGAGACTTCATTATGTTGAGTATTAAGCCTTGGTATTCAATTGTAGTATGCATGATTGGGTTTAGATAAGCTATCATAGATTGAGTCTAACTTCATGATTGTTAATATACCCTTAACAAGTTTTCCAATCTTGAGCTTCACCTATGTGGGTGGTGTCTTAATGAAGGCTTGTGACCCAACCATGCCTCTATAGGTGTCTTATCAATAAGAGTTGATGTAGGAAATTTGTTAATCAAATTTAACAAGCAGTGGCAATAACTCTAGCACAAAACCTTTTTTCTATAGTAACACCACTCAACATACTCCTAAATTTCTCCATCAGTGTCCTATTCATTCTGTTTACAACTCCATTCTGCTATGGGGAATATGAAGATATATATTTTTATGAATACCAAAATCTTTACAAATTTTATCAAAATCATTAGAGAAAAATTCACTATCACTATCAGTCCTCAAACATTTTTTTTCAAGTCTACAACTCAGCCATTGCTTTAAATTCTTTAAATCAATTGAAAAGTTTAGATTTACTCTTTAGAAAATATGCCCATGTCCTTCTACTATAATCATCAATAAGACATAATATGTGAATTTACCAATTAAAGGAACTTTTATAGGATCAAACACATCAAAATGAATAAGATCCAATACACCACAAGATTTATGAGAACTCAAGTAAAATTGAATGCAGTTTTTTTTTTCATAAATATAATGCTCAAAGAAATAAAATTCTAAATTACAATTAGACAAACCTTCAACATTTTTTTTATTTTTCAAGATCCTTAGACCCTTTTCTCCAATGTGGACAAGTCTTTGGTGCCATAACATACTTTTCTCTACATGTAAATTCGATTCAAAAGAAATAGCACCCTTGGGTATCCAAAATCCATGACCATTTGTTGAAGATGAAACCCTCACCTCTTCCAAAAACTTTCTTTTCTTAGAAGTACTATTATACTCAATAGTGCATGCATCAATCTTATACAATGTTCCATATGTGTCACCTCTATCAATCAACATAGTACCTCTAACCATATTGCATCCCACATCAAAAAATACTACCTATAGACTTGCATCTATTAGTTTTCTCACAGATAACAAATTTCATGCTAATCTAGGGATGTGCAACAAACCATTGATCCTCTTTATTCTACCATCAAGAAACTTGATTTTAACTTTGCCACATCCAACAATATTTAAATAAGAATAATCACCCAAGTACACCTTACCTCCATCAAATTATTCATATTCATAAAACCAATCTTTATTCAAGGTCATATGGAACAATGTATCTGAATCAATTAACCATGCATCATTATCTACACAAGTTGCCAAAGCCACAATGAATGCATCACCATCTTCCTTCTCAGACTTAGAACCAAAATAAAATCTCTTATTTTTCTTCTTATTTTATTCCTTGCATTCCTTATGAATATTTCTAGGCTTACTGTAGTTCCAACAAACAATTTTAGACTTTCCAGGAGATTTGGATCTCCCCTTGGACTTGGATTTATCAAACTTCTCATTTTTCTCTCATTTTTCCTTAGGTCTTCCATGAACATTTAGAGCCTCCTGGAACTAATGGATACCTTCCTCCTCATCTCTTCAAAAAGCAAAGAACCCACCAAATCTTCTATCTTCAATATAATAGAAGTACTCCCAATATCCATAACAAGAGAATCCTATGAATCAAGCAAAGAGAAAAGAAAGATCTAAAATTTCTCCTCCTCATCCATTTTGACACCAACTACTACTAATTGAGCCACCAAAATATTGAATACTTCCAAGTGGTTTTTAATTCATCCAGCCTCTTCCACTCTCAAGAAATGCAATTTCTTCCTCAAGAAAAATATTGTTCACTAAAGATTTGTCTTGATACATATTATCAAGCATCTTCCATAGTTTCTACATAGAGGTCTCTTCATGGAAATTTATTAAAAAAAAGTCTCCTAAGCACAATCTAATTAGACCCTTGGATTTACCTTCCATAAAATCATATTGAGTAGCCTGAGTAATATCTTTAGTCCTCGAAGCATTCTCATCAACAACATCCCATAGATCACAATCTATCAACAAATCCTCCATCTTTAGCTTTCACATTTCAAAATCATTTCCAAAATATATATCCACCTCTATTCTCCCTTATGAATTTCCCATCTGAAAATTCCTGCAACAAGATCACAAAGTATCTTCTACACAAGCTCCCACTCAAATTTGGATTAGTTCAAAAAAACCCATCAATCCACAATTGAAACTAAAGGTGATCAAGCTTTGATACCACTTGTAAGGAAGCTAAGGTAGTGGAACAAACTCCTACAATAATATTGAGAGGAGAATAATGCAAAACTTTACAAATCTTTAATAGTTACAAAAAATTAAATAAATAAAAACATAGATTATGCATACCATAACACAGTGCTTTACATGGGGAAAACCCTTTTGGGAGAAAAACCCCACACTCCAAAAGCTGCCCAATATATTATTCATAAATCACAAATATTGCAATATACTTGAAGATCAAGCTTCTCACAAGAGTATGATCAAGAACTAGAGATCGAGAGGCAACACGACAGCTATCAAATTCTTAGAATACATAGGAATACATAGTTTTAATACAACTTCATAAAATAGGTTGTCTTCTAGGGAAATTCAATTCAATGAAATATCAACCATCAAATCTAAGAGCTAATGATGAACATGGTCTAAATTTATAATAATAATAAAATATACATAATATGTGGCTATCGAAGGCACTACTCTTGAATCCCCAATAGGGCGTGTGGCCTCCAAACCCCCCACTGAGCAGATGAGCCCCCAGACCCCTATAGGGAGGTACCCCCCTGCAGCCCCACCCCCCTATGCTGACATATCAACTATACCTTACATAATTGCAAGGTTTAGACACATATTCCCAATAGGTAGATGGGTTATGGGGTTCAAGTGAGTTTTATGCTATTTCTGGTGGTATGGTAGCATCCATAGTATAGTTGTTTGATTGGGAAAAGGATGAAGGCAATCTTCCCAAATTTTTTGGATCGAATTAAAGATGACCTCAAGAACCACTTAGCTACAAACCTATTTGGGAGATCTAGAATGGTGGGTCATAGCTTTAATCTAATGTTTAATGTGTGTATGTGTTGTTGATGATGTTATGATCTGAATGATGATTAATTGAGTAATTTTTAAATGTAATGATCTAATTATGAAAGTAATGCAAATGTAGCATTTTTTTATGATTCCTAATAAACTGGTTGTAGAAAGACAAAAAATAGATCTAGAAATGGAGAAGGAAGACATGGAAGAACCTAGGATTAAAATTTGATGGAGATCTAGGTAGTCTAGGGCACAATATTCTCTAAACTATCTTCTTAATTTTTGGGAATTGAAATCATAGACCTAAGTACCCAATCTATAAATTTTTTCTTCTGGGAATTACTATTGGAACTTTTCTTTCTGATGAGAAAATGTAAATTTTGTGACTTAACAACTTGTAACGTCAGAGTGCATGAATGAATAAGTAGTCTTAAATCTTCCTTCAACTCACTTTAGATCTACAACCTACATACATAAGAGGAGAGCAAGGGGTTTTCCATATAGGGGCTTTCCTAATTCAAACCCCTTGTTGGTATTTCTACATCCAAAATGGAAAATTATGTTAGTAGAGAGTGTATTAGTAATCTTTTTAGTGGCTAATATTCACCAAATTGGTGAATAGTTGAGATTTGGGAATCCAAAATTGTCTAATAGCTCGAGCTATAATGTGACTTGTGTTGGTAGGTGGTCAGTGCTTCCCTCAAGATTCGTGACATGGACTAACCACCTCCCGTGGATCAGTTAACTCTAGCAATTGTATCGGGCATTAACTGGTCGATCTTTTGGTGCAGCGAAAACTGTGGGCCAACAATTTGTATCAAAGCCAAAGGTACCAGATTTAAATCCCCTCAGGTAACATTGAGGAGAAGTTTGTTGGTAGGTGGTCATCACTCCCTTCGAGATTCGTGACATGGACAAACTACCTCCTATGGATCTATTAACTCTAACAGTTGTATAGGGAATTAATAGGTTAATCTTTTGGTGCAACGACAATTGTGGGCCAACAACTTGAATCACCACATTTTTATAAAATTTAATTATAGTCTTATTTAAATTGCCAAATAATTTATTTTATTAAAAAATTTAACTCAAAAAATTTCCTCAATATTAGATATATGATTAGATTAGATTCACCTAATTTTTATAAATTATAGTAGAAATCTATATTAATTTTCCAAAAATATATCATAATTATTAGTTACTTTAGGATTATATTCCTAATCTTTAAAGTTTCCATCATTTATTTATAATAAAATCTAATAGCCTTTGTTGTGTTCCATGAGGTAAAATGTACCCACAATCTGTAATTGTCACGGGGCTCACAATTTTGGGTATCATGAGCATTATACATGGTGGTACATTTTACCTCATAGAGTACAGTGAGGGTCATTAGATCAATGATCTAAAAGCAATTTGAGCCCCGTGAAAATAATATATTATGGGTACATTTTACCTTGTAGAATACAATAAGGTCCATTATATTATATTTTAAAACAATGGTGGAAAGTCTACCCCTTAAACCCATCAATAATTTCCACTCTTAGGCCCCTATATTTCCATGAGAATTATTTTTAGATTGGATGGATTCACCATCATAATTAATTCATTTTGTTATTATCTTCAATATTCACCAAAATTTTCTATAAAATTTTAGCAATGTAAAAAAATCACCAATAAAGTTATTATTTTTTTTGAAAAAAGGAAAAATTTTCCAATAGAAATTAGTATTTTTTCCTAGAAAATGAAATATTCAACAAAATTTTATCATTTTTTAGGGAGATTTCTTAAAGTTATCACTGGAGTGTATCCTTGGATGGATAGAGGCTAATTGATAAATAAGTAATAAATTGACAAATTTCTGTAACTCACCACTTAGATCTGATCTCCTTGATGACCTGGAGTCACACTTATAACCTTTAATGATTAATCATTTTTTCATTTGATTTGATTTGATAACCTACAAGTGTTAGTACACATAAACAAAATGTGTATAAAACATACAAAAAACTTACATAACACATGCCATGATGCTTGAATGATGAAATTTTGTAATAATCTTGATAATTCTACTCTTGATTGCTCTTGAATGCTTGATAATATTAATTTCTTCCTCAAAAAATGCTAGCTCCCTTTCAAATAGTGAAAATACTATGTATTTATATGTAATTCTTTAAGTTTTTGAAAAATAAAATACCGATAGACGACAATGGAAATTGGAAATTAAAATAATAAATTATTGACACTAAAATATTTGAATTTGGAGTGAAATTAGTTGGTCTAGGGTGTAGTGCACCCTAGAATAGATCCACCTTTTTTCAGGGATTAAAAGTCTCGAGAGAAAAATATTAAATTATGCATAGTTTTATTTACCATGTTCAATTTTACAATAATGTTTATAAAAATAGGCAATTAATGCATAACAGGTCTAAGCACAAAGTGGGAGTGAAATATAATGTGAAATTGTCAAGGGTGAAATTTTATTATGCTACATTTAGCTCCCACTTTAGTGAGAGTATGAAATTATGCTCAAACTCATACTAAAGTATGGATATGTCAAGAGGGATTTGATTATCCAATTATTGAAGAGATATGATGACATTAAATCTAAGGGATGCACTAGCCCCTAGGATTCAAGATCATATGGTAAGACAATGTAAGGACAAAGGAACATGCATTATGAAATGTAATGCAACACAACAAACATGCACAATGAAAACATGACACAAAATGTAAAACAAATAAACAAAAACACAAAATAAGATGTAAACATAATGCAAACAAGATACAAACACAATGTACACATGCAAAGGAGGGTATGACAATCACAAACTAGTAAGCTCCACATAATTCTTACTAGATCCATACCTAAGGCTTTCAAGATTCAAAGGATAACAAAGGTTGATATTTTCAAGGTGAACCATGACCAAAGTAGCATAGGCGAAGTTTGATATTCACTAGGTGAGCTTTCCAAAAGTAGCAAAATGAGAAAGAAACAAGGGCTAGTGAGGACTATTTTTCACTAGGTGTGATCCCATGTCAACTATACCAAGAATTATAGTCCCAATAACTCTAATAAGGTGCTACAAAAACTGATCAAAATACCAAGCCAATGCATCACCATCCCAAATGTGTGTGAATAAAGTGAAGCACATAATGGAATGAATGCCCCCACTTTAATATAATTTCTAAACCCCAACTATGAGTGATTTATTTTAGGTAAAAATAGGATGATAAATGCAACACATAAAACAAATCCCATGAGAGATTATTGGAAAACCCTATGCCATTGATATGTTCCCAATAAAGATTACTCGAGGCAAGGGGTTTCCCCAAGACAAAGCCACTTAATAGGGTAAAAGCACAAAGTTGTGTCACACTTTATAAAGGAAACAACAAACATTGATCCAACTTTTAAACTCGAATCACTAAAGGGTATGTGCAGGATCATGATGGGCAGAAAAGTGGCAATATGATGGGTATGTGGATGATGACTTTGTTTTTACCCAAAATGGATGAAACGAAAAGGGATTTTAAAGGAGATTCTCAAATTTCCACCAATATACATTATGCTTTACTTTGAATTTAATAAGTAATTATTATTCATTTTCTATTCAAATTATGACTAAATTCCTGATTGATAGACTGATTGAAGAACATCTATAACTCTCAAATGGTATCACATTTTTTGAATCCAAAACATGTGTCATATTCTATGCTTTGTATACTATAGGATTAAAAATAGAAAAATTGAATTTCATGAAGTTTTGACCAAGTTAAGGTTGTCAGACATACAAGTTTTTTATTTATTTTTAAAGTTCTAATAAAAAATTCATAATTAATTATTTACTTGGGAAAGAATTACAAAAAAATATGCATCACATCGGGACATGAGTCCTCTACTTATATCTAAAATATTATAACAAAATATTATCATTTTATTGTGGTTAGGATGGTCAGACAAACACCTACTTCTTATTTTTTCCCTGAAATTTAAGTACTAGTGCATTAAAATTTCAAGTTTTCACCAAATAGATTTTTTTTTATAAACAAACCTATTAGTTTAGAAACTACATTAAATTTGATACAAATTCTATTATTAAATATTTTTGAAATAATATATATATAACTTATTCAATTTTTTACGTCAAGTTGCCTAACTCTGATTTTTCTAATTTTTTTGCCACTTGAGGGCCTGTTTTTTCCATGATGATCTTGCACATACCCTAAAAGTGGCATATATGGCTTGAATTTTGAAATGATGTAAACTAGTAAAATATGTATTTTTTTAGTATATTTTATGTTTTTTTTTTTTTTTAAAAATTATCTTAAACTAGTTTTTAATAAATTAGCACTAAATTTAGTTGCTGATAAAATGCTGAAAAATAAAGTTCCATGGGACGTCAAACATTTTATAGTAATTTTTTTTTTCTTTCAAATTTTGTGTGTGTATTTATAACTTGAAACTTTAGTGTACAGATATTTTTTTTGCAATTTTGATAAATATATATTTTTAAATAAATATTAAAATGTGTGTGAATCAAAAAATAGTTGTTTCCATGGGATGTCAACCTTTATATTAAATATTTATCTAAAATGGAAAAAAATTATACCATCTTGAAATAGATTCTTTTATCTAGTGCATCATATTTCTTTCAATTTTTTTAATAAGTTTCAGTATTTTTCCTTGGCATGGTAATGTACCTAATATTTTGTGTTGATAACCTACTTTTAGTAAAAATAAAATATAAAATATAAATCATAATTAAACTATTAAAATAAATATATTTTTGAAAACTACACTTATGGATCTACAAAAGGGTATTTTTATATTTTTAAAAAAATGTTATTTACATTAGTAGGATTTATTGAAACCTCAAGTTTTTCAAATAATTTTTTTTTTGTAAATTGGACTCAAAGTGGTGCTCCATATATTTTTAGCCAACAATTTTAGTTGAAAAAGTTGTGGAAGTATCTAACTTAGCTAGAATGAATCTTGCTAGATCATATGTTTGACCAAAATTGAATTTTAGTTAGAAATACTTAAATTCAATTGTGTTGATAAGTTGGTTGAAAGTGTGACACAACTTTATGCTTTTACCTAATAATATAATAAATGAAACATAAGGGATCCACGGATTTGGGATTAGTATAGACCTTTGATAATATATAATGTGATTATGCTTGAAATTATCATATGTAATTCCCCTAGATACTTGTGGAACTATGAATACGATGGAAGAAATACACATAGAGATGAGAACAAACCTTTTTGGGTCAACATGGAAGAGACATATAAGTGCCTCAATACTTTTCATCATCATTAAAATGAAGACAAAAGGAAAATGCATGCTGAAAAGGAAGTCCATATCAAAGCCATACCTGCATGACTTTAATAAGGACAAAAGGAAAATGCATGTTCACAAGGGCTAGTGAAGCTAGTTGTTCACTAGGTGAACCATAGGAAGTCCATATCAAAGCCATACCTCCATGACTTTAATAAGAAAAAAAGTAAAATGCAAAAAGAAGAGGGATGTTCAAAGGGTTTTTTCTTAGTACATATGAGGTCGTACTCTTATGGGAGATCATTCCTAATGTCTCCAAGAGAGGACCAATCAAAAGATAAAAAATTCACCACTTAAGGGATATAGTGTGTCACATCACCACTAAGGGGAATATAATATGTTGAGATAGGTCTCACTCTTGAAGTACATTACTCCCAATGTCACCATAAAGAGTGATGTAGAGGTTAAAAGGATTCAAAAACATATCTCACAGATCCTTAACAATTTCTCAAGGAAATCTTTAAGTAATGCATGCTATTAAGAATTCTCTCAACCATTCAACACAAGAAAAGAATAGCACAAACCTTTATCTGACCTTGGATTGAGTCTTCCATAAGGAAAATAGATCATTCCATGCATAACTCTGTCAGAAACATAAATATAACAACCATAGGTCTTTAATTCACAACTTGCACCATAACCTTGTAGCCTTTCAATTAGGGACTATCATCACAAAATCTTTGAACTGGCACAATATACTAGCTATAATCACAAATTTGAGTACCTTGGATAATCTTCTAAAACATATAAAAAATGTAGTTACCTTTGTTTTGTAACAACACTATAAATAGCGTCTGTACTCTTCCCTTTTAGGCCTTTACCAGTCTGATTTCACTATAAACTATAACAAACAGTCGTTAATAACTTTCACAAAAATAATCATTAGGAAAATCACTATGGTCATTTTTTAGATTACTTAGTTACAAAAAATTCCTCCAACATTTAGATAGATCCAACAGTTCAAACAAAAGTTATGATGGTTTTATCAAAACGGGTAACCCTTGGTAGGGTTCCAGGCTGGTTTTACAAAAAATGCCATAACTTCTTTATTTCTCCATGAAATTAAGTCAGACCAAGTGAAAAATGATCCAGACACACAATAATATCTTTTACAATGATTTACCCTTCATTATCAAGTCATACATGGTTGTACAGGAGCATATATTCATGTGTTATCAAGAAAAACATAGAAATTTGAATGAAAAATAAGGTTTCTTCATTAATATGTCCATCATTTACATCCCCCCTCCCTTGCTTCGACTTGTGAGAGACTTATTTATGCTTTGAAAAAAAAAATACCTCAAATCAACCAACCACAACTGATTCTAACCTACTTCTAATCACTTGATTTGTCAATTACTTAATTTTTTCTCTTTTGACAATGTTTACAATATGGAGCAATTTTGAACCTTATGTGACAAATAACTTAAAATATAATTTCCTAAGACTCAAATGACCTCATGCATATAAAAAATAGATCATTAAGCATTATTACAACATTAAGACATTAAAATGGAACAAATGAATCAATATGGCCTCATGGAGGCATGTGATCAAATAGGTGCTCCTGCACCAAAGAGGAAAACATGTTGTAGGAAGTAAGAAAATTGCATCAAGGAACATGAAAATGGAAAAATGCAATCAAAATAATGCCAATGTATGACACCACTTTAGAGGAATTTCTAACACCATGTTGTGAGAAATTACTTTAAAGTAGCCAAAATGAAAAGGAAATGAGGGTATGTCGCATGTGATCCAACTTAAGGCATATCATCCATATCCCAAGCTTGCTCGTACATATACATGGAAGGTATTCAACTAGCCAAGAAAGAAAAAAACAAGTGACATATGAGGGAAAGGCTACCTAAACCCTTTCCCCCACTTAGTGCAAGACAAGGGTGAGTTGAATAGGATGAAAATGAGTATAACCTAGAGGAATTAGGTGCTTGAACATAAGAAATAACACCACACTCCTTGTGATATTGAATTTTGTTGTTTAAAGCCTTACATTCATTAGTATAATGGTTGTGAACTCTATGATAGGCACAAAATGAATGTTTGCAGTAATATTTCTTTCATATTCTTGGAGGGAGATATACCAAGCGATCTTGGAGGAGTCTTGGTAAGATATTCTCTTGATCAATAGTAGAATATGTTTGTTTGTTTCCGCAAGATGTCATACACATGCTAAATGATTTGGCTTTGGATTCAAAAATGGAGATAAGGAAAGTAAACCTAGATCTTTCTTGAAAGAGTATGGTATGTTAGTTTTCTTCGTGTGTTTATTGTATTCATGTGTATGAGGGAGATTGTATTCAATACCATAACAATTTTTCAATTTAGATGAAGGGGGTTTATGCTTCTAAGAAGGATTGGTTTCTTCATGAGAACACAAATAATTTTTAAATTTATGTGTTCTCCCCCCACGAGGGATGGAAAATTCCCCATCACCACCATGGGGTAATGTTGTAGAACCAAATTGAGAACATGAAACACTTGAGGTTGTTTTGTTTTAGATTGTCACATTTTTCACTCTCCTATAAATGGAGGTGTAAAACCCCAATCATCATTAGAACTTGTATTTGAAAATGAATCATTGGTATATGACTTGTTGGAGTTCAATGGTGAGATTTTGGATTCTCTATTGAAAGGAGGCATAAAATATAGTGATCCCCAATCATCACTAAAGAGTTTATTTGTAGGTGAAGGATTAGCATCAACTTGTATCTAGGTTAGAGTTTTGATTTTGGAATGAAAGTATTGGAAATGTTGTGATCATATGACTCATAGCTTTTTTCATCTACTTCAACTGTGTATACCTTGTTGTTTTATTCAAATTTCATTGTATGATGGAGAGTAGAGGGGACTCCTTTCATAACATGAACTCATGGTCTCCCTAGGAGAAGATTGTATGAAATGGGTCCTTGCATGATATGAATAGGGGTAGGAAACACTATAGGTCTGACCTCAATAAGTAATGTGATCATCCATAGCGGTTTCCTATTAACATTGTCAAAGCCATGAATATAAACATCATTAAGTTGAATAAGTCTCTTCTCCATGATAGTTTTATCTAAGAGGTCCATGCTACAAAAAATAATTTATGCTCCATTGTCTAGATAAGAGTGTGCCTAATTTCAGTTTCATTAATGATCACCTTTATCATCAAGGCTTCATTCTTGCCTTGAGTCTCAAGTGAGGGAAATTCATGTTTAGGGAATGCAATTTTTGATTGTGTGACTTGTGTGGGATGAAAGGAGGATGTTACATTATTCAATTTAATAGAAGCTTGGATCTCCTCCTACTTTATTTGTAACATTTCTTGAAATAGGCACTTGTATGTAGGTGATAGTTGAATAAGTTTCCATATGGATATATTAATAGTGGTTTTCTTAAGATCTTCAACTATATTATGAAAAGGTGAATAAGGAGCATTAGGAAAAATATGTTGAGGTGATGGTGATGTTGTGGGAGTGATTTTTGGTCCCCTACATGTTTGAGAACTTGTGTTATATATCTTGACTATTGTAAAACATTGTCAGATTGCGTCATAGATTTCAAGAAATCTCTTATTTTTTTATGTGATTCATTAATGGGAGGTGACTTAAGAAGCTCAATAATTAAAGGACATCCAATTTGTGTCATTAAAACCTCAAAAATCCTGTCTGTATTTGCATGATCTCTTAGTGAAGAAGAATTTAATGTCACTTCAACTAAGGAAGCCTCATTACATGTGTCAATGTTTAGATTTTCATGAACCATGATATCCTCTCTAGGAGGAGAGATTTTAGGAGAACCACAAACTAAATTTTCATGAAACTCAAAGGTAGGTTCTTCTAAAATCATTTCATTGCAAGTATGGGAATGATCAATGGTTGAATTTTCTTTCTCAATAAGGGTTTCCATAAGTATAGAGGGATAACTAGGATTTTTATGACATTCATTGATCAAAGTGTCTTCTTCACAACTACGAGAGATACTAGGAGAAGAAAAAATGTTATTTTCATGATTACCTATGGTTGTGCTATCTTTTTCATCAATTTCTTGTCCTCTAAGAGAGGTAAGAGGAGAGAAACAACTAGGAATCTCAAAACTCTCATTGATTAGTTTTTCTAACACTAAAATATCTTCTTCACTAATAGGAGAGATATTAGGAGAAGAAAAAACATGATCATTAGGATTTTCCAAGGTTGTATTCTCTTTCACTAAAACACTCTCATAGGGAGGGGATATGAATTTTTTTTAGCGTGCCTAGAAAGGTAAGGTACTAACATTGTTTGACCAAAAATGAAAAGCACTTTTAACCATCTCATGCAATGCTTTAATAATGTAAACAATGTATATCCAAAGATGCAAAACATGTTTATCCAATGTATGCAAAACTTTAAGAGTGCAAAAAATGTATATCCAAAAATGAAAAGCACTTTTATCAAACCTATGCAAAGTTTTATGAGTGTAAACATTGTATATGCAAAAGTAAAAAGTGCTTTTATCCATGTTATGAAAAGTTTCAAAAATGTGAGCATTTTCAGATCTAATGATGCTTGTAATTGAAATGATTTCAAAAATGGCTGCCCTAAATTGATGTTTTTAACCTAGATGCATAAAATAGATGTTTCTAAAAAATTTCAGACTTATAGTATATGTTACCAAGAAGCTTAGGAAGCACATATAAGTATATTTAAATCCTAAAAACTATAGCTTTAAACTCAACAAGGACTAAGATGCCAGTAAGGGCATCTTGGTCCTACTAAAGGAATTTGAAGGTTCCAAAAATTGGAATAGAATGCAATCAACTTAGACAAGATTCTAAGGTAGAAATCTAGAGAGGGACTAAGATGCCAGTAAAGGAGTTTTCTTTCCCAAGGGAGGTTTTTTAATAGAAAAATAAATAAAAATTCCAAGTTGTTTATAGTGTTCCCAAATTGCCTACCCAGGGACTTGATGTTTGGAAACAAAAAAATGTGCAAATGAATGCAAGAAAAAGTAACTAGTGACGAGAAATTGGACGTAAAAGTGAATACAAAATTTTCAATTTTGGATGTAATAGAAACATTTCTAAATGCAATATGCAACGCCCCGCCGTGCGAACCCCAAAGGACAATTACATAATAATTACAACACAAATTTATTTTATTTTCTTAAAAAATAACATAACATACATGTAATACACATTAAGTCATGACATGAATTTCATTTAAGTAGATTCACTAACACATACATCCCTTTGGGTACACGAAGAGTCATTATGCGACTTAGATCCACACAATGACAATAAAGAATAAAATCCAAAAATATAATCCATAACAAATTAAACATTAACAATATAACACATATCGATAAGAGCCATTTGCGTACATAAATACAACATATGCATGATTAACTTAACACATTGAATAACAACTGCCATGGCCAATATCCACACTAAGATTAACATTTCATTACAGTACAATGTTCAAGAGGTACAATGATACAAAAGTGTTTCCAAACATAAATGGAAACCATACACAAGATAACATGATACAAATAAACAGATGATTACACAATATCATAATTGGCTCCAAGACAAATACAACTCTAGAGTCGTCGTAGCAGCATCAATTTGCACCTTCTGATCCTCGACTGGGGACCCAATGGGGTGCTTAGCACATTCCACCCGACCATGTGAGTCCGAAGACCCACCTCCCATGCTAGGAGCTGACAAGAAGAGTCCTCAACCAAGAACATCGAAACACGGAATCACAAGACTCAACGCCATACAAAAGTATCATAAAACTCAAGAATTACAAAGACATAATCCACAACATCCAAGAGTCATTAAAATAACTGAAAATCATAAATCTCATCACATAAATCAAAGCAATGACCAATAACAAGTAACCAAAGAATGATCATGAAACACTTCCAAACCAAACTGAATTAATAAACATAATACAATTCCAAATTGCAATTAAACATCATAACACAGTTCCATAAGAATACAAGATCGTAAATCAAATATAAATGAGATCATACAAGACCACAAAATATACTAAAGATGTATTAAAACAATAATCAATTTACATCAATGTAGCCAACAATCTAAACCAACTCCCATAACCTACTTCCAGAGGAACACAATAAAGTAAAACACATGGGCAACTAGGGGAGAGTTTCATCACATAGCCTACATGTAACGCCCCGCCGTGCGAACCCCAAAGGACAATCACACGAAATTACCACAATTTTTTTTTTTTAAAGTAAACATAACATACATGTAATACATATTAAGTCATAACATGAATTTCAATTAAATAGATTCATTAACACATACATCCCTTGGGGTACACGAAGAGTCATTACGTGACTTAGATCCATACAACATCAATAAAGAATAAAATCCAAAGATATAAAGTAAACAATAACAAATATAACACATACATAAAAATTCGTTGATAAAAAGCCATCTGCACATAAATACAACATATGCATGATTAACATAACACATTGAATAACAACTGCCATGACTAATATTACATTACAGTACAATGTTCAAGAAGTACAATGATGCAATAATGTTTCCAAACATAAATGGAAACCATACACAAGAAAGCATGATGCAAATAAATAGATGAATACCAAGTATCAAACTAGCTCCAAGATAGATACATCTCTGGAGTTGCTGCGACAACACCAATCTGCTCCTCTCAATCCACGACTGGGGACCCAATGGGGTGCTTAGCACATTCCACCCGACCATGTGAGTCCGAAGACCCACCCCCCATGCTAGGAGCTAACAAGAAAGAGACCATAACCAAGAACATCCAAGCAGAGAACCACAAGACTCAACATCATACAAATGTATCATAACACTTAGGAATTACAATGACATAATCAATCACATCCAAGAGTCATAAATCTCATCACATAAATCAAAGCAATGACCAGTAACCAAAAAACCAAAGGATGATCATGAAACACCTCCAATAAACTGCATTAATAAACATGACACAATTCCAAATTGCAATAACCAATCTAATAACATCATATCACAGTACCATAAGGGTACAAGGTCCAAAACCCAAACATCAACAAGATTTATAAAAAATCATAGGATACACCATAGATAAAATAAGGTAAAACCATAAGTCAATTCAAACAACTATGTTTCATCAATTCCAGAAAAAGAACCACTTCCAGAGGATTTCCAAAGAAGCAACATAAGAAGGAGTGTTAGAGGAGAGTGTCATCGCATGGCTTAACATGGATTCTCCAGACTACTACTAACGCAAGGTGCTTCCTCCGTCTACTGACGAATTATCCAGACAATCCAAGTGCTAGGAGCCGCCTCCATCTATGGTTATCCAGACTACCTATCTCAAGGCGCCGCTCCATAGGGTTGCTCATGCAGAACCATTAACCTTTCATGAAGACAAGGTAACGATCTTGCCAACCACGACCTTCTCAATCCCCTTTAGCATGTGATAGCACTAAATGGTGGACGAGGCATCAATTATCTTTTTAATGTGATTCTACCCACCCCTAGTTCATTATTTAAATTATCCCTTATTAAATTTACTCTAACAAGGGCTATCCTGGCACCCCTTTGTGCACCGACCACCCACTTAGAGCCACTCTCACTCTCGACACTCAAAACACAAAAGACAAAAATCCAAGGGTTGTACAACATAACAAGAACATTATATCACAATAGAGCAGCATGCAAGGCATTACCCATCTTGCCATAAATACATAATCAAAAATCCCCATGATTCCCATACAACCCTTTCAAAAACATGAAACCAAAACATTTGCCACAACAAGGGCACAAAAAAAGGAGGAACATTAACCAATAGTAAAATAAACCTTTGGAAGATTCTCATAAAGTTACACTAGGGTTTCCCAATGAAAATCTGACAACAATAAAAGCAAAACCTTGAAGAACTATTTTCAATTCAAATATGATGAGAGAATACATCAAAATAAGATCAACAACTCCCTTAAACAACATCAACAACTTTGATACGAACTAAATCGGACATCCAAGGGAAACCTCTATTTTCTCCTCTCGGAATACCCATAACCCAAAGAACTTTTCAATTTGACTCAATAACAACTCAAGCAGAACTGTCAATCATGACAAAGATAACCTTAACCAAATTGCCACTTAGGTAGAGAGCAAAAGAAAACACATAGAAATGTAAGTTAAATGAGAGAAAGTCCCTAACTCAAAATCAACTCACGAAAACTCACATTAAAAGGACCTATCGAGACAATACATAAAACCACTAATCCAAATATAATATATCCATTCATTCAATAAGAAGTAACTTGAAAACACCTAAAAAGAACATTATTCTAATGATCAAACATTTTCATCATTTAAGGATATCACAATATTGCAAAGTGAAGATATAATCTGATGGTTATCAGCTATAAGACACTAATTCTCAAGCATACTCTTCCAAACACAAATTAAAACCATCATGAACAATAATACGGGTTCCCATTTTACACACATAACTCCATACAAGGAAACCATCAAACACATCAACCTTGAAGAACACTATCTTAAACACTTACAATGAACAGGCCATCAAGAAATCTCCATAATTATCCCATAAATAACAACCAACTTAAAACAATTAAATATCACTTAAACCAATAATCAAAACACTTTGTTTAAAACACATTCACTCACACATTATAACCATAAAGACCTTCCTTTAATTTAAGCATCATTTCCATGTTCTTAAAACTTATTTTAACATATCCACTTAATTTAATTAAGAGAGTATTTACTACAAATAATTATATTTAAAATAACTATATCATTTATAAGATAACCAACTCCATCAACTGTTTAATACGAATCCTAATTATAACTTTAAAATGTAATACTAAGATGACAATTTTATAATTTACAACTTTATTATAATACTAAATTGTGACACTATTGAATTATTTCACCGCGGTGGTTTGATAAGTAATTATCATTCCTGGAGACTCATTCAGATATTAACAAAAGGTGCAAATCATTTAACATTTAGCAATGGGTGTCATCTAAATTAATTAACCTATGTGGACTTGGATTTATCCTCACTTAAAAAAAATAACTTTATCATTTAACCTTCAAGTAAAAGAAACTATGTAAATGCAGAACACTTATCTCCTTTAGTGAACCCTAAAACTTAATTAACCATATAAATCGATTTACTTTAACTAAATACACAACAAAATTAAATACCTATTTCAATAATGTTTATTCCGTTAAAATCCTTTGTTAAATAATATTAAACAACCTAGCGAAATAACCATTTTCACTTTAATTATTTACCCAATTCTTTTATTTTCTGAAGCGAATTCAATACTTCATTTACAAATCAACTATCTAATTAAAATTCTTTATCACCTTTTATTAATTCACTTACCATAAAATAAAATTACACTTTTACTTAACTCACTATCTTACCGAACATTGCGCGTCAGCACAAATCTGCATATGCCTCATTTGAAATATCCTCATAAATTCTAAATATAAAAGCCTACCTTCACTCAAATCTTTTAACCTAATTATGTATCCATACTTGTTTATATAACCATATATATATATATATATATATATATATAAAAGAATAGTAATAAAAAGGTATAAATTCAAAATAAATAAAGTCCTCATCTATAGGTTAGAATTCAAATGCCATAACTCAGAAAGGTTGACAAAGAAATCAGAGAGGCTATTTAATTTTGTACAATGTTCCAACTCTAATTGCTATGACAGTGACAGGCTGCCAAGGGTTTCAGAGTGACTATTTGATTTACTACACTTTTGCAAGTCTGGCGTTGCAGTTGTGCTGGTTTTGCCTAAGGTTTCAGGGAGATTTATAAATTTAGATTACCAGACTGTGTGAAGGAGCTCATCTAAGCACTGTATCCAATAACATCAATTTCTCTCAGCTTCGACTGAATGGAGGTAAGGGCTGAAACATTGCATAGACCAAGAGAGTTAAATAATCTGCTCATTGGTCCTCAATTTCTTTGCTTGAACAATCTATTCATGGACGGCATCAGAGAAGACACACGAACCAAGCTTCCTCCAAGTTTGAGATGGTTACGGTTGCAAAAATGTGAGAGGCCATTATATGAGAAAGTGAATTTTGGGAATTTGGAAATATCGCCATCTACTTGCATTATTATCAAATCACAAATGTTATCCGCAAGACTAGAGGGCGAAAGAAAGGTGAGGCGCAAGTACGTGATTTAAGAGTCTTTCAAGGAAGTGCAACTAGCAGAAATAAAGACATCATCTCAAGGAATGCAGTGATTGCAGGATATGCACAGATCATATTTGATAAAAATACTTAAGGAACTTCCAAAAAAATGCCACAGTAGCATTATTGCTGGAACACAAAGGGGTCCAGTTACAAAAATAATAGGGCACATTCTCAGAGAAGAAAAAAGAGAAATTTATTTACACGGGGTTCCTGTTATTTGTGCAGATTGTTTGAAACATGGGGAACGGTTTTAACAAAGGAAATCTAATATAAAATACTATACAACCATGAATGATAGGCAGAAACTAAAGCACCCATTCACTATCAAATGTACTCAAGAAAAAGTAACATATCAATCCAAATAGAAAATATAGGTTACAAGTACATGATAACATGAGGAATTCTGCTAAAAATTCAATCATTCAAATTCCAAACAATAAAATTAAACTATACACTTATATCTGATTTCAAAACTAGTCGATTGAAGGAATGGAAAGATAATGGAAGGGAAGCAAGAATACATTTTGATCTAAATTAAACCTGATCAACTAAGATTAAAACTTAACCTTTCTTGTGCGACTTAATAATTTGAACCAAATGATACATGCATCAATAAGTTATCTTGAAACGTGTCAACCACACAATGCATAAATGAGAAGGTAACAAATAATATTTTGCAATAGTTTATATAAATAAAAAGCAAGCAGGTTGAGAATCATATATCTGTGTTAAAAAGGTATCCAATTTTCTTTCTACAAACCACTTGAATTCATCAGAAAGCTTCTATTGTAAACCCAATGAGGGCATCGATATCAAAGTAGGTTATATAGAATGCAAGAGTCTTTCCCCTTGTCTCTTTTCTTTTATTAATCCTCAAGCAAGAGAAGGAACCGTACCTTAGATGAGAAAGAAGGAGCGAGGGAAAGAATAGAATCGAAATGGGGCAAAGCTAGATCTCTGTTCCTCACGTAGATCCTCCTGTCCAAACTGAAATTCATCACCATATGCTACTTGCAAAAGAAGATAAATTCAATGCCCAGGCATCGGGAGTTCCCATCGCTCTTATTATTATTATTTTTTATATGAGGAGAAGGGTGAAAAACTTCTAAAAGAATCCCCCCAAAAAAAGTAACTGAAACCCTTATTAAGAAGGAGGAATCTACTCCTCTCGGGAAACCGTTCAACTTCCAGCAGTTATGAATGAATGACAGCCATGACCCTTAATTATTATTTTATAATTTAGTCTTTAATATATGAACCAATTAGGTCATCTATTAGATATTCAATAAATATTTAATCTTTCTAATATTTCCTCACTTTAAATTTGTTAATCGAATTTAAACATTAAATGATAATTGCCTTGCAATATTCTATTTTTATTTATCTCTATTAACAATGTAATTTTATTCTTTCATAACCTCTATTTATATTAAAACATTTAATTAATTATTTATTTCACAAAGAAATTAATAAAAATATTATTTTATCACATTGTTTAATTACTCATACTTCTTTTAGTTATTATTTTAATTTAATAATTAACCATCCAAAATAGTTATCGTATCATTTACCAATGTAGTTCAGTCAATTATAATTTCACTTCCCAATTAAATTAAGTTCCCTTTTAATCCTTTTTAATTTAATTAATTAAGATAATCAAAACTATACAATATTACAAAATCACAAAATCAAGACACCTCAAAATCAACTTTTCACACTACTCAAACATGCAAAAATGACATAACCACCCAACGGTCAACTTACTTAACATCCGGTGACCGAGAATGGAGACACTACATACATGGGTTATCCCTGTACTTCCTCCAAATGACCCCATCTATGGATATCTGGCCCTTCCTTGAAAGGCGGCGGGTAGCAGCTCATGCGGGCCGATAACCTCTCATGAGGCCAGGGATTTCACTGACCTTGCCAACCATGGCCTTCTCAACCTTCCATTAGTCTGCGGAAGCACTAATAAAGACAAGGCATCCATTTTAAAATATTATAATGATATTACTACCCAACCCTCCTAAGTTAATTATTAGGTTTTCCCTTGATTAATAACTCACTCATGGGTTATCCGCGCCCTTCCCTTAAAAGCGAAGTCGCGGCCCCTACGCCGAGGAGCCACTTTCTAGGACCAGCAACGCAAAACCAAGGTTTACCATCATAATTTGAACAGAATGCATCATAAAGCATGCGAGGCATTACCCATCTCACTAGCAAGTGTAAATTAAGTCTCAACAATTTTGAGTACAGCCTTTCAAAATCATGAAGCCAAGACGCACCACATCAGGGCACATAGAGAGAACATCAAGCTGTCAGTAACCAAATGGAAGCCAAAAAACCAAAGCGAGGTAAAGTGGTAGAGTTTTCTCCAATATGAATTCAACACAAGGATCATTCCTCAAATATAAGGAAATGCTTTCCTGAGGAAAATATAAAAAGAGAAGGTCATCGAGACCGTCCACAGATGGCAATGGTGTTATCAAATGGGAAGAAACCGGCGATTCGAAATCAAAAAGCGAAGAGGCAAAAGCCGCAACTAGGCATTCCATGGGAGACCTCAATTTTATCCTCACAAGAACCCCCTTATGATGGTACGCAAATCACCTTCATAATAACAACAACATAGCAATGATAACAATAATTGCAAGGCCACCAGATCTATTTTCAATTCAAAATATAATGGTAGACTTGTAAAATAGATCAGCACCCCACATCAAACTACATAAACAAATTTGATACAAAATAAATCAGAAATCCAAGAAGATCAACTTCCGACAACTCATCAACAAAATACAAGTTCCCAATTACATTGCAACACAAATTAAATGACAAAGGATTCCTTGAATCAAAACTAACCTCCAAAGGCATTCACACCAACATGGAACCATCCAAAACAATCCTTCAACAATAGAGATAAAAGCATTCAACCAGGCATCCAAGGCACCAAATTTAAGAACACCTTAAATACTCAACCACACATCACTCCACCAAACACTCGCATAATAAACAACAACCAAAGATTCAAACAAGAGCAATATTTAATAACCAATCGGTTAACAACTAGAACTAAATAACTTTACAACTTACCCATCTAAATTACCCCATTAACTAAAACAATTTATGATAACCATCACAAGTATTCTAAAAGACTTATCCATAAAGAGAACTTACAAATCAACCATGAAATGAATATAAAGGAAGTCAACTTTCAAAAGATTAAAATTCCATTTCACCAATAAACTATCCAATTCGAGAATACCCTAATCAATCTCTAACCATGCCCATACATTTAAATTTCCCCTTTTCATTTATCAACATAATTGAAAACTACTTAATAGCTGGGTAGTTAACTCATTATTATTTCATAACTACTTATGTTCAAAACATTATTTCCATTTTCCTTTCATCATACTAATTTAACACTCACTTCCAATATTTAGATTAATTGTGAAAACCACTTAAGACCAATTGTTTATATTTTAAAAAGATAATAATAACAATACTCTAAATACATAAACTACATATTAGAACTTACCACCTTAAAATCTTAAATCTTAAAACCACTACATATTTATATATTTAAATTCTTTTTGAGGAGGGAAGGTAGAAATAGAATAGATCTTTTCTAAGAATCCAACAAGTCTACAAGACTACAACTTCACAAAATAAGAATAAAAAGATAACTTATTCAATTCTATATTAAATTATATTTCCACCATATACACATTTAAAATAAAATGATCAATGCTGATATATAAATATATTCACAAATTTCCCTTTTCCTATTCAAGTTCACAATTTAACAAATTAATAAAAGTTCCTTTCTATTTACATAACTTCACTAATAATAAAATTTTATTTTGATCATACGAGAAAAATAGGCAAACTGATTTCAGACAGAATTAACTGATAAATTTATAGTTAAATTAGCGAAATAAATATACATATATATAATTATATATATACATATATATATATATATATTTACATATATATATTTATAAAAGTTTACATGCGAATTAAAAACTATAAAGAAATCTCGTTTTAATAACAAAGAAATATATATAATTTTAAATGGGAGTAATTCCCATACAAAAAAAAACACGGAAGGGAGAAAGCCCAGCCGCGAACAGTCCTTGGGCTGTCACAGCAATCCGTAGGACTTCCATGGACAGTCTACGGACTGTCACAGCAGTCCAACGGACTGCCGTGGTAGCCCGTAGGCTGCCACTTAATTACACGAATTTGGCGGAGTGGTGCCGTCTGACCAAAGGGAAGCTGAAGATCATCACCATCATAAGCAATTTTTAAAATAGAATTTCACCTGAACTTTTAAAACAACTTGAGAATTTGAACTTTAAAATTTTATTTTATTTTATTTTATTTTATTCTATATCTACAATTATATATACTTTGTGTGTGTGTATTGTGCGTATACACATATATATACATATATATATATCTGATATATGTATATATATATATATATATATTGTATAAAAATAATTCATCTGAGAGAAATAGCACAAGTTACTATTTCAACATAAATTTATACATAGAATAAACTCTGGAAAATTAATCTACAAGTGAGGATTTACACAACCCCAAATTCCCAGTGAGAGATTACTCTTAAGTTGAGTTATTATATTTTCCCGACCAAGTTACAGTACTGGTTATTTCCAGAATTCCAAACACAGTTTCATTTTAATAATCAACAGTAAAAACCCAACAAATAATTTCATTTAAATAAAAAATAGTCCCAAGCTCCCAGAAATTTCAAACTAATAATTGACAGTCCAGAACCCAACCAATTTCCATTTTAACAAACAACAATCTTGATTCTCAGATGAAAATTCCATGCACAGCGAAACAAATCCAATCAATTGCTACTTTATTTAATGCTACAGCAAATAAATAAGAAAGGAACCTAGCATCCTGTGTTTGAAGAAGATCTGTAGAAGCTCTATCCCTTTTGCCAATCCAATCCTCTGCCAATGAATATTTCCTGCAGCAGCTCCATGATCTTCCCCTCAACACCAATCTTATTCCTCAATGAATTCAAAGAATACTAAAAGAATGCAATACTATAACAGAAAATTGACTGCCAAATTTCTCCCAAAATCTGTTGGAAAGAGAATGCAACCCCCCCTTCCAACACAAAAATCCTCTAAATAAAATCTCACACAAAAGTCTCTTCCATTTCCTCTTCCAGCGAATACCAAAAGTCACTTCTCCAAAAAATGAAATTTAATTACATTTAAATCCACAAAAGATGGAGCTTTTTATTTGTTTATGTATTTATCATTTCCACAACAATTTAAATAAACACATGCACATTAAAATAATTACAATCAACCATTTGCAAGATTCTAAATAAGTATCCATTAAACTTCTTATTATAATAATTATCTTTTCAAGATTATTTATTCATAATTATTATTAACTTCAATTTAACACAACAATTTAAATCAATTTATCTAATAATATCACTTTTACTTTTAACGAATTAGTTTAATTTGATCATTTGTTCTAAATCATTTGATTTAACATAATTGATTCTGATTTTAATTTCTAATCATATTTTAAATAACTTTGCAAATCACTTATGATTTAATTAATTATTTAAACATGATTACTAACATATTATATTTTTCACACAATCAAATAACACAGTAACCAATGAGACACACAAAAACTCACACACAAGTTTAGAACAACCGACATGGAGGGGTATTACACAATAAGGATTTTTGACAATGCATTTTAAGTTTTTCAATGAGATAAGATGATGCAAGAAAGCAAAATGCAACCTATACATTCACTTTCACTAATGTAAATATGAGAAACCCTAGATGCAATTTCTCTAATACAAGATACAATGCAAGAATGAATGCAACCTATATCTAGGACTTTATGGACTCCAAATAAAAAAATGAATGCTCAAGAAGTTGGGTTCACCAAAATGAACAATAGGAAAATGGGTGCTTTATAACCTAGGTCATAGAACACTAGTTTTCTCCTATTATCATTCAATAATGTCTTAGGAACCCTAATTAGATTAACTATCAACCTTGCAAGGTGAGTCAATTTACAATGAGGAGGACCTAGGAGAATTTTTTTGAGGGTTTGAGGGGCTCACCACCAAGAAAATGCTTGGAAAATACAAATGAACATTCAACTCACAAAATCAAGCAATGCTTAGCCAAATAATGAATATAAATGATGAAATTAAGCTACACCAAGTTAGGCTATGTGTACCTAGGAAGTTTATAAATGTAATGAGGCTTCTGGAAATGTAAAAATGTTGTCAAAAAGTGTAATGGGGGACTAAGATTCCCTTACTATTGTCTTAGTATCGTTGTTTTTTAGGGTAGATGCAAAATATTTAGATGTTAAAACTAGATCTAAAGGAATCTCTGAAAAATATGTTCAAGAGGACTAAGATGCCCTAGTTGGTGTATTAGTCCCATTTTGAATTTTTGGAGTTTCTGAAAGTGGTACTGACCTCCAAGGTCTACACTTGCTTCTCTCTGGATTTGAGGTCTTGAAACTTCTAGATCTAACATGTAGGTGAGTTTCCATGAAGATGACAACTTTGGTAATGCAACTTTGCAACTTTGACAACTTTTCACTTTAAAGGATCTTCAAGTCTTCGACGTAGATCTACAAATACAAACACACAAGAGAGGAAAAACTTGTTGAATGTTAGTGAATAGTGGTTTTCCTTGGTTAAACCCCTTGTAGGTAATTGAACCAAATTATGAAATGAAGCATGAAACATGAAATATGTAAATGATATCACCTTGTATGAGGGTGGCTCTAGAATAGTGGTTTACAATTTATAAGAGGAGAATTTCTCTTTTTCCTTTTCTGCCAAACTCAATGGGTTTTGAATCTACAACCCAATGGTTCAACCAAACATCATTATGGGTTTGGTCGAACACATATGTTTGGTTGAACCATTGGTTCAACCGAACCCACAAACCCTAAATAAAAATAATCATATTTAAATGGAGTGCAATTCAGACATAGGTTTGGTAGACCCATAAATATTAAAACAAACAATATTTCATTTTCAATTGTCACTTTTACTTTCTAATTTTACTAGTCACTTTCCTTGTGTGTGCGGCAAATCGAAAGCATGACAACGACCAAACATAGTTTTTTTTCCAACGAAAGCAAATTTAAGTTCATCTCTCCAAAGTTCATCATTCTAGTTTGCATATCGAGCACTATCGAGCACTAGGTATTTAAAATTCAATTTTTTTAGAGTTCAAAATGCATCTATTTGTTTAATTTCGAAACCCTAAATGCAATTTTTTTCAAATTTGTTGAATTCAAATTGCATTTGTTTGAAAGTTTTTAAAGCGTTTTCAACATATAGTATTTTGCTTCCCCATTTTGCATACATTTTTGTCTTGTGTAAATGAAATATGCCTTCCCATTTCAACAATCAAAACTATGGATAAATAGATTTAATTTTAGTTACAAGAAAAATGTATAAATTATAAATTTATAACATAATTATGTACATGGGAAAATCCTCTTGGAAGAAAAATCCCACAACCAAAAACATGAACCAATTATATTATTTGATAATAATATCATTTACAATAAAATATTCATGTACATACCCTTATAGTAGTATCATCAGCATGTGAATATGGAGTAATTTCTAGTAGCATGATGATACCTACAAAATCATTATGCTTTCTCCATCTCAAGCACCCATAAATAGGAAAAATTTAAACCATAAAGAAAGTGTGGTTTAACCAAAGCCATGAGCCAAAATAATGACCTAAAAATGGCACCAAATTTGGCACAAATTTCAACATCATATTCCTTAACTTGGTTTATAGGATGTATTTAGCAAATGCTTTACATCTTGTCAAAAAAATTCAAATCCTCCTCCTCATAACCGACACTCCATTTTTGACATATTCAAACCCATTATTTAAGATTATCTTGATGATTTTCATAATTCTAATCAATATTCTAGTGTAACCCCCCTTTTTTATTCTCTTATGTGTCATATAACATTTCATAAGTAATTCCCATCTTACAATTTCATACAATGCTCTTACAACTTCTTAAATATATAAAAAGGACAACCCTAGTTCAATTAGGATTATTTAATTATTATCACCTACATCCATTCATTACATGTTATTAGTTTTTAGTTGCACACATTATTAGGAAGTATGCATTGTCTAAGCAATTGGGGTATATTGCATGTTTGAGAGTGTTTTCCTTGATCTTTTATCTAGTTAAATTAATGTGCTTTAAAATCTTGTTTTATGGAGTTTTCATCTTAACTCTAATATGACTAGCAAATAAAATGATGATTGAATCATTTTTTCATATAATAGCTAATGAAAACCATATAAAGAGCCACATTAAATAAGATGAAAAATAATGATCACTTGAGACTATGATTTAGATACATATTTTGGTAAACAAGATATTTTCCTAAATTGATAATTACGTATTGATGCACCTCTCCAACCTAAATATCCTCACTCGTTGGCTAGTAATTTATATAATGTATTAGGTGGCTATCCTTAGGGAATTAATACTATTCATAATATTATCACTCTAATGGATTTTAATAATGTTGTACCCTCTATGCATCTATCTACCCTTCATCCTCTTATAATGATTCCTTCTATCATACTATAGTTAACACTTCCATGGGATCCACCACCCATGTCCTACCGTCTTTCTCTCCACTAGTATTTTTCTTATCTCCCATCCTTTTATATATGTTCACACCATTGTTACTACTAGCACTATCCTATATAGATATGTTCTTCATACCATTCCTCCTTATCCTATGAAAATCTAACCTTATAGTGTAACTTCTCCTTCCATTACCATGTCATTACCTTTCTAGACCTTCCCCTCTTTATACATTCTCCTTTTTATCCTACACTACTCTTACCACTAATATATCCCTATACCTTGGATATTCTATTGAAGAAATTTAACTGACTTTCAATATCACAAAAATTAGACCCATATTTTTAAACGTAAAATGTGTATAATAAAGCACAATCCATGCTTCCTAATTCAACTTCACTAATATCTATCGAATGAACTTAGGTTCATTACAATAAGATAATTATATAGCCATAATTAGTTGTCAAAGATAATGGTAAAGTTTTCAATAGCCATATTTATCCTTCCACATGCCACCATTAGACATACACATAAGATTCATTAGGAAAAGTGGATGTGTGGATATGTGGATGTGTCAAAAAAATGCTTTGATAAGATGTGTGTAAGGAAAAAATGGAGTTCAAGTGTTTGATTTATGTCTATATAATAGGTCATAAACTCTAGGGGAATTATTACCACTTTGCACAATATTGCACCATATATATATATATATATATATATATATATATATATATATATATATATATATTCAAAATGAGGCAAAAAATACAATAGGAATAATATGGATATGCAAATTTTATCATTACATTTTTTTCCACTTTAAGATGCATGTGAAGATTTTAAAATAATCGTGCATCTCAATTTATGGGGTATTCACAAACATGTATGGAAAGTAAATATTTAGACATCAAAAAACATGAAAAAGTGGTTTGTTGTCTTGTGCACAACACATCCTTTTTCTTTTGAGAAAATTATCTATCACTTTGTAAAATCCTTGCTATGTTGAGATTATTTAATTTTTCCCTCCATATTTGTAGTCCTTTTTATTTCTAGAAATATAATTTATGACATTTTTTCTTAATAAACAACATATGAATAAATTTTACATAGTTGTAAATTTTACACATGGTTGTATGCAATCTCATATATATAGTACGTATGGTTGTGATTACAATGTTTATATTGTGTTTAGATTTGGTTTTATATTATCCTTCCAAAAAAATTTTGATGTTTATAATATTTTGATTTACCTTTGGATTTTGTAGACACTAAATCTCACATACACTCATATCCATACCGTGGTCCCCACCCGAACACCTAACATCCACTTATTAACAAAATTCATGATACCTTAATTCCTACACTTTATCAAAATCAAATTAAATTTTCTTTTCAGACCTAAAATGATCAAGGCCTAAACTAATTAAAATATTTATTGTAAAAATTTCCATAGTAAAGTACAAAATAGAGAAGGGCATGTCAACCCCCAAATCATGAAGGTGTAGGGACAAAACCAAGAGACCCATCAAATAGGATTGTAGCAATCATATATAGACAAAATTGATTAAGAAAACCTACCATAAATGAAAAAAAACCTAAAAAGAAGACATATATTACATATTTTTTGAGTGCCCATATATTACATATATATAGCAAAAACTAGCAAAGGGTGAGGGACATGAGTGAGGAGAAACAACATTTCCTTATGTGCCTCCATTGTTTCTCCATACAATAGAGCACCCAATTCTATTTTATGTCCATTGATTGTATTTTCCACTAAAGATTCATCCCATTCTTGCAAGGTTCATTTCAAAGAAATTCAAACACAAAGGAAACTAGAGTTTTCCTTTAAAACTTTGTGTCTAAGCAAACACCCAACAAAAAAAATTTCATTATGTAAGTCATCATCCTAAATGGCATTGTTTAGGGAATGGTCCAAAAAGAACTTATAAAACATAATCCACTACAAACTAAGCAACTAAACCATAATTTTGAAGAAGATCCATAGCATTAAACAAAAATAAAGACACTACCTAAGAGAGAGACATTAACTAGAGAGTTTCATATAGAATTTGGTCACCTACGGTCACCCAAATTACTAACTCCACATGCCAACAATCAATCTTGAAAATTTTCTTCAGCATTTTGAAAAAAAAGTCCCAAACTCTAAATGTACTCCCTTTTTGGGATGGGATGAATGCTCTCCTATTGATCAAATCGGCCTCCATTGTTACTTGAGTAGAATAAATTAACCAAATATTTAAATGAATCATTCTCTCACAAATATTGAAATAAATTAAAATAAATCCAAGTAAATCTATTATTCCTAGATAATTCAATGAAAATTATGATAAATTAGTTTATATATCAATCAAATTATTTAACATATTTAATCAAATTAGATAAAAATTGAAAATAATTCAATCAATTCATTGATCAAAATAATTAAGAAATTTCATTAAATAAATAAATTAGTTAATTAGGTAATAATAGTAGCCACATTTTAATTGGGTTAAACTCATGATACATGATCAAATCCTAGCAATTTATCCATCATATAAAAAATCTATAAATTGAGATCAAATCCATCATTTTATCGTCTCAATTTTGAGCAAGTATATTTTATCTAGTTGGGCAATAAATGTTTTATCATTTGCAAGATATATCCATTTGTCAATATGTATTTCATTATAATTTTAGTTCATTTTTTGTGTAATTCATCTTTTCACTCTATTAGAGGTGATTTTTTAATTCAATTTGAAGTCTACATTTATTTTCCTCAATGTCTCATTTATTTAAATTCAATGCTTACAAATTGACATACTTGGTGGGATGCAAACCCACAAATGCTCGGTTACATTTTATATTTTATACTATTAAAGTATTTGATTTATGCTTTATTTGTTATTTAATCTATGTTGATCACATTTTTCTATATCTATCCTCTTCGCCTATCCTTCTCTATGGATATGTTCCACTCATATCTACCACCCTAAGGTGATCCATGTCTCAATCCTTGTCAAGGTCACTCCTCTCTCTCTACCTATATCCTTTCTCAATGAGCTAGATCTATCATTACTCCCCAAAACACCTACATTTAAATATTAAAAAAATGTTTAATAAATCATACAACATTGATTAAAACTCACTAAACAATGAAAGCATTTAATATTATAACACCTTATGAATTATATTGAATGTCCCCACCTTGAAATTTATAGTCATCGATGCCAATCACGTATTCATACTATAGCTTTGTTCTCCAAAACACCTACATTTATATCAAAGTGATTTCTTAAGAAAAATAATATTTAACCTACTTTTAACTCAACAATAATGGATGTATTTCTATCATAAACTCTTCGTACTCATAACAAAATTATGGCCTAGGTAGAGTATAAAAAATGTTGTTTCCAACCTCATATGTAAATCTAGAGTTAGAGTGTCAAAATTGTTGAATTTCATCTTATGTGCTATTAATTAGCTTCTTATCAACTCATGGAAGCCTACTGCTAAAAGCCCAATTATGATTTTCAACACGACTTTCTAATCATGATCTTATTGATAGTACTTTTGATAATGTTTTATGATTTAGGCTTAATTCAAGACAAGTTTACCTTAATAATTGAGCCTTTTTAATTATTTAATTTTTTACTAATGATGTTATTAGTCTATGAGCAACTCTTTTATCTTTTTCCTTACTATTATTTATGATAGAATTTAATGCATTAAAAAAAACTTTAACAACAATATTATTTCGATCAAACTTTTTGTTTACATGAATCTTTGAAATTTATTTAGTAAAGGTCTCATTTTGTACATCTTTAGTAATTGTATTCAAATTTGGAATATTTTGGTTAATACATCTTATTGGAAAATCATTCATTGAAAATTTTTGAAGCCCACAACCGAATGGTTTGTGATGACCTCTTGCCTTCAAGAATTTCTATTATGCTCATCAATTTTAAACCATTTTGGGGTTCTTGAATGTTTTTAAATTTTAACAAACTCATTACAAAAAGATGGATTTTGAATTTCTTTTTCTTCTTCACATTTAGGTTATCTCTTCTTATGTAATTTGGAGATACATTGAGTTTCATTGGTTCATGTGAGATATTTATAACAAGTATGCAATGAAGTCAAACTTTATTAGATTTGATTCTTAATATGAGATATTTATTTTGCTTTCCAATCTATAATTTTTTGATGTTCTTGACTATATAATTGAAGTTCATTTATGTTAACAACTATTAGATTAAATATTTTTATCCCCAATTATTTTCAAATAATTTTATACTTTAATCTTTGTATTCTTATTCTTTCTTTCATCGTTTCATTTAAATTTAGACCATTTAAGGATGCTATGTTATAGATTATAGTTGTCTTCAATTCTTTTTAAATTATTAATAGTATTATTGATGAATTAGATGACTTATTAGGATTCTGTTTTAGATTTGTATTCTCTTTATCTGGATATATTATTTACCAGAAGTCTCATTGATTTTTTAGGTGCACTGTATATATATATCACATGGAAAATGCAGATCATGTTCCACTCGTGCTAGATTCTTTGTTTACAAATACTAGTAATGAGATAAAAAATTGAGAGATTCATTAGCAAAGGGTGCAAACCCAGGGATATATAGTGAACCATGCATGTTAATATTGCATAGTCTAGAAAGAGCCCCAAAGATGAACTTGAGAGGACTAGTGCATATTCCCAGGATAGATTCTTGCTATTCTTTCCCACATGCGGGAAGAAGTACATGGTGATGTTCCCCTTAAACAAATATAAGATAGTGTCACCAAAGAAATGATAAAAGCCACTTTTTTTCCATTTTATCAAAATGTGTGTAAGGTTAGGGGATACCAGGTCACTAGATGTGTCGATCATGTGATGGCCTCATTTGTCTACCCATGATTTCTCACAGCACATGGTCTATACCCAAACAATGACTAGATTTCATTGTATTTTGTTCAGCAGTTGTATGCTGAGGACCATTTGGGCCTCAAAGTTAACTACCTAGACATTCCACCATATGTTGGTTAGGGGTGTGGTAGGATTGCTGATAGGCCCACCTATCATCGAGCAGATAGACCACCCCCAGTCTTTAGGGTATTGGTTGGTGACAAGTCTCCTGCTCTCACCCCAGCTCTAGCCCCCATAGCAGATGAGGTTGTCATTGCTTCCAAAAAGGAAGCAATTAACACTATAGGTGACATTACGGGTGCCACCACTAGGATATTTGATGATCATGTAGGTCAGTATTTGATATCCAAACATTCCCAATCCACACCATTTTTAGCACAGTGGACCACCATGGGTCCTTTTACATTGGCCGACATCCCTACTCCTACATAGCTTGATTCACTTACAGGAGATATGTCATGCATGACTCTGCATTGTTTGGCTGAGGACCTGTTGGAGGCATATGCCCACATTTCATCAGACAATGGGATCGGTATAGAGTATGTTAGAGATCATTTGAGACATAGAGGTTGTTCAGCTCCAGGATCCCATCACTGTCAGCTGAGCACTAGTGCACATTAGGATCCACCTACAGTTCATATAGTAGCTGCACAGACTATGGGTTTTATTGATATGTTGATTGGTTCTGGTTCATCATCACCAATGCCATCTCACCTTCATAGTCCTCTACATTCATCATTTCTGGCATGACATGGGATAGATCAGATGGATGCAGATGTTGATTCATCGCTTGATCATTTCGTGGATATGGTGGAGGCGACTGTTTCAGAGGACTTAGGTCATCCGATATCAGATGATGTGCATGTATGTGTGCATGTGCATGTTTCAATTATTTTTTTATTATTTTTTAAATTTCTTTTTAACTAGATATTCATGTAAGTTGATATATATGTGTACATATATATTGTTATTGGTGGACATACCTCATATTACTCCTAGCCTTGGTCCAGATCGTGTGCATGATGGATGTGACTCTATGGATGAATATGCTATCAGTGGACATGTGAGTTTTACATTTTTATATAATCACACGTGTATATGTACATGCAATATATTTATGTATGCATAGATCTAGATTGATATTTAAAAATACAAGCTCATTTAAAAATAACTTTCATAAAATTTATTTAATATAAATTATATGTATTTAACACATCTTGTACACAATTTTATTTGTAGGGCTCAGCACATCCATTAGAGTAGGACCGTTATCATTCAGATGGCCATTTGTCTAGGAGTAGACATTCATATTAGGCCATGCATTCTAGATTTATTATCTTTACCACATGTATAAATGATTATATGATGATCTTTATTAATTATTTGATATTTGATGATCTCTAACACACTTGCTTCTATGATATACATGCATTTTCTTATTTTTTTGATCTTTAGTATTGACATTTGATGATCTTTAATTTACATTTTGCTTTTATGATATGTACATATATTTTCTTATATGATATATACATACATTTTCCTCTTTTCTTATAATATGTGTTATGTTTATATGTATTGAATCCCTTTACATATATGTACATGTGTTTTCTTATGGTTTAAACATGTTTACACATATATATATGTATGAATTTGCTTTAAATATTCAATATACATACATGTTTTCTTATTTTATGATCCCTTACAACTTACATTTCCTTATATTTAATATACATTTGATCTCTAGTAGAATTTTAGGGAAATCGATGCCACTTTATAATTAAGTTCATTCATGTTGATCATAATAAATATTTTTTTAAAAATGACTTAAGCAACATGAACCATTGAGTTGAGAACAAGATATAATCTTTTTGACAAGGAACTTGAAATTCAATTCAAATATAATTTTAAGAAAACTCAATTCAAATTATATCGAGCTATTATACGTTTTTAACAAGTAACTTGAAATTCAATTGAAATATAATTAAGAAAATTTAATTCTTATTATAATAAAATTCACTTTTTTTAGTTCTGCTTTATCATAGCATCCATGGCTGAATGGTAAAAGCACCCAACTCATAATTGGGAAGTCGCGGGTTCAATTCCTGCTGGATGCACAATAAACACTTATTATACATTTTCGACAACTAACTTGAAATTAAATTCAAATATAATTAAGAAAATTCAATTCAGAATATACCTCTAATATACATTTTATTACCTTTAACAAAATTCTAAAATTACTAGATATGTTGTGCATACTATGAATTAAATAACAACAAACTCACAATGAAATAACACTTGTTGTTTACTTGATTCATTTAAACTAGGATCTAGTTATTCCATGTACACTTGAATAATTTTGATTCACTTGGAGCACAGATTTTGGAGAAGAATTTTTTGCACATTTATCAAGGAGGCAAATATTGGAGCTTGGCAACTTTTCATTTTTATCAATCAAGGAAAAATTTGGAGGATAATTTAACTAAGTTGGTAGAGGAATTGTTTAGAGTCATCTTTAAGTTGAAGAAGAAAATGGGACAACAAAGAAAAAGAAAAAATGCATCTCAACAAAAATTGTCAAAAGAAGAAGAACAAAAGAGGTGTGATCAAAACTTGGAAAATTATCATAGAAATAAACAAGGTACATGCTTGTTCTTCTCTCTCTCACTCTCAAGTGTGTGTTTAGGACTTTTACTTTGAAGTTTTCTAACCATCATTGCACTTGAATGACTATAAATACTTTTAAATATCCTCAATTCATCTTGGTCATTCAATGCAATGTTTATATGATCCTTGACTCCAATTCCTTAACCCAATTCTTTTTGTTTCAATATTTGTGTCTTGTTTCTTTGATCTTTTATTTTCATCACTTCAATGTTTTCAAATTATTTTTATGTTTTATGCTCTAGGGATTCCTCAAGCTGGAGTTGAGCCAAATCTAGATATTGGATCAAACGAATCCATTGAAGAACACATGGACCTTGAGGTTAGCGAGGAGACCCAAGTTCAAACAATGCTTGTTGGAGAGGGGTCAAGATCACTTCCTTCTACTGGTATGGATGAGCATATACAAATAGCACAAACTTCTCTCACTTATAGCTCATCATGTTTTATCAATTTGTTTGCTTGCATACATAAACTTCACTTATATTTTTAACATCATCTCTCACTTTTGTTTGCAAAATATTTTGTGACACATGTGTAAGAAGGGCTCAACAAGTAGGAAGTTTTCATGCTCAATTTGAGCCAAATCTAGACATTGGATGAAATGAATCCGCTCAAGAATGCATGGTCCTTGAAGATAGGGAGGAGGCACAAGTTCAAAAAATGCATGTTGGAGAGGTGTCGGGATCACTTCCTCCTACTGGTATGGATGAGCATATAAAACTAGCTGAGAAGGTGGGGAAACAAATTTCTCATAGAAATTTAGATCATTTACTTGAAATGGATATCGAGAAACTCAAATATTATGCCAACTAGCCTTATAATAAGAGAAAGAGGTCAATGACTAAATTTGTAAATGGAATGATCAATCATCATTTCAATCATCTTGATACACTTGAAAAAACCCAATTTTTATCATGTTTACTTCTTCATGATAAGCTCAAAGAGTCATTACAATTGTTGGGTGTCCATTCAACATCAAATAAGAAGAAACACATGGGATTACAAAAGGATATTGTTCAAAATGTTAAAAAGGGTTTAGATTCCATTGGGAAAGGATCTCGAACTGTGGATAAGGCCACTACAAGAAGGGTGATGTTGACATCTATTGTACATCAAGATATAGCAAGAAAAAGAAAATGTTAGCACTTTCAACTAAAATTGGTTATAGTAGAACCACATTGATAAAATATGAGAAAAAGAGAGTTTTTGGATGAGAGTTTAGAAGGCAATTAGGCAATTATGTGTAGAGGTCCCCATTCTGACAGGATTGAAGATGTTAGGGACTTGGTCTCAGGTTTTTGGCATGATTAGACTCATCCATCATCAAATACTAGAGATGTTATGAGATACAGGATTGGACCTAGTATTTATGAAAACCATATCAAACATTGGCTAGAAATAACACAATTTGAGATGTATATGAACTTTTGTAACACATATCCTCATATAAAGATTGGGCAAACAATGTTTCAAAGGTTAAAGCCATATTATGTGAAGATAAACAAGTTTTTTGAAACTTGTTGTCGTTATCATATTGAATTTGATCTCTACTATTAGGTGTTTCGAAAGATGAGAGAAGAAAGATGTGGGTTTCAAAATGAACCTCCTAAACAAGCAAGTTTGTTCATAAAGTCTATATTATGTGATCATGAATATGGACCTCAAATAAAAAGCTGCATAAAAGGAATTTGTGAGACATGTGGAAATTTACATTGCAGAATTTCCTTCAAGGAGTGAGGGATAATGACCTAACAAAGACAATAAGTGCAAAAGTGTGTTATTTTTAGAGAGTTTATTTGTTTCAATTTCTCATAGATCAAGTTATTTGGATTCTCTTTGATGTAATGTTTCATTGATCAAGTGTTGTTTATTAGTTATTCACATATTTTACTGACACAGGTACAAGTATGTAAAGTTGCAAACAAATTTTGGGAAAGAATCCACAAGGTTGAACTATGTAGAAGAGGAGATTCCCATTGGAAAATTTATGGAAGATTTTTGAAAATTGATATGACCATACATACATCATTCATTTTTTGCTAAGTGGCAAGCACAACAATTCCAAACATTGAGAGATACTTTCCCACATGGAACAGTTCTATTAGTAGTTGACTTTGCAGAAAATTACTCCTTTGTACATCAAAAGGAGATTCAATCAGAGTATTACTTTTCAAAGCATATCACTATTATGGTTCATGTTTGTTATCAACATGCACAATCAGAATTGGATGGTGTTGAGAGTACAGATGAAGAACAAGTCATTAAGAAATAATATCACTTTTATATTAGTGATGATAAAGAGCATGACACACTTTTTGTCCAACATTGCTTTACAATATTTTTTGAGAATTTGAGAAGGGGTGATCCCACAATAGTGGTTTACAATTTTTGGCCAAATTGGACACTGATTATTATTTTTTAACTAAATCTTCACATTCGGGCACCTATAGAGATTAAACCATGAGGAATTTGAAGATGATGCAAACTAGAGTCTTGTCACATTTTGTCTGTAGATTCTAAAAATATTTTTTTCATTTTTTTTGGAATCAGATTGCACTTCTTTTTCCATCTCCCACGAAAATTGGTTTTTTTCAAAAAACAACATTTTTAAAAAGTGATGCACACCATATACCACAACTTTTTTTCCTTGAAAGATAAAATTCGAATTCTTTCAAATTTAGATTTCTAACTCTGATATCTAGTGCTTCCACTTGGTTAGATAGTTTTTTATTGAATATTTTGTCTTTAATCAAGTTTCAAATTCAAATCAATTACAATTCAGACATAAAACGACAATATAATGCATAACTTTTACTATATGTATCAAAATTATTTATTTTTTTTTGTTGGATCAAGGACTCCAATATCTGGTGCACTCATATTTTTAATTTTTTTTTTGATAATCTTCTTTTTTTCCACTTGTGCAGAACAGAGAGTTTTGTTTCCGGTGAAAAACCTATATTTAATAAAACTTAAAAAATAGATAAATAATAAGATCAAAACATATTAAAATTATATTCATTGGATAGCTAGTTTTGAGGGGAGCCTGATACTAGTTGGGTTTCTAAGATCTTCGCCATTTTCATTCTCAAATCGAGCTTCGAAGTGCAAAATTCTCAGCAATTTTGGTGCCTCAGGGGGGAGGGTAAAAAAATGTGGGTTCGGTCGAACAAAAAAATAATGTTCGGTCAAACACCTTCTTTTAAAAATTAATTTTTAATATTAATATAAATATTATTTATATTATTTTTAAATGATGACTTGAGAGAAATATATATATGGAGGAATTGGGGGTGAAGTGGGCTTGATTTGATGGCCATATGGTAGCCGTGTTAGAGATTTTGCCATAGAATCTGATCAAAATTTTAAAGAGATTGTATCGGATGAAAGGAGATATTTTTGGATAGGCTGTCAAAATTTATATAGAATTATAATGATATATATGTTTGATTTATATATAATTTTACATGCAGGTATATTTCGAGAATTATAAGATCGTCATATCGTGCTCGAACAAAATCGATATCCGTCAATAAAACCGGAAGAATGCAAAGAAATCGAAAAGATCCGAGGTCAGGATTCGGGGTCGAGATAAAAGGAAACAAAGAAATCCGGTCCGGAAAAGGAAAGGGTGAAAGTCGAGGAATCTCAAAGTTCGATTCAGGTCCGGTAAAGGAAAAATCGCGGAAAAACTCGAACAAAACAAAAGAATCTCAGGATCAGAGGTCAGAAGTCCGTCGAAATCAGGCAAATCAGAGCATCCGTCAAAAGTCTCCGTTCAGGATCAGATCAAATCGAAAAATCAGAACAATCAGGCAAAATCAAAAGAATCCGGTCAAAATCAAATCAAAACTCAAAATCTTTTCCATCAAAATCTCGGATCAGGATCCAGAGATCAAATCCATCAATCCGGCAAAATCAAATCAAATCAAAATCTCGAGATCAAAATCAAAATCAAACAAAATCGAAATCAGTCAGAGTCCAGGATCCGTCAAAAGCATCAAATCCGTGGTCAGGTCGAAAGTCCGCTCAATCAAACATCAAAATCAGAGATCAGAGATCAAATCAATCCAGGCGAAATCAAACTTCAGGCATCAAAATCAAAATCAGGTCCGTCAAAATCAAAAATCAGAACAAAAATCAGAAATCGGCATCCGAGGTCAAAGGTCATCATCAATCAAAATCAGAAAAAGAAATCGAAATCGAAAAATCATCCGGTCAGAGATCAAATCAAGAAGTAAAACATCGGATCCATCAAAAATCTCCGGGTCCGGTCAGGGTCGATCTGCGTCAGGCGCGCATCAAACGTCAAATCAAAATCAAATCAAAATCAGGCATTCCAGCGATAAAATCAACGTCAGATCAGGATCAGGATCAAAATCAGGCATTTCAAAATCGCGATCCGGGATCCGGTCAGGATCCGTCAAATCAAAAGATCAAGTCAAATCAAAATCAAATCGAAATCAGAAATCAGGATCCAGGATCAAATCCGGCTTTCATCAAAATCCGGTCAGGATCGGATCATCAAAATCAAATCAATCAGGCATCAAATCGAGAGATGGGGAGTGGGAGAGATAAAGAGGTAGGGTTTAAGGATTAAGGGTAGAGAGAGGAGAAAGAGTGGGTAGGAGGGAGAGACTTTCAAGAGAGGGAGTGGGAGAAAGATAGAGGGTAGGTACAAGGGTTTAGGGTTATGGGGTTAAGGATTTAGGGTTAGGGTTTATTTTTTTATTAGCATTCATTTATGTTTTATTAATTTTGGCTGAAAACAATTTTATAATTATATAATACTTAATATTATATAAGTTGTATATAAGTGTTTATAATTATTGAACTTAAGAATTCCATGAAACAAATATAAGTTGTATATAATTGTAATTTAGGAAAAATGATTTTTAAAAAAATCACTACATTTCAAATAAGGATTGAAAGCATATAATATGGGTTTACATGCAACCAAAATAAGTGAGAGATGATGCTATCAAACATTCTTGAACTTAAGAATTTTCCATGGAACAAATATGTACATATAATTGTAATTTACACAAAATGATTTATAGCTATGTACAAGTTACTATAAGTTCTCATTTGAACATGTATAGGGTTACAAGTGAACTTGAAAACAATGGATATAATCTAAGTCAAATATTCTGGTTTAGCCCACTCTTCAATAACATGTAGAATTTTTTGATGATCATCACTATCTAGTCTCCATTTTCTTTGATCACGTGCATGTGGAACTACATGAAGATGTAGAGTGGCAGCAATTATTAAGTGACTATATTGATAGACCTTGTTATTAGGTTGATAGTCAACAAAATGAATCCCATGCTGAACAACTTTGACTTGTTTTAGATATGTCCCTTGTACTACAAAAAACCTACATGGTAAACATGAACCTAAGGTAAGACATATGAACGTGTGCAATATTTTTGTGCAGAAGGTTTGTACAATATATATTTAATGTTTCTAATGTAATGTGCACATGTGAATACAATGTATATAAAATTTTAAATTCAAACTCACCTGTGGGAAATAACATTCCATCACTTGTTTCAGGTTCTATTAGCTTATTCCTCTTTTGTGCAACACAATAAATAATAGCTAACACCTTTGATATTTTTGGGCTCTGCTATGACTGCAAAAACATCTCCTATACACAAAATTTACACAAAAAAAATTGAAAAAAATTAAAAATGTCTCTAAAGATCATTAACTAGATATATATAATAATTAAATTATTGAAAACTTACACATGTACCTTTTCTAACCAATCCTGAAATATGGTCATAATCAATTGAAATCAAAGGAATGTCTTCAAATATTTCTTCCTCGTCTTCATCATATGTTTCAACTAGTGGCACTGTATCCCATTTACCAACATATCCAAGTTCTTGATTGTTGCATGCATATCAGAGTTTCCCTCAATGCACTCAGTGCAAAAACAAGAGTAATCCCTTGTGTCTAATATCCATCCATGGCGACTATCTGAACTCCTAACACAATGCAAAGATCTTGTTTTTTCTACCCTCTTGCATCCATGCATCGATCTTCTATCCACACCTAGATACATATGTACAACAAAAAACTTATGTGAAAAAATATGTATATATATATATAAAAATTTAAATAAATTCAAATTTTTGATTTAATGTAATTTATACATACCTGATATCTCCCAAAACACTCTATGTGGAATGTGTCAGGTTTGTTCTTGAAGATGTGTTGACCACATTTGATGCAAAGTGTTTCTTGCACCATTCAACAACATCATGTGCATTATCTAGACGATCTTCTGGATAACTCATTTGATGCTTTCTTAAAGCTCGTTTGATGCAAGCTCCTGCTCCATCATGCTCACCCTTTCCATGCCCACTCTCAAAAAAACTCCAAACATGTGGTATTTTGTAGATTTTATGATATCTACAAAGTGCATAGAATGGCCATGAAGATTTGAATTGTGCCACACATCCATCTGACCATACAAAATGATTTTCAAATTTTACACCCATGCTTCGAGTGGTCCCACAAAGCTAGTTTACAATTTTTGGGAGATTCTAATTTTTGCTAAAATCACATAATTTTAGAAAATATAATGATTTAAGCCTTTAAAATTTCCATTTAAAGCATTCCAATTGAAGAGTGTTTGATCAAACTACCTTAGATCAAAACCCCTTGGATAGAACCCCGCTAGTTTGAAAACATGTACCTATAATGGAATCTCCTTTACACCTATCAAAATACTAATAAAAAACCACTTTTTATTTACCTTTTGGGGGATCAAATGAATTCATTTAATTTTTAATTTTTTTGTAAGTATATAGTCCTTAATATAAGCTTCCCAAAAAGTATAATTTTAATTAAATTTAATTTAATTATTATATTTATTTTTATTTCTTGTGAATGTAGGTTTTTCACAAAAAATTGAGCTCTCTATTCTACACGGAAAAAATAGAAGATTATGAAAAAAAAATTGAAAAATATGAGTGCACTAGATATTGAAGTCTTTGATCCAACAAAAAAAAAAAATGATACATACAAAAAAAGTTTTGTTATATGGTATGTCTATGTCTGAATTGTAATTGGTTTGACTTTGAAACTTGATTAAGGTAAAAATATTCAATAAAACACTATGAAACCAATTGGAATCACTAGATATTGTAGTCACAAATCTAAATTCAAAAACAAAAGAAATGTATCCTTCATGGAAAATAAATTATGTGTTATACAGTGAGGTCACTCCTTAAAAATGGTGTTTACTAAAAAAAACTAGTTTTCAAAGGAGATGGAAAAGGAAGTGCAATCTAATTCCAAAAAAATTTGAAAAAAATATATTTAGAATCTATAGAAAAAATGCCACAAATCACTAGTTTGCATCATCTTCAAATTCCTCACGGTTTAGCCACTATAGGTGCTCAAAAGTGAAAATTTAGTTAGAAAAAGTCAGTTCAGTGTCCAGTTTCGCCAAAAATTGTAAATTAGTATTGTGGGATCACCCAAGCCCTTGACATGATGCTTGAATCTTGATGAAGGCTTCTAATTCTTGATGAATTAATCTTGAATGCATAAAATTTCCTTAGGAATGAATACTTGAATGCTTGTTATGAAAATGAGTGGAGGAACCTTGTATTTATACTTATTCATGCTTAATATCCTAAAATTACACCACACCAAGCCGACATATGAAATCATTAATTAAAGGAGGCCAAATTCCGCCAAGATTTGAAATTGAATCTTGAAAATAAGCCAAGGAGGACTAAGACGCCGTAGGTGGCATCTTAGTCCCAAGGCTCAAATCTTGGGGCATAGACTCCAAAAGGGGACCTTTTCAGGTACATTCAAAATTAGGGTCCCAAGACCCATGGAGGACAAAGATTCCCTAGGTGGCATTTTAGTCCCACTCCACAAATTAGGAACACAGACAAAATCATTAAATAATCATTTATCTTTTGATCTTTGTGGGGTTTTTCCATAAAAATCTATAGTTTAAATATTAGGATTGTGGATGCAAAATAGGACCAATTAAGCCATAAAGAAGCATAAATAAAGTAAGTCAAGCCCAAACAAGTGTGAAAATGCAAAGGGTATGCATAAATTACTACACTACAATATATAATGTGATTATTCTTGAAATTATCATATGTAATTCCCCTAGATACTTGTGTAACTGTGAATATGATGGAAGAAATACACATAGAGATGACAAAAAACCTTTTTGGTCAGCATGGAAGAGACATAAGTGCCTCAATATTTTGCATCATCCTTAAAATAAATACACACAAAAATAACAAATACTTATGACATAAAGAGGAATGGATATACAAATAGATGGATTTATTCATTTTCTTCGTATCCTTGTGTCAACAAGAATACAAGGTCCATCCACCAAAAAATCACAAAAGTAAAGATACCAAGCATCGTAACACGATATATCACATCAGATGCAAAAAAACACAAATAAACACATAAAGGGTACTCCATATGCAAGTTGATCTAAAGAAAATCATATGCATCCCAATCTTGATCATCATAAATGGAAGGAAGATAATATGCCAAAGTGAATACAAAAAGTATCGTACAAGGAGTATCAAGGGGTTCGACACATGGTGGATCACTCTCATTAGGAGGATCATCTTGGTTTCCCCCATCTAAATCCATAGATTTGGAGAACGAAAAAGATAATTCATTTTACACTTGTTCTTCTATCTTAGCTTCTTCATCTTCACTATCCAAGTTTATCAGAATAGGTGGTTTAAGGATGATATTGGTCATGTTTTCACTTCTCATTCTTTGTTTATATTGAGACATGTAAGGTTAAATTGTATGGTTTGGTGAGGGTGGTAGAGTGGAATTAGGCGATGATGAAGTTGGATGGGTAGGAGGTAATTCATTGGGGTTGGTTTGGATGGGTGGTTAGTAATTTTTATTCTTTTTAGCCAATTTGAAAATGAAGGAATGATGTATACATTTACACTCCTTAGCACTTCTATTTCTTCTTGCATGGGTTCCATATTTTGAAGGATTAACCATTGTATCTTCCAATATAGGCTTATTTTGATCCTTTGGAGTAGGAAATAAAGGTACCACTATAGGTTGGGAGGTCACTATGTTCTTAGATACATAAAAAAAAAAATCTTTTAGAGGTACAAAGTTTATTATGTGACTATCCATTTTTCTTTTATAATATGGTGGACGTGGAACCATAACATACATGCCAGGTGATTGAGGGAGGAAAGTGATTCAGCCTTAGGTTCCTCCATTACCTTTGGGGTAGGAGAAACATCCATTAAAGTCTCATTAGGTTGACGATCCTTGGGTGGGATATTACTTAGAGACAACTCAATTGTGCACTTAGCTTTGAATTTTTGATATGCTATAATAAATTTATCTTCACCTCGAGTTTAACAAGTTCAATAAGTTGAGGTCAAAAACAATCTAATGAAAATTTTCCATTAGAAGCTAAAGGTTTGAACCCACTATGAAAAATTATATGTATTTCATTTTCAAATGGAAACTTTATCCATAACTTATGGGACCACATTCATTGAGCACAACCATGGATAGCCTAACTTCAAACAAAATTGATTTTACACTAGAATAGTAGTGAATAAGACATCCAATTGTTTTGGTCCAACTTTGAGTGGGAGAGTTATCAAACCTATCATAGTTAAAATGGAACCATCATAAGTTTTCAACCATTCTTTTGATTGATCATAATTTTCTTTGTAAATTTCATGCACAAATAAAAATTATTTAGTGACCACATTCTCTAAACACATGGGATCAGTGACTATCCCCTTGTGGGCTTGTCATAAATATGGCTACTGATGTAGAGAGGACCATCAAGTTTTGGTATGGATGCATCGCTATGAGTAAAAGTAAAGTCTTGAAACAAAGTGGTTTGAATCTTACAATGTTGAACTTCAATTGTATTTATCATGTAGAACATATCATCTTATTTAACATTATCAATACATTGCACAAATTTGGATAAATGAATTTGTAATGGATTGGTAAATATTTAAAAGTTTTGGTTAGGTGGCGAGACTAAATTATTTCCTTTGTCATTAAGACGAGTCAACTATATTTTATTATAATCAATGAGGTCTTGCATCTTTTTCTTAAGATGCATACATTATTCTTTATCATGTCCATGTGTACTATTATATTGAAAAAAAAAAATTGCATTAAAATTTGGTAGTAAAGGTTTACTTGTGTCAAATGTCCTAATCATAGGGAGTTGAATTTGGCTCTTTCTTAATAATTATAGCATTATCATATGAAGAGAATCAGGCAATTTTGTGAACTATGTATCTCTTGGTTGAAATTAATAGGGAGTGTTACTTACAGCAGCAACATGTGTTTCAATGTTGTTGGTAGTTTGAGGATAGTTTACTTTAATGAGTTTTTCTTTTTGAATGATGGATAATTTTTTTTTTGTATAGATTTGGATTGGTTAGTAGGAATCAATGAAGTTGTTCCTTCATATTGAATGATCAATATCTAATAATCACAAAGAGCTATACATAAGTGTTTAAATAATAGATACTTCACCAATAATATCTTGTCTATAATGATAGATTGCAATTATCATATAAAAACCCTTTGAATATTAGTGCTAAGAAGACTATAGGAGATTTGTGAGTAAAGCGATTGATACTATCCTATAAAGTCTTATTTTTTCCTTGGGTCATTTTTTAGAATGAACTAAGTCAATTAACATCACTTGAGGACCAATGTTTTCTTTAAAATGTTGGTGAAATTCATTAACAAGTTGGGTGAATGGGTCTATGGAGTTATTTGGAAATGAAAAAAACCATTCCAAGGCCATATCCTTCAATGATCTGGGAAAGAGTTTGGATAGGATCGTGTCTTCAAAGATGAAGTCACTAAATAATGTAGTAAAAGATGATACATCGTTGTTAGGATCTCCCTTACCATTGTACTTCTCAAACTAGGGTATCCCAATGGTTTGAGGTATAGGAGTTTGAAAGAGAGAAATTTAAAAAATATTACATGTAAGATATTGTGGAGGTTTACCATTTTGATTTTTATTTAACATTGAGATTTTTTGTTGAAGTGGTGTCACAAATTACTAAAGTTGGTTTATCATTGGATCATTTGGTGACATTTTTTGAGAGTTTTTTGAATAAGGTGAACTCGAGTGAGTCACCAATGGGTTACTATGTTGCATGTTTATGAAAGGTGATGAACATGGTGGTGTTAAGGGTGATGTGACAAAACTATAAGGATTCACATTAGAAAAAGCTAATCTTTTTTTTATAATATTGGTATATTATATGGTTGATGCTACTAGTGGTGTTGTAAATGAGAGAATAGAAGGTATGATTTTGGGAGAGGAAACTTTATTTCCTCCTTTGCTTTGAGCATTTGTGAATGCTTGAGCACAACTAGTTGTCGTAGGATGTTAGCATCTACAATGTGAGTTATACTACACAATACTTATATTCCTTCAGAATTTCTTGTCAACTTCATAAGGTTGTCCATAATATGCATTAATTCTTCTACTAAGGATTCAATACATAAATAATATTGAAGGCATTCCAAATCCTTGTCCAATTGCTTAACTTATCTTCAGGAATATGGGAAATAGTAGTCTCTAAGTCCACATAAATGATAGGTTGTGAGGTGGTCATGGGTAATGTGTGGTGGGGAATGGAATCCAAATTAGGCTGGATTGAAGTCATACCTTGTGTGAAAGATTTAGAGGAATCAAACTCCATAATGAATGTAGTTACAACACAGGATGCCACAAGTTTGAAACTTTGTCTTATAGGGGTATTAGCAATAAGAAACTAGGTCATGAAACTCATATGAGTTTCACAACTCTTGAGTAATCCTAATATATAAGGAAAGGTACAAGATAGTCACAAAAAATCAAATAGAATGCAAAATCAAAAAGCAGAACCACATAGAAAACACTGAAATAAACCTATGATCCAAATTTTAGCTAAACTTGTCTAGTGTATGGCACAATACACCCTATAATGGAAATTTTATTTTATTTTATTTAAATTTGGTATGTGTTCTACAATGTTTAAGTGTCCTTTTTGTGACTATGCAGGTTTGACAATAAATAATTTTCTAGAATTCAACATCTACTTTATGATTTTGTAATACAAAATACAATTATGTAAGAAATTTGCATAATCCTTAATGATTAATAAAATTTGGAAATATAATTTTTAGAATGTAAAGAAATTTTTTTTATTGACCCTATCTTCACAAATATAAAAATTGAAATCTTCTATCCTTTTGCAATAATAACAAATCACATGATGGTGATCCCATAAAGCTGGTTTACAAATTTTGAGAGATTCTGATTTTTGTTGAAATCACATATTTAGAAAATATATAATGATTTAATCCTTATAATGTTCCATTTAAAGCATTCCAATTGAATAGGGTTTGATCAAAGTCCCTTAGATCAAACCCCCTTGGATAGAACCCCGCTAGTTTTAAACCATACCTATAATAGAGTCTCCTTTACACCTATCATAATGCTGATAAAAAACCACTTTTGATTTACCTTTTGGGGGATCAAATGAATTCATTTAAAATTTATTTTTTGTAACTATGTATTCCTTATTATAAGATTCCCCAAAAGTATAATTTTAAATAAATTTAATTTTATTATTATATTTATTTTTTCTTTCTTGTGAATGTAGGTTTTTCACTAAAAATCAAGCTCTTTGTTTTGCACATGTAGAAAACTAGAAGATTACCAAAAAAAATTTGAAAAATATTAGTGCACTATATATTGAAGTCCTTGATCCAACATAAAAAGAAAAATTTAATTTCAATACATACAAAAAAAGTTGTGCGTTATACGGTCACACTATGTCTGAATTGTAATTGGTTTGAATTCAAAACTTGATTAAAGAAAAAATATTCAATAAAAAACTATCTAACCAAGTGGAAGCACTAGATATTGGAGTTAAAAATATAAATTCAAAATAATTAGAATTTTATCCTGCATGGAAAAAAAGTTATGCATTATACGCTGAGCGTCACTTTTTAAAAATGTCATTTTCTAAAAAACCTAGTTTTTGAGGGAGATGGAAAAAGAAGTGTAATCTGATTCCAAAAATTTTGAAAAAAAAAAAAAATTAGAATCTAGAGAAAAAATTTCATGAAACTCTAGCTTTCATCATCTTCAAATTCCTCACGGTTTAGCCGCTATAGGTGCCCGAAAGTGAAGAATTAGTTAGAAAAAAATATTCTAGTGTCTAGTTTGGCCAAAAATTGTAAACCACTATTGTGAGATCACAATTCCACTCTTTCACTATATGAAAATACCTAAATGAATGTTTTGAACACTTTTAGATTTTACTTCAAGCCTAATGCAAGTTATCAATGCAAAAATGAAATAATTTTATTTTGCATTTTGACTAATTTAACTCTAGATGCAAAAATGCAATATAATTATCTTTTTCAATACTTTTTATAACAACTAGGTATGCCAATGATGAATGCAAACACTCTAAGATCTAACTTATATTTGGAAGTGATAGTTTTAGATTTCAAAGGTGCTAAACTTTTTGAAACATTTGGGTTGAACAAAATGTTTGATTTGGAAAAGGATAAAGAACCTCTTCCCAATTGTTTTGGGATTGGATTAAATATGACCTCAAGAACCACTTGGCTAGAAACCTACATATGAGAGCTAAAATGGTGGATTAGATCTTTAATCCAATGTTTAATTTGTGTGTGTTATTGATGATTAATTGAGTAATTTATAAATGCAGTGATCTAATTATGAAAACTATGCAAATGCAGTAGTCTATAACGATTCTTGATAAACTAATTATAGAATGAAAAAAATTAGATCCAAAAATGTAGAAGGCCGACATAGAGGAGACTAAGATTTAAATTTGATGTAGATCTAGCTGGTATAGGATGCAATATTCCCTAGACTATCCTCCTATTTTTTGAGAATTAAAATCATAAACAATAGGCACCCATTCTATAACTTCTTTCTTCTGGGAATTGATAGTGAAACTTTGTATATTGATGAGCAAATGCAGATCCCATGACTAACTTGACAACTTGTAGGGTTAGAGTGAATGAAAAAGTATCCTTCAATCTTCCTTCAACTCACTTTAGATCTACTACTTGCATACATAAGAGGAGAGGAATGGTTGTGCCATATAGGGGATTACCTAAGTCAATCCCTATGTTGGTATTTCTACATTTACAATGGAAAATTATGATAAAAGAGAGTGTATCCTTGGATGGATAGATGCTAATTGATACACAATTAATGAATTGTTAACTTGCTACAACTCACCACTCAGATCTGATCTCCTTGATGGCCTGAATTCACACTCATCACCTTCAAGGATCAATTGTTTCTTGATTTGATTTGATTTGATAACCTGTACATGTGTTAGTAAACATAAACAAAATGCATACAAACATATGAAAAACTTACATAACACATGACATGATGTTTGAATGATAAAATTTTGTAATAATAATGATAATTATGCTCTTGACTACTCTTGAATGCTTGATAATATTAATTGCTTCCTCAAAAACTACTAGCTCCCTTTCAAATGGTCAAACTATTATGTATTCATATGCAATTCTTCTAATTTTATGAAAAATAAAATATCAATAGTGTACATTTGAAGTAGGAAATTAAAATAATAACTTAACAACACAAACATATTTGAATTTGGATCAAAATTAGTTATTCTAGGGTGCAATATGCCCTAGACTAGATCTGTCATTTCTGGGGGATTAAAAGTGATGAGGGAAAAATATAAAATGCATAGTTTGATTTCCCATGTTTGATTTTCCAATAATATTTATAAAAATGGGCAATTTATGCATAATAGATCTAAGCATGTCATAGGGGGAGAAAAATATAATGTGAAATTATCAAGGGTGATAATTTTCAAAGTTTTGTGTCCTACAAAAAATTCTTAGTCCTCTAATATTTTAGGATTGTAATCTTGATTCATCTAATAACCAAGCACAAAGTGCATCTTGGTTATCTATACTTTTATTTGCACTATCAATGTAAGTTTCCCCTTTAGATTTAGGTAAATCCTCAATCATTTCCAGCTTAGAAATTTTAGCTAATGAGTAGAGTGTTGTATAGTTTTCATCATACCCTTCTTGCATTTCTTTTGTATATTTCTTCTTGATGCTTATGGCCAAGGGTATACATATTATTTTTCACCATCTAGAAATTACAATTATTCATTTATAGACTCTATAATCCTATTGGAATTGACAAATCATATTAAGCCTAAAGGGGAGTTAAAATTATCAAACAATTCCTTCATTTTTATAATTTCAAAATCTACTATCTATTTAACCCTTAAGAGGTTGAGTTCAATATTTCTCCAAGTTCCTATTGTTTCTATGGAGAAGAAACCTACCAAGCTTATATTATACAATCTATCATTATTTGTGGTTTTTAAAAGTATTCTCATACCCATTTTGGTAGCATGCTCACAACTACACTCATGTCAATCATTACTTGTTTGATTTCCCTATGGTTTAAATATGATAATCTAGTTTTCCAATGTTTTCTTGTTGTATTTATTTTTCAATAATGTTGTCTTGATATTATTTATCCAAATATTTCTCATCCTATAGGATACAAGATTTATTATATTTTTGAGGTTCTATATCCTCTTTTTGGCATATTCATGAACCTTGCAATTTAAATTTTTGGGTACTTCTAACATTATCTTGAGTCATTTCTTTGCATTTAACCTTGATAGATTATTCGGTTTGAGATTATGGTAAGGCATTCTTAAAATATTTATTTTCCCTTTCACATGTGAACTAGTTGTGATGCATGCATTTATATAAAATCTCTAGGATTTCTTCTTATCTCGGCTATATTTCTTTTCGAATTTCCCTTATTCACCATATTTAAAGTAGGTTGAATCTTTTATTTTTCTTTTTCTCCTACCTCTTCCTCTTCCACCTGTATAACTATTACAGTATCCTTTATCTTCATTTGAGTATGTAGGTGGATAATATATCAAGTTACACTATGGTGTATGCTATAGTGTACGTATATTTATTTGATTTCTCGAAGTAGGAATTTTATATATAAGATCTTGATTATAAATGAGTCTTTATACAATCCCTTTAACATAATCCATGCGATATTTTGTAGTTCCTTTATTAGTGAAGTGATGGTTACACTAGGTCTCATAGTCCTCTTCTTATTCTCCTTAGATTCTAAATTATAATGATGGGTATTCATCTATTTCATGGTCATCTCATTCTCTACATTGAAAAGAAGGATTTTCGTACCCAAAATCCTTCTTTTGCTCTTTTAGGGTATTTCACCTAAAAGGAAAGAGGATGGGTAAAAAATGCACAATTTTTCACTCAAGATTAGTGTGAGGATGGATGGAATATTGATGTGAAGTGTGTGTGGAGGTGTCTGAATGCTACAAATGCAAATAAATGAATGTAGACTAACCTAATGCAAGATGTTGAAAAACAAAATGTTGATTGCAAACATGAACTAGAAACTTAAACAAACGAAAATAGAAATTGATGACTGATCAGAGTGCACCTAGAGGAAGATTACTCTTGTTGGAAGGTTACAAAAGTCACTATTATTGGCCACTAGGATTGATTCACCATGCATGGTGAATCAATCTTGTTTCTAATGAAAAGTTCCAGAAACAGGTTTCTGACTATATCGGGAGTTGAATTATGATAAAAACCACTTTTCAGGCCTACAAGTGGGACTCATTCACCATGGGTGGAAAATCATTCCACCTATAGTAATATGAAAATTCAAGATTTAATTTTGTGAAGCTAGATCTGCACTTTTGCTTCCTATAGGTGTCCAATTCTAAAACTATCGAATCTGGATTTGAAAGTGATTTTTTGTTGATTCTTTGACTTGTTGAATGGAAAGAGAGCTTTAACAACCTTGCAACCTAATCTTAAATGATTCCTATGCTTCCAAAGCACCCAAATCTATAAAGAAACAAGAAGAGAAGAAAAAAATTTATTGTTAGGGCATGGGGGTTTTCCTTGGTCAAACCCCTTTTAGGTAATTAAACTAAAATGATGAAAGAAATTAATGAGAAGTGCAACAATGGAATAGATTGCCTTGCCATGATGAATGATCTTGAAAGTATACAACATAACATGTAGAGTCAGCCCTTGGATGTCTTAGCAAGCTCAATTGATGACTTGCAATGTGAAATCCAAAGCTCACACTTGAGAATATAAATGATGAATGATGAAGAATAGATGAATGAATTGATTAGAGATGGAGAAGATGTAAAAAAGATAGATGTGAAAATGAGGTGAAAATCACTTATTTATACAATTCTTGTGCCTTAGTATCCATTCATACCTCATCACAAGTCAACATCAAATGATTTTGAATAAATCTCAAAAGGAAATTTAAAATATTTTGAATTTGGGGCCAAGGGGGACTCATTCGCCACCCATGGCGAATGGGTCCCACCTAGGACTTGAAAACACATGTTAGGAAAAACTTTGTATTTAATGTTGTTTATCGGGATAACATTAAAAAATGCACTTAATTAAGTCATATGAGGGAATAAAGAGACCAAATAAAGCATGAGAAAGCTGTAAATAGTGAAAATATTCCTAGAAAAGTGTGAAAGATTGTTACAAGACTTTACAACACTTCAAAATAGGACTTGTTGAGTGATGAAAAGGTGATTTTTAGGTGAATTGTAATTAATAGAGTCTAGAAGAATATAGAAATGTCTTACAACACTTCACAAAACCTTCACAAGACATCGATAAATACATTTTATTTTGTTTTCAAAGGTCCAAGACCTAGTGTGGATGCATAAAATGCCTCACAACACCTAAATCAAGGCCTTATTAAGTCCAATTAATCTCTTTTCAAGAAAAGGGTACTTTTTTCTATGGCACATGCATATGTCACAGTAAATTGATTTTTCTTTTATTGGACTGGGTATGTGTAGGATCATGATGGGCCAAAAAGTGGCGATATGTAAGTGATATGATGACCCATGTGGCCAACGACCTTTTTTTTACCCAAAATTGATGAAACAAAAAGGGTTTTTAAAGGAGATTCTCAGATTTCCACCAATATAAATTATGCTTTACTTTGAATTTAATAAATAATTATTATTCATTTTCTATTTGAATTATGACTTAAGTCCTGATTGATATACTGATTGAAAAAAATCTATAGCTTTCAAATGGTATCAATTTTTTTTAATTTAAAACATGTATCACATTTTATGATTCAAATATTATAGGATTATAAAAAAAAATTCATGAAGTTTTGTCCAAGTTAAGGTGGTCAGACATATGAGTTTTTATATTTTTAAAAGTTGTAATAAAAAATTCATAATTAATTATTTACATGGAAAAAAAAAAAAAATATGCATCACATCGGGACATGAGTCCTCTACTTATATCTAAAATTTTATAAAAGAATATTATCATTTTATTGTGGTTAGGGTGTTCAGGACACCTACTTCTTATTTTTTCCTGAATTTTAAGTAATATTGCATTGAAATTTCAAATTTTCACCAAATAGATTTTTTTTTTTTGAAATAAACCTAGTATTTTAAAAACTACATTCAATTTTCTACAAATTCTATTCTTACATATTTTCTAAATAATATAGATAACTTATTGAAATTTTTACGTCAAGTTGCCTAACTCTATTTTTTCTAATTTTTTTTGCTACTAAAGGGCTTGTTTTTTCCATGATGATCCTACACATACCTGGCTTTCCCTTAGGTTTGTACACTAAGTATAATAGCTCTTTTTTCTCCTTTTAAGGTTGGTAATTCATTTCTAATGTGTTCTTCCCTAGAGTAGTAGGTACACTGTATAGTTGGCCTTTGTGTTTGTAGTATAGTTTCTTATTTTTCCAATATTTTTTGTTTAATTTTTAGTCATTCTAATTCTAATAGTATCCTTTCTATCTCCTTATTTTCTATGGATTTTTCCGATCTCCTCCAAGTTTGATCATATACTTGATATGATAGTGTGCTACCTAGGAGTAAGTATTAATGATTCTTCCATCTAGTGAAGTTCTAATTTTTAGAGTTACCTCAAAGATAAACTATTCAATACATGTTTGTTCTTTATTAGGTGTTCATCCAGCTTCCTACATACTTCTTTAAATTTTTAGGTGTTCTTCTTTATTAGGTGTTCTTTGATAGATTCTCCTTCTTCCTACACCATATCCCATATTTTGCTTATACTTTCTCAAGGAACTTTCTGTTATTCAAAATTTGAAAGAAATTTAGTTTTAATTTTTATGCATTGCTTGTTATCCTATGGGAATGTTTTCATGTACAAGTACAATGGGTCACCCCACAAAGTTCCCACGAAGACAAATAGTTTAGTTTGGTCACTAGTTAAACATTTCCTCTAACAAAGTAATTCATGAATAAGTATAGGTTTCGCAACATTTGTTGTGTCTTTGCTAAAAATTGGTAACTTGATTAGTGAATTCATTGTTGAATTAAGAGTTTTTTGTTTTTTGTGGTGTGTCTTGTGGTCTTATTTTGTGATTAATGCTTTTCCTTGTGATTATTTTGTTGCACAATGGTTTTAATTTTTTTCCCTAATCTTAAGGTAACTATAAGAATTTTTCTTCCTAATATTTCATCATGGTTTTGGTATTCCATTTATTTGCTTAATTTATCAATGTTAAAGATCCTTCTTGAATTATATGCCATAGGGGATGACTCATAGTTTGGTATTTGTATTTCCTCAAATTGGTGCTTTATCTTGGGGATAGTTTTTCATTATTAGAGGCATGTTTAATGATGTTGTTTTATCTTCTATATTTATTCTAATTATGTTATTATCTATGTTAAACATATTATTATTTTATTCTTAAATTTATTTATATAACCCTTCATTTCTTAATTTGCTTGCACTTTTATTGATTATTTGGTCTAAATAGCTCACATCAAATCTTAAATGTTGTAAATTACCTACGGAGTTTAGGTTTCTTTCAAATATTTCAATAATGACAATCTAAATATAGGATAAGTTTGGTTCCACATATAATGTTTAAGTTATTATTTGAATTATTCGAGCCTTGATGAACTACCACAAATTTATTTCCAATTTTTCTTGCATACCCATTTTTCTTAATGCTTCCTACTATATCAATGAATATTTATGTCACTTTATCAAGATGTGAAATTGATTTGTTCCAAAATTGTGATATAATTTTATTTTTTAATATGATTTGTAACCCTTGTGTTTCATTTGTATCCTTTTAATCCAAAAAAAAAAATTTCTTTCTATTTAGCCTAGCCCATTTTAGCACACCTACTTCTACATTAGTAGCAACCCTTATGTTGCACTCTACTTTCTCTTTAGTAGCACCCCTTTTGGCACACTCTACTTTATCCTTAGCAACACTCATTTTTGTACAATTTTCTTCTCTTTTTAGCTTTCTCCATTCTTTTTATATATCTTTATTAACATTATTGGGTTTGTTTATGTTGTTTTCTTTTATGTTTAGCTATTTTTTCAATTGAATTTGTTATCTAATCTCTCTTAATCTCTTTTATCTCCTTTCGTATGGATTCTTCATGGTCTTTTGTTTCATTAATCCATTTATGCATCCTATGGTGCTTATAATTTGCCTACTTTGAGTGGTCACATCTTATTAGGGATCTCTTCAAGATCCTCTCCTTTTTATTTTTCATTCCCTAAGTTCCTAATCCCCTCTCATGAGGCTAAGACCTAAGGGAATATACTACAAATCATTAAAAAATTCTCTTTCTTAATGTATTTCTATGCTTCACAATTTTTACTTAGTGCTTTGATTTATTATTTACTATTTTACCAAGGTCTTGACAACAAAATCAAATGTTAGCAAGAAAAGTGGAATCACATGCTAGAGTTCTAAGCCAAAGAGTGTTGTGTGTTGTATTTATACCTCAATGACTATAGTAGGAGAATAGTTAGATGGTATACAATATAAAATCCTAACATGTGGTACTTTAACACAAACCTAGGAATACATCATACAAAACTCAAACATCCATAACCATTATACTCATATACTTCCATTATATACATATATTCTTTCTTATGTAAAATAATAGATACAATGTCTTTTTCTCTTAAAGTAATTCTTCCTTCTCTATTACTTCTTACATCTTATATCATCATAGTTTCTTATGCATATACATATAATGGGGACATGTCCCTTACAAAATATATTTTTTTCTACTTGGTCTAATCAATCCTATGCTTCATATTCCTTTTGTGGTGAATTGTGGTAGATTTTGAGTGCAACCATATAATTGCTCTATCCTCTTCCAACAAATATCATTCATATTTTTTATTACATGATATTATCTTTATACTGTTGATAATCATTGATATTTATGTATCTTTATCAACTCTCTAACCTATTTCATCCTCTATATGCAACTAGTTCAAAGGGGGCATGTGAATCCACTAAGAATAATATTACTTAAGTATGGTTGTAGGAATATCTTATGATCCAAAGCTATTGGTAGATAGTATTACACCTCTTTGTATGCCCAAGACACCACCTACCACCTTGATACTTCAATTTCCATTAATCTATCCCTACCTCTCCTATTTTTTCTTTTATAAGGGTATGTGCATGATCATCGTGGAAAAAATAGGCCCTTAAGTGGCAAAAAATTCAAAAAAATCAGAGTTAGGCAACTTGACACAAAAATTTAAATAAGTTATCTATATTATTTCAAAAATATGTAAGAATAAAATCTGTAGCAAATTGAATTTAGTTTCTAAACTACTAGTTTTTTTTTTAAAGAAAATCTATTTGGTGAAAATTTGAAATTTCAATGCAGTAGTACTTAAATTTCAAGGAAAAAATAAGAAGTAGGTGTCTGTATGACCACCCTAACCACAATAAAATTATAATATTATTTTACAAGATTTTAGATATAAGTAGAGGACTCAAGTCCTGATGTGATGCATATTTTTTTGTAATTTTTTTCCAAGTAAATAATTAATTATGATCTTTTATTACAAATTTTAAAAAATATAAAAACTCGTATATCTGACCACCTTAACTTGGTCAAAACTTCATGAAATTCAAAACATTTTTTTTAATCCTATAGTATGTGAAGCATAGAATGTGATGCATGTTTTAGATTCAAAAAATTTGATACCATTTGAAAGCTATAGATGTTTTTCAATCAAAATATCAATTAGGACTTAAGTTGTAATTCAAATAGAAAATGAATAATAATTATTTATTAAATTCAAAGTAAAGAATAGTTTATATTGGTGGAAATCTGAGAATCTCATTTAAAAACCCTTTTCGTTTTATCAATTTTGGGTAAAAAAAAAGTTGTCAGCCACATGGGCCATTATATCACTTACATATTGCCACTTTTTGGCCCATCATCATCCTGCACATACCCATAATTGGTTATTGATGATAAATTATTGTTTTAAATATAGCCATATACTGATACTCATTGCATTCATTTATACATTTTAGGTTTCTAAGATGCAACACTCATTTCAAGAGAAAAAAGTACCAAGGCATAATATTCACCCATACCAATATTCTCTTATGAGTGTGTGTATATTTACTTTCTTATTGGTTGTGTTTCTAATTTTGCATGCATACTCATAAGGGCTTCCACACATATCAATGTGAGGAAAAAATATCATGGAAAAAATTGTAAACCAATGCCCTTTTTTCCTCATTTTGTTCTCACTTCAATTAAAGTAGCCTTTACACAATACCAAGCATACAAATGGAATGTTTTTAGTTGATAGTGGGAACACAACTTGAGCCTTATTTGTTCCCATCTACAACCATTCTTAGGGACTTGTCTTGGTCCTCAATTTGTCCCTTCCCTATATTGGGTTATATTCCCTATTATGAAAGTGATCTTGATCACTTTTGAATTCATGAAAACGATCCCTTTGTTTTTAAAATTCAAATCATAATTTTGGGCTATCTTTACCTATCTTTATAACCACCATGTCTTGACTTAAGGAACCAAAAATTCCTTGCCATGGTTCAGAGAATTGTTGATGTTGGTCAATTGAGTCTCTTGGTACTTTCATTTGACCTTTGGTGTTGCCTTTAGATGAGTAGCCTTAGTTCAATTTAAATCGTCGCCTACATCTAAGCATATTCTAGTAGCATTCTAGAGTTATCATGTACTACTTGCGTGCATTATTGAGAGCATACTATCAAGATATTTGCATACAAACACAATTAAGACATCTTGAATGTTTGGGAGTGTCATCCTTAATCATTTATTTAGTTATTTTACTAGTATATTTACATAATTTTACATAAGAGAATATTTATCCCTATTGCATGTATAAATCAAAAAATACATGAATTAGTTTTTATGTGGTAATAGACCAATGCCTTTAAGAAAAACTAAAAGAAACATTGTAAACTAGAGATCAAAGAATGAAAAATAGAACATTCTTTGATACCAAAATATTCATCTAGGCATCACTAATATTTCTAAATTATTAACTAATCATCATGTAATATTTGTCATAATTTTCAACGAAATAATTTTATTATTTTTTATTTTATTTCCAAAGCATATACTTATTTATCATTCCCGATTCTCCCCCATATCAAACAAACGATGAATATTAATGCTCCTAACTATATGTTAATGTTTGTTTTCTTTATTTCATTTAGAAAAGGACTGATTATTAAAATGGCTCTATTTAGTTCTTTTCACAACCCTAGATATGTGGAGAAGTAGTTTATTTTCTCTATAACTAGAAACTTACAAAAGTTCAAAGGATTTTATAAAGCATCCACTTGGGAGGGACAATCTGATGGAAAAACGGGCCATTGTACGCGGACCCCAATACATATTAAATATTAAATATTAACTATTACATGACATGACATGAAGTCGTGAGCTCCTTTACTTTGGGAATAGCACAATTATGAATAAGGAAGTCAAAAATGATGTGAAAGGAAATGGTTTTATTAATTTTGTAAGAAAAGATGATGAAATCTTGGGTTAACTGCAAGCAATGTGGAAATCATTCATTGAATGAAGACAACACGGAAAATGGCCTTCCACCAAATATTTTTGGAGGAGCCGCCATCGCTTCATTTTATTTTGGAACAAATTACTATTACTATTATAACATTCATAATTATTTTTTTTAAGTCCATTGCCTAGGGAAAGTGAAGACCTTATGTTATGGGTCAAAGGATGGAACTCGGCATTATTTATATTTTTCTCTTTCATCTCTAGTAGTTTATAAAAAAAATTAATGAAAAAGTGTTTATTTATATTAAATTATAAAAATGGTATATATATATTATTTTATTAAAAAGTGGTAAAATAAAATCATATCAATCATACTTAAGAACATTTAGGTATTGTTGAGGGAAAATGGCAAGAAATAGGGGTTTCACCAAAAAAGGAAGGGGGTATTGTGGGCAAATTAGCTGGACATCAAGTGTCTTATCTTTCCTTCCACTTTGTCAAAGAACATGTTGAATGAAAATTAGCTCCTAGAAATGGTTTTGCAAAACACTCAGGAAATACAAATGCAAAATTTGGTTGGGGGTTGAAATCAAGGAGGTACAATAATAGTTTTCAAAAATCCTAATATGGTGTGCAAAGATTTGATCGAGATTTGGGAACAAAATGTGAAGAAGGGTTCTAGAATAGAAGTTATGGGTCGAGATCTAATAGTTTACCCCATTGTGTTATATGTTTCATGTAATTTGAATTTAGGTCCAGCTTATGTCATCTTGGTTATTTGTGGATCCCTGGCCAACATGGAAAAGTGTTAATGTAATGTCATGTATATATTTCAAATGTCTAGATGCATCAACATGTATCGATGTGTGATTGCATGAATTATATTTCATGCAGCGTGAAGTAATGTTGGTTGTTGGTGCAAATTGAAGAGAAGGTGGTGAAGATATAAAAAGAGAATTGCATTCTAGTGTGTGTTCCTATATGAAAAGATCATATTCAATGAGGATGGGCTCTATCTGTAACTCTAGAATGAGTTGAGTTACCTTGAAGATCCACAAGCTTTATCATTGTATTTTGGTAGGACTAGTGTTCTACTTCTTGTACTGTTTCATTTGGGGTTGGTGTCTCTAGTAGGTTGATGCCTACAAACATAATAGGGGATTGTTGCCTCTGGTAGGTTAGTGCCTACTTCAGTGTGTAAAATTCACTTGTATATTTTTGCATTGTGAAGCTAGATTTGGATAATAGATCCAAGCATCTTTTCTCATCGTGGTTTTTCCCATCCTGGGTTTCCATATATATTTTGTGTTCATTTGTGTAGATGTGTGTGCTTATGTTGTTCCTTAATCATTAGCTTTCTATTTTGGTTAAGTGTGATTTCTAATATGTGCATTTGAGTTAAAAATTTTAAATAATTTGATCTACTAATTCACCCCTCTCTCAATAGATTGTGTGCCCTTCAATTGGTATGAGAACCAAGTTCCTTTGAAGAATTCCTAACAGCTTAAGGTAGGTTTGGGATGGCACATGAAAGTTTCTCTACAAATAAAGCATTGATCTTTGATGGATCCATTTTTTTTCTTTTTGGAAGGTTAGGATGGAGTCCTATTTGATGGTATTAGGAATGAACATCTGGATGTCAGTTGTAGAAGGATATGAGCCTCCTAAAAACCCTCCTAGGGATTAGGCTAGAAAGAGAGCTTGTGAACTCAATGCTAAAGCAATGAATGCAATTTTACATGTGGATTGGATAATTCTAAATTTGTGAAAGTGATGCAGTGCGGAATAATAAAGGGCATATGGGATAAATTGGAAACAATCTATGAAGGTGATGAAAAGGTCAAAGAATCAAAACTTTAGATTTATAGAGCTTAGTTTAAAGGTATGAAGATGAGAGAAGATGAGAACATTGCTACATTCACACTCTAAGTTGATGAAGTTATAAATCATATATGAGGTCTCGATGAGAGTTTAGAAGAAAAGATTGTTGTGAAGAAGGAACTCAGATCTCTCCCCAAAAGGTTTGATCCTAAAATCTCTACTATTACAGAAGCCAAAAACTTGAATACTTTAAAATTGATTGAATTACATGGAACTTTAACTGCATTTAAGATGAGATTTGAAAGTAAAGATTCTATATGGAAAGAGGTTGCTTTCAAAGTGTCTTTGAAGTAGGTTGATCAACATTCTAGTTTTGGATTAGATCTTGAAGAAGAAAATTTTGTTAGGAAGCTACAAAGAGGCTCTAGTAAGTACAAAGTCGAATTACCTTTCAAATGTTTCAGTTGTGGAGAAGTAGGACATTTTTTGGCCATGTCCCCATAAGAATACTAACAATGTTGAGGAAAATAATGGAAATAAGTCATTACAGAGAAATTTTAAAGGTTAGAGGAAACATAAGAGTTTCTACACTAATAAGGAAGAAGACTACTCCACTGAAGATGTATCCAGAAATGAAAAGAGAAGGTTATATTCATGGATTTTGAGACTATTGAAGGAGATGTTAAAATGGGTTAAAAAATAATGAAGAAGAGGTAGATATTATGGAGGAATTGATGTGTGTTGGAAAAGAAATCAAAAGGTTGAAGAACATAATTGTAGAAGAAGTGAGAGCCAAAGAAAAGGTATCAAAAGTATTGAAGAATGCATAAAAGATGATTGTTGATTTCAAGACCCAGGTTGAAGAAGAAAAATGATTTGAAGAGGTTTTGACAAAAATCTGCTATCAAGAGATTTAAAGACTGTGAAAAATTGGAAGCATAAATTGTGACAGTAAGAAAAGAGCTTGAGAAAAGGAACCAACAGTTCTACACAGATGAAGTTTGGTAAAAGTAGTGAAACCCTAGATCAAATTTTGAGAAGTCAGGGAGCTTTGAATGTCAAAGTCAGAATCTAGGTTTTGATGATTAGGGAAAGTTGATCAATATAACAAACTATGAAGACTACTAAGGCAAGTCTAGAAGTGACAGGCTCTGAAAGTTCAAATTTTGAAAGAACAATGGCAAGTGATGAAAGCATGACATACAATGATGAATTCATTCAAGTGCAAAACAAGAGAAGAATATACAAAAGGAGGGATACAATACCAAGTTAAATTTTCCTTTCTCTGATTGTTGTTTCAATTATAATAATTTTGGACATAAGGTTGTGTAACTATAGGAAAGCTCTTGTAATGAGAAATAATTTTATCAAGAATAATGTATTTTCACATCTATACAACTTTAATATCATTTTTTTCAAATGCAACATCTTTGGACACATTACAACGAACTACAAAAGCAATTTTGTGAGTCCTCCACTAGTAAAAAGTGGAAGAAAAGTTATATAGAGAAAAATTCATGAACCAAAAACTGTTTGGAAGAAGGTTCCTAAAGAGAAGAAGTGTAAAAAAATAATGATTGCCCAAACTGCACTACATGCTCAGAAGGAGAGGAATATGGTGATCATAGATAGTGGTTGATCTAGCCACATGACTAGAGATAAAATCAAGTTCATGAATTTCAAGAAATTTGAAGGTGGTTCAATGACCCTTGGAAATAATTCTTGATTGTTAAACTTTTTTGGTAAGGGTACTTTTAGTTTTAATGTTAGAAAAATATAGACTCGTTATTTTTTGTATGTTGAAGGATTAAAATAATTTATTAAGTGTCACTCAGATATGTGACAAAGGATACACACTATCTTTTAGTGTTGATGGTTGTGAAGTCAAAGAATCAAGTACTAGTGAACTAATTGCAAAGGGAAGTAGGACAAACAGTGACATTTATAATCTCAGTGAGTTGAATGGAAAAATTTGTCTCACTGTGTAGAAAGATGAAAGCTTTCTTTGGCACATAAAGTTAGGACATATGAATTTTAATGATATTGTATAGATTAGTTCAAGAGGACTGGTTCCGGGATATGTCAAAAGATTAATAAGCCTTAATCAATCAACTACAATCCATGTCATGAAGGGAAGCAGACAAGAAGAAAATATCCTACTAAGGAGTTTTCCACATCAAATACATTAGTTTTGAAATGAACAAGACAACTGAGAGGGGGGTGAATCAGTTGTAAAAAATTAAACCTTCAAAACCCTCACCAATAATTGTTGATGCAAATGTTAGTTGCACAACAACAGGTAGATAAATTATCACAAAGACACCATGGGAACCTATCTTACTTGAAAGACTCCACCAGGGAAAACCTAAATCTAAGGCTAACTCGGTTTGATCCCAAGGCTCATTTATGTTAGGTATTGATGCACTAGGTTTGCTCAGGGTTAGTTGTGATAATGTTGTTAAACATGAGGGTAAACAATCCTTATGACATTGCTTGGTATCATAGAGATATAGACATAATCTCAATCTCTAAGTCATTCAATAACTTCATGAAATCAACAAATTTGCAACAATATTTCATGAAATTCAAATAACTTGCATTCATTCAAGTAGATTTAGCATTAAGCATTCAACAATTTCATGGAATCAAAAGATTTGCAATAAAACTCCATGCATTTATCACTTTTTTGGAACATTTTTTGAAATATAAAGTATCTATTCTAAAATGAAACATAAAAAATTACTGAAAAGTAAAATTTCTCCCAGGTATTATCCATGCATGCCTTAAGAGATAACCAAACCATAGTAAACCATTCCATACATCACCAGATTGCTTCATAGCTAGGCGTAAAATGATATACAAGAGTTTAAAGAAAAGGGGGATTATTTTCCACTAGATAGTATTAGTATGCACCCTTAAATGATGCAGCACATAGTCTTGTCTGATAGGAAAAATCAACTACATAAGATTTCATATTAGGAAATAGATTTGAAATTGGCTTTGGTATTAGTTAACTTATAATGAAACATACAAGTTTTTAATATGGAATGGAATAGAAAATAGGAAAAAAGAACAAAAATTGAAAAAAAAATTGCTTCTTCAAAATTCACAAATTTTGAACTTAAAATAAAATAAACCACTAAACAACCTTTTATAGAAACAAGGCCTCAAAGAGTTTAAACTTAGTCCCATCAAAGAGAACTAGAAAAACAAATAAAAATGTAACACTTGGTAGGTGAAATTTGTCATTAGAACATTCTAGGAAAAGTCAAAGATACTTTGACTTCTTTATCAGCAACAATCTTCAACATCAGGCTCCGGGTCAAGAATACTTTGCACAAAAAAAATATTGTCAACACTTTTCAAAACCTCTAGAATCAACCACCTTCACCGGGACCAAGAACAAACCTACAGAATTCACTTCAAAACTATATCTGTGTGCAAAAATTCTAGCATCCAACATCTGACTATCTATTCTTCTTCATTGAACTCGGGGTCTGAAGACTCATCTTCACCTTTCCTCTACTGATACTCCTAGAAAGTGATAAAATTTGATACATACATTCCTTCGGAACTCCTTGAATTACCTTCCAACTATATTTAAGCCTAGCATAATCTTCTAATATTTGAATGATATTTTCATTTCTCTATATTATTTTTTCTGCATATTTAGTCATAGCATTCTTGCACTTTATAATTTCATCTATAACCTTCTGACTTAATGAGTGAACATGGTCCTTATACACCTTTTCAATCCTTTCCTTGAAAACTTTTACCTCTTTATCATCCTATCCTAAATTATGGGGATCATAACTTTGTTGAGCTAGCATTTCAATAAATCTCCCATCTCTATCAATCAACTTCTTGCATCTCTCAGTGACATTTTCAAATTCTTCTATACATTGCAACAAAGTGTCAATTTCCCAATTCAATTATTTTCTCCACTTCTCAAATACCATAACTTCTTATTTCATCGTTATCTTCTCATTCACTAATTCTCGGGCATCTATCTGAAGAAGAGATTTTATCTTAAATTTCCTTTCTGCATCAGTTTTTTCTTGGCGAAATCAACATTCTCTTTCAATTCTTTTGGACTTGTCATACCAATGATATGCTTCCTTATGCTTCCCAATTGCATCTTTTATTAACTCTTCTCTTTTCCTTACTAGGTACTCCATCCATTATTTGAATATGCTTACCTTATGGAAAAGTAGTGTAATGACATCTATTTGCTCCTTAGACATGAGTAACAAAATTTTGGGGCAATTCATTTTGTGTTTGATTAGATTGGGCTAATGACTTGATAAAACCTTCCAAGAAAGCAATTTGTTCCTTTTGCTCTCTTTTCTTTTGCTTACTCCTCTGCATTCTGGCAATAATTGTCTCAAAATTTACTTTTATCTCTTTTAATTCCTTTCCCCATGATGAATGTTTGACATTAATTATTTTTACCCTATAATACCTAGGTATTATTTCATGCTTGCCCTTATCTCCCATCTACATTCCTCTTCATAGCATGCCTTTTCTTTGCTCTACCTCTGAATTTAGGGGTCTCTACTTCTTGTATTAAACTTCTGAGATCTAGAGGTAGTAGTTCCACCTCCAACGGTAGAGCCATTTTCCTAACTAGCCAGTCAGGTGCTTCTTTGTTCTCTTCTAGCTCTTCATTATTTCCTCATTTTTGATGATTTTCATGTTCAGGAACTTCTCCTCTTGAACTATCAACATTACTTATCACAACCCCCATAGCTTGAACACTTTTTGTTCTCGTTGGCATGGATTCTAGATTACCTTGGTTCATTAGCATCTCTTCCTTTTTGAAACTTATATTCTCTTGTCCTACCATGTATTCAGCATCAGTCCTTGGGGTATCACTTTCCTTTTGTCCTAGAACATCATGATTCTCATCATTTCTTGGTTCACTACCCAAGGTCTATGAGGACTCTACATTTTTTGTTCTTATCCTAACCTTTTCCTAATTTCTCAGAAGTTTGTGGTTGCTCAACATCTTCTTTATTTCTTCCTTGCAAAAATTGATCATCTATTGTATCTTCATTATCAAGATTATCAATGGGACTCTGACTTGCAGTATCCCCTATTCTTCTTTCATCAATTTCTTCATGGTTTCTCACTTGTGGAGTGAGTGATCCTCTTATAAAATCTTCTTCTTCTTTATCTATAGGATTTGACCTTGTATTCGATACTTCTTCCACTACTGGGTACATCATGGGATTTTCTTAAGATCATTTTTCTTCAAATTGTTTCATCATAGTAGTCAATTTCTCCCACTATTTTTTGACTTCTTCCTTAGTTTGTTCAGGACCTTACTCTTGAATTAGAGGAGTTCCTCCCAGGGCTTGTCTCATTGTTGTTGTATTGACTGAAGGTGGAGAAGTAAATATATTTGCTACCTTATGTGATGTAGACCTTGTTGGCCTTTTCATTGCATCAAAAGGTTGACTTGTCAATGCTTGATACACAATACACATTAGATGGAGCTTATTGAGAAATCAACAGTAATTAATTAAGCATTATATGTAAACAAAATCCATGCCTACAACATTCAAGCATACAATTTACATAATACGCATGATAATATCATTCAAGAATGGCAATAGAAAAATAAGATTTTATTTAATCAAAAATTTGTAAGGCTATACAATGATATATATTGATAAAAGTATATACAGTATATCCAAAAAAGTCATACAGGCTTAGTACAAAAGAGCCATATGGACATAAAATGTCACATATATATCGATAGTACAAAACATATGTTCCAAAATACCACATAGGCATACAATAAACGAACCTAATATAGAGTCATTTCCCTCTAGGGGAAGGAAAAAGATCATGTCCTACCTTCAAAATTCGATTGGATGGAATGCATGTTGGTTCTCTTGTCTTTCGAACATGCTCACTAGTCCTCCTCTATTCACTCTGGACCTTCAACTAATATAATAAAAAGTAATGTTCATACATAGAAACTGAATTGTGGAATGGCATATAACAAAATATAATCACTTACCACATACATATAGTCATCATGCACATTTACAACATTACCACGTCCACAATTTGGAGTGACAACCACCTGTAGCAACCATCAAGATAGAAATTAAACTACATAAAAGTATTGTGAAATTTTTCTATAATAGACCATAAAAGAGCAAATATAATGTCAAATCAACTAATTTGTTGCATACCTCTCTCAAAGGATCAGAACTGGTTATTGTTGTAGTAACTCCATGGTCCATCATGCCACCAACATCACCAGGGTTGTCTGATGTCAACAACTATAAATGAAACAACATATCTAATAGTAATATAAAGAAGTTTAGGTAGTGCCTTTATAACTGTCATAAATGAAACAGTAAATGGTTGGCCTCAATTGAGACTACAGGTGCTTATAGATCACATATTGGTGAAAGTACTAAGTCCACTGGGATAGTCCAAACTCTTGCAAATGTCAAAGTTTAGTGCTCATTGAGATTCAAATTGCATATGCCAATGAACTAATGTTAATGAGGGCATGATGTCAACATAGTGATAATGCCACAATGAAGTTCACATGAATGAAGTGAGGACTACTATGTTACTAGCAACTTTTAAAGGGATAATGGAACATACAATGAATTAGGATGTGTCTAGGGTTTTACTATAGCACATGAAGTTGGTTGTTGAGGTGTGCAACAGTAATGGAGAAGACAACTTTGGTTAATAATGAGTGGAAGGAAAGATTTCTTCTAACGGTGTATAGGATAAAATTTGGATGGAGGTGCTATATCATAGAAGGGATAAAGAGACAAGACCAATAGGGGATAATGGAACATATGGTGAAATAATAGAGGGTACAATGGGATGGGAAGCAAATTTGATAATGGAACATGGGATGGACTAGAATAGATTAATGGGATGGGCTAGGATGCCCAATAACAAAATATAGCGTGAACTATTAGAGGTTAATGGGATGGGATTAGGAGGGAATAAAGGAACATAGGGTGAATTAGGGAAAGATAGTGGGACAAGACCAAGAGGGGATAATGGAACATAAGGTGAAATAAGAGAGGGTAATGGGATGGGAATAGAAGGGGTTAATGGAACATTGGATGGACTAGTATAGATTGATGGGATGGGCTAGAAAGGGATAACAAAATATAGGGTGGATAATTATAGGTTAATGGGATGTGATTAGTAGGGAATAATGCAACATATGGTGAATTAGGAGGTGTCTAGGGTTTGACTATAGTACATGAAGTGCAAACTTGACTTGTGTATAGTAATAATAGAGAAGAGTTATCTATGATGAAACATGGATAAAGATGGTATAACATAGAATGGATAAAGGAACATAGGGTGGAACATAGGGGATCATGGAACATCTAAGATGAAATAATAATGGGTACAATAAGATGGGAGTAGAAGTGCATAATGACACATAGGATGGACTAGAACATATTTGTGGGATGGGCTAGGAGGGGATCATGGAAAATAGGGTGAACTATTAAATGTTAATGGGATGGGATTAGGAAGGAATGAAGGAACAAAAAGTGAATTATGAGAAGATAATGTGACACGATCAAGAGGGGATGATGGAACATAGAATGGACTAGTAGAGATTAATTGGATGAGCTAGGATGTGATAGTTAAACATTTTTAAGGTGAACTATACTAGAAATTAATGGGAAGTAATTAGGAGGGAATATTAGAGCATAAAGTGAATTAGGCGGTGTCTAAGGCTTGAATATAGGACATGAAGTGGGAACTTGAAGTGTGTAGTAATAATGTATTAGAAATTTTGTCAATAATGAGTAGAAGGAAAGGTTTCTTGTAATGATATGTGTATAAGATGAAATATGGAGTAAGGTGGTATAATATATAAGGTGTTAAAGATTGGGATGTGTGATATAAAATGGTTAAAATATGTGTGATGAAAGGAATGGAAGAATGAGATGGATGTTGAATGGTAAATATAATTAGGATCTCACAAGACCAAGCAATGTTTGTGTTTCTCATCAATTTTTTAGATTTGTACACAAAGTTAAGAAAACTAGCTAACATTTTTTTACAACACCATTAATGAATAAAAGCTACCTGAGTGAAAATTGTTTGAGGAGATGAATTGCAAGGTGTGGAGGTCGAAGGTCCACCAGGAAATTGTTTGACATCCAAAGCATGTTACGAGATAAACATTCAAATATAACATTCAGCTATTCAAATGCATTAATAATATCTTTAATACTAGTTGCATACCTATGGACTCAAAGTTAAGAATTAATAAGGTTCTATAGGAATGGAGCATGTCTCATGAACACTCTGACCCTAAAATTTCATCATATTGATTCTACTAATTTAGTTATTCTTAAATTTTAAAATATAATTTAATTAAAAAAATTAAATGAATTTGCTAAATTTTACCTAAGATCAATGCCAAATGTATTATTCAGTAATTCATCTGTCATATCCATCATGTCTACAATTGATGTAGGTTGTGTAGTTGCATCCTAAGCACTCTGATAATCATACATGCAAACAACACTGCAAGCTCCATAATGGTGGGGTGGAGCTCGGGGCATACGTGTCTCCTCCACATTAGGTTCTACTAGAGGCCTCACACACTGTATAATGGTTTGGGTGAGTGAGTTAATCGACTCTAGTGTGTCCACCTCTACACTATCCTTAACAATGGAAGGAATGGTGACATGCTCCACCATGGGTTTGGCCAAGGGTCTCAGTGCCAATTGTGGATTACATCATGCAGTAGGTCTATCATGTGTGGAGCCCCCACCTCTACCCTAAAAGTCTAATATGTCAAAATAATTTGGCATCTTATTGAGGAAAAAATCACAATAGAGTTTCCCCAAAAAGTATTGTGGTACCTCATGGTTATTGCATGGAGGTTGGTCAAATACCATCCACCGCCGCTCCCAAAATTTATTTTTAATTAATTCATGGTGGCACCAATGGATGGGAAGCCTCTTGCATGCATAAGGCAAAGGTGTGTTGGTTCTTGGGCCTGTAAATAGGGCACACAAGTCAGCTTTGCTAATTTTTTGTTTTTTCACATTTGCATATGACAAACAACTAGCATAAAATTGTCTCATCTCATGCCTCTTATTTGACCAAAAAGTCATTTTCTCACCCATTTCTCCTACATGAGATACAATTGACTTCAATGATTTGACAATCCATCTCCTATAAGGGTGGGTTTCGGCATGCTCGGTTAATCTTCCAATTAATTGTTCAATGTCTCTTTTATTGTTTTCAATTTGATTTAGAATATTTTCTTGTGTTCCTTGAGGATGCCTATGAATTGATGGAGGGGTTTCAGGTTGTTCTTGTATAGGAGGCTCTTCGTGAGGGGGTGATTGTGAATTCTCAACGTTTGGAGGTGAAGATTCATTCCCTAAGAATTAGAACAAAGTTTTATTAAAACAAACCTATTTCAATCTACATTCTAAATCAAATTCAAAATAAAAACAATAAAAATACACACCTCTTCACAATCTTCAACCTCTTTAATGTGTTGGTGGCATCCTCGTGAATAATTGTAAGCTAAGAGTGCAAAAATTGGAAGAGATTTGGCAAGCATGAGTTGTAGAGCTGAAAACCTCCAAGCCAAGCCATGGGTTGAAAAGAAATTGAGGCTTAGAAAGCAATTTTCATTTAAATTCACTTTTTGCATTTGTTGCACATGAAATTTGATGGTGCACTTACCCTGGAGAGGATAGTTGAAAGTGAAAATGTGAGAGTTGATGATATTACTATTTAGTCTACTAGTATTCCAAAAGTAGAAGATGATGAACCAACTCACAACAACATTGAAGAATCAGAAGAAGTTGTTCCAAAAACTCTAGCAAAGTATGTTTAGAAAAATTGCTTTGTAGATCAGATCATAGGTGACAAAGATGGTGGTGGAGAAGTACCATAGTAGTATTGGCCAATGTTGTGAAAGCTTTTTTATAAAATTTTGTAATAGTCTATAATGTTTTGAATCATCCAATTATGTTTTGATGTAATTATGGGTTTAGCCCCCTTAATGTCATTTTAAAATATCAAAAAATAAATAAATATTATTTAACCAATAGTATATTATTAATAATATTAAATAAATATAGTTTAAATCATATTAATTATTATTAATAATTAATACATTAATTATTTTAATAATATGTATAATTATTAATAATAATTAATATGATTTAAACTATATTTATTTAATATTATTAATAATATACTATTGGTTAAATAATATTTATTTATTTTTTGATATTTTAAAATGACATTAAGGGGGCTAAACCCATAATTACATCAAAACATAATTAGACGATTCAAAACATTATAGACTATTACAAAATTTTATAAAAAAGCTTTCACAACATTGGCCAATACTACTATGGTACTTCTCCACTGTGGCTCCTTAGTTGTCCAACTCCTCCTTTGTTGTCATCTAGACTCAAAAGAAACTTGAGAGAGTAGGTGAGAATGTACACTTTTCTTTACTATCAAAGATAAAGGCTAAGACATACAAGGAAGCAAGTAAAGAAAAGGATTGGATACAAGCTATGGAGGAAGAACTAAATTAGATCATGGAGAATGAAACTTGGGAACTTGTACCAAGACCTAAAGGCAAGAATGTAATTGGAACCAAGTGGGTGTTTAGAAACAAGATAAATGAAGAAGGTGAAGTGAGTTGGAACAAGTCAAGACTTGTGTGTAAAGGGTATGCTCAAGTTGAATGCATACAATTTAAAGAAACATTTGTTGATGGTGGAAAGATTGGAAGCAATTCAAATGTTTTTAGCTCTTCCAGCATTCAAGAATTTCAATGTATACCAGATGGATGTCAATTCAACATTCTTGAATGGATAGCTTGAGACTTTAGAAGAGTTTTATATTGAATAGCTAGAAGGATTTCAATGTTCTAACAATCTTGATTATGTTTGCAAATTGAAGAAGGCTTTGTATGGACTCAAGCAAGCTCCAAAGGCTTGGTATTCAAGGTTAGACTATTGAGAACCCTCAATTTTCTTTTTGCCTTTGAACATTTGTGCCTATCAAGTTCTTAAGTTATTTGAAAGATAAAAGAGGGTAGAAATTTTTTGAGGGTATGTAATGTCTAGTAGATCCCATCATGATATTATATGATTGTATTGAAATTCTAGTTACATAGGAAAGATTCTCACTTTCCCATTTCTAAAATAGGCATCTAAGATTAGAATCATATGGTTGCACAATGCAAGTTGATTAAGGTCTAACCTATTCCAAATAATCAAAATAGTGATTTTTCATATCTTCCAATAATAATTATGAAATATTTCTTATGTGCATTTAAAAAGTGGGTGAAAGCATGAAGTTGAGTCCACTTAAGGTGGAAGTTTTTTCTTTAGAAAAAAATTCAAAATCATGAAAAATGTATTAGGATCCTATTTTTTAGCAATTAGGATCCCGTTTTGCTTTGGGGTCTTGAGCCTAAAATTAAAACAGGATCCCTTTTTCTAAAAAAATTGATCTTGTATTGAAAATTTTCCATTTTTGGAAACTTTTCAAAATAGGATCTCGCTTTGAAAACTTTCCATTTTTGGAAAATTTTCAAAACAAGATCCCATTTTGTAAAATGGAATCTTGTTTCATAAAAGCATAAAAAAATATTTTTTTATGAAATGGGATCCCGTTTTTGAAAACATGAATTTTTGGTCAAGTTTGTGCTTTATTTTTTGGTTTAGGAAAAGGCTTGGGGACCCAAACCTAAGCTTTGGACTTTTTTGACATGCAAGTTGAAGGTCCTATCAATGTCACAAGAAAATGGTGACTTTGGAGATATGTTTGAAGACCTTTTTGTATAATTTTTTGATGAAATTAAAATCCATTATAGATGAGACGGTGTAGATTATAAATATGTAATTCTTTTTATAATTTGATTATTTTTCTTATTTTCAATTAATTCTTGATGAAACTGGTCCATAAACTTGAAATATCATGATTTTTGAGTATTTTAATAATTTTTTTATTAAAATAATTTTTTGACAGATGAATTGCAAGAAAGTGTACTTTAGACAATTCTTTTCAATTTGAAAAAAAAAATGTTAATTTTAGGTCATCTTATGCATGACATACATAACGATTTTTCAAAACAACATATATGATCAACAAAAATTTAACAAAAAAAAAATTCAATAAAAAATTACAAAAAAATATCGAAAGCATGCTTCAGTGAGTTACAAATATTTTCCCAAAAGGATTTAGGAAAATACAATTATTTAGGTCAAAATATGGATGATCTACATGTGCATGGTATGGTAAAAAAAAGTGACTTTTAAACAGTGATTTTTTGAAATGCCTATTGAAAATCAATTTGTAGCATTTGGGTATTAAAATAAATTACATATTTGGAAACTAGAATCCAAGTACTACATTTTATGATCAGTGACTTTTTTTAATAGTCCATCTCTAAGTGCTTCAAATTTTTAGGTTAAATGTGACAAATTCTAAAAATCAGGGAAAGCACTTCCACTTTTTGGCCCAAAGTGGACTCAACTTCTTGCACACACCCAAGTATTACTTTGACATGAGATATTATATAGTAAAATTTCTTTCATAGCTTGTGATGCTTGTTAGGCTTATTTATTCAAATATTTTCTATGTATCTAATCAAATTTGAGTATTTTACATTATTAGTTATGTTGGATGTTTCTTGTAGTTCCTCATTCATGTTGTACTAGAAAATGGATCAATTTTAAATAAATATAATTGCATCTTTGTCTTATCCCTATTTTCACTTCCCAATATATGGCTATAGCATGTCATGACCTTCCCCAAGGCACTATTTTTATATAATAATAGGGACAGAAATTAAAAATTGTTTAAGTTGTTAATTATTAGTAAAAAAATTCAATGTTACAATCTTGTGGATGCAACGGATGGAGAGCAGGGCTATGCAGGTGATGGCAGTGGTCTACGGCCTATAACTGGCCTCAGCCTACATGTCGTCTATCTGTATTGCATGTTGATTCTGCTTTGTCCATTGGTATTGCATGTTACAATATGTGTGTGTGGGGGGGTTTGTTCTACTTTTTGGGGGTGATATTCTCATTTTCTTGCGTTTTGGCTCTAGCTTGGCTGGGATCATTCCTCCTATTGCATTTGCGAAGGTTGCAGTTGGGGGTTTCTTCTTTTAATTTTTTTGCTCATTCTTTCTCGGTTCTATTGGCAAGGCTTTGGTTTCTAGTTTCCTATTTGGGAAAGTGTTCTTTTTTTCTCTATGTTTTGAAGCTAAGGCATGCACAACCCATGGACTTTAGTTCTCTGGTTGGGATCTAATTGATCCTTTATATTTTTCCTTCTTTTGCTAAAGAGATTTTTAAAATAATTTCAAATGGAGAAGGGCCTTCTTCAAATGAGGGTTTTCCCAAGATTAAAAAAGTGAATGGGTGCTTGGAATGAAGTGAGAATCATCCTATCTTGGTGATTTAGCTAGATTCTACTATAGAGGATGTTAAATATTTGAGCAATCATGCTTTAATTTGTAAATTCACGGGTTTACGCCTTGCCTTGCAAGCATTGGAAGCCTGGATCCATTGGGTTTGGAGTCCTAAAGGAGATATCGAGATAATGGTGGCAGCCAATAACTATTTTTTGGTTGTTTTTTCATGCATGGCGGATAGGAATAAAGCTTTTGAAGGTGGCCAATATTTCTTCAATCAGATTGGGCTCTTCATCAAATGTTGGAATGAGGGTTTCAACTCAGTTGAAGAACTCCTTTCACAAGTGCTAGTTTGGGTTCGTCTTCCTCGACTTCCATTGGAATTCTAGAGAAGCGATATTTTGCATATGATAGCTTGTTTGCTAGGAAAACCAGTTGGGCCTGTCCAACAAACTTTGGACAAGAAGGTAATCTCTTATGCTTGAATTTATGTTAAATTTGATTTGAACAATCCCTTGATTGATTCTATAGAATTTTGTGTTGGATCCTCTTCCTGGATTCAACAACTTTATTATGAAACTCTCCCTTTTCGTTGCCATGTTTGTCATGAATATGGGAATTTGCAAAGGAGATGCCCTTAATTTAATCAGGCAATTGCTACAACTAATAAGACTACTCCTAAGAATGATAATTGGAAGGCCCCTATGGTGGAGGGGTCTGCTTATAAGGAGGGATTTGTTCCTGTTAAGCCTCATAATAAGGGGAGGGGTCAGAAGAGAACTTTCTAGGATAGACATAATGGTGAGACCTTTAATTGGTTTGATGCTTTGGATGACTTGGTTCAGGAAGAATGTTTTCTAGTTGAGATTCCTCCTAGTTCTTGCCCATTATAAGTGGTCTTGCAAGAGAAGGAAGTAATTGGGAATCAAAACTTGGGTGGGGTGACCTTGTAGGATGATCAGTTAGAGGTTGGTTAGATGGAAATGGATGATCCTCTCTAGCAGCAGGATGCCTCCAATCTTGGTGGATCTTTGACTTTGAAGGATGACAGAGCTATGGTGGTTCCTTCTCCCTCATAGGTGGATAAGACTTTGGACTCAAAGAAACCTGGGGGGGGCAATCTAGGCCTTGGGGCTGCAAGAAAATAACTTAAAAATCCCCCCCCCAGAAAGCTTCTAAGGTGGGTCGCAAGAAAGACATTAAGAAGGTTAAGTTGTTGGGGAAGGCTTTGATGGAATCTTGGTTGGAACCCTGTAGTCTCATTAGTCCACCCCCAAAAATGATTGTTATTTCATGGAATGTAAGGGGTTTGAATAACACCTCTAGACAAAAGGCTATTCGTGAAATGTTTGGCTATCACTCTCCTAATATTGTCTTTATTCAGGAAACTAAGTTATCAGTGGATAGTATGTTGAATAGAGCCTATATTGTTTAGCATTGTGGGTGTTGTCAGTGTGTGGGTGCTTTTGGTAGCTTTGGAGGTGTGGCTTGTTTATGGGATCCAAGAAAGGTTGTTCCTCTATACTAGATCGTGAGTCACTCTTCTATCTAGATATGGTTGCTTCTAGTCTTGAATCTAGTGAATCATTTCTTTCAGTAATATCTATGCTCCCACTAATCTGATGGGTAATTCCCAACTTTGGACTCATCTTATTTATGTCCACTCACTTTTTTTGTGGCATCCTTGGATTATGGTTGGATATTTTAATGCTATTTATTGTTTAGAGGAGAAGGGAGGGGGTATTTCCAAGTTGGACCCTACTACGTTACTTATTATAGACAATATGGCTATTCTAAATCTTATTGATGTGAATCCTAATTTAATGGCATCTTCACTTTGAATAATTGAAGGTGTGGTTATGTTGCCATTTTTGAGAGATTGGATAGGTTTCTTGTCTCTTATTTTTGGGTTGCAGATAGTTGGCCTACGAACTCTGAGATTTTGGATTGGTGAGGTTTGGATCATTGACCAATTAAATTTTCTATTGTTCCTTTCAGAGCCCATAAAAATCCCTCTTTCAAGTTCCAACTCATGTGGCTTCGGGATACTTCTCTCCATGATCTGATGGTTGATTGGTGGAGTATGGGGAAACTTGCTTTTGGTATGGCTATGTATACCTTTGTCAAGAGATTGCAATATGAAATATAGACTCAAGAAGTGGAATATGCAATGTTTTGGAAATCTTCACCAGAATAGGTTGTCAGGTCAAGCTCATTTGGATTCTATCACTCGCTAGATTCGAGATCTTGGTCTCACAGTTGAGCTGTGTAGGGAAGTGACTAGGGAAACTAAGAATCTTGATGAATGGGAGCTGAGGGAGGAGATTTTTTGGAAGAAAAAGTCTTGTATTGATTGGCTTCAGGAGGGAGAAAAAAATATTGCCTTCTTTCACCACTCTCTTGCTACTAGGAGAAATGGTAATCTTATCAGTTCTCTTATTTCTTCTAAGGGAGTTCAACTTTCTTCTCAAGCCGAGTTCTCCTAGGAGGTTGCTCATTTCTTCTCAGCTCTATTTACTAAGGATTCTCCCCCTAGGAGTGTTGAAGAAAATTCTATTTTGGCTTGTATTCCTTCTCTAGTGTCTTATGAGATGAACGAGGCCCTTTTACAACCCAGTTCCTTGCAAGAACTGGAGACTATTTTGTTTCAAATGAAAAAAAGGTAAAGCCCCTGACACTAATGGTTTTCCTATTGAATTTTATTAAGTCTTTTGGGATATTGTAAAGGAGGATCTCTTAGAGTTTGCTCAAGAATCTCAGAGGAATAAAGAAATGTTGAAGGCCATGAACTCCACTTTTCTGGCTCTTATTCCAAAAAATGAAGGGGCTTGTTCCTTGGATTAGTTTTTCCCCATTTCCCTTTTTAATGTGGTTTATAAGATCATTACTAAGCTGATTGCAGAAAGACTAAAGCCTTGGCTCAATTCTTAGAATTCCAATGAGTAGGGGGGATTTGTGGTAGGTAGGAAAATTTTAGATGGGGTTGTTATTGCTACAGAGGCTATTCATTCTATGGCTATCTCTAAGGAGGAGGCTATGCTTATCAAGCTTGATATGTAAAAAGCCTATGATAGAGTCAAATGGGCCTTCTTGTAGAAGGTTCTCTTAGCTTTTGGTTTTGATAGAGAGTGGGTTGACTGGATCATGAGCTATGTGAATTCTACTTCCTTTTTTGTGCTTATCAATGGAGAAACTTTAGTGTTATTTGGAGACTCTAGGGGTCTTCTGAAGGGCGACCCATTGCCCCTTATTTGTTCATCATTATGGTTGAGGGACTAGGAAGGTTTATCAAGTCCTATTTTTGCAATGGATTGATTTAGGAGTGGCTTTGGGGTAACACTTTGTCATCTCTATCTCATCTTCAATTTGTTGGTGATACAACTTTAATGGGGGTGGCCAAAATAAATGAAGCTATGAATTTTATGAAGGCTTTGGATACTTATTTGGTTGTCTCAGGTCAAAATATTAATGATCACAAGTCCTTTATTTTATTTTTCAATACTTAGCTTATTCAGGAAAGGATTGCTCAAATTCTCCAATTTCAAATTGGCACTCTCCCTCTAGTTTATTTGGGGATTCCCCTCATGGTGGGCCCTCAACCAAAAGAGATTTGGAAAGATGTGTTGGATAAATTCTATAGGAGGGTTAGCCATTACACTCATAGGTGGTTGTCTTCAACAGGTCATGTGGTTTTGTTGAAATCCATGGTTCAGTCTCTTCCTATTTATCAATGTTTTGTGTAGGTGGCTCCTGCTAGTTTTGTTAAGGAGTTTGATGCCCTTGCTCATCAGTTCCTTTGGGTAGGTAATCTTCTTAATTCTAAGTGGATTTTGGTGAAGTGGGAATATGTGTGTAGGCCTAAATAGGAGGGGGGTCTTGGCCTCAAGTCTTCTAGTTTGATGGGTCAAGCTTTAGCTGCAAAGCTATACTAGTGCTGGTGTACTTTCCAAGATTAGGATTGGGCTAGAATTCTCAATCTTAAGTACCTTGGTGGGGTGGACCCTGATGATGTTCCTCAATATTGTCTCTAGGGAAAAGGGTCTATGATTTGGGATACTCTTAGAAAAGGGGATAAGTTGATTAAGGAGGGCTTGTTTTGGATTCGTAATAAGGGGTTTGAAGCCCTTTTTCAGTTTGATTCTTGGGATGGTTATCCCTCTATTATTTCTATGTTCCCTCATTGTCAACCTCTATATGATATCTTGATGAATGTTGGTTGGTACAAGGTAGAGGACTTCAAAACTGTTTGGTCATTAGGTTAGGTGGATGTGTGGCATTGGAAAGACCCCCAAGAGTAGCCTCTAGGAGGTTTTGAGCTGGAGAGGTAGGAGCTTGCTAGCATTTTGGTTGGTAGAATGTGAAGTTATATTCGAGATAAGGATATTTTGGCATGGGGTCCCGATCCAAAAGGTAGATTCTCGGTTGCCTCTGGATATATGGAGCTAGATAAGCAGGTGTATGGAAAAGTTGGGGTTCCTTAGTGGTAGTGGGTTTGGAATAAATTTTCTTGGCCAAAGTGTAATTTATTTTTGTGTTTGGTTGTTTAAAATAGATATCTGACTTGGGAAAATCTATGGAAAAGGGGCTTTCAAGGTCCATCCATCTGCGTTTTGTGAAATAATAATCAGGAGTGTACTTCACACCTTTTCTTTCGGTGTCCTTATGCTAGGTATATTTGGAATTCTTGGTGGGGAGTTTTGGGATATCCCTATGTTCATGCCTCTTCTTTGATAGAATTCTAGGAAAGCTTGGGAAAAACCCTTGCTAAGATGACTTTTCTTTAGATTGCTTAGATTATTGGCCCTACATTTATTATTTGGCACCTTTGGCTAGAGAGAAATAGGAGGATTTTTCAAGATGTGAAGCAAGTAGGGGATCTTTTATGGAGGAGGATTTTTAGCAAGATCCAGGAGACTATTGTGGCTAAGTGTGTTTTATTGGTGATTGTGGATCTAAGTGATCTGTCCTATGTGAGGAAGCTTCATTTGGAGAGTAGCAGGTCTGGTTGCTTTTGTTGGTAATGGTCCTCAGTAGGTCAAGAAGAAGGTGCATCGAGAGGATAGATGGCGATCACCCCCTCAATGAGTTCTAAAGATAAATAATGTTGGATCTTCTAGGGGGATCCTAGGCATGCTGGGATTAGTGGTATTGGAAGAGACAATAATGAAGGTGAGGTAGATTTCTTCTCTATTTATAAGGGTCACATTCTAACAATTTCATGGAGGCTCTAGCTATTTTTCATGGTATTGAAAGAGGTTGTTCTCTAGGATGGAAGAGGATTATTTATGAATCTGATTCACAGATTGTAGTTGATATCCTAAACAAGTAGAGATTTGATGGTGTTAATTGGAAACTGGTTATGGTGATCAAACAGATTGTGAATCTGTGCAACTCTTTGGAATTTGTTTCCTTTTGTCATATTCTGCGAGAATGGAATAGAGTGGCAGATCTTCTATCGAAGTGGGATTCTGAGGACATGGAGAGGTGGAATGTTGATGACTAGGACTTTTATCCTCATAATTCTCTGTGTCCCTCAAAAAGATGATCATGGAAGACCTTCATTTGTAATTGGTTCCTTGGTTGGGTTCCTTTGGGGACTTTTGTTGTGGGGTTGGTTGGCTACTTTTATGGGCTTTTTCCTATTGCTTTGTAATGCTTCTTTGATTCAATAAATTTTTACCCCTTTTTAAATAAAAAATAAAATATTAGTAAAAAAATGGTAATATGAAATTAGTATAATTTATTATTCCAAACATCAATTACTTTTGGTAACTATGACCTTGGATGTTATCAATGACATGTGTATAACTAGCCAATAGTAACTACATTATGATATGATTCTCTATTCTTTTCATTTAATTTGAGAAGATGAATACTTCTCATTTCACTTTGGAGGGCTTTGGAAGCACATAATTGGAATCTAGAACTTTTATTAGATTATGATATGAAAATTCTAGACTGGCCAAATGTATAATTTTGATTATAGAGGGTGTATATTGATGGTCCATTGCATAATTAATATTTGCAAGACAACTTTATCATGTAGTTCAAACCTCTTGTGAACTAAAAAATGACATAATGAATGCAATAGATATTCATTATTTGTGGAACAAGTATTTCAAAATGATTCTAGTATTAACACTTTTAGATATTTTTTATAATATCTATAATATGCACTAGGAAATTCTCATCTAGCATTGGATCTTAAACCTTTGAATTGCTATGAAATATAGGGGTAGGTATATCTCTCTAGACACCCACAATATTGGTATATAGTATATAGTCTTTACAATTGAGATTTAAATTCCTAGTTGCCCATAGACTATTCTATTATGTCTGCAATGGATGGACCAATCATGCTTTATTTATAGGGTTTAAAAATGCCAAGGTTCATTGTTCAAGTCTAATTGGTCAAGGCCTAAGGTTTAACATTTATTAATTAGGGTTTAAAGTTCAAGGTTTAAGGTTTATTATTTATAATAAATATTTAGTGTTCAATGTTCAATATTATCATTTACTATTCTATGCTTAGTTATCTTCATTTAGATTTTATATTCAATTGTTTGTGTACAAGATTCAATGTTTAAAGTTTAGGGTTCATGGTTCATATTCAAGGTTTACAATTCAATGTTTATTTTCTTTTTCTTTGATGTATTTTTTCACACAACTTATAGAAAAAGATAGAGTTGTATTATATTGTCTCAGTTACTAGATATGCCAAGTATTGGGGTATTGACAAGGTGGATGGCTTGGCATGTGGATATTTAGTTGTTCATGTGGACCTAGCTTCATTTAGGTTGACAACCACGGTCTTTGTCTATTTTTTCCCAAGGAAATTGTATTAAGGTTATTATAATATTATAATTTTGATAAAATACATATTCATAATTTATATTTGGTTTTATACATGTTGTGATTAGCCTATGCATGGGATTTCAATTTTAGCTTATAAAATTTTTGTGGATTATATGGGCTCAATAGTTTCTTAGACTTACATAGAAACATGTCCAAAAAAATTAGGGGACTTCAGAGTTTGATATTTTTCTTCTACTCTATCTTGATAATTGAGTAATGATTGAAGTTATTAATCCATATTTCATACAATTTAATAAAAAATAAAAAAGGTTAGGCAATTTTAAGAGATAAAACTAACCATCAAATTCAATTTTTTCTTTGTTAAATAAATGTGAACTCATTCTATTGTCATTTAGATATAAAGGCTCTTGAGGATTTGCGCTTCCTAATAGATTGCATATTTAATATTTTCAAGACACCTTTCCCACACAAATAAAACCTCTTATGTAGCCAATAAATGAAATATTAAATACAACAGATATTCATAAAACCTATGACACATGTTGTTCCCAAATGGTACTAGCATTGAAATGATTATATTATTCTTATAATATCTCTAATGATATTAGGAAATTCTCATCTAACATTAGATCTTGAATCTTTTCAGTGCTAAGAAATATCAATTATATCTCTCTACACATCTCTAATATTAGTATGCGGCATTCAATCTTTATAGTTGTGTTTTCAGCCAACCATCCACAAAGTGTTATATTTTTTTTCTTATGCTACTCTACTAGATTAATTTGTTCCTTTTGAATACCATAATTTTGGTCAAGAGTTGCATAGTATAAAATATGGTATATTTATATATTTTTCTCATTAAGAGTGATTCATTTAGTTGTTTCTTTGATCAATATGATTATTAGAGTATGCTTTGCTAGAGTGGAACTAGTCTATGGATTAAGTTGCATTCAAGGTAGTGGTTGGCTTACATTGTATATATGTTTTGAAAAATTATTTTACTATATATTTTATTGCTCATCAATTAATTAAAGTATATTTTAAAATTACAACTAAGCTTCCAAAGGTTGAAGGATTCTTCTTGAGGTTTAAAGTTAAATTATAATTTTTTTGGTAGATTCATGCCTACATGTGTCCTTGCAGGAGCTTTGAATAGGGTATGGACATCTTTATAAATAAATTAGTACTATTTTGGTAGCATTTGGGAGGGACTGTAGCTACAACACAACCCTTGTTGGTGATGTCTTCATATGTCACAAATACACATTTAAAAATAAAATCTATTTTTCTAAATTTGGTATATGACTATTCTACACTTGATTCTCTATGCATTGTAAAAGAAATGTATTTTTTAATTATTTGTGAGGAAATCACGTGGCAAAAATGCTCAAGGTCATATTTTTAATATACATCATTTTCAAAAAGTATAAAAAAATGTTCAATACAAATATTAAACTTGTACTACATAATCTTAACTATATTTTTATCATGCAATTATGCTACTTCTGGATTCGATTGTGTACAAAAATTTTCATCAACATTTTGGATCACACTCCATGATCCATCATCAGGATAGAAAGTTGAAGGAGATGATGGATTATGGAGTGTGATTTGAAATGTTGATGAAAAAACTTGTACACAATTGAATCCAAAAGAAGCATAATTACAGCCAATATAGATTGTGGAAATCCGATATCATATATTTTTACCAATTATTTTTTAAAATATTTAACAACTCAAGAAAATGGATGTGCACACCAAATGTTATGTCATGACCACTTTTTGTGTTCTTAAAGTTTCACCCTATTAATAGTAAATAATTTTAAAAATATTTTCTAATTCAAAAGCTAGATTTAGAATACTACAATTCTTATTCTTATCACACCTTCAAATTTGAGTGTGACCATCTTGAATCTAGTTAAAGTTTAGGTTTTACTAATTTTGAGAATAAAATGGTCACTTTTACCCTCATTTTTGCCCCATTTCCATGCACTTACCGTATTAAGATGACCTCAACCTTGAACCTATCATCCATATTTTCTATCCATCATGTTAGAAAGAACACCAATCTTTTCCCTAACATTTTATCTTCCTAGCTTTGTAGAGTGTAAGTATGAACCTCTCGTAAACACCATAGCTCTATTCTCCAAATTTATATATAATTTTCAACTTTCCTAAGCTAACACTTCCAAAAAAATTACCATTCCTATCAAGTTGCATGCTAAATACTTCAAATTAAACACCAAGGATTTTTTTTAAAGGAGTCCACCCATCTAATTATTAAAAAGGGAGCAATACCTTCATTGGATCATTGTAAAGTCTTGTTGTATTACCATTCACATAAATATATATTGCTAATCATCATAAGCATCTTAAGTCACTTGGTGTAAATCTTTGTACAATTCACAATAGAGCTTGATAGCTATTGAGGAAGTTGAAAATATTTACCTCTATTAAAGGTGCTCTTTGACATCACCAAGTTTCAAAATATCTACAAATACAATTAAACATATTTTAGAAGTCAAAATTGCACCTCCTAGAACAAAGCAATGTCAAAAGGACTAAATTGAATGTACAAATCTATCTAAAACACTAGAAACTTCATCGTCAATTTTTACTTACTTTCTTATCACTTTTTCATAATTAAACCCTAATTCTATCACATTAGTTATATCACTTGGACAAAAATAAATAAATATATAAACATGTGCTACTCCTATTTTTAATTACTAATCGCTCAATTTTAAATCTGAATCTAATTACTACTTAACATGCACTTGTATATATCTCCTTGCAATGACTTAAAACCAAGCCATCCTAGAATCATATTTTATAAAGGGGAGGGCCCACCTCCCAAGTTGTTAGTTGTCTTCTCTACTATAAAAACCCTTTTATATTGCTGAAAATCAATATAAAATGAACATGACAACTGCTAAATTTTATTTAATAAAAATGCTGACATAATTGAATTTTATAAGACGCAAATTATTGAATATCAATTATCTTTCGCTACAGACCCGGCGTGCCTTCGATAGGTGTATCTGGTCGGGGCAGCGCTTGGACAAGTGGACAGGATGCATTTACGTCATGCTACGCTCGACTGCTGATGTCACGATTGTACCGATCATTTTTCCGTTCAGTACTCTGCTTTACAAAGGATGTAATTATATAAATCCCGGCTGCTCATTTCCTTCCGGCTCGGGGAGAATCATAGATCGAATCCCACTGTGTTGCAGTCTCTATATCAATACCAGGCAATGCTAATGGACGATATAGTCGGTGATAACCCTGGGCTTTATAGCAGGATTCATCCTCTGGCACAGATTGGGGAAAATGCCTGGACTAATGGAGCTCATCAGATGGATATAATGGCCGAGGCACAGTTTGAGCTTCCTCCTCTTACTCCTACAGATAATTCCTGGTATTCGAATTCTTCTGAAGAATACAGCTATACGAACGGATTTTATGAAATACATCAACAGCACTCTGTTAATTCCTCCTCGCTAAAGACTTCCTCGAACTCTGCCCAAACTCCGTCGGCAAACAGTGCCTTCACCGCATTTATACAACCTGATCCGAAGGCTGCACTTGATTTTCCTTCCGGTGGTCACATGTTGCATAAGAGATGTTTTAGGTTTTTCAGCCTAATCCAGGGGAAAGGAGACTCGGCGACGCAGATGTCAAGTGTGACGGCTCCTGCAGACAATCATAATAATCAACCTGCGAAATCAAGAACCGACTTCAAACATAAGTCGGCGTTTGAGCATATGATAGCCGAGCGGAACAGGAGAATCAGATTGAAACAGCATTTCTCAAATCTTTACTCATTATTGCCTAGAAATTCCAAGGTATTTCCACAACTTTTTTCTCATTAAAGTCTTCATCTTTCACATCTCTTATTTTATCAGATCTTCACAGATGTTAATTTGTAAATCATTCTCTAAATCTTGTAAATTTATTCTGCTTGGGGCTTTTAAATCTCAAATACCGAGCAACTTGTAATTTTTAGGAGAATCTGTGAATTTGTGAAATGATTACAGTTTTGCTGGTCACTGGTCAGATTAGAGAAAAAAATTGTAAAATTTTAGTTGAGATTTATTACTATTTTATTCTGGTGCTTTTTATCGTTTGAATTACTATTATTATTTTTAATTTCAGTTATGTGGCCTAAAATAGCAATGTTATCTAGACTTGTGAAAGTTATTTTTGAGAAATTTATAAATAGAAATCTCGCTTTCTAATCTCATTTAACTATAAAAATTAGTAAAAATGCTATAAAAATTCGCAAGGATTTAAGAACAATATTGCTGGTCTACTTTCCTGTTGATCGGTAATAGATCGACTCCCACTGTGTTGCAATATCTATAGCCGTCGGTTTGATTTTTTCAGAAGTTGAAAATTTCAAACTTTTACAATTCCTTTCCACTGCTGCTTCATCACCTTTTTAGTATTACAATTTAGTAAATTCTGCAATTAGAAAATGCTTACGAAATTGACTTTCATATCAATTATGTACAGAGAGATAAACATTCAATATTGGCGAATACAACAAGTTATTTGAGGGAATTAAAGCTTCGTCTTTCTGAGCTGGAACAACAGAATCAAAATATGTCGAAATTGATTCCAGAAAGTTTCTCAAACTCAAACGAGGGAAGTTCCCGGTTCGAATCTAACCAGCAACGATCAAATTCAAAAGGTATATTCTTTTACCGTAGCGATGAAGTTGCTTTGGAGCAATGTGAGGATAACCCCTGTCAAGTGAAGATAAGTATTAGGGCGAACAGAGATCTGATTCGATGCCCAACCGCTCTGCTAATGAAACTGCTGGAACAGTTGAGAGCTGAGCAATTACAGCTCCTTTCCATCCATTCCCCTACACAAGCTTTGTGGTTTCATGCCAGTATTCTCATAGAACCCAAGGTCTATATTTATTTTTCTCCTTAAATATCTTAGCTTATTTATATTTAATAGATATGATTAAATGCTAAATATAAAAGTTTTTGGCAATTATGTGAAGGGCGAGGAATGGAATGCTTCCAAGTGGAAATTTTTTGGGGAAGTATTGAGACGCTTCGTGGCCAGCAATTATCACAAGCAAATGAATTTGGGGGCCACTTCCGATTGAACGAATGAAATTCAAGGAAATCAAATCCTTTATATCTCATTTTCAGGCATATTCTTCAGTTAAATCCATGAAAGAATTATGCCTTTTGTTCAAAAGTGAATATGTGGCTTTTACAATTTTAAATGTAATAAATTTTAATTATTGATATAAGTTTATTACTTTTATTTAATATTGAAAGAAAAAATAGATTCTTTTATAATAATTTAAGGTAAAGTTAAAATATAAAAATTGATTTTCCATTGATTAATTAGTTAAAGATTAAAAAGTTATATATGTATGCTTTCTAAAACTGATAAAGAGGGATTACTATTTAATTTTATGTATAATTGAAAGAATTTTTTTATCATATATCATGTTTCGTGGTTTAAAATTATGTTCTAAATCATATTTGAATAAAGTAATTCTAACAAATAATTGATTGAACTATGCATTGCCCTTGGTCAAATATGTCCATGCAAAAGTAATATCTACATTTGTGTTAATGAATCATGTGGGTAAGCTGAACTATGTGCACAAAAAATAATTGTTCCCTCTTAGATGATTGGAATGTGTTTACCTTGGCTTTTGGAATCTATGTCAACACAAATAAAGGTGGTGTTAATGATCATCTTTAGGGGTCTTCTAGGAAAAACTCTTCTCCTTTGTTATATCATTGGATTTTAATTCAATAGTTTTGGAACAAGGATTAAATATAATAAGTAACCATGTAAGATTCCTTAATTGGTTGCTAGTTGTAGATATTGACGTAAGATATTGATGCAACAAATTCTTTGATGTTCAAATGATAATGTTATGTGATGATCACATTGATCTTAGATTCTTTTAAATGAATTACGATCAATCCATTTATTTGACTCCCTAGCATAAAATTTGAAATGGTTTATGCTCAAGTTGGTAGGAAATGACTAACTAGGAAGGGATTGATTTGTGCTCAATTTAATTTAATAAAAACTTTAAAGTTCAAGGGTTGCACACAAATCTAACCCAAGCAAGTGATAGAATACACTAGAGATTGTGAATGGTCTTTTGGGATGTGTATGGAAATGGAATCAAGTTATGATCAAGTGATTTGACAAATTTTATCAACAAATATGTCATTTGTATAATAGTCATTGCATTAATAACTTTGTTCACTCTAAATGAGTACTAAACAAATGGTCAAAGTGTAAGGTGTGCACTTTTTACCCTTATATTTTGCCATCACTTTGACTTGCATGTGAACTAATATGAAGAAAAAGCAATCAACATGAAAGCAATTTCTTAGATACTTAAAGAAAGGATACAAATAAGGATGACAATTTTACAAATTCTCCTTATAACTAGCACTCTCTTGAAACCTACAAAGAATAAAAAAAATCTTCAATGAGTGAAATTTGATAGAAAATTGAAATAGGCAGCAATGCAATTGCTTTAAGATGTTAATGATAGAATAATAAAATTAAAAAGGAAGGAAATATTGGTTAGGAATAGTAGGATTCATAAAGAGATTGAAGTTGTAAATGTGGCATGAAGTTGTGTTGGAAAAAAATAAAAGAGAATGAAGCTATAATGTGGCATGAATCCATGAAAAGTGTGAAACTATGGTGACATTAAAAACCTATGAAGTTATTACTATGATAAAAAAAAATAAGGAACATGAATGATAATAGGCATCCCTTGAAAATGGTTGTATACAAAGAATACAAGGAATTGAAGCATGTAATGAGTGTTGTATGTAATTTTTGTGTGACAAGAATGAGATAAGATATGATCATGAATGCACAGGTAAAGAAGGGTAAGTATATGCTACCAATGTTTTCCCCAATGAAGCTTATAAATAAGTAATGAAATTCATTAGTGTTGAAATGAAACATGTGAGCATAGATAAATATAATCTCATCATTATAGGAATTATTAAAATGTAATCATCATAAACATGCGATAACAAAATGATACATAGATGCATATGTTCTCATAATAGCATAATATTTACTTGCATTGTAAGAATAAGTGGACATGTAGTCATCTAATATAAGATCATGTGAGTGTATAAATATCTGAACATTTTATTAAGCTTGATAATCATAAAGATATACATGTGAGTGTAACATCATCAAATTTCAAGCTTTGATTTACTATAATGTTCTACTATAGATTCAAGTGTGAGCTAACAAAGTTTCCGTAGAACTTTCTCAAATATAGACCCTTATTGAGCATTTGGCTAATAATCCTTATGCTATCACTTGTGTGCCACCTTCCCCTTTACCAAGGGTATTCCCCTTCCTAAGGGTGCAAACATAATTGTAGCTACAATGATTGATCCAAACATTATTCTCATGGTTCTCCTCAGCATAGAGGGTGTGGTTGGTGCTAGCAAACACATTGTCAATCTATTAATTCACGACCTTGCAACTAGGGGATTTTTGGGTGGCCTAATTGTCACAAATTCCCTTGACTAAATCTTGGCATCTCCTATGTTAATAAAATAGTCTTGAAGAGCCATTTATTGATGGCCAAGGCCTCTCAAATGGATTGGATAATCTCTCAAATCATAATCCACCACCTCCTCTCATTGATATAATTCTTATATTTTAGTGGCTTAACTATTGTTCTGTATTAATTCCATCCTTTGGGCCAAAACGTAAGGTCTTCATTTTCCCTAGGGAAGGGACTTAAAAGAAAATTATTGTGAATGTTATAATAGTACTTTGTTCCAAAACAAATGAGGTGATGGCGGCTCTTCCAAAAATATTTGGTGGAAAGCCATTTTCCGTGTTGTCTTCATCCAATGAATGTGTTCCACATTGCTTGCAGTTAACCCAAGATTTCCTCATCTTTTCTTACAAAATTAATAAAACCATTTCCTTTCACATCATTTTTGACTTCCTTGTTCATAATTGTGCTATTCCCAAAGTAAAGGAGCTCACGACTTCATGCCATTTAATATTTAATATGTATTGGGGTCCGCGTACAATGGCCCGTTTTCCCATCAGATTGTCCCTTCCAAGTGGATGCTTTAAAAAATCCTTTAAACTTTTGTAAGTTTCTAGTTATAGAGAAAATAAACTACCTCTCCACATATCTAGGGTTGTGAAAAGAACTAAATAGAACCCTTTTAATAATCAGTCCTTTTCAAAATGAAATAGAAGAAAAAAATAATCACTTGCATTTTGTTTGATATGTGGGAGAATTGGGAATGATAAATAAGTATATGTTTTGAAATAAAATAAAAATAATAAAACTATTTAGTTGAAAATTATTACAAAATAGTACATGATGATATGATGATTAGTTAATAATTTAGAAATCTTAGTGATGTGTAGATGAATATTTTGGTATTAAATAATGTTTTATTTGTCACTTTTTGGTCTTTTGTTTACAATGTTTCTTTTAGCTTGTTTTAAAGGTATTGGTCTATTATCACATAAAAATTAATTCATGTATTTTTTGATTTGTACATGCAATAGGGATAATTATTGTTTTATGTGAAATTATGTAAATATATAAGTAAAATGATTAAATAAATGATTAAGGATGACACTCCCAAACATGTGAGACATTTTTGTGTGTATGCAAATATCTTGATAGAATGCTCTCAATAATGCATGCAAGTACTACATGATAAATCTAGAATGCTACTAGGATATGACTAGATCTAGGCGATGATTTGAAATGAACTAAGGTTACTCATATAAAGACAACACCAAGGGTCAAATGAAAGTACCAAGAGACTCAATTGACCAACATCAATAATTCTCTAAACCACGCTAAGGACTTTTTGGTTCCTTAAGTCAAGACATGATGGTTATAAAGATATGTAAAGTTAGCCCAAAATTATGATTTGAATTTTAAAAACAAAGGGATTATTTTCATGAATTTAAAAGTGATCAAGATCACATTCATAATAGCAAATATAACCCAAAATAGGGAAGGGACAAATTGAGCACCAAGACTAGTACCTAAGAATGGTTGTAGATGGGAACAAATAAGCCTCAAATTGTGTTCCCACTATCAACTAAAAACATGCCATTTATATGCTTGATATTGTGTAAAGGCTATTTTAATTGAATTGGGCTCAAAATGAGGGAAAAGGGCATTGGTATACAATTTTTACCATGATATTTTCCCCTCACATTGATGTGTGTGGAAATTCTTATGAGTATGCATGTCAAAGTAGAAACAAGCAACCAATATGAAAGTAAATCTACACACCCATAAGAGGATATTGGTATGGCTGAATATTATGTCTTGGTACTTTTTTCTCTTGAAATGAGTGCTACATCTTAGAAACCTACAAACTATATATGAATGCAATGAGCATCACTATATAGCCATATTTAAGATAATAATGTATTGCCAACAACTAATTATATGTGGAGTAGGTATGCTTAAAGTGTGCTTTTGAGTGTTTATAGGTATTACATATTTCTCCACCTAGATCCATAGGTTTGAGTATACCCCGATGATGGTTATAAGGAGATGTCACATTAGGCTTCTATTGTCTTTCCTTACCTGTCATACTCAACCTAAGTGTGAATCCCTAGTTATTTTACCCATTTTGACTCACATACCACCATTGGTATGATTTTGGACTCTTGTTGTGGATATCTTGTGAATGTGTGGTTGATGTCTTGTTATTATTAATTTTCTTTGGCAATTTAATTCAAATAAATGCTTATATGGATTTAATAGTGAAATTATATGTTGAATAAATAATTGAGGAATGAATTTAATCATTTATTGGGATTTGATGTTATTTATGGAGGTTTCAAATTAAAGAATGAAAATATAACTTGTATTAATTTTAAGTTGATTTGAATTCTTGTCTCCACAAGTAATGTGAAATAGGATTATATAGACTTAAATCATAATTTAAGGGGAAAATAGAAAATTGGGTTATATTTATGTCTTATTCTAATTTGGGTGAAATTGGGAATTAAATCCAATTATTTGGAAAGGAAAATATATTTTACTATTTTAGTTTGGAAAAGCAAAAAATGGGTTAAAATGAAAAAGGCATTTCATTTTTTATTTTTATGATTTATTTGTGAGGAATTTGGAGAGGTAAAAAACCCTCTTTTTGGAAAATTCTTGTTTTTGTGATTGGGTGAGCAATTAGAGGGAAAATTGGATGAGGTTAGTTGCATCCAGGTAGGAATGGATAGGAAATCATGATGGTGCATGGATTCGTGCTTTTTCGGGGTATGTGTGGTGTTCTTCTCGATTTCAATTTTTGGATAAAAATGAGGTAAGTTTTCTATATCTTCTCAAATTCTTGTTTTTTATTTTGAAAGGTTGCAAATGGATAGGTGGGGTGTTATAACCTCCTTGTGCCTTTTATTTCATATATTTTTATAGTATATTGAATTGTATGTAGAAATTTTGTAAGTTTTCCAAAATATGTCATCATTATGCCCAAATTTTTGGGAATTGTGTAAAATGATTGTTTTATATCTTAAAAGGAGTTTTGGATACTATAGCATCATAAATTGTCACCCTTGACAATTTCACAATATATTTTCCTCCCCCTTAAGTAGTTGGACCTAATTGAGAACTTAATTTCCTAAATTATGCATTCCACAACCCATTTTAAAACATTTTCCAACAATTTTCAAGCACAAAATAAATGAACTCATTTAATACTTTCTCTTCGACTCTTTAAGTCTCAAAAATTAGGCCTAGGAAATTGGTGCCTTTAAGGTTCCTATGTCTCCTTATTTTTTCTCCAAATTCAAATATATTGGTGTCAGAATTTTATTAGTTAAAATTCAAATATCTAAATTCAGTTGTTAGGATTTAATTTTTGAGAAATTAGAGTAATTGTGTATTAATACCTAGTAATTACATCATTTCAAATCTATCTAGAAAGTTGGAGGATTTATGATCAAACAATTATCAAGAACATTATCAAGCAAGTCAAAAGCATCAATTAGAGGATTTATTACAAAAAATCAAGATCAAAAAATCATGTCAAAGTGTATGTGAGTGTGTTCATGTTTATGTTTTCATATTTTTTGTGAGATCTAACCTTTTTAGGTCTTCAAGAAATTCAAGACATTCAAGAAAAACCCAAACCTTGAGGAGATGTGTATGACTTTAGTCCTTCAAGGAAGCCACTAAAGAGTGGTGAGTTGCAACACTTTAAGTATTCATCATTCCTTCGTATCATGCATCTATTTATCATTAACATTTCCATCATGAAAATGGAAACACTAGCATGGGGTTCGACTAAGGAAAGTCCCTAATTGACACAACCTTTCTTCTCTCTTTGAATGTGCAGGTTTTAGGTCTAAAGAGGATTGAAGGAAGTTTGAAGTTCAATTATTCATTGTTGCAATTGAAACCCTACACCTTGACAAGTCATAGAAACTCACTTACAAAATTATCTGACTACGATCCAATAGTGCAACAAGTGGGAAACAAAAGCTTAGATCCAACATAAGAGGATTGTGAAAACATATATGAATTATCCCTACAAAGAAAGTGGCACATTGGGCACCTATTTGGACCTACATTTTTAGCTCCAAATTTGTATCACAGATGCACAGTGTATTGGTCAATCTTTTTTCCTTGTGATTTATCAGATCTATTGTATTTACATCAAAATAGTAATTTGTATCATTAGGTCAATTGAATCACCACATTTCAGATTCCTTAGGTCAATTTGAGATTTTTTTAAGGGCTAGTTGGATCACCTATCAGGCTATAAGTCAATCACATACCTTGTCCAAATCCAATCAAACCCTCATTCTATCCCAAACACATACACATTCAAATGAAATTAGGGAAAGATGTTCAAACCCTAAGGTCAAAACTATAAGGTTTCACTTTCTATCTATTTCATTTTGGCGAACCTAACACGTTAGCATTATCTATACAAATGTTATAAAATTTGTAGTAATTCATCCTAGATCTAGATTTTGCATTGCAATACCTTGTCTTTTTCATTTAGGAATCCATTCTTACATCATAAAAAGCATAAAAATTCAAAAAATGCATATCATATTGCATCGTAGGTCATAGTAGGGTTTATTTCAGTCACTAAATTTTGGATCTACATTTCAATTGCACCTACAAGTTTGCATTAGGTCATTTAAAGGCTAAAAAATAAATTGAAAGTGTCATTGCATGTATTTACAAGTTTGCATTAGGTCATTTAAAGGCTGAAAAATAAATTGAAAGTGTCATTGCATGTATTTAGGGTATGTGAAGGATCATCATGGAAAAAATAGGCCCTTAAGTGATGAAATTTTTTAGAAAAATCAGAGTTAGGCAACTTGATGTAAAAATTTGAATAAGTTATCTATATTATTTCAAAAAAATGTAAGAATAGAATTTGTAGAAAATTGAATGTAGTTTGTAAACTACTAGGTTCATTTTAAATCTATTTGGTAAAATTTGAAATTCAATGTAGTAGTACTTAAATTTTAGGAAAAATTGCCTCGACCACCCTAACCATAATAAAATGATAATATTTTTTATAAAATTTTAGATATAAGTAGAGGACTCATGTCTAGATGTGATGCATATTTTTTGTAATTTTTCCAAGTAAATAATTAATTATGATTTTTATTACAACTTTTAAAATTATAAAAATTGTATGTCTAACCACCTTAACTTGGTCAAAACTTCATGATTTTTTTTTTAATCCTATAGTATGTGAAGCATAGAATGTGACACATGTTTCAAATTCAAAAATGTGATATTGTTTGAAAGCTATAGATGTTTTTCAATCACCTATCAATTAGGACTTTAGTTGTAATTCAAATAGAAAATAAATAATAATTATTTATTAAATTCAAAGTAAATCATAATTTATATTGGTGGAAAGATGAGAATCTCCTTTAAAAACCCTTTTCATTTCATCAATTTTGGGTTAAAAAAAAGTCGTTAGCCACATACCCTACACATACCCATAATATCACCATTTTTTGGCCCATCATGATCTTGCACATACCCTTTAGGTATCTTGCATGTAGCTAAAATGGTGAAAATTTATATTATTTTCTTTCAAATATAATATCAACATTATCATTTTTAGAATTCTACATATTGGAATAAGTTACTTGTTGCATCCCAAATCTTGAAATTATATTTACAACCATATTTTATTGTTTGGAAAAATTGAAATTGTTGCACACTTGCATTTTCTTATTGCATAATCTTAATTTGACAAAAATTTAGAAAAATGTTCACTATCAGACATGTTTGCACACAAACACAAAAACCTTAAATAGTATTATAAATAGTTAAAATTTGAAATTTGCAAAACCTTGTCTAGGACATAAGCATCCTAGGTGCCCTAGTCCTACCTTTTTTTCCTTAGATTTTTGTGATAGTGATATCTCAGAATTATCTATCCAAATCAATTGTTTGTTTCTTAGTTACCTATTGCATAATAGTTTGAACCTTACTACAAGCATCATATGGTCATAATGGCTCAATATTTTGGTAAGATGTTGACTTCTTTGAAATCCTTGGTTGGTGTATCAAGTTGTGTGTTTGGAAGTGACCCTAATTCATATGATGATATTCATGATCCTTCATCTCCTAATACATCTCTTGTTGATGAATATATCTTGGGTCAAGATGAAGAGAGCTTAACTGAATTCATACATAATTCCTTATGTAACCTCAAGAACAATGCAACCTTTTATCCTTCAATGGAATAGCCAAATCATCCACATCAACAATCAATGCTACCTGTTAAAAGGTGCAAGACAACTAAGAGGAGGGTGAATCAATTTTCACCATAATTAAACTCAAAACATCAACACTTATCAATTTCACAACCACATTATTTTGTTATCAAGTATGAACATGAAATGTAGATAACAAAAAGTAAAATCAACATGTACTGAACATTAGATTTTACATGGAAAACCCAATGAGGGAAAAACCATGGTGAGGATTAACTCACAATATAAAGAGATAGAAAACAAAATGCAAAGGCTCATTGCCAAGGGCTCACTGCCCTGAATAGGACTCGCCATTTGGATACAAAATCTCACTGCCTACAAAAAGATTTATAAAACAAAATTGGGCTTCATAGCCAAAATGAACTAAAAAGAGTGCACCTAACAACTGTTGATGTAGTTCCAGTGATGCTCAAAAGACAAATTTAACACACTTCATCATTTTCACTCTTCTTCACCTTTGCACTCAAAATTGTCTCATCAAAAATCACACAATCTTCAAAAACTATTCAACATATATATACTTGATCTATCCACAAGCATCAATTAGGTCGACCTAATTAGATGCATTTCTTATTCATCAAAAATACCAACTGTCAGCTACAAGCTTTCAAAAAATCTTCCCAAAACAATTCAAAGAACTTAACACACTACATCATGTCATCATAGACCTAAGATATGTTGCACATATATCTGCATAAAAAAATTGATTCACCATATCACAACTTATCGATGAAGTCAGCCAAAAATAGACTTCATTATAAAAAGTAATCAACAAATTAATGCCAATACGTAGTATGATCACTAAAGCACAAGGGATTCTGAACATGCATGCTTTCAACATCCATAAACTACTTCCCAAAATTGCAAGCAACAACTATCAATTGTGAACTAGAATACCAGAGGGTGTAGCTTGTATACCAGTTCAAATACCAAACCAAAATATTAGATCAAGTACTAACTTAGACTTGTAGTTACAACTTGAATAACATGGTGACATCCAAAACTATAGAGATGATCATTCTTTTTCATTCTTCCAACAATCTCCCCGTTTATCATTGATTGAAACATGAGCCAAATTTTTCAAACCTCCTATCACCTTAGTTGTTATCCACATGACTCTCCCCCTTTGACATCGATGGAAAAGGGTAACCAAAAAGGTAGAATGTTAACATGATGAATTTGAATATACACAAGAATTCTAGCTCCCCATTTCAAGCATTCAAACAAGAATGACACTTTTTATGAGTATGTATAGGATCATCATGGAAAAAATAGGCCCTTAAGTGGCAAAAAATTTAGAAAAATTAGAGTTAGGAAACTTGACATAAAAATTTGAACAAGTTATCTATATTATTTCAAAAATATGTAAGAATAGAATCTGTAGGAAATTGAATGTAGTTTCTAAACTAGTAGGTTTATTTAAAAAAATCTATTTGGTGAAAATTTGAAATTTCAATGCAATAGTACTTAAATTTTAGGAAAAATAAGAGGTGTTCGTCTACCACCCTAACGACAATAAAATGATAATATTTTTTATTATATTTTAGATATAAGTAGAAGACTCATGTCTCAATGTGATGCATATATTTTTTGTAATTTTTTCCAAGTAAATAATTAATTATGATTTTTTTTATTACAACTTTTAAAAAATATAAAAATTGTATGTCTGACCACCTTAACTTGGTCAAAACTTCATGAAATTCAATTTTTTTAATCCTATAGTATGTGAAGCATAGAATGTGATGCATGTTTTAGATTCAAAAAATGTACCATTTGAAAGGTATAGATGTTTTTCAATCAGCCTATCAATTGGGACTTTAGTCGTAATTCAAATAGAAAATGAATAATAATTATTTATTAAATTCAAAGTAAAGCATAATTTATATTGGTGGAAAGCTAAGAATCTCCTTTAAAAATCCTTTTCATTTCATCAATTTTGGGTTAAAAAAGTCATCAGCCACATACCCTACACATACCCATCATATCACCCCTTTTTGGTCCATCATGATCCTTCACATACCCTTACATGAAATATTTTCTTGTACCTTTCTCTTATGATCAAAAGAATTATTTTCCAAGCAAGCACAAATGAACGCATTCTTTCACTCATACCTTCCAACAAATATAGATACGTAAAGGAGGACATTTGATTAGAAGACAGACACAATTGTTCACAATTTTTTGCATCAAAGAGAATTTCAGAGAGATGATCCAACCAAACCTCAACAACTTCCTTGACCAACCACAAGGTTCTAACCATATCTTCTCTTTGCCTCTAAGTAGTCAACAATTCCACCTGCAGTTCTCCAACTGTTACTCTATTTTCCATCCCTGTCTTTGAAGTAATCAGAGTTCTTTCCAATACTATTCATTTCAGATTCAATGGCTTCAATTCTACTTCTAAAATTGTCAACAACTGCCGACCACCAAAGACAATACCTATAGATGTCAGATATTTCTTTGATGCATTCTTTTGTCCCATTCATATGTTTAGATAACACTTTCTTTGCTTTGTTACATCTTCTTTCAAGAATAGCTTTGAAATTATTACCTTCAAGTCCTTCCAATAATGTTATTCCTTCAACAATATCTACTAGATCATCTAGCAAAGAATTAGACACATCAGAAATTGAGATACCTCTATTGGGAAAATAATCAACCAGCTCAACATCAATTTTAAGTTTCTCAATTAGAGAGCACACATTCCACATTTCACCAATCTTCTTCATCTCACCCTTGTCTAGCAGCATTCGTATATTCTCTAGATCAAAGGAGTCAAATCCAAACAAAAATTCTTATTCATTCTTCTTTTCCTCTAAGATATCTATCACAATAGTTTTCCTCTTTTTCAGTTCTGGAGGAGACTCGCTGATGATAACTTCCAGCTCTCTCTTATTGGAGGATGAACCCACTTCAAATTGACCAGCTACAAACAAACCAAAGCACAAATTTATTTTTAGGATGTGAAATATGATTTGCAATCACTTACATTATCCGCCAATGACTCCTAATATATATAGACTTGTTTCACAATAGGAATACTGGATTCCCACACAACATTTTCTCTTCCTGACATAGAGTTCAAAAAGTAAAAATCCAAGCACACAAGAAAATATCCAAACCAAAAAGGATAACCCTCAACCAACAATATTTGAGAATTCTCAGTTAGATTTTCAAGTAATAGGCTACATAAATCAAACTGCCTATTTTCCTTAACCATCATATGTGCAAGATATATATCAATAGCTAAAGTTGAACCTTCACGATTTCTAAAATAGATTTTGTAAGAAATTTCATATGCAACAAACCTTACAGTGGAATTTGCAAGAGTGTTTCTCAATAGAGCTCGAGGGTCTTTATCAATGCTAGTAAGTTCCTCCACATCTTTGTATTTCACAGTTTTCTTCCAGGGAGATTCCCAATAATGCATTTAAACCAGTAATCACTTTGATCACTTCCTTCGTGATCAGATAGGGTTTTTCCAACATAATACTATCATTCTTTAATTGAATCAACAACAACAAGATGAAATATTTTTTAGCATACCAAGGAAACTCCACATAAATCCATACCTAGGGTTTTTATGCTCTGTAATTTATTTTCCTTCATCCCTAGTTCCATTTCCTTTATTTTCCTATGATCAAATTCTTCTCATTCAACCCCTTTAAACTTTAGTGCAATGTTGCCACTCAATCCTCTATCCATTGTCATGCTTAACTTTCTTAATTTTGTTATTGTTCAGTCGAGACTTCTCTTTCTCTCACAGACTGAAAAAACAATTCCTGAGTATCTGTAATAATTTCTTTAAATTACTTTAGATATGCTTCAGATTGCTTCAAGATTACTCCTAGACACCTTTCAAACTCTTCAAGTGCTCAAGTGATCAAGGAGGCTTACCAATTTTACCTTATACTCCATTGATTTTCCCTAAATCACATTAAATGCGTCAGACATAAAAAATTTGCTAAAGCATTCTTCTCAACATAGAAAACCCTAATTCGGTCTACAAACCACCATGTCAACATGTTTTCTTCTGGTTTCTTTTCCAAAACATCTAATTTTTTCATTCTTCACATTACATCCTTGTGCAAGCCTCTAACACGCCATTCATTTAGGGGCTTTTTATAGTTTTCTGATAATGATCCCCCTAAGACCATGCTTGGTCTAATTCCTGAAGGAATTGTCCATATCGGATGAGGGCATAGACACATCAACAGTTTCAGGTTCTTCTTCTTTCTTTTTCCATATCTTATTCATCTCTTGCTTCATCTCTTCTTTGTCGATTTTCTTTATCGGTTCATTCTTCTCTACCAGAGTATACTTCTTTCCTTTCTTACTTCTGCAAACCTTTGAGATATGTCTAGGTTTGTTACAATTATAGTAGACAACACTTTTCTGATTGGTTTGGCCATCATTACTTCTTGATATACATTGATTTGCTTTGTGTCCAAATTTATTATATATATAGTAGTAGCCATTAAAAGATTGATTCATTTTTCCTCCATTAAACCTATTCATCATTACCCAACTGGTAATTCTCACCTGAGATTTACATTGAGTGGCTTTATGTCCAACCTTCTTGCACGAAAAACATTTTCCAAAGAAAGAACTAGGAAGATGATTCATCCTACTCCTACATTCCATTGCCTTGTGACCATATTTATTATAGGAAAAACAAGTACCATTGAAAGAGGGATACCTTTGTGCATTAGGCTGTCTCACAGATGGTCTTGCAAAATTTCTTGAATTTCTTTTTTGCTTCCCTTTGTCTTGAGTCTTTTAATTTTCTTTTGAACTTTTGCCTGCTTTGATTCCCAAGCCACCTTTTTCTTTACTTGGTTTTTGTTCTGCAAGTAGTTCTTCAAGCTTATCGGAGCTAGATCTAAAAGTATTCCCATGGATTTTTTCCTTCTCTAGCTCTATTCTCAAGTTTACTACCTCTTGTTCAAGTTTGGAGCATTCATTAGACTTTTTCTACACCATTGAAATCAGACATTCTTCAATTCTCTTCTTTTCTTCTACAAGCACTTTTAGTCCAATTATCTCTTTTTTCAGTTGCTCACTCACTTCTCTATGTCTTTTCTTGAATTTTTTTAATTGTTCTTTCAGCTTCTGGACACATTCATTAGCATCTTCAATATTTTCCTTTAGATCTCTATTTTCATTTTCAACTTTGTCAAGATCCTCAAGTGCAGCCCAGAGTTCTTCTTTATCATCCATTTTAGGATCTTCCTCAAGTGGTTAAGCTCTATACCAAGGAACCAAAGCTCTGATACCAATTGTTAAAAGGTGCAGGACAACTGAGATGGGGGGTGAATCAATTGTTACTAAAATTAAACTCAAAACTTCAACACTTATCAATTTCACAACCATACTATTCTATTATTAAGTATGAACATGAAATGTAGATAATACAAAGTAAAATCGACACACTGAACACCAGATTTTATGTTGAAAACCCAATGAGGGAGAAACCATGGTGATGATTAACTCACAATATAAAGAGATAGAAAAACTGAATACAGAGGCTCACTTCCTTGAATAGGACTCACTATCTGGATACAAAAGCTCACTAATTACAAGGAGGCTCATTGCCTACAAAAATATTTACAAAACAAAATTGGGCTTCATATTCAAAATGAACTAAAAAGAGTGAACCTAGCAAATGTTGATGTAGTTCCAGTGATGCTCAATAGATAGACTTAACACACTTCACCTTTACAGTCACAACTGCCTCATCAAAAGTCTCACAATCTTCAAAAACTATTCAACATATATATACTCAATCTATCTGCAAGCATGAATTAGGTTAGCCTAATTAGATGCATTTGTTATTCATAAAAAAAACCAACTATTGGCTACAAGCTTTCCCAAAATCTTCCCAAAAAAAATTCAAAGTGCTCATCACACTACATCATGTTGGCATAGACATTAGATATGTTGCACATATACCACATAAAAAAATTGATTCACCATATCACAACTTATCCATGAAGTCGACCAAAAATAGACTTCATTACAAAAAGTAATCAATGAAATAATGCCAATACATTGTACAAGCACTAGAGCATGAAGGATTCTAAACATACATGCTTTCAACATCCATAAATTGTTTCCCAAAATCGCAAGAAAAACTATCAACTACGAAGGATTTCAGACTAAAATAGCGAAGGGTGTAGCTTGTATACTAGTTCAGATAGCAAACCAAAATACTAGATCAAGTACTGACTTATAATTGTAGTCACAACTTGAATAACATGGTGACATCAATGACAACACAAAATTGTAGAGATGATCATTCTTCTTCATTCTTCCAACACCACCTACCATACCATAACTTGAAAATTTCTCCACCTCGCATAGGGAAAGTGATCAACCTTTCATACCTCAACCAATATGTATGGAAGTAACTATTGGAAACAATCACAAGGAAAACATATTACCTAATGCTCCTTCATCATATATGAACAACGAAACCAACATACCTATTAACTTAGAGAAAAGCTATGGAAAAGGCTTGAATATTCTCATAAAAATGGATGTGACATAAAGAATGAACATGAAATCCATTCCCTTTTGGAACAAACACCGTTTGAAAATAAAAAATGGATAGGTTACTAGGTCCTCCACCTTTACATCAAACATTTTTTCAACCAATCAAGCAATACAGAGTCCATGGTCCTATTAAGAAAGGTGTGTTACTCTTTGTCCTTTGTATGAGATAAAGCATAATCTAGCAACACTTATAAACTTGGGATAAATTATATTACCACCCATGCATGAACAAAAATATAGTAAACAAAAGAATACAAGTACATCCTACTATGCATATCATAGAATATTTGGACATACTACTAATGAATGTATTGCTTTAAAGAATAAATTAAAAGAATTTGGTCCTTATGAGGATCAAATTGAAAAAATAATAGATTAGTATTCATGTACTTTTCTCCTTTCCATGTGGTAGTTGTAGTATCATAACATACTCACTACAATGCATAGGGGTATAAAATAGGCTTTATGCAATCACATTTTAGATCTCGTAAGGAGCAATGTATCACTATCCATTTTGGTCTCATATTTGTCCCTACACTTGGGGAGAAAGGGGTTAGGTAGCCTTGCATTAGGTGCATTCCTTCTAGCAAGGGATCTATTTGTATCTCCTTAAAGCATTAGTGTAGCAATTACACTAACATTTTAAGGGGGCATATAGTCCCCTGCTCATTGTTTACATAAGAAATGGTCCCTTTTCAGTAATGATAGCATACAGCTATTATGAATTATGACCTTGTTCATTAAAGTGTGGTGTTCTTGATATATGTTAGCATATCCTTTGTGGTGATATTATGCTTGAAATCCTTTGAGAGCATATGACCTTTCCTGGCATATGATATTCCCCTTAGTGGTAATGCTATGGCTAGTATTCCCTAAGGTGCAATCCTATTATTCCACAACTTGTCCTCTATTGGTGGTGATTTCATGTGTAATATTCCCTAAGGTGTGACCCTTCATGTATTGAGAAATTCCCCTTTGTTGTCTTTATAAAGCACCTTTTGTGATGATTTTTTTCATAACACTCCTAGAGGTTTTGTCCTTGTCTTATTTTGTCTTCTTAAATTCTTATGCACCTTTTTAGGTAAGATTTTGTAACTTCTTAGGTGATTTTTTTTCATATTCTTAGATGTTTTGTTCCTTCTAAGATGATTTTTTCATCACCTTCTTATACATTTATAGATAGTTCATAGATTAAACATAGTTCATGGATTCAACATAACAAAGTTTGTTGGGTCATGGACTTGAGCACCCCTTTTAAACATGGCCATTGAGCATAACACAACTTGTTTGATAGTAGAGCTATGTGTTTCATGAGTGTCTAACATAATGCAACTTTCTATGCTTATGGAACCCATCATATTGCATGGACACCTAGCATAATTCAACTTGCTAGCTAGTGAATCCATGTGACTCATGAGTGATTTAGCATAACACAACTTGCTAGTCCTCATGGGCGTATTCCTTTTGCTAACCCTTATTCTATGGATGATGTTTGATATTTTCTAGGACAATTTAAGACTAAGGTCTCTTTTCCTTACCAACTCTAATTCATTTAGTACTAACCTTGTGCTATGTTGTGTGTCTTGTTTTTGTTGGCATCATGTTTACATCATGTCTTTTTTAATTTTGTTGTCATCTATATGTTATGTTATTTCTTGTTTTTTTCATTGTGTATGCTTTGTGTTTTTTTCAACATTTATGTTTGTGTATGTTGTCTTGTTTCATTTCATACATGTGTTTTCCTTTGTTCCTATGTTTTCTTTCCATAGGATCTTGGATCCTAGGGGCTTTGCACTCCCCCTACATCCTTATTCATCCTATCTCTTCAAAATTTGGAAAATTTGAACTCTCTTGACATATTTTTTACTTTAGTTTGAGTATGAGCATACATTTATACTCTCACTAAAGTGTGGGATAAATGTAGCACCGTAAATTATGATCCTTGACAATTTCACGCTATGTTTTCCTCCCCCTTAAGTAATTGGGCCTAATTAAGAACTTAATTTCCTATATTATGTATTCCACAACCCATGTTAGAACATTTTTTGACAATTTTCAAGCAGAAAAGGATGCTCTCATTTAATACTTTTCCCCCAATTCCTTGTGTTTTAAAAAATAGGCATGGGACAATAGTGCTTAGGGTGTCTATGTCCCCCTATTTTGTCTCCAAATTCAAATATTTAGTGTTGATATTTTATTATTTGAAATTGAAATATCTAAAGTGTGTTGTCGGGATTTAATTTTTAAGAAGTTAAAATTTAATTTTGTATAAATACCTAGGTATTGCATCATTGCAAGTCTATCTAGCAAGTTGGAGAATTTATGATAAAAAAATTATCAAGATAATTATGAAGCAAGTCAAGAGAAACCATTAGATAATCTATTGTGCAGTGATTCAAGATCCATACATCATGTCAAAGTTTATGTGAGTGTGTTCATGTTTACATTTTCATATTGTTTGTGAGAGCTAACCCTTGTAGGTCTTCAAGCCATTCGATCCATTCAAACAAGATCCAAAACTTTAGATGTGTATGAATTAATTCCTTCGAGAATTCCATTAAAGGGTTGTAAGATGCAATACTTTGTGGATTCATCATTCCTTCCTATCATTCATCCATTTATAATTGGCATTGCCATTGTAGAAGTGGAAACACTAACATGGGGTTTGACCAAGGCAAGCCCCTAAATGGCACAACCTTTCTTCTCTCTTTGAATGTGTAGGTTTCAAATCCAAGGAGGATTAAATGAATTTTGAAGGTCAATTCTTCATTGTTGCAATTGAAACCCTACACGTTGACAACTCACATAAACTCTTATAGAATTTATTCGACTGCAATCTCACAGTGTGATTTATAGAAAGAAATAGAAGCTTAGATCCAACATTAGAGGACTATGAAAATAGATCTATAGTGTAGGAAAAAGTATCCCTTTTCACTCTCAATTTAGGAATAATTAATAATAAATGAGCTTAATTATGCCTTAATTTAGTGTTGTAATATGTGTTTTCATCTTCACATTAAGTTTAGGGCCCTTTTAAATAAAATGGACTTAAGTGTGCCTTGTTTTTGGTGTTGTAAGGTGTACCTTTACACTTTCACATTAATCGAGGGATTTATTAATTGATTGAGGTTAATTTTCCTTAATTGGCCCCTTTAATTCAAATCCAAGCCTAATTAAATACAATTTCAGAGTTATAAAACCCCACATTCATAAATGCCATTTTACAACACTTAAATTTGGAAGATGTGTGTCCTCGGTAAGTGACCTAGGACCCATTCGCCATAGGATGAATGGGTCCTCACTTAGATCTAGGACCCTAATTCAACTTAAGGTTTAACATTGAGCAATGTGTGCCCTAGGTAAGTGGCCTAGGAACCATTCACCCTATGGTGAATGGGTCCTTACTTAGACCTAGGACCCTCCTTTTTAATATGTTTTTGGTGGTATTTTAATGATTTCAAATCCATAATTCAATTTTGTCTTGTGATATTTGAATTTCAAGAATTAATATTAAGATATGTATAAACATGAGGTTATTTCACTAAGTTTCATCTAAGCAATTTTCATGAGATCAAGAAATTTTCACAAGAGCATTATAGGAGCACTTTGAAAGTATTTATACGACATTCAAGGGAATATTTGAAGAAGAATTATTGCAACAATCAAGATTCCATTGCCACCAATATAGTCCAACATTACACAAGAAAGATTGGGCAGACAGTTTGGGACACCTTTGCAAATCCTACTAATAGCCTAGTGATTAATCATAACTTTATTGTGAACCAAAGCCTAAGATCAAGTCTTTACACATTTACCATGCAACCTAATGAAAATTTCACATTGACATGGAACAACAAGATCATGTACTTGAGGAAGGGTACACCACTAGCTACCATAGCAACTCTCACTATCCAAGGCATTTTTAAGCCATCCAATTCTTGAAATGACTCAATCTGGTAAGATCGAAGCTCATAGATCACACAGACAGTTCTATCATAGTGTGAGGAATCAAGCTAGAATTGGATGGGAATTTGAGGTCCTATATAGATGGGTTACGGATTCGAGGATATGGTAGCGGGTATGGAGTGCTATGGAAGAACAATGCAAGGTATATGGATGGTGTGAAAATTATGGAGTGTATGTTTACAATGATACAGATCCATGTTGTGAATGCCCATCTACATATATTAATTAGATAGATCCCAATGATGCCACTAAGGGATGCACGAGGCAACAAGATATAACACAATGCAACAATAACCAAAGTATGGTTCGACTGAATAATAAAAAATTATTTTCTTATCCCCTAGAGGTAGAATCAAATTCTGAGATATATTCCTTGGGGTTTCAAGATTGCTGGTAGAACTACCTCCAGAATTTGAGTTGCATTACATCTACAATCATGGCTAATGGTACAAGCACTTGTAGGATGAAGACCAATGAGTTCACCAATGCTAATTGAACAACAAGCATTTCAAGAACTTATTATGTAAGGGTATGTGGTTTTGGGTGACCTCTAACCCCACCTCCTCCTCGAGTCAGGATTGTGAATAAATTCCCTGCCATTGGAATCACACTGGCAGTTATAGAACTAGTCATTAGCCTAATAACTATCCACATTTTCCTTTGGTGGACATTATATAGACATAATCATAGGTTTTGGTTTGGAGAATCACCTACCCTTTACACCCTAATTGAGTATGCTTTTGGAGCTCCAATTAAGTTTTTCTATAAAGACCTGCTACATTGTATAAGGAATTTTACAGAAAAGGTAGGTTTAGGTGGGTTTGGGACAACTTATAAGGGTGAATTTTCAAAAAATGCCATGGTTGCAATAAAACAATTAGAAGGAATTGAGCAAGGGAAGAAACAATTTTGCATGGAGGTAGCAATTATCAACAATACCCATCACTTGAATTTGGTTAAGCTAATTGGATTTTTCTCAGAAGGCTGACATCGGTTGTTGGTTTATGAATTTATAAAAAATTCTTCTCTAGATACATTGGTTTTTCCTTCTTCATAGCAAGCCAAGACACTAGATTGGGACATTTGGTTTAACATATAGCCATTGGAACTACAAAGGGTATTACATACTTGCATGAGGAGTGCAGGGATTGTATTGTTCATTGTGATATTAAACCAGCGAATATAATCTTAGATTAAAATTTTAATGCAAAGGTCTCTAATTTTGGGCTCTCCAAACTCATACATGACAGAGGTCATCAGAGCCTAGCATCATTCAGTGTTTGAGGAACTAGAGGATATTTGGCTCTAAAATGGTTTGCCAATTTACCCATTACATCTAGCTTTGATGTCTATGTTTATGAAATGGTATTGAATAGTCTGGATAATTGAGAGGGGGGTGAATCTGTTATCATAAAACAACTTTCTTAACTTCAATTAATCTAGAGCAATTGTAAATCAATCAGATAATAATCAAATGGATACATGAACATGAAAGAACATAACAACACCATGCACAATGAACACCAAAATTTATGTGGAAACCCAAGAAGGGAAAGACCATAGAGAATGCTAATTCTCAATTATAGAACATGAGTTAAGGTGACACTAGTTAAGGTGATTTTTTCAAGGGCTCACTACCAAAATGATCACTATAGGTAAGGCTCACTATTGGGTGGCTCACTACCCAAGATACAAAAACTAGCTATTACAGTTGAGATACAACATACTTTTGGTGTATATGTTACAAAACTGAATAGCTATAATTGCATCTACATATGCATGAATACAATTCTCACTAAAGCACAATATCTGTCTACAGTAGATCCGGTCAAGAATATTCTTCCTACCTTCCTTGGACAACCTTTGTACTAGTGATTACTTCTTGACACTTGCCTTCTACTTCCTTCTCTATTCTTGTTGCATAATCCTTTGAACCCTTTTCTTTGTCCGCACACACCACAATATCTATGGTTTTAGGTTTGCATTCACCACACACATTTTTCATCAAACAAAATCAACTTTCACTTATACCATTCCATTCCTTCATAATCTCCTAAGTCGGCCAAACACAATTTGAATTATGTCACCACAAAATATGTCAGCTTGAAGAACAACCTTGAAATATTCAATAAGGCTTGGCACACAAGCACCAGACCCAAAAGGATAGGTCGCACATAAAGATCTCCTTACTACGTTACCAAGGGACCCATAAATAGGTCATACATAAGATAGCATAATTACAAAGAGATAAAAAACTTTGAATTACATGAAATATATTCTAGAGGAGATGGTAATGGCACAACCAAGACCAAATCTTGATTTCCATCAATTTTAGTATAAACCAAAGAAATGTAGTTAGACATACCAAAAATTGTAACATGCTACATGAATGTCCAAATAGCAAGGATACCTGAAATAAGATTTGAGCACAACAACCAATATCAAAAGATTAGTCTTCATTATTCTGCATTAACTGACTTCCATGGATGTCCCAAAAATAAGTACTTCCATATCCAGATCAATAATAATACCCACACTTCTCAACATTAAAGCACATGATAGGATAGATCATTTATGTATATCATCTAAGGAACAACCTTCTAGATTCCAGGTTTTGACATAAATGACAAAAATTCTAGATCTTCTCAACAACTCAAAAATCTCCCCCTTTGGCATTCATGGCAAAACAACAAAAACACAAAAACTACAAACAAAAGACTCCAAGAACTCCCCCTTTTTCAAGAAATTCAATTCATCTTTTTGTTTTTATTTTCCTCTTCATTTTCTCCCCCTTTTTTCCATCAAAGGAAAAGGGCCAAATAAGAACAGTCAGGAAATCAAGTAAAAATAACACTTTTCACACAAAAATTTTTCTTGTACCTTTCTCTCATAGTTGGAAGAATCCTCTTCCAAGCATAGCAGAAACCATTATGGTACACATATTGTCTAGTACAACCAGATCAAATGAAGATGACTAGTCCGGAGATGTGTAGTAGTTCACAATCCTCTACATCAGAAAGTATCTCGAGAGATGATCCAACCGGACCTCAACAATTTCTTTGACCAACTAGAAAGTTTTAACCAAATCTTCCCTCTGTCTCTGAGTAGAAAATAACTCAGCTTGCAACTCACCAACTCTTATTCTTTGTTTTCCATCTTTATCTTTGAAGAAGTCAAAACACTTTCCAATATCAGTCAATTCATATTCAATAGCTTCAATTCTACTTCTGAAGTTGTCAATAGCAGCAAGCCACCAGAGACAGTACCCGTAGATGTTAGACATCTCCTTAATGCATTCTCTTTTCTCACCAATGTGTTTGGATAACTTCTATTTGGCTTTGACACACCTTCTCTCAATCATAGCTTCGATCTTATGACCTTTAGATCCTTCCCGCAACAACCTTTCTTCAACAACTTCTACAAGATCATCTAGTAATGAGTCAGAAACAACTGAAAAAATAATACCCTTTTTGAGCAGATAATCAACTAAGGCATCTTAAATTCTAGGCCTACTGACTAGAGAGCAAGCATACCACATTTCACCAATATTTTTCATATCACCCTCATCCAACGCCTAACGAATTTCATCTTGATGTAAAGAGTCAGATCTAGGCAAAGACTCTTCTTCCTTCTCCTTCTCTTCTAAGGTAGTGATGACATCCTTTGTGTTAATTTTCCTCCTTTTAGGTTTCAGAGGGGAACCACCAATGACAACCTCTAACTCCTTACCGGAGGAGGAACCCTCCTCAAAGCGGGTGATAGGCATTAGCATTTGAGGCACTAAGTACATTATCAAGGCTCTACACAATCCCATGTAACATTGGATCAAACTCAAGTTGTGGGTGACCTATAATGAGATCGAACCTCTAGATTCTAGGCTAGCTTCCTATTTGTTCTTCTATTTTAAATAATGAAACTGGTTGGAAAAACGGAATAAAGTGCTTAAATGAATGCAAAAACTAATTTTTGTTATGGAAACGCACTTAGATAATGTTGTTGCATGCAACTTGTTTCACAATTACTTTTCAATAAACCTATTCACACAACTAAATCTGAACAGTTTAACTACATAAATAATTTATATAAAGGCTTGACTATATTACCATCTTTGAAGGAAAATAACGTCTTCACAACTAAAATAGTAAAATAAGTCAGATGCACAACATATAACTTGTGGAATCAAAACTTAGTTGTATACAAGCACATATGAATGAGACAGGAAAATAAAGGTTCCTGAGATTAAAACACGATAGATTCCTTATCAAATCATTCACATAGCATGACACATGAGATTTTAAAGGAAAATACTTAGTACACTGAAAGGTAAAAGGAAAGCTTTGCAAATTGATAAAACTT
>VDFB02271358.1:169751338-169789267 GCA_007258455.2 Sequoia sempervirens | reverse complement strand
CTTGAAATCCACAATACATTCCTTTGAATCCTTTAATTCTTGGCTTACCTCTCTATGTCTTGCTTTGAATTTCTAGATTTGCTTCCTTAGCTTTGAGATACAAGCATTTTCCTCCTTGATGTTTTCATTCAATTCTTCATTTTCAGATTTTGTGCTTTCCATATCATCTATCATGTAATCCTTAGTTCTTTCTCAAAGTAATAATCTCTTGCCATCTATTCAAACTTCCAAGATCTCCCTCAAGCGGTTAACTTCTATCTGTAAGGGACTAGGCTCTGGTACCAATTGTTGAACAATATAGGTAACTAAGAGGGGGCTGAATTAGTTATCATAAAATATTTTTCTCGAATTTAATTAATCCAGAGCAATCTTAAATCAATCAAATAATAATCAAATAGATATGAACATGAAAGCACATAGCAACACCATGCACAATGAACACTAGAATTTATGTGGAAACCCAAGAAGAGAAAAACCATAGAGAATGATAATTTTCAATTATAGAACACTAGTTAAGGTGAATTTTACAAGGGCTCACTACCAAAATGCTCACTATAGGTAAGGATCATTGTCGGTGGACTCACTGCCCAAGATACAAAAACTAGCTATTATAGTTGAGAGATGACTTACTGTCAGGGTATATGTTACAAAAATGGATTGCTATAATTGCATCTACATATGCATGAATATAGTTCTTGTTGAAGCACAATATCTTTCTACAATAGATCCAGTCAAGAATCTTTTTCCTACCTTCCTTGTACAACCTCTGCACTATTGATTACTTCTTCCTGAAACTTTCCTTCTGCTTCCTTCTTTGTTTCTTGTCGCATAATCCTTTGCACCCCATTCTCTATTTGCACACACCACAAGATCTGTATTTTTAGGTTCACATTCACGACACACATTTTCCATTAAACAAAATCAACTTTCACTCAAACCATTCCATGCCTTCATAATCTCCTAAGTTGGCCAAACACAATGTCTTCATAATCTCCTAAGTCGTCCAAACACAATTTAAATTAGGTCACCACAAAACATGTCGGGTTGAAGAAAAACCTTGAAATATTCAATAAGGCTTGGAACACAAGCATTGGACCCAAAGGATAAGTTGCACATAAAGATCTCCTTACCACATTACTGAGAGACCCATAAATAGGTCATACATAAGATAACATAATTACCAAAAGATAGGAAACTTTGAATTACATGAAATATATTCCAGAGCCAATGGGAATGCCACAACCAAGACCAAATCTTGATTTCCATCAATTTCAGTATCAATCAAAGAAATGCAGTTAGACAAACCAAAACTTGTAACATGTTACATGAATGTCTAGATAGCAAGGATACCCAAAATAAGCTTTGAGCATAACAATCAATATCAAAAGATTAGTTTTCATTATTTTGCATTAATTGACTTTGACGGATATCCCAAAAAGAAGTACTGCCATATCTAGATCAAGAATAATATCCACACTGCTCAACATCAAATCACACAATAGGATAGATCATTTATGTATATCATTTCGAGCACAACCTTCTGGATCCTAGGTTTGCACATCAATGAAAAAAATGCCAGATTTTCTCAAAAACTTCTCAAAACATGATTATGTTGGAGATTGTAAGTGGTAGAAGAAACTTTGATATCTTGACATTGGGAATAAAAAGGTTCTCAATATGGGAATTTGAGGAATATGAAAGGCGAAATATTATGAGTATCATAGATGAAAAGCTTGGTGCAAATTTAAATATTGATCAGATTCAAAGAGTAATTCTCATGAAGAGAGTGACACTAGAAAGATTAGGAAGACAGACTTCCTGAAGTAGTTTGGTCTTATCAAACAACTTGGAAGATGACCACCGGTTAACACCATATGAGCTTTTCTATGGTAAAATGGTTGTTTTTCAAATTGAATTTGAAGTAAAGACTCTCAACACTACTCTTCAATTAGGGATAAGTCTAAATGAAGCCTAGAAGGAGAGAAGTGCTCCACTTCATTCTTTGGATGAAATGTGTCAGGAGGCCCTTCTTCACGTAGAAGTGTTGCAAAAATAGAGAGCATAGTTGCATGACCACTTCATTCAGTCGTAAACATTCCAACTTTGAGATTGGGCATTGCTTTATGACTCTTAGTTCTAGGACTTCAAGGGGAAATTTCACACCTGATGGCTTGGTCCTTACAAGATCAAAGCTATTTATGATAATGGTGCTATTAAACTATGCATTGTGGATTCAGAGTGCATGACTCTTCTTGTCAACATGCATTGTTTGAAACTTTGCAAATAACCCCTTTCAAAAGAGACATTTGTTTGTGATATGGCGTAGGAACTCACTTTCCATACAGGAACCTCTAAATTTTTTGTACATGCCCCAATAATTTTACCATCACAACCCTTTATCTGGTATCCACCTACTTGCATCCAGTCGGCCACCTTGGCCTCTTCATTTTAGACAAGACCCATCACGTCACTTTTTCATTTCATGGTGCTCGTACGATGCTCTTTCTCCTACTTTGAGTAGATTTTCTCCATGCACACATGTGTTATCTTGATGTCATGCTTCTACCTCTAGTACTACCACCTGCACATGCCTCCACACTCTCTTTCTCTATTGTTGATCATTGATTGAACCACCTCAGCTTTGCTGATGTCTTAGTCTTCCATCACTAGTTTTTTCCTTCCCACCAATGTACTCTAATCGTAACTCCCCAGAGGTATTGTATTTTGTTCATCATATTAATTTTCTTTCTTTCTTTGCATTTATTGTGGAAATACTGTAGAAGGTGTCGTAAGCTTTGCTTGGGGGTGGGTGTGCCATGTCATGATTACCATCATATCACAAACAACAACTTACCTTGCTATAATAATCGTGTTGTTTGTTTCTACAAAGTCCATATCATGTGAGGATTCTTGAAGTACAGTTGTTTTTATTTGTCACCAAATAATTCATTTCACTTCCTACTAATATTCATCACCATGGGAGGTATTCATAAGCACCTGAAACCTATTGATATGCAACATGTTAGAGCCAACACAATAGTGTTGCAAACCTAGATCCCAAAACTACAATGACACAAGAAACAAACAACAAATTAGATTAAATGCAAGTTAGAACATAGACTCCTCAAGAAATCCATTTATCAATGCTCAAAATAGGAAAATGAAAGCAATACAATGAGTAGTCAATAAAAGAGATTAAATCCTATGAAAGCAATGTAAATTCTTGATCTCTTGAGGGAATTGGTGTCAATTTGATGTGAAAATCAGCCCTTTCCCAACTCCAATGATACAATGGTGATTTGATGATGAAAGTTGATCCACTTTGATGAAGAGTGATGAGTGCTCCAAGATGAAAATCTGCATAACCTAGCTACAAATTTGAAAGTATGGATGAAGATTGCTAAATATTTGAGCATAGTAAGTTTACTCAAATTGTGGATGTCAAATGCAATAGAGGAGTTTTCTATTTATATATTGACAAGTTGAAAGAATGCCAAAAATAGAGAAATGTGGGACTATCTTTCATTCAATGGCAAGGTGCCATTTGAAAATAGGTGAATGGTTGAGGAATGTGCATGTTTTGGAGAATGTGTCAATAAATGCATATATTTAAATTTTGAAATTGTTGAAATGACATGTAAGAGGGAAAGAAGGTGCATTGAATGCCACTTGGCTCAAGGAAAAAGGACTTTGTAGGTGGAGTAAATGCCTTGTTGGAAGGACAAAATCCTCTTGCATTTTGAATTCAAACTTGAGGAATATTCCTTAAAAGATGCCGTGTTCAAGAAAATAGAGATTTAATAAATCAAATAATTCTATTTTCATGTGCAAGTGGAAAAATATGGAGGATTTGACATAAGAAGAGATTAAATTAATCAAGGTTTAATTAATTTAATGAAGGGATTAGGTGATTTGACTAATTGATTTAGATTTGTGGGTTGAAATAAATCAAAAAGAGATGAAAATGATTAAGACCTAGTTAAATAAATATTTTGATTTATTTAACCAAAGGGGGTGATGTTTAATTAAATTAGATAAATGTTTGATTTATTTAATTTAATAGAGGAACTATAGAGATTTAATTATATCACATGAATTATTTAATAAAAACAAAGATTTGGGAGTTAATTAAATAAAATGGTTTATTTAATTAACGAGAGATAATGACTTAACAAGGTAAAATTGATTTATTCTATTAAGAGATGAAATGTGATGAATTTAATCAAATAAAGGTTATTCGATTAAATGGTTAGAGTGAGGGATGATTTAGGATGAAATGGTGTTAGTGGTTAGGATTAGATGCACAATGTCAATCAATACATTTTACGTGTCTAAATTTTGCTCGTATTTGAAGCAATGTACTTGTTTCGTTGGTTCAAAGAATAAACGGTCTCCATCAAAGCCAATATTTTTCATTTTCAAAAACTTGCCCCACTACTGCCCAGTGAGAGAAACCATGCTAATATGCTGCCCCCTTGAGAGATTGGACAATTTTTTTGATTTTTTGGTGATCTCGTGAAAAAAAAGAGAAGGTGACCAACATCTCCAGAAAGGCTTCAGGAGGCTAAAAATGTGTCTAAACACAATGAAACAATGCAAAATAGGCATCAACTAGACAAACAAAAGTTTAAGAGCTCAATACCTTAGCAGGATAGCCAAACAAGGTGAAAAAACCCTAATTTTTAGGCTTAAAATGGCTCCAAGGGGTCACTTTCAATTCATTTTCACACTTAGCCTCCTAGAGATTCTATGATTTGAGTTTTGAAATTCTGATGAGATGGCACAACAATAGCTTCTGATGCACATTTCTAATTGAGTCTGAACATACCAGTGACCTCCTGACATTGGGGCACCAGTAAGTGATCCTTGAGCTTTGTTTTTCATTTTTTGTGCGTATTTAATACTTTTAAGTCTAGCTTATTTGCAGTGGTGCTATATAGTGCCACTCAAATTTCAAAGTGCACCACTTAGTGTCCAAACTAGCCCACCATCATGGAATGCATTGCTGCGGTGGATTTTGGAGTTTGGAAATAAACTCCAAACTCTAATGCCTATGTCACCTCCAACGGGGGTACTTCAAAGTCTGACGTGGTGGTGGACTTTTAGACTAGGGTTTTTGCAAACTATGCTGATTTTTAGAAAAATACACTGCAACAGTGCATTTTTAGAGTTTATCACTTCAACGTCATAGTTTGAAATTCAAATTGTGATACCTTCATAGATAGCGATGTTGGGGTGGATTTTTGGATGCTCCAAATGAAATTTCTCAAAAAATTTAACATGGTGACCTTTCTTGATCTAAGATGCAGTGAGGGAGCTCTATTCTTGGGAGCATAGATCACAAGAGATTTTTGGTTACTTGTGAGATCTTAGTGATAGGGAGCAGGATTGACTGTAGAACATGGGACCATGGTACATTGCATATGTAGTGCCCATGCATACCCACCTTGAGATAATGTTAGTGCTTATTGAGAGATGGCACAGTGAGACCTCGTCCTTCCACCTTCCTACCGGCGAGGCTACTATCACCCTAGAGGATGTGTGGTGGATCCTCAGGTTGCTAATACATGGGTGGCGCATTATTCACAACATGGATGCCAGATGGGATGTCTGTCATATAGTCCTCACTACGGAGGATGTTATCTACTGCGAGGATCAGATAGCGTTAGAGCATCATAGGGCCCTGAACTCTCCCTTCTGCTTGGTGGTTGTAGTGATTATTTTAGGCCTCATTGCCCTAGATTGGCTGGGCTAGTATTTTAGTCCTGGTTGGGGGCTCTGCTGGGAGCAGGTGGGGATGCATGATAGGCCAGTTCATTTTTCTTAGGGGCCTGTTCTTCTAGCCTCGCTCTATAGGGACTTACATGATTACATCTACCTCAATGATAGAGCACTCGAAGTAGGTGTTACACTCCTCCATGTGTGGGCATGGGAGCACATCATTATTCTTCGGTCACAAGTCATTGCAATGCTGATGGGGCTTGATGATCCCCTAGTGTGGCATTACAGAGGTGTTGTTTCCTTTACACACATGGGTGAGCGTAGGATTCCTCACTGGAGGAGGTTCTTGGATGAGATGCAGGATTTTACATGGCACCCATACCTTGGTCACCCTAGATGGGTCAATGATGCACAATAGATCTTCTTTGCTTGTCAAGACCGAATTATGCAGGGGCAGGAACATATGATGGTGGAGAGATACTTGCCAGGGTGCATCCAACGTTAGTTTGGTGAGCCACAAGACTGGCCAGATGATGGCTATGTGGCCATATTTTCTCGCACTATATCATAGGGTTCATGGGGATGATACATTCCTACCTCTGAGGTGGTGGACAACTTTAGACAGTTGGTGGCCCGACTGTTGGTATATGATCAGGGGCTTGAAGATCCAAGCATGACATAGGCCTATAGAGATTGGTTTCGGCCACCTCTGCAATTGATGATTCCAAGAAAACCCTCTGCTTGACAGAGATCAAGGGGCAGAAGGGGAGGATGAGCATGGAGAGATGGTGAGCGGTAGGATCAGTCAATCAGGGTTCCAATTGAGCTAGTCCAAGCTGATGTTCACATGCAAGATCAGGACTAGGTGCCAGCTAGGCAACAGGAGGAGGTGGATGCACCACAATGAGCTAAGTATGAGGTTCAACCTCACATGTAGCCTGCATGAGCATAGCCAACAGGACAACCAAATCCCTGAGATGCACAGCTACAGGCTCAGATTTAGACCTTGATGGCAGAGAGGGATCAAGTTAGGGATGAGAGAGACTAGGTCATTTTGCAAAGGCATGCTGCAGAGCTACAAGTGGCTATAGAGATGGGCCAGAGACAACAGTTGGAGAGCATGGCGGCCTCCTCTCAGAGCACAGTGCCTCTTCATTCTTATAGGGAGGCCATCCAAGAGGCCGACTACTATCTCCTACATTATTAGCAGGTCGTACCTAGAGTAGAGTGAGCCTCAGATTACTCGCAGTGGACTAGCCATAGACTAGTAGAGGGTCATGGTGATAGAGGCGAGGGTAATAGACATGAGGGTTAGGCCTCATTTTGATCGAGACATCTTTTTGCCATATGGGCTCATTTTTTATAGCCCATTGGACCTTTTTGTACCTATTGACACACATGTATAGTGATCCGATTATTTTGTACTATGATAGTTACCTGGTGATGATATATATGAGATGATGATGTTGATATGATGTGTTGTGTACCATTTATTTATGTATTTATGGATGGTTCTATCTCTATATGTTATGCAATTTATGATGTTATGCGATGTATATATGGATGCATTTCTTGTGTTGTGGTATGCATTATGTGATGGTTATGCGACTAATAGATCTATGTTATTCCTTTTAATAAATGACATATGCAAATAGATTTATGTGATATGTGATATGGATGGATGATGATTTATGTTTTGATGATGATGTATGATGTAATGTGATTTATGTATGTTGATGCAAATGATATGATATGTGATATGAGATGTAAAATGCATAATGATATGGAGATGATATATGGGAAATGATATGTGAATCATGATTATGAATGGATGTACATTTTTAATTTAATGAATTTTTATGTTCCTACTATTATTTGAATGTTTATAATGGTATGGAATGATTTATAAAATGAAATGCAAAAATGATTGTGATGTGGTTATTTATGATATGTTCTATATGTTATGGATGAATGATGGATAATATGTATGTTTTTATGATTATGTATGATGTAATGTGAATGCAATGGCCATGCTCTATATGATATGTATTGATGATGTAAATGAGATGGTTTTAAGATGCTGAGAATAACAAATACATATTATCCTAAACATGTTAAATGATTGTGGGATGTATGTGATGCATTTATTGTGATATGATGTAATATATGAAATGATATGTTAATGCAAAGTGGTATGATGATGCTTTATGTTTATGTAAAATGAATGTAATGTGAGAGATGACTTTATGATGTTTATGTGATGTGAATAATAAATGCATTTATGGGATGGTCTATATGAATATTTATGATTATAAATGCAATGGATTATCTATAATACTCATGTACCTATTATGTTTGATTATGTAGTATATGGTAATATGAAATGATTATGAAATTTTTTATGCAAATGAATGTTATGCAATGGTTTATGTGATGAATGCAATGTGGTGGAAAAAATGGATGTAATGTGATGAGAAATGGACGTGCTTATTTATGAGAAATGCTTATAATAACATATTTATATGATGATGAAGATGCAATGCCTATGTTTCATATATGATATGCTATGAAAATATGCTAATGATTTGTGGATGCAAGATCAATGATGATATGATTAACTATCATAGTACCTTGTTAGCATCAAGAGAAAGAAGGGGCGAAAGAAGAGAGGACATTCCAACAAGACATAAGATGATGGATATGCAAATGATGATGACTACTTGCCGAGGAGTTAGGATTTTCAAAGGGCCAATTTCCTTATGTTTAATAACACATGTGGTACGGTGCATCAAGGTATAGAGGACCATGATGGTGTTGTACCTAGTGTGATGTACTTTGAATTAACAAAGAGATAGGAGTATTCTTGTTCACACCTGACATATGGAAACCTTGCTAGGGTACATTTTGGGTACTTCAAAACATTTTGGACTAAAACATAGGAAGGAAAGCCTTCTTATGTGGTCAACAAAATATCTAAAACACCCTCCATACATACCTAACAGAGCAAGTATTTTCCAAGGTTATTTTACAAGAATATCCAACAAGCACAACAGACAAAAGATAATGATCATTTCCCCATTCCTATTTCTCTAAATCCTCTGTTTAGTTATCATCAAGAAGTCCTTGGAATGAGCGTAATAAGATAAGTCAAAAGAAAAAGATAAAATAAAAAACAAGCTAATGTTCTTCAATACCACTAACCAAAAGGGAATGTGTTTTCAAAGATAAGAATCAAAACTATTGCCAAAGGATAATGCCCATTGTAGGAAGGATACATCCTAGGACATGTTAGTGGATGGGGGCATGTCATTTCATTTATCCAAAGTGTTCTTTCTGATAAGTAATTCCCATTGTAGGAAGGATACATCCTAGGGCATGATGTTATCAGATGATTGATATGTGATTGATTGGATGATAGGCTATTGACACAAAGAGCTAACCAACTTGTTTACGTACTGACCTAAAATTGAGACTTGACATTTTGACTTTTTACTTCTCACCTGGTAGACCTGTTTCCAACTGTTTCACCAAAGGTTGAGGATGATGATTGTTTATTATGATTGGTGTTTATTGTGAGTGAAAGCGAGATGAGACAGATGCATTTTTTTCAAATATTTAGATGTTTTTGGAGTTTTGCAATGTTTTGATGCTATTTTTGGTATTTTTTGATACTTCCAAATGTTTTGATTTTTGATTTTCCAATGTTTTTGAGGTTTTATGAGAATTTTACCAAGATACTAACCTAAGGACCTATCCTAGGGGCCTCGGGGGTGATCAAAAAAATAGCCTTTCCTACGTTATACATGCAGAGACCACGTAGTTTGACTGACGATTCTATTTTTTTGACTTTTTTGATTGACTTTTTGACCTGTTTTGGGATTTTGATATGTTTTGAAAGTTTTTGGATTTTTGGTGATTTTTCAATGTTTTTGGATTTTTTGATGTTTTAGTACTTCAAGAATATACATGAATCCGATCCGATGAGAACATTCCCCCAACGTGATGCAATAGACTACTCTGATAAAGGTGGGAGAAACTAACCTTGAGGGTGGGACAAGTACTAGGAGGGATCATGATATGAATAGCAGACCAAGCTATGGTGTAGACGTGGATGGATGAGTGATGGATGATGGAAACTTAATGGATGGATGATGTAGAACAAGCCATGAAGATCTTGGTGGATGGAAAGTGTTTATTTACACAAGGCGCCTATTTTCTAGGTTTTCACTAAGGTACTTGTCCAAAGTGCCACTGAAGTGGTTTTCACTAGAGGACAATTTTTCTCTTTACTGTTTTTTATTCTTTTTTTTTATTTTTTTGGATTTTTTCCTTTTTGATTTTTTTTGTCACCAAGACGCCCTTTTTCTAGGTTTTTTCCAAAGTAACCATTTTTTCAAGACATTTTCTAATGTTTTTGGATTTTTGGTTCTATACCTTGAAAGATTAGGCATAATTTTTTTGAGATGAGAGCTATTCATGGGCTCTTGCATAGGTTCCCCTTCAGGTGTTGATAACCAATATGCCCCTGACTTATAGCTTGTGATAACAAATGGTCCCAACTAGTTGGGTTCAAATTTTCCTTTGCTATTTGGATTTGGGACATTCTTCTGATTGTCCTTTAGTACTAGTTCTTCGACTTGGAAAGTTCTGATTTTGATTTTCTTGTTATAGCTCCTCTTGATTATGTTATGATAGACTTGTAAATGATTTAAAGCATCTATACGCCACTCATCCAATAGTTCCAGCTCATTTAGTCTTGATACTTGGTACTATTCATCTGTGATGAGGTTTTGCAATGATATTCTTAGTGATAGGAGCTTGATCTTAATGGGGAGTACTGCTTCTGATCCATAGACCAAGGAGAAGGGAGTAGCATTGGTGGGTGTGCGAATACTAGTTTGGTAGGCCCATAGAGTGGGATTGAGCTGTAGATTCCAATCATGACCTATGTCATTGAATTTTTTCTTGAGGATTTTCAAAATGGTTTTATTAGTGGCTTTTGCTTGGCCATTGCCTTGGGAGTAGTATGAGGTGGAGAAGTGATGTTGGATTTTGAATTTTTCACACAAGTCGCAGACATCCTGATTCTTGAATGGTGTCCCATTATTTGAGATAATGGCTTGTGGGACACCATAGCAGCAAATGAGATAGTTCAAGATGAATTTTGACATATGCTTCCTGATTATATATGCCATGGATATGGCCTCCACCCACTTGGTAAATTACTTTGTGGTAGTTATGATGAACGTGTGTCCATTAGATGAAGTGTGAGTAATTTTTCCAATGAGATTGAGTCCCCATTGTGAAAAGGGCCATGGTGTGATGATGGGATGAAGTTCTTGAGCTGGAGCATGGATGAGGTCGCCATGCTACTGACATTGTAGAAATCTTCTGATGTAGTGATGTGCTTCTCTTTCCATTGTAAGGCAATAATACCCCATCCTCGAAAATTTCTTGGCTAGGGTCATTCCACTTGAGTGTGAACCACAAATGTCATTATATACTTTAGTTAAAGTAGCCAATGCCTCCTAAGTGTTTAAATAGTGTAGTAAGGTTCCTTCTATGGTCCTACGATATAGGGTATCTCCTAGGATGATGAATTGGGATGCGTTTTTGACAAAGGTTCATTTTAAGGTTGAGGGTAAGTCAGCAGGTATGACACCTATTCGCAAGTAGGTATAAATGTCATGGTACCAAGGATCACTGGGACCAAAAATTTCACGCAAAAATTCTAATTCTAGTACCTCGAATGCGGGCACGAGAAGCTGCTCTACCAAGAATTCATGTGTTGGGATCTTGCGAGGAATGTCTAGTAGGGATCCAATCATTGCCATGGTATTTACTGCTCTGTTGTTGGCTTTGGGTATCTGCTCAAATGTGATCTCGATAAAGGATTCCTTGAGATTCTCCACTAGTTTCTTGTATGGAGTGATCTTATCATCTTTAGTCTGGTATTCATGCCGTTCACTTGGTTTATTATCAGCTAAGAGTCTTTGTATCCTTTGAGGGCCATGATGTGCCATTGCACTACTATTGTGAGACCTATTGTTCAAGCCTTATATTTTGCAATGTTATTAGTGCAGGTAAATGCCAATTTATAGGACCTTGGTATGTAGTCCCCTTGTGGGGTGATAAAGAAGACATCGACTCCTAATCCATGTGCGTGTATGAGCCATCAAAGTAAAGTTTCCAGTGGTCAGCTATGTTGAGGTTGAAGATGGATTCATTTGGAAACTCTGAGATGAGAGGATTCTCTAAATAGATTGGTGCTTTTGCAAGCTGATCTGCAATGACTTAGCCTTTAATTGCTTTCCACTCCATGTATTCAATGTCATACTCATATAGTATCATGACCCATTTTTCCATTCTTCCAGTGAGCATTTCTTTTGATAGTAAGTACTTGAGAGGGTTGATTTTGGTGATGAGTTTTATTTTGTGCACCAACATGTAATGTCTAAGTTTTTGCGATGCAAACACTACTACTAGACATGCTTTCTCAATGAATGAGTAATTTAACTCATGTCCAACCATTGTTCTGTTGATATAATAGATGGCCCTTTCTATCTCGTTTTCATTGTGCTGAGCTAGAAGAGCTCCAAGGGTTGTTGTTGTTGTTATCACATAGAGAATTAATGGCCTTCTTGGGATTGGTGGCATTAGGACTAGTGGTATAAGCAAATATTATTTGATCTTATTGAAGGCTTCTTCACACTTCTTATCCCACTTGTACACTACTCCCTTGTGAAGTAGGTGAGAGTATGGATTTTGTTTATTTGCCAGTTGTGCTATGAATCTTCGAATGGACTAAAGCTTGCCTTGGAGACTTCTCAATTGTTTCAATGTTTTAGGTGCCTCTATCTCAAGGATTACTTTTACTTTTGCTAGATCTACCTCAATACCTCTCATTGACACTATGTATCCTAGCAACTTTCCTGATTGTACACTGAAGACACACTTCTTTGGTTTAATCCGACCTTGTATTCCTCTAGCTTGTCGAAAATAGTACTCAAGGTTGCTATGTGATCCTTCCTCTTTCTGGATTTGGCTAGTATGTTATCGACATAATATTCGACATTTTTATGGATCATATCATGGAAGATTAATGTCATGGCTCTTTGGTATGTTGCTCCTGCATTCTTTAAGCCAAATGGCATCATATTCCAACAATAAGGCCCCCATGGAAAAGTGAAGGCAATTTTGTGTTGGTCTTCTTTAGCAATCATTATCTGGTTGTATCCTGAGAAACCATCCATCAAGGAAAGCATTTTGTATCATGTCATCATGTCTACAATCATGTCAATGTTGGGGGATGGGAAATTGTCTTTTGGACATGCTTGGTTCAAGTCCCTGAAGTATGTGCAGATTTTGATGCCCCCATTGGGTTTTGAGATGGGAACCAGGTTTGACAACCATTTTAGATAGTCTATTGGTTGAATGAATCTTGCATCCAATAGTTTTTTTAGTACCATTTTGACTAGCAGAGTGATTTGAGGATGCATTTTCCTATGCTTTTCTCTAATGGGCTTTGCTTCAGTGTATACTACTAGGTGATGAACTAAAATTTCTAGATCGAGCCTTGACATGTCTGCATAGCTCCATGCAAAGTTTACTTGTATCTCTTAAGAAGGCTGCTAAGAGTTTTTGTTCTTCTGACAGTAATGATTTCACATAGAATGTGATGTGCAGGGTCTCCTCCATTCCTAGATTAACTAGATTGTACTTTTCTACTAGGACTACTTATTTTTCCTGATGAAGGGCTCTAAAAGGAAGATTGAATCCCCCATCCTCAGGCACCTCAGAGAGATTTTCACCTTTGGATGCATCCTTTCTTTTTACTTTTTTCAAGTTGGAGAGTGCCATAGTGTGGTTTTCACTCAAGGACTTAGATATTATTCTTAGTTTCTCACTTTTGTGACAGAGGGTTTCAATCATTTCCCTGTAATAGGCCTGTGTATCTAGCTCAATGATGAACCACACTTTTTGATACCCACATGGAATGTTATCCCGTAGTCCCATGAATTTTGAGAGCACCTCATCATTTTCGAATGTGTCAAGAACTAGTGGTCCTTGTTGGTCATAATTGATGAGTTGGGGGTAAACTAGGGGGATTTCATGATTTTGATGGTATGTCTCAAAGGATAAGGTGCTAATCATGAGAAGGGTGGTATCCTCAAAGAGCCTAGGTAGGTTGGTTATGGGATCCTCATCATCACTACTACTATAGATGTCAGTTATGTCAAATGTGAAGTTTTCTAGGACATGACCTGTAGATATGGGTAAGCAAAGTTTGATTGTGGATAGCTGAGGAGGATTACTGACCTTTCTAACTGGAGGACTTTGGCCACGTATGGTTATACTCAGAGGGGTACATCCAAGGCCAATATTTCTCATTCACATCTTCAGAATGATAGGTATTATAAGCCCATTGTCATTTTTCCCAAGTCTCTGGTATCTATCATAGCCCATTGCGAGCATCATTTGCAAACCTTTGCTTTTGTCATCCATTGGTAGATCGACTGTTGGTGTATTATCTTGGTATAGGAGATGAGATGGGTCCTCCTCTATGACTTCTCATCCAAGATCTCCCCAACTTATGAAGTTGGGATATTCTTTAGGGGATGTTTGGGATGTGAAGGCTTCATTTTCTTGTGGACGTCCTCGTTATCTAAGAGATTATGGTGACTCTCCTACCACAAAATCATTTTTTGGAATTGTGTAGTTTCCACAACCATTATCCTGGATGATGAGTTTGATATCAAAGATGGTGGGGATGGCAGGTGTCTTTGTTGCAAAAGTGGATGCGAGAGTGGCTGGATCAATGTACGATGTTGATGGGCCTTCATCATTTTTGGGAACTTGAGGGATTTTGTAGTGTTTTTCCTCAAGGTTCTTGTAGTAGGAGAATGGTTCAAGATCTCCATGGATGGTGACCACTTGTCCTTCATATGTGAATTTGACACATTGATGGAAATTTGATGCTATTGCTTGCATTGCATGAATCCATGGATGTCCTAGGAGAATGTTATAAGGAAAATCAAGGTCTAGGACTTGATAGGTGGTTTCCATGATAGCTGGCCCTACTAGAATAGGGATTCTAATTGTGCCTTGGGACACTCTTTCCTGATCATCATATGCTCTAATTGTGATACATTTTCCTTTGTTGATGGAATCCTCTGAGATTTTCAATTGCTTAATGAGCTTGAGGGAACAAATATTCAAGCCTACACCTCCATCCACCAAGACTCGCTTGACTTTATTTTTTTGTACTAGGATCTCTAAGTGGAGTGCACAGTTATGAGATGGTTGAGATGATCCTAAGATAGTAACTTTTTTGTATCTTGTGGTGACTCCACAATCAGCTTGAGCTCCTTTGATAGTGATTACTATGTAGTATTCATCTAGGGAGGCAATGATAGTTTCATACACATGAAACATGTTTTTGAAGGTGCCTTTCCCCTTATCAGTGTTATTGTTCCCTTTATTGTTATGGTTAGGCATCAAATTTGTGTATATTTTGAGGTTTTGGTTTCTTGTTGGCTGCTCCACATTTATGATTCTTTGATCAATGAGATCTTGGACTATGTTCTTCAGTCTCATGCAGCTATTCATGGTGTGTCATTTGATTTTTTGGAAGTCACAGAGCTGATTTTTGTTGTACCACAAAGGTTTAACATCTGGTTCTTGGTAGTTCTTGTAGGTGGGGATCTTGATGAGGTTTTTCTTTAGTAATTTCTTCATGATGACTTTGAGTGGTTCCCGAAGAGCAGTGTATTTCCATTTGGTGAAGTTCTTGTTTCATTGGGGTGGTCCTCTTTGATCATTGACATTATTGATTGCTTGGTTGTTTGGTTGTTTGTGTTGTTGTGTTTGCTTGATGATGGTTTTGGATTTGTTATTGCCGTGTGGGTGTGTTCTGCCAAGGGGCATTGATAAAAACTTTGGCATTGACGACACCATTGTTGGTAACATTTTTGTTTCTTTCCCATGTGTGAGGTTTGTCATTGTAGTTGGTGGGTGGGTAATTGTTCTGTAGTTTAGGATATGAATTTGATCCTCTAGGTTGTGTCATAAGGGCTCGTTCAATGTTGAGCGCCTTGGAAATCAATTGGTCATATGTGGTGATCCCTTGGACCTTGAGATGGAATGCAAAGAGGTTGTCAAGGTTGGATATGATAGTGCATACTAGTTGTTCCTCAGGCATGACCCATGTGCTCTGATTGACCTTGGATCGCCATCGTTGTAGGAATGAAGCAAATGATTCATTCTTACCTTGTTTCAAAGCTGAGAGCTCCTCTAGACTACAATCCATGGCGATATTGTATGCATAGTTTTTAATGAATGCATCTATGATTTCTTGGAATGTTTTGATGCTTGTAGGTAGGAAATAGAACCATTCCATGGTGTGTCCAACCAAACTCATAGGAAATAGCCGCATCAAATAGGTATTGTCATATGTGACTTCTATGCAATGAATCTAGAATTCCTTGATATGATCTTCAGGGTTTCCTATCCCATGATACTTATCAAATTTTGGGATATCAAATCCATTTGAGAATGGTTTCATCATAAGGCTCCTGTCGAATGGATAAGGACACAAGTTACTAGATGTTCTTGAGGTTCGCCCTGATTAAAGGTCAAGCACCTGTTGCGAGAGCAACCTGATTTGTGTTGTCACATCATTTTCTGGATTAGGAGGTGGGATGAAAGCATTATGAGGTGGTTCGTTGGTGGGTGTGATAGGTGGATTGGTTTATGGTATTTGTACATTCTATTGAGCTATGTATGCTTGCACTTGCTGCTATATAAACAATGCCTTTTGTTGGTCTTGTTGTTGCTATGCCAGGATTGCCTGTTGCTGAGCTTGTTGTTGTGCTTGTTGTTTCACCAACAATGCTTATTGTTGGGCTGCTAATTGGGATGCTTCTTTCTGCTCTTGGTATTATTTTATCACTTGTTGATATGCTTGTAGTTGTGTTGCTTATTTTTGTGCAAGATACTGCGCTTGTGTTTGTGCTTGTTGTGCTTGATATTGGGCATGTGCCTGAGCTTGAGCTTGAGCTTGATCTTGTGCTTGTGCTTGTGCTTGTGTCGCTTGTTGTTTCAATAAGATTTTGGCTTGAGCAGCTTTTTGTGCTTGTAATGTGGCTTGGGCTGCTTGAGCAGCTTATGTAGCTTAAGCGGCTTGCTGAGCAGCTAGTTGTGCAACTTTTTGTTTTTGTACTTGTAGGAATGCCTTTTGATAAGCAACTTTCTGAGCTGCTTGTAACACCATACTTTATTGGATTGATATGTTGGAACTTGGTGGTGGCAGGGGTGGTGGTGGATTCAAAATGGTGCTTGTGGTGGTTGTGAGAGGTGATGTTGTATTTGGGGTTTGAGTGGTGGATGGTGCGTTCTATGTGGCTGATCCTTGAGAGACCATGCTTTGAGATGTTAGGGGGGGTTGATGATGTAGTGATTGCTTGTGTAGTTGTCATTTGTTTTTGTGATGTCGATGACAAGTTTTGAGAGTTTGGCATGATGTTTTGATTGATGTTCAGGATGTTGGTTTGATTCTGATTGATATTTAGTAAAGGTGAAAACTCTAAGCCAAGTAGTGGTGTGGATGATGGTGGTAATATTGGAAGATGTGAAAGTGCAAGGGATGTGCTCTCTTGAGAAAATGGCATAGTGTCAAAAATTCCTCCTAATCTGAATATGTCACCCTCTCCTTTTGAAGTTATGGGGAGAGAGGTTCGGGGTGTTGTGCGAAAGGATGATGATGATGGATCATTAGGATCATGGAAAGTGAGAGAGGCATACTTATGTAATGGATTTTGGGGTATGTTTTGTTCCAAGATGGTGTTTGCATCCAAGTCTTGATTATTGACAAGGGGGTATGTTTGAATGGCATTAAGAAATGCACTTCCCTTATTAATATTAGGTTGAGTTGGAGCAAAAGATGTTGTGATTTGCGGGATGTTTTGAGTGATGCTTTGGGATGGGGGTGTAGATGAGATGGGGAGTGTGGATGAAATTGGAGGCATGACCTCTAAAGATGGCTCCACTATAGAGTTCACGTCAAAATCAAAAGGGAGTTTAGATGCTTGTTTTGCTAGTTCAAGCATGTATAGCGAAGGGTTGAGTCTCATCATGATATTGATGATCTTATGGTTCTTTGGATTTTGGATCATTTCAGTGATTTTCTCATGTGACATCCCAAAGGTAAGATCTTCTTCTTGTTTTTCCTCTTGTGGATTTTGTGATGATGAGAGAAAGTCAAAAGGTTGCTTGATTCAACAGGATTCATTTTAGAGTTTGTTTGGATTAGGTCACTTGAAGTGGGTGCTTCTTTGTTGGCTTCCATGTTCTTCTTGTATTGAGATCTAGTCTGCACCATAAAATAGGGATCAATTTTGAAGAATATAGGAGATGAATCTCTAATTCTTTGGATTGATATATCTTTAGGTCCAAAAGAGAAAATTTAAGATGATTTCAAGATCAAAGGATGATAATGATACAGATGTTAGATGGATGTTTGATGGATGATTGGAACTCTTTGAGAAAATCTTGAAGGGTATGTTAAACTCTAGGACTTGATTTGGGATTGATTTGTTTTGGATTTGGATTTTGGTGAGCTCATGAACTCTAAAAGGTTGGATGTTGTCTTAGAGTTAAATCACTCACAAGATGCTAATTTGTCTAGGTGTGAGAAGAAGGATTCATCCAAACACTCCTATCCAAACAAGATGATTTTGATAATGAACTCCAAAATCCCAAGATGTTGGATGTTTATCAAGGGATACATTTATTCACAATTTTTTTTGATAATTTGATCAAATATGTGGAGAAGGATGCATCTACACACATTTAATCAAACAAGGATATTTTGGATTGATTTCAAATGATTTGTCCAAAGTTTAACATGAAGGATTTTTCCAAGACTTTTGAAGAGTTGATGATGAGATGATTTTGGTTTTGATGTTCAAAGATGGATGAGGGTTTGATTTTGATCCTAGGATGTACAAAAAAAGATGCTTTGTTTACTAGATCTCGGTATTGAAGAACATACGATACTTTTAAGGACCTCTATAACTAAGAAGTGGTTCAAATTGAGCATACATTTCTAGATTTTTCAAAGGAATGAGTCTATAAAACCTTGTGAATTTTTTGTTTATTTCAATATGCTTCCTTTTATTGCACTTCCTAATGTATTTATTGATGACTTTTTGAGTGTGTTTCTTAAATTTTGAACTTTGGCTCAAGGACTTTGGCTTTGGGATTTTGAATTTCTTGGAAATCATGAGGTTTCAACACGTGAGAGAAAATTTTGTTATCTTTGCTTAGTGACTTTGTTTTACCACAAACACTTCTTTTGATTGGATTTTCAAACTAGATGTCCAATGTCTTAATTTCTTCAAATCTCACAAAGTATGTTATGTGGAAATTTGATGAAGTCAAGGCAAGGGTTACCTATTGTTTAACTTTAGTAGGAAAATCAAGATGTAAATCCTAGTGTTTAGAAACCTCTAAGGATGAGAATCCCAAGGGAAAGCAATAACACATGAATTGGGTCAATTGTATTTTCCTCCTAAAGGGTTTGAAATTTTGATGATGATGTTAAATGTTTGTTTCCAAAAAAAAATTTAACAAGCAAGGCTTTTTGTAACCAAGAGCAAGTACAACCTTATGGCTATGAAAGACAATATTTGTTGAGTCCTCACTTGGAGAAGTCCAGCTATAATTATCTTTAGCGAATGGTTAGATGCTTGACCCCATTAGCTCCCCTCCACGACACTCACTTATACAGGGCAGCCAAGCATCAACACCCATGAAACTCCCCTGGCATGCTTTCCATTTCTACTAAAGACTGTAAAAGTGTGGGGTGACTTCAAAACGATCATTCTTGCACCAACAAATAGATCAAGAATTTTGGCAATTTCTAAACAAGGGTTTTAGTTCAGAATTTCCATTCATAGAAGTTGACCCAACGTGGAGAGAGACCATTGCTGCCCTTCTCATCAAAGTCAACCACGTGATATTGGCATTTATTCCAATACCCACATTTATATCTAGGCTGGAAATACTCTCGGGTTTAGAGTGTTACTGGTTGAGTCGTTCCCTTGGGTGAGTACATTTTCCCCAAGGAAGGCCCTCTAAGATAAACAATAGTGAGTAAATGTATTCATAGTTCGATCAACCTTCATTTAGAAACAAAGGGAGAACACATGTAATAGATTTACTGACACTCACACAAATTGTTCAATTTTAAACCCAAATTGAAGTGTGTATGGGAAATTATTTATGCTACTTAATGTCACCAAAATCCTTTTGATTCTCAAGATCACCATGAGGCACGAGAGAAGTGCATATTTCTTTTGATGATATTACTTTGAGTACGTAATTAAAAAACAATGCAAACACTTGTTTATTTTAAATCTACAAAACAAAAGTGAATTTGTTTTAAAGCACCAAAGAAAGTCTGAAAATTTGCATTGTTCAATTTTTAATCCCAAAACAAACTTTAGTAAATTTGAGTCCTAATGTTCTTTTTAAGCCTTTTTGTACCAAGAATTTAAAAGGTTCTTTTTAAAGCCCAAAATGAAATTAATAAGTCCTAAGCATAAAAGGATGACAATTTTTTCTTCAAGAGGAATAATGAATCCTCCAAGAGTGTTAAACAAACACTAGAGTGTTTAAAAACACTTATTCTTGTGAAATGAGACCATCATGCTTATTTTCCTTTTCGTCTTTGATCAATCCAACCTACAAGAAAATCAGTTATATTTTGCAAAAACAAAGGTCCAAAAGGTAGAAAATAGACAAAAGAACCATAATTTAAAAAAGAGCACGTGCTATAAATAAATTTTCACTTCATACTCCCCTCCAGCGGTGCAATCCACAAAGGCTTCGTAGTTTGATTTCACCAACGTTGTTGTATAGCACCACTTGCTAGTTAGTGTCACTCTATAACTAGGCCAACGACCATGAATGGGTCACCCTTTTTGCTAGCAGTGTAGTTTAGGTTTTTGAAAGATTCCCATGGGTTAAACAAATTCAATGGTGTAGTTTGGAATTCAAAATTCTAGGTGGGAAGATAGAAGCATTGCAATTTGGAGTTTTAGTGGTTCCATATAGCAATGTTGGAGAACTAGCAGTGCAGAACAACGACACTGAGCTTCCAACGGCATAGTTTTCTTTTAGCCAATGGAAAACACATAAATGTTGACAAAAAGATGATTAGAAAATGAGATTTCCCTCCTTCTAGCACCAAATGTTGCGAACCTAGATCCCAAACCTGCAATGACACAAGAAACAAACAACAAATTAGATTAAATGCAAGTTAGAACATAGACTTCTCAAGAAATCCATTTATCAATGCTCAAAATAGGAAAACAAAAGCAATACAATGAGAAGTCAATAAAAGAGATTAAATCCTATGAAAGCAATGTAAATTCTTGATCTCTTGAGGGAATTGGTGCCAATTTGATGTGAAAATTGGCCCTTTCCCAACTCCAATGATGCAACGGTGATTTGATGATGAAAGTTGATCCACTTTGATGAAGAGTGATGAGTGCTCCAAGATGAAAATCTACATAACCTAGCTGCAAACTAGAAAGTATGGATGAAGATTACTAAATATTTGAGCATAGTAAGTTTACTCAAATTGTGGATGCCAAATGCAATAGAGGAGTTTTCTATTTATAGATTGACAAGTTAAAAGAATGCCACAAATGGAGAAATGAGGGACTATCTTTCATTCAATGGCAAGATGCTATTTGTCAACATGTGAATGGTTGAGGAATGTGCAAGTTTTGGAGAATGTGTCAATAAATGCATATATTTGAATTTTGAAATTGTTGAAATGACATGTAAGAGGGAAAGAAGGTGCATGGAATGCCACTTGTCTCAAGGAAAAAATACTTTGTAGGTGGAGTAAATGCCTTGTTGGAAGGACAAAGTCCACTTGGATTTTGAATTCAAACTTGAGAAATATTCCTTAAAAGATGCCTTGTTGAAGAAAATATAGATTTAATAAATCAAATAACTCTATTTTCATGTGCAAGTGGCAAAAGATGAAGCATGGGACATGAGAAGAGATTAAATTAATCAAGGTTTAATTAATTTAATGAAGGGATTAGGTGATTTAACTAATTTATTTAGATTTGTGGGTTGATATAAATCAAAAAGGGATGAAAATGATTAAGACCTAGTTAAATAAATATTTTGATTTATTTAACAAAATGGGGTGATGTTTAATTAAATTAGATAAATGTTTGATTTATTTAATTTAATAGAGGAACTATAGAGATTTAATTAAATCACATGAATTATTTAATTAAAATAGAGATTGAAGAGTTAATTAAATAAAATGGTTTATTTAATTAATGATAGATAATGACTTACAAGGTAAAATTGATTTATTCTATTAAGAGATGAAATGTGATGAATTTAATCAAATAAAGGTTATTCAATTAAATGTTTAGACCGAGGGATGATTTAAGATGAAATGGTGTTAGTGGTTAGGATCAGACGCACAATGCCAATCAATACATTTTACGTGTCTACAAATAGTATATCAAGTTTTTGAGAATGCATGATGGCATGTATTCTTTACAAAGCTATGTGGGTATGATGATGTAGTAGCCTTTGAGTTTTCCATGGCTTTTAGTAGTTCCAATAATTCCAGAAAGGTGCAAGGAATTTCTTTTCTAGTCACCCCGCAAGTCATAGCCAAGGTCACTAGATTACCTAAGATAGAGGAAGCTTATTTTCCATCGGTTGTAAACAAAGCCATTGAACTCCCTTCTACATTCTCAATAGTTTTTGAGATAAGGTGAAGTGTTGTAGATGACTCCTAAGAAGGGCACCTTGTAGTCTTCACTTCCTGAGCACTGGGTGACATAGCCAAAATTATAACCTAGTATATATTATAGGAGGAGGGTATGCATATGTGTTTTCCCACCATTTTAGGTTACTCTATCATTTACACCAAAATGACTTAGTTAATCATCTAGATTATCTCTTCAATTCAATTAAAAGGATGAGTCTAGAAGTGAAAAAAGGGCATCACAATTTTGTGGCACACCATGGGTTGACAAAGTTAATTGTTATGAGGGGTTTAGCATAATTTGTGCCTCTAGTTAGTTTGGCTGTGTTTTCAAAGGAAGAAAATTCCTCTAATTCTTCAGCTCTAGAAATTGAGCCAACGACTCATGGAGCCAAGGATAATAGTGATAAATTTTAAACCCAAGATGATGAACTTCAAAACCTTGTTGATAAAAACCTAGGGCAATTAGATAAGGATACAAAAGTCTGTGGAAATGAAAAATATAGTGAGGAAATTGAGTATTTATAACTAGAAAAAATTAATAAGGGGTAGTGATGATAATTAGATTAAACTAGGGGTTCGTACTAGGAAGGGTAAAGATGTTGTTGGTATTAGTACTCCTCCAGTGCTATCCCCTTATAATACCAGGTTTAAAAACTTGGTTTACAAAAATTAGTTACTACTACTTGTACAATAACCCAAAACCCCAAAGAGATAAATATTGAAATTATGGCGTGCCAATCTCTTGAGAGGCAGAGATACGAAAAGCCAAGAACAAAAATGAAAAACTAGAAACAAGAAAATGCAGGGCATAATCAAGCATAAGTCCCATAAAGAGCAAGATGATTTGGATGACCAAGAAGAGGATATGTCTGAACTCCCCTTTAGTCCTCACAGGTAGAGTGAAGAGGGTGATATAAATAATCAAGGAAAATTTTCTTCTTAGACACCTTTATAGGAGCAATGTGGTAAATCTCAAAGGGAGAAACAAGATTTGATGACCCAAGAAACTAATACTCCTCTCCATGTCTATAGTTTTGATGAACAAAATCCAAATCCTAAGATTATAATAGAAACTTCTCCTGGCCATGACATACCTAAGGAAGACACAAAGGAAAAATCAAATGAAATATCACAGACAAAAGAGTATTCTGTAGAGGAAATTAGGGTTTTGCAGGACAAAATGCATCAGTTGGAAGCTCAAATGATACTTCTTCAACCACAGTTGCAACAAGTTTATGGGGAGATCCAACAACAAGCTAAGGAGTTAAAGGAATTAAGATGCTAGTTAGGGAAATTGACTCAAAGAGATAAATTGACCATAGTAGGTTATATAACCTTGGAAGAGCACCAGGAGGTGATTGACAGGTTGAAATCCTCATGGGAAGAAAATATTGTTGAAGAGTGTATGACGATAGAGTACCACCGAAGGAAAAAGTCAATGAATTGAAGGTTGTAATGGAATATAAAATCTCAACTAACTATATCTCCAAAGCTAAGCATTAATAGATAATCCAAAGTTTGAAGGAGCAATGGGGAAAAGAGATAATGGAAATATCGTAGAAGTTAATAGATGGTTTAGCATAATTCTGTAATTTATGCACGAGGACATGCAATGTCTTTAGCTGGGAAAAAATGATGGGTTAAAAGTCTATCATTAATGTTAGCATGGATTTACCTAGTTTTGTGCTCATCATAGCTTACCTTTTGGCTTTTCTCCTCCAAAATTTCCATAATACTTGTAAATAATTAAAGTTAATTAAAATAGATTCAAGGATAAAAAATTCTCTAGCAATTAACTGATTATGAGTACTAATTTTGATGGTTATGTGAAATAGGGGTTTTGAGGTCGAAGGGATGAGTGATGAAGATTACCCAAAGGATTTCATGATTTTTTGGTTTCCATTAGTTATTGTATTTTAGCATATGTTTAGTCATTGGTTTGGTAATTGGGCTTTGTAATCAGTTTTGGGATTTTAGAAAATAGTAGGCCAGAGGCCACCTCACTATTTTGAAAACTGATCAAATATTTCTAGTCATATACTTACAAATCATGGACACATCTATTTTTGATATTATATTCTATAGTTAGATATATATATGCTCTCTCTTGAGTATGGAAGACAATATTCACATTGAATTTTATATAAGCATACAACTATTATCAGTTTATCAGTGTTGAATATGCATATTTTGCGAGTGTATTCTCCATTTAGCTGGTTAGGAGACAAGACCCACTCCTTAACCAATGCATGGATTTATTTTCCTATTGTTTTGTGTGAGGTATGATTTATAATTTTTCAATAATTCCATATGTGGGTTATTGATTCAATTAAATTCAATAATTCAGTAGGCATGTTGATCAGTTGTTAAGTTCAGTAATGGTACAAGCTTGATCTTATTTATTAAGTATAAAATAAGCTCTCTTTTGAAAAGATCGTTAGTGTGTGGCATAAGCAGAGATTGTAGGTACAACATATATATGTGAATTTGTGAAATACACACTATTTTTAGAACACAAAAATAATATGTGCATTTTTATTTGATCCTATCACTAGGATACCACAGGTCCTATCACTCGGTTACTGCATCTCTTATCACCCAAGTTGTTTAAATGAAAAGTTTAGTGTTACATCCTCTCTATTCTTAGCATTAATGTTTAAAAGTATTGTGGTGACCCTAAAAAAATGATTTTAAAAATTTAAAGTAGAGCTCAATAGTATGTGTGTGTTGATTTGAAATGGGACAGTATTGATTAAAATAGGACTTAAGTAATTTGTAGATTAAGAAGTGTGTTTTGATTTAATTTTTGAATACATCCATGCCCACTTAATTTTCTAATTTCAATCCTTAGGTAGAATTCCACAACACCTTCACAAGTTTATGATGCCTAGATTGACACTTAACGAATATATTGAGGAAGCTACCATAAAGTTCCTTAGGATTGATCTAAGTACATTTATGAATTAGATAGAATTACAAGGATAGTTTATTCCAAACACTTAGAAACAATCATGTATCAAGGGCCATAATGTGTCTGGAAATCCTCTGAATGAGGTGGTTCCATGTAGAGAGTACCATTCCACTAGTGAGTGTCAAACATGTCTACGAGATCACAACCATCCTTCTCATTGAGATTACAAACATCAACCTCTTTAGAAAAACTTTGATTATACCCCTTAGTAGTGAAACAACTGGGTTCTTGGATGGGGTCACAACTTTCCTTCTAAGTGGGTGGTTGATCATTTTCCTTAGCGAAGGTGTTTGAAGTTATTGGAATATCAAGGTGGATGGGATTCACTTTGTATTCTTCAATGCAGAATTCAGAGAAGTCCAAGGATCCCCAATCATCACCAATACATGCATTTTATTTAGAGGAAGAAGTCAATGGGGGTGTTAGTTCTCGAAAATGTTGGTTAAAAACCACAAAAGGTTGCCAAGCTCTTGATACATTTTAGGCTAACAAACAAGGCCAAATGGTGCACTTGAACCTTCTTCTCTTTAGGCTCTGACAGACCTAGGTAGGTGTACCCATGTAAATGAAGTAGACTTAAACTATGTGTTTCCTTCTTAAGAAATATATCCACAATGGAAATTGGGAGTGGAGAGATGTAATCCTAATTTGGTATAAATTGTATAAGCAATATCAAGGTGAAATTTACTGTGTTCAGTTAACAGATTTGAGGTTTGAAATAAGTTTGATAAAACTGAATGATGAAATGGATAAGACTAGTGCCTTGTTGGGTAGATGGAGTGAAATGAAAGTCTAAGATAAGTGGCTTGTATTTGATAGTAAATCTAACTGTTTGGCACACTAATATTGGTTTATAACTTGTATAAATGTGTGGGCAAGTGATTGATAAACTCTACTTATGGATCCAACTGACACAACCTGGTTATTGATAATTTATCAAAAGGATTTAATCTTTACTTGAAAGAACCAATTGAATGAATTATGCAATAACACAAATAACACCAAATTGGAGACAAATTGACAACCCTAATTATATGGCTCTTCTTATTGATCCAAATAACACTTCCAGATTACTATGATTGACTAGAAGGATTTTAATTCATTTGGGGAAACCAACTAATCATATCACACAAGTACAAAAAATGTGCATTGATAAATTGAATATATTCTTGATATACTAATTTAAATAATAAAGAAGTGTTAAAATGGAGACAACCAGATAATTGAATAACTCCAACAAATAGTTGATAACAAGATTACACCACAAAATCATATATCTTTCATTGATTTCTTCAAAAATTTATACATGCATCATGGCCTTTTGAAATGTAAACATTATGACAACCTTTTGTTATAAATCTATCCCTATTCACTGATTTCTTTCTCCTATCTCTAATGATTTATTTTGGTCTTGGTCTCTCATATATATGAGAGGCAACAAGCTCTAGACCAAAGGTCATGCCTTTTGATAAAAAAACATAATTTTGAAATTAAACATAACTAAAGAAACTTAATCATAAATATGTGTATCAATCCATTAATCTCCGAGTAAAAACCCGTGGTCAGCTAAGACTTGTTCAAAGCTTTTACTGTATGATACTTCCTCTTCATGATGTACCTGATCAATCTTCTTCAAAGCCCAAATATTTTTCCTACCACTTATTAATTGTCAGGTTGCTTGGCCATTTGAATTCCCATGCAACTGCAAAATTTGTAAGATGACTCTTCCATCTGTTATCTAGGAGGTTTCTAACATCCACCACAAACTTTGTATATCCATTTTCCAACATGGAGATCCCATCGAGAAAAGTATGGAACTTGTTGAGATTGATCTCCCCATCATCCTATATATGTACCAAGCATTTAGGAATCATTTGGCTGAATTCTTCTCTCCATTCATCTATATCTTTCAACTGATTGTCACCTTTGAGGATTGTTGGGCTGAATAGGTATATGATGGATTCAAATGTATTCTTCCTACTTTCCACTTTCTTCCTTATATCTAGTAGATACTTATACTCCTTGATCACACCTTTTACCATCTCTTGTGTAGGTTTAAGCCTTAATGGGGCCTCTAGATCCCTATGTGTAGCTTTGCATAAAGTGGTCAATATGTGAAAGGTGAGTTTCCATCTCTTTTGGAGCTCCTCAAGGATGGGGGAGTTAATTATGTTTATCTATTCCAAAGGCTTGATCAGATTGTTGAAATTTTCATGTACCCCACTTATCTTCTCCTTTAATATCCCAACTCTGTGCTCTAATATCCTCTTCAGAGTCTCTATGATATGATGCTTGAAATCCTCCATGTTATGCTTCTTTAGCTTATCAATTTCATCTCTCATTTGTTGTATCTATGGGTCCTCTTCCTGGATAGGCGGGTGATAGAAAATTAATTCAACTCCTCTCACTATGGTGGCCTATTGCAATTGTTTTTTTACCTTTACATTTTCAATAAAAAACTTGTTCACCTCATCATTTGATAATTTGAATCTCTTATCATATTCATTAATCTTCTTCTCCATATTTTCTACTACATCCTTGGGAAATATTGTAGAATGCATGGTCATAGTGGCAACTTCTGTAGGAGTTGTGTCTCTCATTGTTCCAATCATAGTTGACCCCCTCATTTCCTACACCACATCCAAGATTCAAGACTTCCTTGCATTTTTTATTTCGTCCATAGAGCAAGTGTTTGGGTAGTAGGGTTATACCTTGTTCCTGAGGTACCTTCTTCTAAATCAAATTTTTCTACCAACATGGGGTCATCTTGTGCTCTAATCTGATCTAGAAGAAACATTTTAGATAGCTCCATCCTTGGTATAATTATCATATCACTTTTCAATACTATCTCTCTTGGCTCCTAGGGGGTGACATTAATTCTATCAACATTTAACTCTGAAAATGTTTGATCCTACATCTCAACTTGCTTCAACTCGTCAGCTCTAATAAGATTGATTTTGAACCTTTCATCAAATTGTTTCATCTTTATTTTAATCCAAAAGTCCTCAAATTCATTGGTATGGATAAAATTATCATCTTCTATAAACCTTAGAGAGGCCACTACCCTCTCATCTTCTTGAATTTCATCAAATCCTTCCTCTGACAACCTGGCCTTGGGATCATGAGGCTTTTGAATTATTTGTTGTTTTATTGCCTCCTTTATTTTAGTCAAAGCTAGGACTACTTCTTGTTCTTCATCATTGCTTGATTCATATTCAACCAACGACTCAATATTTTATCTTTAGCTTGTGGTTTATGAATAGGAGATGGAGGGGATGGACGTGTAGGTGATTGGGGTGGTGTCCATGATGTGGATGCTTCATGTGGTGGTTGGTGAGGTGTGGGAAGTGGGACCAACCCTTCCTTTTGTGTCATTTTGTACAATTCATTAAACTTACTTAGGATCATCTGCATCCTTTTCAAAAGGTTGGGTTCATCTACAAAACACCCTATGAAACTTCTATCCTTCTCCTTTTGATTATCCCACTTCATCATTATTATCCACCTTTTTCTGGTCTGCATTACATTAGCAAAATACACCAGATTACTTATAACATCCTCCTCATGGTCAAACTCACGTGAGATGGCCCTCTTTGTCAACAATGTTCTTCTAATCATGTTGATATGACCCTCTCGGTCACACACTCTCTCTTTTCTAGATTTGAGGGGATAGTTAACCCTCATGAACCTTTCCAATTCTTCTAGCATATCAGACCCAATGGCTAACTCCTCAAATATAGTCAAATTAGGAAAAAATGTACCTTTCCTTTGATTTCTCATCAAATCATGCTCCATCCAAAGCATTTGACATATAAACTCCAAAAAAATACCCTTTTAGGTACAAACTTAGGAAAAATATGTGGTGCTTGGTCACATCCATATACTCTGATAATTGTGTGCTATGACATAAAAAACCAGTCAGCATAATTATGGGTATAGCTTTGATCTAGCCTATACTGTACATGCCTCATCACCTTCATCAATGATTCAAGGAATCTTGGTGTTGGGTAACCAAGGGCTGCTATTAGTCTAACAAAAAAATCATCTCAAAATACTACAAAATCGCATTTAGTACATCTACTATCCCAGATGTAACACCAATTTTGCATAGGGAGTCTTACTCCACTATTGTGTGCACACAATTTCATTCTTTTATTCCACTTCAGTTCATTCTGATACATGATTAAGTGACATAATAAAGAATATTTCCTAAAATTAATAGGGGCCTTAGCTTCCCTAGCTTGCAACAAACCCTAATGTATGTGTTCCTCAATTATAGATGCAAAGTCAAACTCTACATTCGACTCAGAATGCCATGCCATTCTCATAAATCCTATTGGAATATGCTCCTCTACATCTATCCCCAAGACTTGACATAATGCATGATAGGTATTCTTGAAATAAACTTGAAATTGTGAGTCTTGGAAAGGTTCCATTCTAGAGGAAGGGATGGGGAGTTTTTTGTTATCATTACCCCTCTTCATGTGTAGGGGGATCTCATCACTTCGATATGTTCTTCTCAATCTCTTATATTCCTGCTCCAGTTTCACTAAATTCACCTCTATTACAGCTTGTTTATTCAGGTTGAAACACTTTATAATGGCATCTCTTGTGACATCAACTAAGCACCCACCATTTGGAATCCTAATAGTTTTGGTTGGGGCATGGTAGCTGAGAGAAAGGGCTTTAATTAGCTCAATATCAATCAAAACATTAGGGACAATCAATTTAGCCAAATCTAGGGTCCATGGGTTTGATGCCGGAACCTTGTCGTTCCTCTTCTGATAGAAATGCCAATAAAGGTTCCAACTCAACTGAGGTATAAAGGGGTCCCTACAACCTTGACCGAAGTCTTTGAAAAAAAAATTAGGTCCCTTTTCTACTGAACAAGGCAACAAGGAAAGCACGGGGATTGCAATGATGGATTACTGGTTTTGGTTTCATCCCTTTTAACTCCCACTTCAATCTTCTTTGGTGCCATTTTATGAAATTCACAAAAGATGATGAGAAAAACTTACCCGGGAATAGAACTCGCTTCAAATAATTCCCTTCACTCCCACAACTTAAGCTCATCTACAACTTAGTTTCATCTATTATGAGTGAAAAATCTCAACTTATTTTGAGTGTATTTTAACACCAAGATGCATTTACTCCTGACTCATAAATTCACACAATTCAAATCTTTGTATTGAGCTAAATTTTATATTTTGATGTTGACTGATGTGATTGGTGTGTTTTAAATGACCCAACAGATTGGTTACCACACTACCTTGTGTCACCTTTTTCTCCCCTATGGTACAGCAGTATGTCATTAGTATCCTTCTTAAATGTACCACTCTACCGTGTATCACCTTTTTCTCCCCTATGGTACCACAGTGTCTCCTTAGTACCTATTTCCCAATGTACCACTCTACCACAGGCTACGTCTTGACCCCCCGAGGTATAGTGGCATAGTGTGAAGGTTGTAGTAGATAGTAGTGGCTGCTCTCACCGTCATACCGTGAGCTGCTTGGGGATGATCTGTTGTAGGGAGGTATGATATGGGTGTTATGAGGGGTGGCTAACATGATAGTGGTAATGAAGTAAAGGGTAAAAATGACCTTGAAAGGTGATAATGTGATTTATTATGAAAATAGGAGTGGGAATTTTGGATTTTAAATGACAAAATACTTATAATTTTTTATTAAAATTTTGATTCCAATAGGGGAAGTCTAGGAATTTCTACTTTAGGCTATTCCTCTTTTGGGACACTCACTTTGATGAAAATATTTATAGATGGCATTGTCGAAGAGCATGTCAATGCATTAGCGGTTGGCAAAAAAATACAATTCTTGAGAGTGGAAACAACCAAGGTTCGACCAGTAGCCACCAAATCACAAAGGTGGATTGTTTTGGGGTCATCCTTAATTGTAACCACTTGATTATTAGCTACAAACTTTAAAGAATTATGTATAATAGAAGTCACAACTCCCACAACATGAATCCAAGGTCTTCCTAGAAGAATGTTGTAAGATAAGGGGCCAGGAATCACATACACCAAACTAGGTAAGGTAATTGGTCCTAGTTGCAAAAGCAAGATTATTGTGCCTAGGTCCTGTTAACTACCTTTATCAAATCCACAAATGTATAAAGAAGAAGTAGCCAAAGAAGGAGAATAAATATTAATCTTAGGTAGTAGGTCCATACAACAATCACTGAGAGATGAACCAGTATCAATAACGGTACATCTAATACAAATGTTGTTAATGCTAACTATGATCATTAGAGGGTCCTCTCACTTCTACACATCTGGGGGTAGATGTTCCTATGGATAGAACATAATATTCTATGAATCCACACGATTATGAGCCATCAATGCATTAACATATACCAACCTAGCAAAGGTGGGCAAGAGGATATTTTGCAAGGCTTCTTGAAGCATACCTTGGTAAATCAGAGTGGTTTGAAGTAAACCCCAAAGAGAGATCTTAGTTGGAGTAATATGAAGTTGTACAACAAGATCATAATCTCTAGGTGCTTTAGTCATGGGTTTAGGAGTTGGAGGAAGGCTTGGTTGAGAAGGTGGTAAAGAAGTGCAAACCTGAGTAGGTTAAGGTGTAGGACCTGAAGGTTGTTGATTCAAGTTTTTCTAATTCCTTCTCATGCTATATGTATGCCCCACAACATTATAAAAATTGGAGTTTGTAGCTTGTACAAACCTTGTATATAAATACATTGAGTCATTATAGTACAAGACCCCACAAATATAGTGAATCTTCTTAGGATAAGGGCTAGAACAAGTCAAGAAAAAAATGGGTCTCTTAGGCCTCAGGGAAGCCACAAAGACTACAACAACATTTACCAACTTCTTAGCTGGCAAAGAGGAAGTAGATGCTAGTGAAGAAGTTTTTTTTAGAAGATCTACAGATAGAGGAAGATGCTTCTAAGAATTCATCTAGAGCATTGTCTGACATATCAAAATCTTCCTTAAATAAAGCATCATCACAAGCATTAAAACAATGGAAAAAAAGATCCAAAATGTTTCACGTCAGGTTCACAAAAGTGTAGAGAGAGGGATTCACTTCTCATGAGTCTCTTTTTTTCTCAAGAGAATCCTAGGGAGTGAACTATCCTAAACTATCAAGCTTAGCTGAATCAGATTAGGGAACTGAATGAAGAAATTACAAAGGAAAAAATATCAAGAATCTATTATAAATAGATTACTGCCTAGACCAAAAGAGTAGAATCAGTAGAGTTCTATGACAAGAGGAATAACTCTCAGGAAAAGGACAATAGCATATGTTTAGGATGCCAGTGTGACATAGTGGAGTCCAAGTGATGCACTAGTGTCCTTTATAGATAGAGAGCTAAACCATAAGACAAAAACACAACTATTTTACTAATCATGTTCAAATCTGAGGTATATTCAACAAAGCGGAGTAACAAAAAGCGATAAAAGCTTAAAAGCACAAAGGAGGATTAAGGAGAAACTTACAATGGGTCATGTGTTTGAGTCTTTCCTCCAAACTTCACTTCTACAACCTACACACAAGATGAATGAGGAAAAATTTTAGGTATTTTTCAAGGCTTTCCATAGTCAAACCACCATTTTAGTGTTCCCACCTCCATAGATAGCTAGATAGATAGAAAAATGGACAAAGTAAACAAATAGAAAGTGATAAAAGCAATCCCTGTGCTCAAGGAGGGGAACCTATATCACAAGATAGTAAGATAAAAACAATATCTATTCACATATAGACAAGAAGCAAGAGAGCATTGCCAATAGTCCATGACCCCCTCTTGACTGCACAAACACACCATTGAAGGCTTGCAAGAGAGATTTGGCTTTTGGAGGGACCTCAATCCAGCAGAGCTTCACTATAGAATTGAGATCAAGAGAGTGAGAGGTAAGAATAGAGTTAGATTGAAAGATTCAAGTGTCAAAATGAGAGAGAACCCCCAAAATGAGAGCAAAGAGAGAGTTTTGTTATTGCATGAGGTGGGAGGAGCCCTTACACTCAAAAATATGATTGCAAGGAAACGTGTCACAAGTCAAGAGTATGAGATTCCACATTTCAAACATGAAAAGGTGGGAGGACACTAGTGTAGCACACAAACTTCCATTCGTGTCATGCAAGCATCGTTGGTCCTTGTGGCATCCAAATCACAAAAAAAATGACCCATAAGGTGTTAGAGTAAAGGTTTTAACTTAATTATGTTAATTAAGTTACCTTTATTCCTCTCTTAAGATTTCACTTTAGTTTGCATATTGTGACATTTAATAATTATATTAATTATTAAATGTCTACCTATTAGGGTTTCTTTAGGGTTGCACAATCTCCTTTTATAAGGATTAATCATTGTATTTTACCTCACTCTTTGATTAATACATCTTTCATATTTCAGAGTTTCAAAACCCTCTCTTTCTTTTTTCTCCACTCTCTTCCATGTGACAGGTATCTCTTTGTATGCAGGTGTTCTTGGGCTCTGAAGTTGGTTTTGACAACTTCTACCTGGTATCAGAGCAGACCTGCTACAACCTGTTCTTGTTTTGAAGATTTTGGAGCTAAGAGGGTTGGATCTAGCTTTCACAAGTTTTCAGTTTGTTTTTTTCTAGATCTGGGGGTTGCCTAATTTTTTGGGCATTTTGGGCCAAAACGGATCTCGCCATTGATTTTGCAATGCCCCAAAACCCCTATTTTCATATAAAAATCGTCCAGTTTGGCCATAGTCAACTGAAAAGGAAAAAAAATTTCCCCAGAGCCATATGGCCCTAGGGCACGCAGTTCGAGGTGAATTTTTTTGAAAAATTCATAAAAAAACAAAGGTTTTTTATTTAATTTTTACGCAGCTAGTTAAATTTCAGGCCGCTGCCCACTGGCCACCGAGTGGCCACCAGACGGCCACCTGCCAGCTGCTCTGGCCAGCTGAGCTATCCAGCAACCATCGGCACAGTCTCCACCACCAGCCACTGGCTAGACACCAGTGGTTAGTCCGAGCACCTCTTGAGCACCGCCAACGCCCAACTCCAGTGGCCCACTACACCCTAGCCACTAGTCCTATCAGTGACTGGGGGCTCCATCCAGGCACCCATCCGCAACCCTCTGGTCGTCCACATGACCAAGGGCAGAAGATCTTTAGCTCTTGAGGGCTTCAAGAGCATTGCATGTGCCATTTTAAACCAACTTTCAATAAAATGGGCATATCTTTGGCATTTTAGCTCAATTTTTCAAATGAAAATAGGCGTCGGAAAGCTGGTTCTGAACCCGATTTGATGGTGAATGTAGTGCTCTCCGTATCGGTCCTTCAAGACATTTGTGTAAGTGTGGTTCATAATTTTATTGTTTGTTGTGAACATATTGTTGTTATCGCTTTGTTAAATCAGATAATTAGATTTAAAATTTGTTTATCAAGTAATTTATATAAATCTAGGATTTAGGCAATAGTTCAATAAATCAACATTGTGAGTCATAAAGTAAAGAGTTCAGTATTAAATAAATAAATAAATATTTTTTAAGAAGTATTGTTTTATAATGGAATTTAATAATAAAAAGACAATCTAATATTATATCGAAAATAAATGTGATTTTGACCTAACTTCTGGAAAGTTGTTACAACTGCAGAGCAGTTACAAAATTGATGCAAATTGAAAAACATGCAAAATAAATTACAACTATATTTAGCTTATGGAATGGGTAGAATCGAGGAACCAAAGATTTAAAAACAAAAAGAAAACGTAGCTCTGCCTGTGGGGGATTGGCTGCATGCAAATACTTGTCTAATTTGACATTAAATAGCCTCTTTATTTGATGGCCAAAAAAAGAAAGAAAGGAGGAAGGTGGGGGTTTTTACAGGGTCAAGGATCTAGGATTAGAGAAGGGAAGGAAGTTAGGCAACCAGTCTAGAGATAACGCAGGCCCCTGAGAACTAAGGAGAAGAGACGGTTAGAAGAGGAACGCTGGGGAAGAGAGAAACATGGTGGAGACTAGCTCTACACCATTCTTCTGCATTCGCTTGTGAGTTTTCTTCTTCATTGCTTGAAAGTTTCTGGAGTAGTCTTCAAATCTATCTGTGTACCTCACCCCGCATCTAATCTCCCTTGTAGTTCTCTATATCTTATCGCACGCATGCTAAGTGCTTGTCACGTGCGCTCTTCATTCCATTTTGTTTTCTCGACGAAGTTTCCTGCTGGAGATACCTCTAACTTTAACGCATTTCACCGCTTTAAGTTTCCTTCATCTTCATTAATCGCCATTACTTTAGGTTACATTAGGGTTGGTACTGGAGCTAACCCCAGCTGCAATTTTTAGGTGCCCTTGACCATATAAACTACAATGTCAAGAAGGAGTGGACAATGAATTATGGTTTTTATACGCCTGCAACGCAGAAATATTCAAAATCAAGCCGCCAACCATAACACTGTGTTCATAAAATATTTTGGATATTTGCTAACCTTCCTGGAATTAATATGATTTGTGATGTTCTGAATGGCACAGAATGTTAAAGAGGTTAAAATAATCACCTATTTCCATTTTCAACTCAGTCCTACAATACTTGACCATAATAGGAAGTTTAAAGGTTTAAATAACCTAGTTGATTCTACTGACAATCTATCGCAGTTGCAACACTTAAAAAAAAATGATAATAATGCAAGATGATGGCGATATTTCCAAATTCCTATATTCACTTTCTAATATATAATTTCTGGGCAACCTTACTCATGTGCCATAACATTTAGAGTTGAGGTATTGTATAGAATTAAATAGCCTCCCTGAAACCTTTGGTAACTTATCACAGCTGCAACTAGTAAATTAAATAATCTCTCTAGTTTCATTGATAACATGTCACAGTGGCACACTTGAACATGGTAGGGTGTATAGATTTAAATAAAATCTCTAATTCTTTTTGCAACCTGTTTCAGCCGTCGCACCTAGACATAATAGGAAGTTTTAAAGTTTAAATAATCTCTCTTATTTCATTGTCAATCTGTCTCAGCCATGACGCTTGGCCATAACAAGAAAAATTTAAAGGTTTAAGTAATCCCTTTGATTTCTTTGTCAATCTAACGTAGTCATAGCACTTAGAGTCAATAGAACGATAAAAGATATATGACAAATAGAGTAGTGGAGGGCAATATGAAGAAGAGAGTATTTTAGAAGGTTCCATTAGTTTGCATAATGTTAGGTTAGACAAACTAACAAATAGAAATTTTTATGTGTGGAATATTGGTTAATTAATATTAACAACAGTATGAATTGTTTGTGGAGTCCCATTAATATTGGTAAATATTTTGATGGTAGATTATTTCTTTATAATGGAGTTAGTGGAAATGATGATCTTTTTTTTATAAAGGTGCTAGTAAAGAATGTTTCCCCTCTTAGCTATAGTTATATAGAGAATAGTTACTTACGTATGTCAAATGTTAGAAAAGAATGTTCTCTTGATTGTAAAATTAAATGATTATACTATATAATGAAAATTGGTAACACATTAGAATATTGGGGAAAAGAGTTATGCCTTTTGTATAAATGAATATGTTCTTACTTACATAGTGAAATTAGATGGTCATTTAGTTTTAGCTGAGAAGAAAACTGGCATTGTAATGTAGTGTTGGTGAAATTAGTTATCCTTTTAAATATAATTAGAGTATTAATTGGCTAATTATGTTTATATATATGTATATAGTTATAGGAATGATTATAAATCCTAAATGGGAATAAAACAAATTGGTTGGAATGCTTTTATAACTTCTTTTATTTAATTCAACTTTATGATGAGCATAGTGAGATGTTAGTAAGATATGTGAATATAGTCTTTAATGAGTTAGAACGATTTCTTATGAAGTGAAGAGTGAAATCGTAGATGATAGTTCAACTATTTTTTTTGAAGTTTATTGCTTTTGATTTGTTGGGTTAGTATTCTAAGAGTGATAAAATATGCCTTGAGATAATTCCGATATGTAATTATAGAGTTCCTTTATTTATTTTAAACTAATTCGTATTCAACGAATGCATAAATTGTATTTGAATGGTTATTGTTCATTTAAGGGTAATTTGGTGTATCCTATTTGTGGTGTCCTCTTTGGAATTGCTTGGCTTCGGAAGTGATTTCATTCCATTGGGTTCGTGTCGATTTCTGTGTGATTTGACAAATCCTTTCATTGTGACTTTTCTTGAGTTGACGTGAGTTGGGGATCTTCTTTAAGTTAAATTGAGTTGCTATTCATTTAACCTTACGTGGTGAATTCTTGGTTTGTTTTGAGTTGTGGGGGTCTTATTAATTGATTTTGTGGTGGAGTATTTTGGACACTAATGCTATGCTTGGTTGTGATAAGTTTATGCTTCTTATTGAATGCAGTCTTCCCACTTTTATTATTTTGGTGAAACATTAAATTATATTATTGTCATGTTTGTTGATTTTTGTCAAAGGTCATTTGTTTACCAAC
>VDFB02271358.1:169662810-169751238 GCA_007258455.2 Sequoia sempervirens | reverse complement strand
CTTTAATTCCTCTTATCAACTACTACCTTTCAAAATATTCTTTTGTTCCATACACAAATTGTCTATCCATTCTTCATCAAGTTTTTACCAGAGTTGCCACCTACTTTTCCAAAAGTAGGAAAATGATTCTTTTAAAATTATTTTGATTTTCCCCAACGGAATCTCCTCACTCCAAATGTGAAATTTATATTGACTCTTTACATGGAAAGGATGGAACAAAATTTTCTGATGTTATTCCCCAGCAGAGTTGCCAATTTGTTAGCTCTCAAAAACGCAGGCGAAATGCCTCAAGAGGTTGCCAATCTCTTGGTATGTTTCAGGGTAACAAACAAGGCAAAATGGTTTAGACCTTCTTCTCTTCAGGTGCTGCTAGACCTAGGCAGGTGTGCCTATATGAATGAAATAGACTTAAAGTTGTATGACTTGACTGAATTGATGGATCTATTACGATGGCACAAAGTGTAATAGATGAAAGCTTACTGAATATTCCTATTCCTAATGCTAAACTTGAAATGTGAATATTTTAATAAGATTTTATAAAATTCTAAAATGTGGATGGTGTGACCAGTGCCTACTTCTGTTGGGCTAATGGAGTCAAGAGGTAAATAATATTTGTGTCCTATTTTTGGATACAATTCAAATTGTTTGGAACTTTTATGTTTATAACTTGTATAAACAGGCAAGAGTGTAATTATCAGATTCTTCTTAATAATCCAAATGTCCTTTTCCAAATTACTGTGATTAATTAGAAGGATTTAATCCTATCTTGCAAGAACCAATTAACTGAACCACACAAGAGCAACAAGTGTGCTTTGATAAATTGAAGAATATCCTTGATATTTCAATTTAAATAATCAAGAAATGAAAACCTTGGAGACAACCAGAGAATTTTTTCAATAAATTCGACAAACAATTGACACCATAATTAGATCACCAGATAAATATGTTCTCCATTATATAATTTCAAAATATTTTACAATGTACAACATGGTATTTATTTTGGCAACAGTGCACCCTATCCAACTACCTAACCTACTTATTTCTCCTAAATCTAATCTTTATGATACAATCTCACTTTGCATATATACATTACCCTTGTAGGGTTAAAACCCCTCATAGCACCTATTCACTGCAACGCTTTAGTATTCTTCTTGTTTAAAAAAATATTTAATTATTTTCCTCCAGCAAATTAAATATTTTAATCTTTGCTATCTGTGTTCCTCATGAAAAATAATCGTCACTTTGCAAAACATTTAAAATCTTCATTAATCTTTAATCCCTTTGCTGGAAAACTTCACATCCACCTTTTCACTATACATATCTTCAATACATTCTTTGGGTAAAATTTATAACCTTTTAGTGAAAATTAATCTTGTTTATTTGGTATGCTTCTTTGCTTGCAATTTTTCCCAATTGAATAATATACTCTTTGGATAAATAATCTCCTGTTCTTTAACCTTTCTTGGTGAAAATGTTTTTCACTCTTGATGAAATTATTTTACTTTGTATTTAATTTGTTCATCCTTATTTAGGGTAAAATACTCCTTGAGTAAAAATCATTTCCCATCAAAGCTTTAATTTTTAATTTCCTCTATGAAAAGATTTACTCTCCATCGTAAAAAAATTCTTCTAGGTAAAATAATTACCTCGCCCTTGGTGAAAATATTTCCAACTTTACTTCACACAATATAATACTTCTATCTTGCTCATTTATTTCAATACTTTGAAACAATAATATCTTTTCCACACTTTTATTTTATTTAACCCTTTGTCCGCATTATGACCATATGTAATTATATTTTGGGGTGACCTCAAGCATCAAGAAGAATTATTTTTTCCCATCGATCTTCTTTCACCGATGAATTATTCCTTGTTGGGTCATCGGTGTGACTTGATGAGACCTTTTATACTTCCACCGATATTAATTGTCTTGCTGATGAAGCTCCATCTCTATTCTATAAATCTTTACTTTTATTTTACTCCGCAAAATTTAAATTTCCTTTTTTATATTTTCCCATGTTGTATTGGTGCCACTTATTTTAATACTTACTTCTTCCCTCAAGACATCGGCCAGACATTGCATCATCGGAAAGACTTTAATTTTCTTCTTTCGATAGTAGAATGTCTCCTCGATAAGTTTCCATCGGCATGACTTGCATTGTTGGTGTAATGTAAAAAAAAAATCACTTCGAGTATCTTTCTCTTGCCGATTCATTTTTGTTTTGAGTATTTACCTTTGTTTTAGGGTTTCCTGTCGGGTCTTCCTAGTATGCCTACTTATTCATTTATCTGAATCTAGAGGAATATGCTCAATTTCTCTAACATTCATTTTTTTGATATCTTTCTTTTTGATTCGTTTCTTCATGTTTTCATTTGTTCTTCATGTTCACATCCTTGGGAAATCTCAATAACTCTTCAACAATAGACATACACTCATCTTATGTTAATTCACAGGGCAAGCTAAGACACCCATGAAGTTCACGATTCAATAAAAATGATGACCTCTATCAACCAAGAAGGTGATATCATCTCGATCCACAACATTCTGGGGTATTCTAATTCTGACGATCATCTCCTTTTGAATGCATACATCTCTTCATTAGTCCTATTACACACGGGTCTTTTATAGTATCAATCTTCAAGGATCTCTTGTCAGATACAACGCTGGTTAACCCGAATACCTCATCATTTCCTCACTAATTTCAAAGTAAGAACATCTCCGCAAGAACACAAATTATCATCGAGCTTAGGCCTTCCTGAAAAATACTCATTCTCATAACAACGCCTTTGAATGAAGAAATTTTATCTGCAAATATCATAGGAAAATTTGGAACAATCTGCGGTAACAAGAATGCAAACTATCATCTTATTACCATCACCTATGATAATAGTGATAAGAGCATTTAGGGCATTGGTACCCTTTTGCATCAATAGTTGGCTACCCGAGAGAAGTATAGACTTAGCAAGAGAAGTGACAAAAACATGATGCTGAATTATACATTCGTGGCAGTTGTATCTTAAGTTGCTTCGCGGGCACCTTGAAAACATTGGTAGATGGATGTTGCAAAACGCTAAACATAAGACTTGCTTCCGCACCACTAAAATCTTCAGTGTCCCATACTTGAGATCCTTGTATTCATTTCAATCTTAATCTGCCCACTGCTAAGTGTGATCCCTCTATATATGTTTGGTGTACGCGAACTACCTTTTGTAAATCCATTGGAATCTATCTTGTCAAACTAGTGATCTCGATTATTTTAAAAATGAATGCAGTGGTCCTTATGTATTTGGATTTGCCCTAGTAATAATCTTTGATTCTACTTGATAACCAGATACATGATCCATACTAACAAGCTTCCTTGATGCGAATTCATCTACTTGAGGTACTCCTTGTATAGCATACAAAATGCCTCTATCGAGCTTACCATATTTCCTCATCATAGAAACAAAAAATAAGAGAAATAATACCCTCACCTAGCAGTTGGATCAATTATTACTATGCTCTTCCTCTCATACATCATTGGTCTCTTCGAATTTGGTTCTAGTGCCCTTAAGGATTTTCTTATTTTTATGTATGACTCTATTATGATTTTTGGGGATGTTACATTATGAAGCGTATGATGCTCTTTTTATCTTTATAATTTCCCTTAAGATTGTTTGTGCCTTTTAGTTCTTTGGTAAATGACCAGGCTGGAAATAGCTTTCCCTCTACTTTTATTTTGTGTCTATTCCTTATATCATAATTATCACTTAACACACTGAGTTTCTCTTTATTTGTGTTATATTTAAGTTTCCATTATGAAAATTTAGGCATATATCCACTGGTGAAATTATGTTTAACATTACTTTAGCTGAGATATCATCAAATCCTTGTTATGTAGCCTTTTCCACTGTTGTCTATTCATAGAGCGTTGAAATCAATTTTTGCATTTTGTGAGCCTTAAAATTTTCCAAAATCTTCATCAAATTTTAGGCTCAACAATCTTCTTGCATTCATCCAACCATAGCTTGAAATCCACAATACATTCCTTTGAATCCTTTAATTCTTGGCTTACCTCTCTATGTCTTGCTTTGAATTTCTAGATTTGCTTCCTTAGCTTTGAGATACAAGCATTTTCCTCCTTGATGTTTTCATTCAATTCTTCATTTTCAGATTTTGTGCTTTCCATATCATCTATCATGTAATCCTTAGTTCTTTCTCAAAGTAATAATCTCTTGCCATCTATTCAAACTTCCAAGATCTCCCTCAAGCGGTTAACTTCTATCTGTAAGGGACTAGGCTCTGGTACCAATTGTTGAACAATATAGGTAACTAAGAGGGGGCTGAATTAGTTATCATAAAATATTTTTCTCGAATTTAATTAATCCAGAGCAATCTTAAATCAATCAAATAATAATCAAATAGATATGAACATGAAAGCACATAGCAACACCATGCACAATGAACACTAGAATTTATGTGGAAACCCAAGAAGAGAAAAACCATAGAGAATGATAATTTTCAATTATAGAACACTAGTTAAGGTGAATTTTACAAGGGCTCACTACCAAAATGCTCACTATAGGTAAGGATCATTGTCGGTGGACTCACTGCCCAAGATACAAAAACTAGCTATTATAGTTGAGAGATGACTTACTGTCAGGGTATATGTTACAAAAATGGATTGCTATAATTGCATCTACATATGCATGAATATAGTTCTTGTTGAAGCACAATATCTTTCTACAATAGATCCAGTCAAGAATCTTTTTCCTACCTTCCTTGTACAACCTCTGCACTATTGATTACTTCTTCCTGAAACTTTCCTTCTGCTTCCTTCTTTGTTTCTTGTCGCATAATCCTTTGCACCCCATTCTCTATTTGCACACACCACAAGATCTGTATTTTTAGGTTCACATTCACGACACACATTTTCCATTAAACAAAATCAACTTTCACTCAAACCATTCCATGCCTTCATAATCTCCTAAGTTGGCCAAACACAATGTCTTCATAATCTCCTAAGTCGTCCAAACACAATTTAAATTAGGTCACCACAAAACATGTCGGGTTGAAGAAAAACCTTGAAATATTCAATAAGGCTTGGAACACAAGCATTGGACCCAAAGGATAAGTTGCACATAAAGATCTCCTTACCACATTACTGAGAGACCCATAAATAGGTCATACATAAGATAACATAATTACCAAAAGATAGGAAACTTTGAATTACATGAAATATATTCCAGAGCCAATGGGAATGCCACAACCAAGACCAAATCTTGATTTCCATCAATTTCAGTATCAATCAAAGAAATGCAGTTAGACAAACCAAAACTTGTAACATGTTACATGAATGTCTAGATAGCAAGGATACCCAAAATAAGCTTTGAGCATAACAATCAATATCAAAAGATTAGTTTTCATTATTTTGCATTAATTGACTTTGACGGATATCCCAAAAAGAAGTACTGCCATATCTAGATCAAGAATAATATCCACACTGCTCAACATCAAATCACACAATAGGATAGATCATTTATGTATATCATTTCGAGCACAACCTTCTGGATCCTAGGTTTGCACATCAATGAAAAAAATGCCAGATTTTCTCAAAAACTTCTCAAAACATGATTATGTTGGAGATTGTAAGTGGTAGAAGAAACTTTGATATCTTGACATTGGGAATAAAAAGGTTCTCAATATGGGAATTTGAGGAATATGAAAGGCGAAATATTATGAGTATCATAGATGAAAAGCTTGGTGCAAATTTAAATATTGATCAGATTCAAAGAGTAATTCTCATGAAGAGAGTGACACTAGAAAGATTAGGAAGACAGACTTCCTGAAGTAGTTTGGTCTTATCAAACAACTTGGAAGATGACCACCGGTTAACACCATATGAGCTTTTCTATGGTAAAATGGTTGTTTTTCAAATTGAATTTGAAGTAAAGACTCTCAACACTACTCTTCAATTAGGGATAAGTCTAAATGAAGCCTAGAAGGAGAGAAGTGCTCCACTTCATTCTTTGGATGAAATGTGTCAGGAGGCCCTTCTTCACGTAGAAGTGTTGCAAAAATAGAGAGCATAGTTGCATGACCACTTCATTCAGTCGTAAACATTCCAACTTTGAGATTGGGCATTGCTTTATGACTCTTAGTTCTAGGACTTCAAGGGGAAATTTCACACCTGATGGCTTGGTCCTTACAAGATCAAAGCTATTTATGATAATGGTGCTATTAAACTATGCATTGTGGATTCAGAGTGCATGACTCTTCTTGTCAACATGCATTGTTTGAAACTTTGCAAATAACCCCTTTCAAAAGAGACATTTGTTTGTGATATGGCGTAGGAACTCACTTTCCATACAGGAACCTCTAAATTTTTTGTACATGCCCCAATAATTTTACCATCACAACCCTTTATCTGGTATCCACCTACTTGCATCCAGTCGGCCACCTTGGCCTCTTCATTTTAGACAAGACCCATCACGTCACTTTTTCATTTCATGGTGCTCGTACGATGCTCTTTCTCCTACTTTGAGTAGATTTTCTCCATGCACACATGTGTTATCTTGATGTCATGCTTCTACCTCTAGTACTACCACCTGCACATGCCTCCACACTCTCTTTCTCTATTGTTGATCATTGATTGAACCACCTCAGCTTTGCTGATGTCTTAGTCTTCCATCACTAGTTTTTTCCTTCCCACCAATGTACTCTAATCGTAACTCCCCAGAGGTATTGTATTTTGTTCATCATATTAATTTTCTTTCTTTCTTTGCATTTATTGTGGAAATACTGTAGAAGGTGTCGTAAGCTTTGCTTGGGGGTGGGTGTGCCATGTCATGATTACCATCATATCACAAACAACAACTTACCTTGCTATAATAATCGTGTTGTTTGTTTCTACAAAGTCCATATCATGTGAGGATTCTTGAAGTACAGTTGTTTTTATTTGTCACCAAATAATTCATTTCACTTCCTACTAATATTCATCACCATGGGAGGTATTCATAAGCACCTGAAACCTATTGATATGCAACATGTTAGAGCCAACACAATAGTATATCAAGTTTTTGAGAATGCATGATGGCATGTATTCTTTACAAAGCTATGTGGGTATGATGATGTAGTAGCCTTTGAGTTTTCCATGGCTTTTAGTAGTTCCAATAATTCCAGAAAGGTGCAAGGAATTTCTTTTCTAGTCACCCCGCAAGTCATAGCCAAGGTCACTAGATTACCTAAGATAGAGGAAGCTTATTTTCCATCGGTTGTAAACAAAGCCATTGAACTCCCTTCTACATTCTCAATAGTTTTTGAGATAAGGTGAAGTGTTGTAGATGACTCCTAAGAAGGGCACCTTGTAGTCTTCACTTCCTGAGCACTGGGTGACATAGCCAAAATTATAACCTAGTATATATTATAGGAGGAGGGTATGCATATGTGTTTTCCCACCATTTTAGGTTACTCTATCATTTACACCAAAATGACTTAGTTAATCATCTAGATTATCTCTTCAATTCAATTAAAAGGATGAGTCTAGAAGTGAAAAAAGGGCATCACAATTTTGTGGCACACCATGGGTTGACAAAGTTAATTGTTATGAGGGGTTTAGCATAATTTGTGCCTCTAGTTAGTTTGGCTGTGTTTTCAAAGGAAGAAAATTCCTCTAATTCTTCAGCTCTAGAAATTGAGCCAACGACTCATGGAGCCAAGGATAATAGTGATAAATTTTAAACCCAAGATGATGAACTTCAAAACCTTGTTGATAAAAACCTAGGGCAATTAGATAAGGATACAAAAGTCTGTGGAAATGAAAAATATAGTGAGGAAATTGAGTATTTATAACTAGAAAAAATTAATAAGGGGTAGTGATGATAATTAGATTAAACTAGGGGTTCGTACTAGGAAGGGTAAAGATGTTGTTGGTATTAGTACTCCTCCAGTGCTATCCCCTTATAATACCAGGTTTAAAAACTTGGTTTACAAAAATTAGTTACTACTACTTGTACAATAACCCAAAACCCCAAAGAGATAAATATTGAAATTATGGCGTGCCAATCTCTTGAGAGGCAGAGATACGAAAAGCCAAGAACAAAAATGAAAAACTAGAAACAAGAAAATGCAGGGCATAATCAAGCATAAGTCCCATAAAGAGCAAGATGATTTGGATGACCAAGAAGAGGATATGTCTGAACTCCCCTTTAGTCCTCACAGGTAGAGTGAAGAGGGTGATATAAATAATCAAGGAAAATTTTCTTCTTAGACACCTTTATAGGAGCAATGTGGTAAATCTCAAAGGGAGAAACAAGATTTGATGACCCAAGAAACTAATACTCCTCTCCATGTCTATAGTTTTGATGAACAAAATCCAAATCCTAAGATTATAATAGAAACTTCTCCTGGCCATGACATACCTAAGGAAGACACAAAGGAAAAATCAAATGAAATATCACAGACAAAAGAGTATTCTGTAGAGGAAATTAGGGTTTTGCAGGACAAAATGCATCAGTTGGAAGCTCAAATGATACTTCTTCAACCACAGTTGCAACAAGTTTATGGGGAGATCCAACAACAAGCTAAGGAGTTAAAGGAATTAAGATGCTAGTTAGGGAAATTGACTCAAAGAGATAAATTGACCATAGTAGGTTATATAACCTTGGAAGAGCACCAGGAGGTGATTGACAGGTTGAAATCCTCATGGGAAGAAAATATTGTTGAAGAGTGTATGACGATAGAGTACCACCGAAGGAAAAAGTCAATGAATTGAAGGTTGTAATGGAATATAAAATCTCAACTAACTATATCTCCAAAGCTAAGCATTAATAGATAATCCAAAGTTTGAAGGAGCAATGGGGAAAAGAGATAATGGAAATATCGTAGAAGTTAATAGATGGTTTAGCATAATTCTGTAATTTATGCACGAGGACATGCAATGTCTTTAGCTGGGAAAAAATGATGGGTTAAAAGTCTATCATTAATGTTAGCATGGATTTACCTAGTTTTGTGCTCATCATAGCTTACCTTTTGGCTTTTCTCCTCCAAAATTTCCATAATACTTGTAAATAATTAAAGTTAATTAAAATAGATTCAAGGATGCAAAATTCTCTAGCAATTAACTGATTATGAGTACTAATTTTGATGGTTATGTGAAATAGGGGTTTTGAGGTCAAAGGGATGAGTGATGAAGATTACCCAAAGGATTTCATGATTTTTTGGTTTCCATTAGTTATTGTATTTTAGCATATGTTTAGTCATTGGTTTGATAATTGGAAGCTATGTGTCAGTTTTGGGATTTTTAGAAAATAATAGTGACTGACCCTCCTTATTTTGACGATCAAGTATTTCTAGTCATATGCTTACAAATCATGGACACATCCTTTTGATATTACATTCTAGTTAGATATATATATGCTCTCCTATGCTCTCTCTTGAGTATGGAAGACAATATTCACATTGAATTTTATATAAGCATACAACTATTATCAGTTTATCAGTGTTGAATATGCATATTTTGCGAGTGTATTCTCCATTTAGCTGGTTAGGAGACAAGACCCACTCCTTAACCAATGCATGGATTTATTTTCCTATTGTTTTGTGTGAGGTATGATTTATAATTTTTCAATAATTCCATATGTGGGTTATTGATTCAATTAAATTCAATAATTCAGTAGGCATGTTGATCAGTTGTTAAGTTCAGTAATGGTACAAGCTTGATCTTATTTATTAAGTATAAAATAAGCTCTCTTTTGAAAAGATCGTTAGTGTGTGGCATAAGCAGAGATTGTAGGTACAACATATATATGTGAATTTGTGAAATACACACTATTTTTAGAACACAAAAATAATATGTGCATTTTTATTTGATCCTATCACTAGGATACCACAGGTCCTATCACTCGGTTACTGCATCTCTTATCACCCAAGTTGTTTAAATGAAAAGTTTAGTGTTACATCCTCTCTATTCTTAGCATTAATGTTTAAAAGTATTGTGGTGACCCTAAAAAAATGATTTTAAAAATTTAAAGTAGAGCTCAATAGTATGTGTGTGTTGATTTGAAATGGGACAGTATTGATTAAAATAGGACTTAAGTAATTTGTAGATTAAGAAGTGTGTTTTGATTTAATTTTTGAATACATCCATGCCCACTTAATTTTCTAATTTCAATCCTTAGGTAGAATTCCACAACACCTTCACAAGTTTATGATGCCTAGATTGACACTTAACGAATATATTGAGGAAGCTACCATAAAGTTCCTTAGGATTGATCTAAGTACATTTATGAATTAGATAGAATTACAAGGATAGTTTATTCCAAACACTTAGAAACAATCATGTATCAAGGGCCATAATGTGTCTGGAAATCCTCTGAATGAGGTGGTTCCATGTAGAGAGTACCATTCCACTAGTGAGTGTCAAACATGTCTACGAGATCACAACCATCCTTCTCATTGAGATTACAAACATCAACCTCTTTAGAAAAACTTTGATTATACCCCTTAGTAGTGAAACAACTGGGTTCTTGGATGGGGTCACAACTTTCCTTCTAAGTGGGTGGTTGATCATTTTCCTTAGCGAAGGTGTTTGAAGTTATTGGAATATCAAGGTGGATGGGATTCACTTTGTATTCTTCAATGCAGAATTCAGAGAAGTCCAAGGATCCCCAATCATCACCAATACATGCATTTTATTTAGAGGAAGAAGTCAATGGGGGTGTTAGTTCTCGAAAATGTTGGTTAAAAACCACAAAAGGTTGCCAAGCTCTTGATACATTTTAGGCTAACAAACAAGGCCAAATGGTGCACTTGAACCTTCTTCTCTTTAGGCTCTGACAGACCTAGGTAGGTGTACCCATGTAAATGAAGTAGACTTAAACTATGTGTTTCCTTCTTAAGAAATATATCCACAATGGAAATTGGGAGTGGAGAGATGTAATCCTAATTTGGTATAAATTGTATAAGCAATATCAAGGTGAAATTTACTGTGTTCAGTTAACAGATTTGAGGTTTGAAATAAGTTTGATAAAACTGAATGATGAAATGGATAAGACTAGTGCCTTGTTGGGTAGATGGAGTGAAATGAAAGTCTAAGATAAGTGGCTTGTATTTGATAGTAAATCTAACTGTTTGGCACACTAATATTGGTTTATAACTTGTATAAATGTGTGGGCAAGTGATTGATAAACTCTACTTATGGATCCAACTGACACAACCTGGTTATTGATAATTTATCAAAAGGATTTAATCTTTACTTGAAAGAACCAATTGAATGAATTATGCAATAACACAAATAACACCAAATTGGAGACAAATTGACAACCCTAATTATATGGCTCTTCTTATTGATCCAAATAACACTTCCAGATTACTATGATTGACTAGAAGGATTTTAATTCATTTGGGGAAACCAACTAATCATATCACACAAGTACAAAAAATGTGCATTGATAAATTGAATATATTCTTGATATACTAATTTAAATAATAAAGAAGTGTTAAAATGGAGACAACCAGATAATTGAATAACTCCAACAAATAGTTGATAACAAGATTACACCACAAAATCATATATCTTTCATTGATTTCTTCAAAAATTTATACATGCATCATGGCCTTTTGAAATGTAAACATTATGACAACCTTTTGTTATAAATCTATCCCTATTCACTGATTTCTTTCTCCTATCTCTAATGATTTATTTTGGTCTTGGTCTCTCATATATATGAGAGGCAACAAGCTCTAGACCAAAGGTCATGCCTTTTGATAAAAAAACATAATTTTGAAATTAAACATAACTAAAGAAACTTAATCATAAATATGTGTATCAATCCATTAATCTCCGAGTAAAAACCCGTGGTCAGCTAAGACTTGTTCAAAGCTTTTACTGTATGATACTTCCTCTTCATGATGTACCTGATCAATCTTCTTCAAAGCCCAAATATTTTTCCTACCACTTATTAATTGTCAGGTTGCTTGGCCATTTGAATTCCCATGCAACTGCAAAATTTGTAAGATGACTCTTCCATCTGTTATCTAGGAGGTTTCTAACATCCACCACAAACTTTGTATATCCATTTTCCAACATGGAGATCCCATCGAGAAAAGTATGGAACTTGTTGAGATTGATCTCCCCATCATCCTATATATGTACCAAGCATTTAGGAATCATTTGGCTGAATTCTTCTCTCCATTCATCTATATCTTTCAACTGATTGTCACCTTTGAGGATTGTTGGGCTGAATAGGTATATGATGGATTCAAATGTATTCTTCCTACTTTCCACTTTCTTCCTTATATCTAGTAGATACTTATACTCCTTGATCACACCTTTTACCATCTCTTGTGTAGGTTTAAGCCTTAATGGGGCCTCTAGATCCCTATGTGTAGCTTTGCATAAAGTGGTCAATATGTGAAAGGTGAGTTTCCATCTCTTTTGGAGCTCCTCAAGGATGGGGGAGTTAATTATGTTTATCTATTCCAAAGGCTTGATCAGATTGTTGAAATTTTCATGTACCCCACTTATCTTCTCCTTTAATATCCCAACTCTGTGCTCTAATATCCTCTTCAGAGTCTCTATGATATGATGCTTGAAATCCTCCATGTTATGCTTCTTTAGCTTATCAATTTCATCTCTCATTTGTTGTATCTATGGGTCCTCTTCCTGGATAGGCGGGTGATAGAAAATTAATTCAACTCCTCTCACTATGGTGGCCTATTGCAATTGTTTTTTTACCTTTACATTTTCAATAAAAAACTTGTTCACCTCATCATTTGATAATTTGAATCTCTTATCATATTCATTAATCTTCTTCTCCATATTTTCTACTACATCCTTGGGAAATATTGTAGAATGCATGGTCATAGTGGCAACTTCTGTAGGAGTTGTGTCTCTCATTGTTCCAATCATAGTTGACCCCCTCATTTCCTACACCACATCCAAGATTCAAGACTTCCTTGCATTTTTTATTTCGTCCATAGAGCAAGTGTTTGGGTAGTAGGGTTATACCTTGTTCCTGAGGTACCTTCTTCTAAATCAAATTTTTCTACCAACATGGGGTCATCTTGTGCTCTAATCTGATCTAGAAGAAACATTTTAGATAGCTCCATCCTTGGTATAATTATCATATCACTTTTCAATACTATCTCTCTTGGCTCCTAGGGGGTGACATTAATTCTATCAACATTTAACTCTGAAAATGTTTGATCCTACATCTCAACTTGCTTCAACTCGTCAGCTCTAATAAGATTGATTTTGAACCTTTCATCAAATTGTTTCATCTTTATTTTAATCCAAAAGTCCTCAAATTCATTGGTATGGATAAAATTATCATCTTCTATAAACCTTAGAGAGGCCACTACCCTCTCATCTTCTTGAATTTCATCAAATCCTTCCTCTGACAACCTGGCCTTGGGATCATGAGGCTTTTGAATTATTTGTTGTTTTATTGCCTCCTTTATTTTAGTCAAAGCTAGGACTACTTCTTGTTCTTCATCATTGCTTGATTCATATTCAACCAACGACTCAATATTTTATCTTTAGCTTGTGGTTTATGAATAGGAGATGGAGGGGATGGACGTGTAGGTGATTGGGGTGGTGTCCATGATGTGGATGCTTCATGTGGTGGTTGGTGAGGTGTGGGAAGTGGGACCAACCCTTCCTTTTGTGTCATTTTGTACAATTCATTAAACTTACTTAGGATCATCTGCATCCTTTTCAAAAGGTTGGGTTCATCTACAAAACACCCTATGAAACTTCTATCCTTCTCCTTTTGATTATCCCACTTCATCATTATTATCCACCTTTTTCTGGTCTGCATTACATTAGCAAAATACACCAGATTACTTATAACATCCTCCTCATGGTCAAACTCACGTGAGATGGCCCTCTTTGTCAACAATGTTCTTCTAATCATGTTGATATGACCCTCTCGGTCACACACTCTCTCTTTTCTAGATTTGAGGGGATAGTTAACCCTCATGAACCTTTCCAATTCTTCTAGCATATCAGACCCAATGGCTAACTCCTCAAATATAGTCAAATTAGGAAAAAATGTACCTTTCCTTTGATTTCTCATCAAATCATGCTCCATCCAAAGCATTTGACATATAAACTCCAAAAAAATACCCTTTTAGGTACAAACTTAGGAAAAATATGTGGTGCTTGGTCACATCCATATACTCTGATAATTGTGTGCTATGACATAAAAAACCAGTCAGCATAATTATGGGTATAGCTTTGATCTAGCCTATACTGTACATGCCTCATCACCTTCATCAATGATTCAAGGAATCTTGGTGTTGGGTAACCAAGGGCTGCTATTAGTCTAACAAAAAAATCATCTCAAAATACTACAAAATCGCATTTAGTACATCTACTATCCCAGATGTAACACCAATTTTGCATAGGGAGTCTTACTCCACTATTGTGTGCACACAATTTCATTCTTTTATTCCACTTCAGTTCATTCTGATACATGATTAAGTGACATAATAAAGAATATTTCCTAAAATTAATAGGGGCCTTAGCTTCCCTAGCTTGCAACAAACCCTAATGTATGTGTTCCTCAATTATAGATGCAAAGTCAAACTCTACATTCGACTCAGAATGCCATGCCATTCTCATAAATCCTATTGGAATATGCTCCTCTACATCTATCCCCAAGACTTGACATAATGCATGATAGGTATTCTTGAAATAAACTTGAAATTGTGAGTCTTGGAAAGGTTCCATTCTAGAGGAAGGGATGGGGAGTTTTTTGTTATCATTACCCCTCTTCATGTGTAGGGGGATCTCATCACTTCGATATGTTCTTCTCAATCTCTTATATTCCTGCTCCAGTTTCACTAAATTCACCTCTATTACAGCTTGTTTATTCAGGTTGAAACACTTTATAATGGCATCTCTTGTGACATCAACTAAGCACCCACCATTTGGAATCCTAATAGTTTTGGTTGGGGCATGGTAGCTGAGAGAAAGGGCTTTAATTAGCTCAATATCAATCAAAACATTAGGGACAATCAATTTAGCCAAATCTAGGGTCCATGGGTTTGATGCCGGAACCTTGTCGTTCCTCTTCTGATAGAAATGCCAATAAAGGTTCCAACTCAACTGAGGTATAAAGGGGTCCCTACAACCTTGACCGAAGTCTTTGAAAAAAAAATTAGGTCCCTTTTCTACTGAACAAGGCAACAAGGAAAGCACGGGGATTGCAATGATGGATTACTGGTTTTGGTTTCATCCCTTTTAACTCCCACTTCAATCTTCTTTGGTGCCATTTTATGAAATTCACAAAAGATGATGAGAAAAACTTACCCGGGAATAGAACTCGCTTCAAATAATTCCCTTCACTCCCACAACTTAAGCTCATCTACAACTTAGTTTCATCTATTATGAGTGAAAAATCTCAACTTATTTTGAGTGTATTTTAACACCAAGATGCATTTACTCCTGACTCATAAATTCACACAATTCAAATCTTTGTATTGAGCTAAATTTTATATTTTGATGTTGACTGATGTGATTGGTGTGTTTTAAATGACCCAACAGATTGGTTACCACACTACCTTGTGTCACCTTTTTCTCCCCTATGGTACAGCAGTATGTCATTAGTATCCTTCTTAAATGTACCACTCTACCGTGTATCACCTTTTTCTCCCCTATGGTACCACAGTGTCTCCTTAGTACCTATTTCCCAATGTACCACTCTACCACAGGCTACGTCTTGACCCCCCGAGGTATAGTGGCATAGTGTGAAGGTTGTAGTAGATAGTAGTGGCTGCTCTCACCGTCATACCGTGAGCTGCTTGGGGATGATCTGTTGTAGGGAGGTATGATATGGGTGTTATGAGGGGTGGCTAACATGATAGTGGTAATGAAGTAAAGGGTAAAAATGACCTTGAAAGGTGATAATGTGATTTATTATGAAAATAGGAGTGGGAATTTTGGATTTTAAATGACAAAATACTTATAATTTTTTATTAAAATTTTGATTCCAATAGGGGAAGTCTAGGAATTTCTACTTTAGGCTATTCCTCTTTTGGGACACTCACTTTGATGAAAATATTTATAGATGGCATTGTCGAAGAGCATGTCAATGCATTAGCGGTTGGCAAAAAAATACAATTCTTGAGAGTGGAAACAACCAAGGTTCGACCAGTAGCCACCAAATCACAAAGGTGGATTGTTTTGGGGTCATCCTTAATTGTAACCACTTGATTATTAGCTACAAACTTTAAAGAATTATGTATAATAGAAGTCACAACTCCCACAACATGAATCCAAGGTCTTCCTAGAAGAATGTTGTAAGATAAGGGGCCAGGAATCACATACACCAAACTAGGTAAGGTAATTGGTCCTAGTTGCAAAAGCAAGATTATTGTGCCTAGGTCCTGTTAACTACCTTTATCAAATCCACAAATGTATAAAGAAGAAGTAGCCAAAGAAGGAGAATAAATATTAATCTTAGGTAGTAGGTCCATACAACAATCACTGAGAGATGAACCAGTATCAATAACGGTACATCTAATACAAATGTTGTTAATGCTAACTATGATCATTAGAGGGTCCTCTCACTTCTACACATCTGGGGGTAGATGTTCCTATGGATAGAACATAATATTCTATGAATCCACACGATTATGAGCCATCAATGCATTAACATATACCAACCTAGCAAAGGTGGGCAAGAGGATATTTTGCAAGGCTTCTTGAAGCATACCTTGGTAAATCAGAGTGGTTTGAAGTAAACCCCAAAGAGAGATCTTAGTTGGAGTAATATGAAGTTGTACAACAAGATCATAATCTCTAGGTGCTTTAGTCATGGGTTTAGGAGTTGGAGGAAGGCTTGGTTGAGAAGGTGGTAAAGAAGTGCAAACCTGAGTAGGTTAAGGTGTAGGACCTGAAGGTTGTTGATTCAAGTTTTTCTAATTCCTTCTCATGCTATATGTATGCCCCACAACATTATAAAAATTGGAGTTTGTAGCTTGTACAAACCTTGTATATAAATACATTGAGTCATTATAGTACAAGACCCCACAAATATAGTGAATCTTCTTAGGATAAGGGCTAGAACAAGTCAAGAAAAAAATGGGTCTCTTAGGCCTCAGGGAAGCCACAAAGACTACAACAACATTTACCAACTTCTTAGCTGGCAAAGAGGAAGTAGATGCTAGTGAAGAAGTTTTTTTTAGAAGATCTACAGATAGAGGAAGATGCTTCTAAGAATTCATCTAGAGCATTGTCTGACATATCAAAATCTTCCTTAAATAAAGCATCATCACAAGCATTAAAACAATGGAAAAAAAGATCCAAAATGTTTCACGTCAGGTTCACAAAAGTGTAGAGAGAGGGATTCACTTCTCATGAGTCTCTTTTTTTCTCAAGAGAATCCTAGGGAGTGAACTATCCTAAACTATCAAGCTTAGCTGAATCAGATTAGGGAACTGAATGAAGAAATTACAAAGGAAAAAATATCAAGAATCTATTATAAATAGATTACTGCCTAGACCAAAAGAGTAGAATCAGTAGAGTTCTATGACAAGAGGAATAACTCTCAGGAAAAGGACAATAGCATATGTTTAGGATGCCAGTGTGACATAGTGGAGTCCAAGTGATGCACTAGTGTCCTTTATAGATAGAGAGCTAAACCATAAGACAAAAACACAACTATTTTACTAATCATGTTCAAATCTGAGGTATATTCAACAAAGCGGAGTAACAAAAAGCGATAAAAGCTTAAAAGCACAAAGGAGGATTAAGGAGAAACTTACAATGGGTCATGTGTTTGAGTCTTTCCTCCAAACTTCACTTCTACAACCTACACACAAGATGAATGAGGAAAAATTTTAGGTATTTTTCAAGGCTTTCCATAGTCAAACCACCATTTTAGTGTTCCCACCTCCATAGATAGCTAGATAGATAGAAAAATGGACAAAGTAAACAAATAGAAAGTGATAAAAGCAATCCCTGTGCTCAAGGAGGGGAACCTATATCACAAGATAGTAAGATAAAAACAATATCTATTCACATATAGACAAGAAGCAAGAGAGCATTGCCAATAGTCCATGACCCCCTCTTGACTGCACAAACACACCATTGAAGGCTTGCAAGAGAGATTTGGCTTTTGGAGGGACCTCAATCCAGCAGAGCTTCACTATAGAATTGAGATCAAGAGAGTGAGAGGTAAGAATAGAGTTAGATTGAAAGATTCAAGTGTCAAAATGAGAGAGAACCCCCAAAATGAGAGCAAAGAGAGAGTTTTGTTATTGCATGAGGTGGGAGGAGCCCTTACACTCAAAAATATGATTGCAAGGAAACGTGTCACAAGTCAAGAGTATGAGATTCCACATTTCAAACATGAAAAGGTGGGAGGACACTAGTGTAGCACACAAACTTCCATTCGTGTCATGCAAGCATCGTTGGTCCTTGTGGCATCCAAATCACAAAAAAAATGACCCATAAGGTGTTAGAGTAAAGGTTTTAACTTAATTATGTTAATTAAGTTACCTTTATTCCTCTCTTAAGATTTCACTTTAGTTTGCATATTGTGACATTTAATAATTATATTAATTATTAAATGTCTACCTATTAGGGTTTCTTTAGGGTTGCACAATCTCCTTTTATAAGGATTAATCATTGTATTTTACCTCACTCTTTGATTAATACATCTTTCATATTTCAGAGTTTCAAAACCCTCTCTTTCTTTTTTCTCCACTCTCTTCCATGTGACAGGTATCTCTTTGTATGCAGGTGTTCTTGGGCTCTGAAGTTGGTTTTGACAACTTCTACCTGGTATCAGAGCAGACCTGCTACAACCTGTTCTTGTTTTGAAGATTTTGGAGCTAAGAGGGTTGGATCTAGCTTTCACAAGTTTTCAGTTTGTTTTTTTCTAGATCTGGGGGTTGCCTAATTTTTTGGGCATTTTGGGCCAAAACGGATCTCGCCATTGATTTTGCAATGCCCCAAAACCCCTATTTTCATATAAAAATCGTCCAGTTTGGCCATAGTCAACTGAAAAGGAAAAAAAATTTCCCCAGAGCCATATGGCCCTAGGGCACGCAGTTCGAGGTGAATTTTTTTGAAAAATTCATAAAAAAACAAAGGTTTTTTATTTAATTTTTACGCAGCTAGTTAAATTTCAGGCCGCTGCCCACTGGCCACCGAGTGGCCACCAGACGGCCACCTGCCAGCTGCTCTGGCCAGCTGAGCTATCCAGCAACCATCGGCACAGTCTCCACCACCAGCCACTGGCTAGACACCAGTGGTTAGTCCGAGCACCTCTTGAGCACCGCCAACGCCCAACTCCAGTGGCCCACTACACCCTAGCCACTAGTCCTATCAGTGACTGGGGGCTCCATCCAGGCACCCATCCGCAACCCTCTGGTCGTCCACATGACCAAGGGCAGAAGATCTTTAGCTCTTGAGGGCTTCAAGAGCATTGCATGTGCCATTTTAAACCAACTTTCAATAAAATGGGCATATCTTTGGCATTTTAGCTCAATTTTTCAAATGAAAATAGGCGTCGGAAAGCTGGTTCTGAACCCGATTTGATGGTGAATGTAGTGCTCTCCGTATCGGTCCTTCAAGACATTTGTGTAAGTGTGGTTCATAATTTTATTGTTTGTTGTGAACATATTGTTGTTATCGCTTTGTTAAATCAGATAATTAGATTTAAAATTTGTTTATCAAGTAATTTATATAAATCTAGGATTTAGGCAATAGTTCAATAAATCAACATTGTGAGTCATAAAGTAAAGAGTTCAGTATTAAATAAATAAATAAATATTTTTTAAGAAGTATTGTTTTATAATGGAATTTAATAATAAAAAGACAATCTAATATTATATCGAAAATAAATGTGATTTTGACCTAACTTCTGGAAAGTTGTTACAACTGCAGAGCAGTTACAAAATTGATGCAAATTGAAAAACATGCAAAATAAATTACAACTATATTTAGCTTATGGAATGGGTAGAATCGAGGAACCAAAGATTTAAAAACAAAAAGAAAACGTAGCTCTGCCTGTGGGGGATTGGCTGCATGCAAATACTTGTCTAATTTGACATTAAATAGCCTCTTTATTTGATGGCCAAAAAAAGAAAGAAAGGAGGAAGGTGGGGGTTTTTACAGGGTCAAGGATCTAGGATTAGAGAAGGGAAGGAAGTTAGGCAACCAGTCTAGAGATAACGCAGGCCCCTGAGAACTAAGGAGAAGAGACAGTTAGAAGAGGAACGTTGGAGAAGAGAGAAACATGGTGGACACTGGCTCTACACCATTCTTTTGCATTCGCTTGTGAGTTTTCTTCTTCATTGCTTGAAAGTTTCTATAGTCTTTTCAGTAAATCTATCTTATGTACCTACACCCCTGCAACCAATCTCCTTGTAGTCTCCTCATTCATTCGCAATGCATGCTATGCTTGTCATTGTCAGTGTAGCTTTTCTGTAGTCATCTCCTATTTGTTTTCAGATCGTAAGGTTTCCTTGGAGATACCTAACTTCAATCCATTTACCTCGGCTTTTGGTTTCTGTTTCTCTGCCTCATCTTCATTATCGTCATTACTTTAGGTTGCAACATTAGTTTATACTTTGGAGCTAACCCTAGTTGCATTTTAGGCCTTTGACCATAGCAACCACAATGTCAGTAAGGAGTGATGAATAATTATGTGTTTTTGAGTTACCAGTCTGCAACTGCAAATATTCAAAATCTGTCACAACTGTAACACTAGAACATAAAATATTTTGGACATTTAAGTAACCTTCCTGATTTCATTGGTGATTTGTGATGTCTGTAGTACTTGAAAATAGAATGTTGAAGAGGTTAAAATAATCACTCTATTTCCATTTTCAACTTGTCTCAGCTACAATACTTGACCATAATAGGAAGTTTAAAGGTTTAAATAACTTGCTTGATTATACTGACAATCTATTGCAGTTGCAACACTTAAAAAAAAAAATGATAATAATGCAAGATGATGGAAATATTTCCAAATTCCTATATTCACTTTCTAATATACTTGGCAACCTATCACAGTTACAACATTTAGAGTTGAGGTATTGTATAGAATTAAATAGCCTCCCTGAAACCTTTGGTAACTTATCACAGCTGCAACTAGTAAATTAAATAATCTCTCTAGTTTCATTGATAACATGTCACAGTGGCACACTTGAACATGGTAGGGTGTATAGATTTAAATAAAATCTCTAATTCTTTTTGCAACCTGTTTCAGCCGTCGCACCTAGACATAATAGGAAGTTTTAAAGTTTAAATAATCTCTCTTATTTCATTGTCAATCTGTCTCAGCCATGACGCTTGGCCATAACAAGAAAAATTTAAAGGTTTAAGTAATCCCTTTGATTTCTTTGTCAATCTAACGTAGTCATAGCACTTAGAGTCAATAGAACGATAAAAGATATATGACAAATAGAGTAGTGGAGGGCAATATGAAGAAGAGAGTATTTTAGAAGGTTCCATTAGTTTGCATAATGTTAGGTTAGACAAACTAACAAATAGAAATTTTTATGTGTGGAATATTGGTTAATTAATATTAACAACAGTATGAATTGTTTGTGGAGTCCCATTAATATTGGTAAATATTTTGATGGTAGATTATTTCTTTATAATGGAGTTAGTGGAAATGATGATCTTTTTTTTATAAAGGTGCTAGTAAAGAATGTTTCCCCTCTTAGCTATAGTTATATAGAGAATAGTTACTTACGTATGTCAAATGTTAGAAAAGAATGTTCTCTTGATTGTAAAATTAAATGATTATACTATATAATGAAAATTGGTAACACATTAGAATATTGGGGAAAAGAGTTATGCCTTTTGTATAAATGAATATGTTCTTACTTACATAGTGAAATTAGATGGTCATTTAGTTTTAGCTGAGAAGAAAACTGGCATTGTAATGTAGTGTTGGTGAAATTAGTTATCCTTTTAAATATAATTAGAGTATTAATTGGCTAATTATGTTTATATATATGTATATAGTTATAGGAATGATTATAAATCCTAAATGGGAATAAAACAAATTGGTTGGAATGCTTTTATAACTTCTTTTATTTAATTCAACTTTATGATGAGCATAGTGAGATGTTAGTAAGATATGTGAATATAGTCTTTAATGAGTTAGAACGATTTCTTATGAAGTGAAGAGTGAAATCGTAGATGATAGTTCAACTATTTTTTTTGAAGTTTATTGCTTTTGATTTGTTGGGTTAGTATTCTAAGAGTGATAAAATATGCCTTGAGATAATTCCGATATGTAATTATAGAGTTCCTTTATTTATTTTAAACTAATTCGTATTCAACGAATGCATAAATTGTATTTGAATGGTTATTGTTCATTTAAGGGTAATTTGGTGTATCCTATTTGTGGTGTCCTCTTTGGAATTGCTTGGCTTCGGAAGTGATTTCATTCCATTGGGTTCGTGTCGATTTCTGTGTGATTTGACAAATCCTTTCATTGTGACTTTTCTTGAGTTGACGTGAGTTGGGGATCTTCTTTAAGTTAAATTGAGTTGCTATTCATTTAACCTTACGTGGTGAATTCTTGGTTTGTTTTGAGTTGTGGGGGTCTTATTAATTGATTTTGTGGTGGAGTATTTTGGACACTAATGCTATGCTTGGTTGTGATAAGTTTATGCTTCTTATTGAATGCAGTCTTCCCACTTTTATTATTTTGGTGAAACATTAAATTATATTATTGTCATGTTTGTTGATTTTTGTCAAAGGTCATTTGTTTACCAACTGTATGGGTATCTTGTGAGGAGGAAATTGAGGTCTCCCTTGGATGCCTAGTTGCATGCTTTTACCTTTGTTGTTGAAGGATTGTTTCTGGATGGTTTCGTGTTGGTGTGAATGCATTTGGAGACTAATTTTGATTCAAGGAATCCTTTGTCATTTAATTTGTGTTGCAATGTAATTGGGAACTCGTATTTTGTTTATGAGTTGTGGATAGTTGATCTTCTTGAATTTCTGATTTATTTTGTATCGAAGTTGATTATGTAGTCAGGATGGAGTTGTTGATCTTATTTTAATGTATTCACTCATTATATTTGAATTGAAAATAGGTCTTTCAGGTCTTGCATTTATTGTTGTCAGTTCTTCATGGGGAAACCCCAGTGTAAGCCCTTTGAGATTCTTCCAGAGGCTTGATTTTATTGTTGGTCAATGTTCCTCATTTTATGTGCTCTTGACATGGCAAGATATTGGTATCATTATTTTGAAAGGGTTGTACAAAGCTTTGTGAGACTCTGATTTTGTACTTGTTAGCGAGATGGGTAATGCCTCGCATGCTTTTATGTTGTGATTCTATGTTCAAATTATGATGGTACAACCCTTGGTTTTTATGTTAAGGGTCTTAGGGAGAGTGGCTCTTTGTGGGGGCTGGCACCTCAGGTAAGAGGAAGTGCACAGGAGAACCCACGTAAGAGTAGTTAAACAAGTGATAACCTAAAAATAGAATTAGGGGGGATGGGTAGTAAAGCACACAAGATAATAAATATTGAATACCTTGTCTATGCATTAGGGCTATCATAGACTAATGATAGACTGAGAAGGTTGTGGTCGGCAAAGTCGTAACCTCATCTTCATGAGAGGTTATCGGCTCCGCATGAGCTACCCTATGGTGTCAGCGCCTCGAGTAGTAGGAAGAGCCAGGAGATCCATAGATGGGTGCCAGTGCCTCAAGTTGGAGGAAGGGCCAGGAGATCCCATGAGAGCTATGTGATGACACTCTCCACTAGACACCCTGTTTTCTTGTTTCCTTATTGCCTCTCAAAATGTTTTCTGTTTATTATTTTGGTTTGATTTGGAAATGTTTCATGATCATCCCTTGGTTACTTGTTTATAGGTTATTTCTTTGTTTAATGTGATGAGATTTATGACTTTAAGTTATTATGTTGACTCATGAAGGTTGTTGATTATGTCATTGTAATCCTTGAGTTTTATGATACTTTTGTATGACGTTGAGTCTTGTGGTCCCCTATTTGGATGTTCTTGGTTGAGGTCTCTTTCTTGTCAGCTCCTTAGCACGGGGGGTGGGTCTTCAGACCCACATGGTTGGATGGAACATACTAAACACCCCATTGGGTCCCCAGCCGAGGATCGAGAAGTGTAGATTGATTCTTGTTGCGGCGACTCTAGAGAGCATCCGTTTTGGAGCTAGTTATGATATCTTGTATTCCGCTACTTAGTTGTATTATTCTATCTTATTATCTGGTTCCCATTCATGTTGGGGAACACCTTCATATCTTTGTAATTCTTGAGCATTATATTGTGTTAAGAAGGATGCAATGTATAATTCTATCCTTGATAAACATTGTGTAAATATTGTCCCATGACAAATGTTATTCAATATGTTGTATCTGTGCCAATATGTCTCTTGAGTCTAGGTGATGAAAGAGAGTTTGTCATTATGAGTTTTGAGTTAATCATGTATATGATGTATTGACATTCATGGATGGTTTCTTATTAATGGTTTTCATGTATGTGTTACATTCGTAAATGTTTACTTTGTTCTGGATTATATCTTTGGATTTCATTCTTTATCGATGTTGTATGGATTTAAGTTTCGTAATGACTCCTTGTGTACCCCAAGGAACATAAGTGTTAATAGATTTTTTTAATTGAGTTTTATGACTTATGACTCAATGTGCATCTTATGTATGTTTAGATTTACTTAAAAAAAAAAAATGTGCAGTAATTATTGTTTATTTGTCCTTTGGGGTTTACACGACGGGGCGTTACAACATGGTATCAGAGCCTAGGTTCATACACTAGACACTATGTTTGCTCACTATGTAACCTTGCGTTTAGACTCTTGAGTTTATAGTTTCACCTTTTTGATGTCATTGTTGAGTAACTTGAGTTTTTCCCATTGGTTGGTGTTGGGTTGAAGGTGCAAGAAACTGATAGGAAAGGATAGGACCCTCGGTGTAGTGCACAATGCACCGATATCCTTCCTGTCAGGGATGCATTATGGACCCTTGTGTTGTTGTGTGATGTGGGTTCTAGTGATGTGAGTTATGTGTGTGAATATGTCAAGTGTGTGTGGAATCTGCCATTTTGTTGTCGTTGAGTGATGAATTATGTTTTTTTGAATCTGTGAAGGTGTAAATTTTTTTCCCTTTTTATTGAAATTGATGTGAGATTTGGTGTTGAATAATGGTTAAAGTGGAGTATCTTGTGTGAAAATGATGAGTTTTAATGAAGATGTGAAGTTGTGTGGATAATTATGTTATGATTTTTAGTAGAATATAGTATCTTGAGGTTAAGATGCAACTTGAATTATTGGTACTAATGTGCGATGTTCTATTGTAACTTTTGATTTATAGGAAGTTGGCTTCAGAAACATAGTGATGAAGGTAATGTAATTGTAATATGTAGTTATAGATACTTATAATGTCAAGTAGTAATTAATTTTGATACAGTAGATGAATTAGGTTTATAGTTAGCATCCTTATGCGAATATTACCTAACTAATAGGAAACAAATTATTTACGAATTACTAGAATTGTTTCAACTACTATGTGTGGTTTGGTGGGAGGGACAGTGTGGTATCACTCGCTCGCGAGTGCCCTACTACGCTGGGAGTTCCTCTCATGGTGTGTTTGTGATATATATATTGTGCACCACTTTTGTTTGTATGCAGGATTGCAAGAATTAAGCCTTGATTCCACCTGCATTGTCAGGACATGGCGAGCATCATATACACCCAATGGGTTTGATGTTGAACATAGGAGTCGACAAGAAATTTTTGCCAACCTAGTACATCACCATCCTTGTGTTTGACAAATTGGTTTGCTTGTAACCCCGTCACCACTTTCATTTTGGTATCATTTCCTTATTTTGGTTTGTTTAATTTTTGTTGCTTACTCGACAACGTTTAATTGATGATTTAATTTATGGTGTTGATGTGTTTATGATCGTTAATATTGTTGTATTACTATGTTTATGCTTGAGCTTGACTTCCAGGAGTAAGTTGAAATCTTGGGGGGGAGGATGCAGTGCTCTCTGTATCGGTCCTTCGAGACATTTGTGTAAGTGTGGTTCATAATTTCATTGTTTGTTGTGAACATATTGTTGTTATGGCTTTGTTAAATTAGATAATTAGATTTAAAATTTGTTTATCAAGTAATTTATATAAATCTAGGATTTAGGCAATAGTTCAATAAATCAACATTGTGAGTCATAAAGTAAAGAGTTCAGTATTAAATAAATAAATTAATTTGTTTTAAGAAGTATTGTTTTATAATGGAATTTAATAATAAAAAAATAATCTAATATTATATCGAAAAGAAATGTGATTTTGAACTATAACTTCAGGGAACTTGTTACAACTGTAGAGCAGTTACAAAATTGATGCCAATTGAAAAACATGCAAAATAAATTACAACTATATTTAGCTTATGGAATGGGTAGAATCGGGGAACTGAAGATTGAAAAACAAAAAGAAAATGTAGCTCTGCCTACAAGGGATTGGCTGCATGCAAATACTTGTCTGATTTGACACTAAAATAGCCTCTTTATTCAATGGCCAAAAAAAGAAAGAAAGGAGGAAGGTGGGGGTTTTTACAGGGTCAAGGATTTGGGATTAGAGAAGGGAAGGAAGTTAGGCAACCGGTCTGGAGATAACACAGGCCCCTGAGAACTAAGGAGAAGAGATGGTTAGAAGAGGAATGCTGGGGAAGAGAGAAACATGGTGGAGACTGGCTCTACACCATTCTTCTACATTCGCTTGTGATTTTTCTTCTTCATTGCTTGGAAGTTTCTAAAGTCTTTTTAGTAAATCTATCTTATGTACCTACGCTCCTACAACCAATATCCTTGTAGTCTCCTCATTCGTTTGCCATGCATGCTATGCTTGTCATTGTCAGCGCTACTTTCCTGTAGTCATCTCCTATTTGTTTTCAGATTGTAAAGTTGCCTTGGAGATGCCTAACTTCCATCCATTTACCTCAACTTTTGGTTTCTGTTTCTCTGCCTCATCTTCATTATCATCGTTACTTGAGGTTGCAACATTAGTTTATACTTTGGAGCTAACCCCAGTTGCATTTCAGGCCTTTGACCATAGCAACCACAATGTCAGTAAGGAGTGATGAATAATTATGTGTTTTTGAGTTACCAGTCTACAACTGCAAATATTCAAAAAATTTCACAACCGTAACACTGGAACATAAAATATTTTGGACATTTAAGTAACCTTCCTGATTTCGTTGGTGATTTGTGACGTCTGTATTACTTGAAAATAGAATGTTGAAGAGGTTAATATAATCACTCTATTTCCATTGTCAACTTGTCTTAGCCACAATACTTGACCATAATAGGAAGTTTAAAGGTTTAAATAACTTGTTTGATTCTATTGACAATCTATTGCAGTTGCAACACTTGAAAAAAAAATGATAATAATGCAAGATGATGGCAATATTTCCAAATTCCTATATTCACTTTCTAATATACTTGGCAACCTGTCACAGTTACAACGTTTAGAGTTGAGGTATTGTATAGAATTAAATAGCCTCCCTGAAACCTTTGGTAACTTATCACAGCTGCAACTAGTAAATTAAATAATCTCTCTAGTTTCATTGATAACCTGTCATAGTGGCACACTTGAACATGGTAGGGTGTGTAGATTTAAATAAACTCTCTGATTCTTTTTGCAACCTGTTTCAGCCGTCGCACATGGACATAATAGGAAGTTTAAAATTTTAAATAATCTCTCTTATTTCATTGTCAATCTATCTCAGCCACGACGCTTGGCTAGAACAAGAAAATTTTAAAGGTTTAAGTAATCCCTTTGATTTATTTGTCAATCTAACGTAGTTGTAGCACTTAGAGTCAATAGAACGATAAAAGATATATGACAAATAGAGTAGTGAAGGGAAATATGAAGAAGAGAGTATTTTAGAAGTTGACATTAGTTCGCATAATGTTAAGTTAGAAAAATTTACAAATAGAAATTTTTATGTGTGGAATATTGGTTAATTAATATTAACAATAGTATGAATTGTTTGTGGAGTCCCATTAATATTGGTAAATATTTTGATGGTAGATTATTTCTTTATAATGGAGTTAGTGGAAATGATGATCATTTTTCTTATAAAGGTGCTAGTAAAGAATGTTTCCCCTCTTAGCTATAGTTATATAGAGAATAGTTACTTGCGTATGTCAAATGTTAGAAAAGAATGTTCTCTTGATTGTAAAATTAAATGATTATACTATATAATGAAAATTGGTAACACATTAGAATATTGGGGAAAAGAGTTATGCCTTTTTTATAAATGAATAAGTTCTTACTTAAATAGTGAAATTAGATGGTCATATAGTTTTAGTTAAGAAGAAAACTGGCATTGTAATGTAGTGTTGGTGAAATTAGTTATCCTTTTAAATATAATTAGAGTATTAATTGGCTAATTATGTTTATATATATGTATATAGTTATAGGAATGATTATAAATCCTGAATGGGAATAAAAGAAATTGGTTGGAATGCTTTTATAACTTCTTTTATTGAATTTAACTTTATGATGAGCATAGTGAGATTTTAGTAAGATATGTGAATATAGTCTTTAATGAGTTAGAACGATTTCTTATGAAGTGAAGAGTGAAATCGTAGATGATAGTTCAACTATTTTTTTTTTAAGTTTATTGCTTTTGATTTGTTGGCTTAGTATTATGAGGTGATAAAATGATCTGGTGGATATTTTTAGTGAAAATTGAAGTGTCTCATTTCTCTCCAGAATATGCACCATCAGAAAGAGTTCGACGTCCTGATTCCAACGCAACTTGAACGGAGTGAAAAGGAGTCTGTTTGTGCAAGTTATGCTCAGTCAAACCTTGGTCAAACAAGAATCAGAGGGTGTCCAGAAGGTGGGAAAAATGATCATCTCAGAAATAGATGCAACTGGTGTCATCACAAAGAGCTCATCGAGACGATTCCAACAGCGTTCGTTTCGTCAAAATCTGACATCATATGCTTGAGATATAGCTGGTGAAAGTTTGTGCAAGGAATGTTAACTTTTGACCATACGAAATGTTGATGTCATCATTCCGTACTATACGGACAGTGAAATGAGCCAGTTAAAATTTGACACATGGCATCCATGTCATCATTGTATGGACCCAATCAACGAATGACACGTGTCATCCGTACACACATTAGCAGTACTGTCAGCGTCTCGTTAGCGTCTGAGTCAGTACACTTCATTGGCCTAGTCAGCGATCTGTGCTCGACATGGCATCCAAGTGGCGTCGGAGTTAGTGGTGATGTGGCAGACAGGTCAGCAATAGGTGGCGAATAGATAGTTGACACGTGGCACCCTTCCCGTTTGACGCGTGGCTCCTCCGTTGATAGCACACTCACACTCCTGTCTGGCATGTTGTTTGTTTGAATAAAAGGTTGATGCGCTGGTTGGAACCCGTGACCGAGGGGATAGCGGGTGGGTAGTTAACCATTCTACCAGACTCGTAGCCTCAAATAATATTGATCATGGGTTTCTTTTGCAATATGTGTATTTCGAGTTTGTTTTAAAAAGACAGATGCAACAGAATTTGAACCGGTGACAACATAGTTGCGAGCCGGGTGGCTAGCCGTTACATCGGCACGAGCGACTTTAACTATATATAGCTGCGGGTCGATTTTGGTATGATTTTATTTCAAATCTGTTTGAAAAGCTTGGTTGGCGGGTTTGGAACCCGCAACCTTTGGCCTCCCAAAACTTCAAGTGGTTGTTACACCACTGATTCCCCGCAAGTTATTGGATGAGCTCGATTTGTTTTGTTTAGCTGATAAAGCTGAATACCTTTGAAAATAAAAACAAACCTCCTAATTTTAAATTAAACAAACAACTTCTTATTAAAAATAACCCCTTAAGTTGTAACAAAATCCTGAAAACAATAAGTTGAAGGGCTTAAATAAATTATAGGGGGGTTTATTTTTGTTAGGGGAAATTTATAAAGATTTTTTTTTATGTAAATGGAGAGATAAGGTTGTTTTAGAAAATCTTATGGTTTTTCCTCCATATGGAAAAAAAAATTGTATTTAAAGGGTGGTATAGGGAGGAGTTTGGCTAAGAGTTCTTGGACGGATTTTTCAAGTGTGAGACTCATAATTTTCAAGTGTGAAACTTAGATTTCACAAATTAGAGAAACAGGTGATAGGTGTTTTGAAAGAAGAGTTGTAAGGAGATTTTTGAGCCATTCTTATAAATCAGAGTTTTGTTATGCTGCCGAAGTGCTTGAAGGAATGGTCTTGGTGCTTTGTAATTGATTTTGGAGATTAATTGGATCGGTCATACTCTATTGGAGTTGACCTGGAGACGTAGTCACATTTGTGGCAAACTCTGTAATCAAACGTTGTTTGCACTTTCTATCTTCTCCTCTCTCTTCTCTCTCGTATTCAGATTCTCATTTGAAGTTTTAATGCATAAATTTGTTAATGTATGCATGAATTCAGATTTCGCAAAGTTGTTTTAATTAAGCATTCAATACTGCAAGTAGTCTAGATCCTATACAGATCAAGTTGGTATCAGAGCTCAGTTGACTATTATTGCAGTTGTTTTTCTTGAATGCTAACAAGATCCAGGATTCAGAAGGGTGAAGGCAAGCTTGAAGACTTTGATCCTGAGATCGAGAAGCAAAGAACTTTTTCGAAGATGTCCTTGTCTAGAATGGAGGTTCCTGAAGAAATCAGTGAGCAGGAATTTCGAAGAGCATTCCTCGAGATGAAGGCTAAGGTGGACATTCTTTTTCAAGAGAGACAAGAACAGAAGGAATGTGAAGGAGGTTCATCGAAGAAAGATGTTCATGAAGACAAGAAAGAGAAACATCATGGAGATGGTGACAAGCAACCAGATCCACCCTCTTCTTCTTCTCCTCCCTCTTCTCCTTCTTCCCCATCTTCTCCTCAATCTACTTCTTTTAATCCTTTCAAGAGTGGGTATAAGCCTAAAATTAAGTTGGATGTAAAATTTGATTTACCAAAGTATTGTGGTGAACTTAATGCTGAAAAATCGGATGATTGGATTTAGCAAGTAGAAGTCTACTGTAGAGTCCAGAACCTATTAGATGATGTTGATAGGATCCAATTATCCACTCTTCATTTAGGAGGTACAACTTTAACCTGGTGGGAGAGTAAGTCTAAGGCAGAAGTTTCACAACATGGTAGAGTCAGTTTAACTTGGGAAAAGTTTGTTAATGCTCTTAAGAAGCAATTTTATCCCCTAGGACATATACAACAGGTAATGATGGACTAGAAAATGTTTAGGCAAGGGAAAGGTCAAACTGTCCAAGAGTACACCCATGAATTTAGGAAAAGGCTATTGCTTTGAATGTTCCTTTGTACACCCAGGACACTTTGTTGAAGTACATAGGAGGTCTGCATTCCTATCTTAGGCATTCCATTTTGGTTTTGAACCCTTGTAATTTGGATGAAGTGTCTATTCAAGCTACACACTTAGAGTCAAGGGGAAAGGGTTCATTCATTGATAATGATAACTCTCTTAAGAAATCTTCTAAGGTTGTAGAGACAGGGAAAGGAAAGAAGGCAGCTATAGTCAAGAAGGATGACAAGCTTTCTTGCTCTCATTGTGATAGGAAGGGTCATGATGAAGAACATTGTTGGAAGTTGCATCCAAAATTGAAGCCTAAGTGGGCTCAGAGATGTAATCAGAATCAGAAAGGTAAGGAGAAAGCCACGAATGTTGTTTTGGATCTTGGTTCAAATTTATATGATGAGACTAAGATAATAGCTATGGGTTTGAAAGGTAAAGCTCCTAATTCCAGTGTTTCCTTTGGTAGTTGTGCTTCTACTTCTAAAGTTAATGATGTCTCTGAAGATAAGAAAAGGAATGAGCTATTTCATTTAAGGGTTGTTGCTAAGAACACTAAAATTGATGCACTCATAGATAGTGGATCTCAGGTTAATTTGATTTCAGAAAGTGTTGTAAGAAACTTGGGATTAAAAACTACACAACATAAGAAACCTTATCCACTAGGCTGGATTTGCGAGAATGATAAGTTGCAAGTAACAAGACAATGCACCTTAAGATTCACAATCACTAGTAAGTTTGTGGATGAAGTACAATTTGATGTGGTTCCACTGGATATCTGTGGGATAGTGCTTGGTAGCCCTTATCTTTATGACAGAAAAGCAATTTTCTATAGGGAAAAGAATCATATCACTTGTTTAAAGATGGCATTCAGTATATTGTACATTCTCACAAGATTAAGACTGATCGTTCTTTTGCAAACACAGGGCAGTTAAAGAGGGCAATTAATGCAAGTAAAGAGTTAACTCTTATGTCTGTTAGTACAGGTGGTTCTAAACTTGAACTTGGAGTAGCTAACAAGGGTCAGATGTTGCAGGATGCACTCATAGTACAACATGAGGGAATGATGATTGAAAGCATTGATGGTTCCTTGGGTAAAAATGTTCCTATTGTGAAGGATCAATATGTTGTTGACTTATTCTCTTTCATTTCTGCATTATTTTTCAACTTGATGCTAGTCAATTTTTGTTGGTTAGTGGCTATGACATTTAATGTAGATGCTTATGGAAGTGATAAAGTTATGTTTATGTTCAACAATGTTGTTACAGTCTTCATTGTGCTTGTGAGCCAAGTATTCAAATGTACAGAGGATACAGGACAAGTGGGGAGGCCAAGTCCTCACTTAATATCAGAGTAGATGTCACTTTTGGAGGTCTACAAGGTCTTCAATGGGGAGGCCTAATCCGGTGGATATTTTTAGTGAGAATTGAAGTGTCTCATTTCTCTCTAGAATCTACACCATCAGAAAGAGTTCGACGTCCTGATTCCAATGCAACTTGAACGGAGTGAAAATGAGTCTGTTTGTGCAAGTTATGCTCAGTCAAACCTTGGTCAAACCAGAATCAGAGGGTGTCCAGAAGGTGGGAAAAATGATCATCTGAGAAATTGATGGAACTGGTGTCATCACGAAGAGCTCATCGAGACAATTCCAATGGCGTTCATTTCATCAAAATCTGACATCGTATGCTTGAGATACAGCTGGTCAAAGTTCATGCAAGGAATGTTGACTTTTGACCGTACGGAATGCTAACGTCATCATTCCGTACTGTACAGAAAGTGAAATGAGCTAGTTAAAATCTAACATGTGGCATCCATGTCATCATTGTACAGACCCAATCAACGAATGACACGTGTCATCCGTACACACATCAACAGTACCGTCAGTGTCTCGTCGGCGTCTGAGTCAGCACACGTCATTGGCCTAGTCAGCGATCTGTGCTCGACATGGAATCCAAGTGGCATCGAAGTCAATGGTGATGTGGTAGACAGGTCAGCAATAGGTGGCGAATAGATAGTTGACACGTGGCACTCTTCCTGTTCGACGCGTGGCTCCTCCGTTGATAGCACACTCACACTCCTGTTCGGCGTGTTGTTTGTTTGAATAAAAGGTTGATGCACCGGTTGGAACCCGTGACTAACGGGATAGCAGGCGGGCGGTTAACCATTCTACCAGACTCGTAGCCTCAAATAATATTGATCATGGGTTTCTTTTGCAATATGTGTATTTCGAGTTTGTTTTAAAAAACCGGATGCAACAGGATTTGAACCGGTGACCACATGGTTGCGAGCCGGGCGGCCAGCTGTTACACTAGCGCGAGCGGCTTTAACTATATATAGTTGCGGGTTGATTTTGGTATGATTTTGTTTCAAATCCATTTGAAAAGCTTGGTCGGCAGGTTTGGAACCCGCAACCTCCAGCCTGCCAAAACTTCAAGTGGTTGTTACACCACTAATTCCCTGCGAGTTATTGGATGAGCTCGATTTGTTTTGTTTAGCTGATAAAGTCGAATACCTTTGAAAATAAAAACAAACCTCCTAATTTTAAATTAAACAAACAAATTCTTATTAAAAATAACCCCTTAAGTTGTAACAAAATCCTGAAAACAATAAGTTGAAGGGCTTAAATAAATTATAGGGGGGTTTATTTTTGTTAGGGGAAATTTATAAAGATTTTTTTATGTAAATGGAGAGATAAGGTTGTTTTAGAAAATCTTATGGTTTTTTCCTCCATATGGAAAACAAATTGTATTTAAAGGGTGGTATAGGGAGGAGTTTGGCTAAGAGTTCTTGGACGGATTTTTCAAGCGTGAGACTCATAATTTTCAAGTGTGAAACTCAGATTTCGCAAATTAGAGAAATAGGTGATAGGTGTTTTGAAAGAAGAGTTGTAAGGAGATTTTTGAGTCATTCTTGTACATCGGAGTTTTGTTATGCTTCTGAAGTGCTTGAAGGAATTGTCTTGGTGCTTTATACTTGATTTTGGAGATTAATCGGATCGGTCGTACTCTATTGGAGCTGACCCAAAGACATAGTCACGTTTGTGGTGAACTCCGTAATCAAATGTTGTTTGCACTTTCTATCTTCTCCTCTCTCTTCTCTCTCGTATTCAGTTTCTCATTTGAAGTTTTAATGCATAAATTTTTTAATGTATGCATGAATTCAAATTTCGCAAAGTTGTTTTAATTAAGCATTCAATACTGCAAATAGTCTAGATCCTATACAGATCATAAAATATGCCTTGAGATAATTACGATATGTGATTATAGAGTTCCTTTATTTATTTTAAACTAATTCTTATTGAATGAATGGATAAATTGTATTTGAATGGTCATTGTTCATTTAAGGGTAATTTGGTGTATCCTATTTGTGGTGTCCTCTTTGGAATTGCTTGGCTTTGGAAGTGATTTCATTTCGTTGGGTTCATGTCGATTTATGTGTGATTTGACAAATCCTTTCATTGTGACTTTTCTTGAGTTGACGTGAGTTGGGGATCTTCTTTAAGTTAAATTGTGTTGCTAATCATTTAACCTTACGTGGTGAATTCTTGGTTTGTTTTGAGTTGTGGGGGTCTTATTAATTGGTTTTTTGGTGGAGTATTTTGGACACTAATGCAATGCTTGGTTGTGATAAGTTTATGCTTCTTATTGAATGCAGTCTTCCCACTTTTATTATTTTGGTGAAACATTAAATTATATTGTTGTCATGTTTGTTGATTTTTGTCAAAGGTCATTTGTTTACCAACTGTATGGGTATCTTGTGAGGAGGAAATTGAGGTCTCCCTTGGATACCTAGTTGCATTCTTTTACCTTTGTTGTTGAAGGATTGTTTCCGGATGGTTCCGTGTTGGTGTGAATGCCTTTGGAGACTAATTTTGATTCAAGGAATCCTTTGTCATTTAATTTGCGTTGCAATGTAATTGGGAACTCGTATTTTGTTTATGAGTTGTGGATAGTTGATCTTCTTGAATTTCTATTTTATTTTGTATCGAAGTTGATTATGTAGTCGGGATGGAGTTGTTGATCTTATTTTAATGTATTCACTCATTATATTTGAATTGAAAATAGGTCTTTGAGGTCTTGCATTTATTGTTGTCATTTCTTCATGGGGAAACCCCAGGGTAAGCCCTTTGAGATTCTTCCAGAGGCTTGATTTTATTGTTGGTCAATGTTCCTCATTTTATGTGCTCTTGACATGGCAAGATATTGGTATCATTATTTTGAAAGGGTTGTACGAAACTTTGTGAGACTCTGATTTTGTACTTGTTAGTGAGATGGGTAATGCCTTGCATGCTTTTATGTTGTGATTCTATGTTCAAATTATGATGGTACAACCCTTGGTTTTTATGCTAAGGGTCTTAGGGAGAGTGGCTCTTCGTGGGGGCCGGCGCCTCAGGTAAGAGGAAGTGCACAAGAGAACCCATGTAGGAGTAGTTAAACAAGTGATAACCTAAAAATAGAATTAGGGGCGATGTGTAGTAAAGCACACAAGATAATAAATACTGGATACCTCGTCTATGCATTAGGGCTATCATAGACTAATAATGGATTGAGAAGGCTATGGTTGGCAAAGTCGTAACCTCATCTTCATGAGAGGTTATCGGCTCCGCATGAGCTACCCTATGGTGTTGGCGCCTCCAGTAGGAGGAAGAGCCATGAGATCCATAGATGGGTGCCGACGCCTCAAGTTGGAGGAAGGGCAAGGAGATCCCATGAGAGCTATGTGATGACACTCTCCACTAGACACCCTTTTTTCTTGTTTCCTTATTGCCTCTGGAAATGTTTTCTATTTATAATTATTTTGGTTTAATTTGGAAATGTTTCATGATCATCCCTTGGTTACTAGTTTACGGGTTATTTCTTTGTTTAATGTGATGAGATTTATGACTTTAAGTTATTATGTTGACTCATGAAGGTTGTTGATTATGTCATTGTAATCCTTGAGTTTTATGATACTTTTGTATGACGTTGAGTCTTGTGGTCCCCTATTTGGATGTTCTTGGTTGAGGTCTCTTTCTTGTCAGCTGCTTAGCACGGGGGGTGGGTCTTCAGACCCACGTGGTCAGGTGGAACGTGCTAAGGACCCCATTGGGTCCCCAGCCGAGGATCAAGAGGTGCAAATTGATTCTAGTTGTAGTGACTCTAGAGAGCATCTGTTTTGGAGCTAGTTATGATATCTTGTATTCTGCTACTGAGTTGTATTATTCTATCTTATTATCTGGTTCCCATTCATGTTGGGGAACACCTTCATATCTTTGTAATTCTTGAGCATTGTATTGTGTTGAAAAGGGTGCAATGTATAATTCTATCCTTGATAAACGTTGTGTAAATATTGTCCCATGACAGATGTTATTCAATATGTTGTATCTGTGCCAATATGTCTCTTGAGGCTATGTGATGAAAGAGAGTTTGTCATTATGAGTTTTGAGTTAATCATGCATATGATGTATTGACATTCATGGATGGTTTCTTATTAATGCTTTTCATGTATATTTTACGTTTGTAAATGTTTACTTTGTTTTGGATTATATCTTTGGATTTCATTCTTTATTGATTTTGTATGGATTTAAGTTTCATAATGACTCCTTGTGTACCCCAAGGGACGTAGGTGTTAATAGATTTGTTTAATTGAGTTTTATGACTTATGACTCAATGTGCATCTCATTTATGTTTAGATTTACTTAAAAAAAAAAAAAAGTGCAGTAATTGTTGTTTATTTGTCCTTTGGGGTTCGTACGACGGGGCATTACAGTGAAGGTTTGATATCTTGTTTTTTTTTTGTTTTGATGTCATTTTCTCTTGTCAAAGCCAGAACATGTTTTTTGCACTTCCGGGGGCATAACTTTTGCGTCTGGACTCCTTTTTGTGCAAACGAATAGGTGTTGGAAAAGTGTTGCAATGATATTTCTAGATCTACAGCCTATTTCATCAGAAAATTTACTAGGTAAATTTTATTCAGCTTTGTGTGTCTATACAATTTGCTCAATTACTTGGACATTTTGGCACCTTCATGGATTTTGTTTGCGTGGGATGGTCTATTTAATTTGATCTACATGTTGTAAGGTCAATTTTCTCAGATGTTTTAAGTTGAAGAGTTATCATGGGTTTTCCTACTCACCCTTCAGTTGTAATTCTGGAACGGGGTAATTATGAGTCATGGGCAAAGGGCATACTTACACATTATAGGTGGCTTAATATTTTGCCTTATTTGTATGATTTCATACCAGAACCAGCCACTTCAGAGGGAAAACTAGCTTGGGATATCATTAGAGATTACATAGTAGGACTTATACTGTCTAGTGTTGATGATGACACTGTGTGGGCTATATCGGACATTGGTTGTCCCCACCCACTTTGGACACGTCTTTGGGAGATCTACGGAGACCCCAATCTCTCTCCATTCCTAGAGGATCTTGCTTCATATTTTCTCTTACCTCTTGTTGGGAGAGATAATACACCCTTTGATCATGATACTTTAGAGGAACTTGAGTATTTAGACACCCTTACATATTCTGATGGATCAGAGGCTTGTCTCACAGTTCCTACTCTTCAGACTAAGATCATACATGTATCATCTGTTGTTCCTGATGACATCAGTATCACCACATTGACCCCTATGGATTTAGTTCAACATCATGACCATCTTGGTCATTCATTATCTGCTACATCATGGGATTCTTATCTTGCAGACACATTCTTGTTTTTTGAGTCTCACATTGTAGATCTTGAGGATTATTTTGAGGGCATTCATCTCCTATACCTTGATAGTTAGGTTATCATTGTACATCGACCATTATCAATGCATTCAGAGGTTGCATTTCATGATTCTCCACATCCGTTTGGATTTGACATCATTTGTTTCAGTTCAGACAGCGAGATTCTTCAGCATCCTATCATGGCACACATCTTGGGACAAATTGGTTCATCACTCTTCATAGGGTTTCTTCGACATCGTCCTTTGGATCCGTTTCTTCCCAAGGGGAGGAATATCATTTTCTACTTCAGGATCTCCTTTTGGATTCTACATCAGGCATCTACCATTGTGATAGGAGTTTCTTCATTGTGGGGGGGCTTTCTTCTCTCTTTCTATCTCTCCTATGGAGACCATTGTATATGTACTTATATGATAGAAGCTATCTATGGGGGGTATCATGTAATCCACCTCCTATCCTTCTTTCATTAGTGCATTTCATTCCTTTCTTTTCTCTCTTTTGGAGTAGAGTTTTACCCATGAGGTTTTCTCTATTTCTCCACTTTATAGAGATTTGCTTGTATTAAGGTACCTGATCAGGCCTAGTTATCAGGACCCTCATTTTACTTTCATGCATTGTAGTTACCTTTTCTTTCTTGCACATGTTTGTAGCTGCAATCTTGCTCATCTTAAGGGGGAGTGTTAGAGTAAAGGTTTTAACTTAATTATGTTAATTAAATTACCTTTATTCCTCTCTTAATATTTCACTTTAGTTTGCATATTGTGACATTTAATAATTATATTAATTATTAAATGTCTACCTATTAGGGTTTCTTTAGGGTTGCACAATCTCCTTTTATAAGGATTGATCATTGTATTTTACCTCACTTTCTGATTAATACATCTTTCATATTTCAGAGTTCCAAAACCCTCTCTTGCTTTCTTCTCCATTCTCTTCCATGTGACAGGTATCTCTTTGCATGCAAGTGTTCTTTGGCTTTGAAGTTGGTTTTGACAACTTCTACATAAGGTTCTTGTCATAAATGTGTTTAAGTGCAAAAAATGTAGGGCCAAATGTGTAAATGTGAAATTTCCCTTAAGGTGTAATTTTATGACACTACATTTTTATTGGTCAAAATTATTCTCTTGAATACATTTCATCAACCACTTAGCAATCATTAGATCTTCATCATGATTTTTTTTAGAATTAGGTAGAGTTGATGGATTCTTTTAAATAATACCATATCTTGAATTGAAATAAGGCCTAGTAATAAGTTACAACTAATATTATAGCCAAAAAAATTGAGTGACATGATTGAATCAATTTCCCAAATTGTAATGTGTTTAGGGCCAATAAAATTGACCCTAGAACCCTTATAGATGAGATTTAGAAAGAAAATGTAGGGTGATGGAGCACAATATTGTGTTCCACTTTTTGGCTAAAGGGAGACATGTTGGAATTAGGATTTTAATCCAAATTTTTACCTTTCATCACCCATAGCAATTGGACCATTCAAAGTTTGAAAATTATGTGAACTAGTGTTTTTTTATATTTCACATGTAGATTTTAAATGTTTTTAAATATTTTAAAAAATAGTATAAGAATCTCTTTATGTAATTTTGAACAACTTAATTTTATAGGTAATAATATGTTTATAAAGTGGAATTTATTCCATATAACATAACCTTTCTAACAAGAAGGATAAAACTATAAATTCTTAAACATAGATTGGTATCAACAATATCTAGTCCATAGAATTTTTTTTTGTAAATTCGTGTTGCATACTTTATTTTTTATTAAATTTCAATATGAGATTAATTATAATTTAGATGCAGGTTTATTCCATATCACACATATTTTCCCATATCTATTCAAATTAAATGTTATTTTTGGTGAAACAAGAACATCAATATCAAGTACACACACACACACACACATATATATATCTATTTTTCTAATTTTTTGTACACATTAGAGTGAATACATTGATGTTTGGTGAAAAAATATGTTCAATAGAAAATAAAAAATAAATATAATAATTATATATTCAAAATTATAGTTTTTGAGAATATTACTCCAAGGGCTATGATCATATAAGTTGTCTTATCATAATGATTCAATCTATTTATCCAACCAAATGTTTGAAGTTTAAATAGACAAGAAGGAAGGTGGAGAGGTTCTATCCATGAGCAAAACATATTTTAAAATATTAAAAAATTTAAATTCCTTTGAAAAAGTATTAATGATCTTGATTTGAAGAAACACCCCTAAATGAAGGTAATATTTTACTCTTCAACCATACAAAATTCTAATGTCCTACAAACTGTGAGACACACTATCATGGGTCTATCTTGTACATGGATCATACTTCGTCAAAATCATGTCTTAAATGAATTATAGAAGTGATTTTTTGGGCATAGCATGAAAAGTGATAAGGTTGGGATTATGATAATAGAGATTCATATTTTGAGGAGGCAATACATAGGGGAAAATAGAACATAAAAATAAGGATTAACCAACTGGAGAAGTATAACTAGATTTTCATCCATCCCAAAGTGTAGAAAATTCCTATGCTCTTTCTCATATTATGTAACAATTAGGACATTTTCTTGGGATAATTCTAATCTTTCAAGATAGGTTTTAATTTAACTCAATTAATTTTCATAGTTTTTTATATTTCGTTAAATGAATCCTCTTTATGTTGCCTTTTGTCCTTTGTTATTCATGTGATATGTGTTATATTAAGTATTTCTTAAATGTATTGTGCGATTCATGTGCTTTGGTATGTTGCATCAAACTTGTTGATGAATTCTTTGTGCCATCAAGATATTTTGAGGATGTAGTATGCATGATTTTATGGTGATGATTGTATGGCCATCATGGAGTTTTCAGCATGAGGTTATGTATTGGCTTGTATTTTTTAATATTCATTATTGGGTTCATATTATATGCTCATTTATGTTAGATCATTTGAATATTTCAAATATATGTATTATTGCTGATTATTCATAGTATTCTTAGATCATGCTAGTTGTAGAAGGTTACAATAGATTTGATGATTCGATACCATGTTACAATTTATAGTGTGTTGGTTTTATTATGTTTCTTCAATTGTTTATTATATGGAGTAGGTATGCTAATGTTGAACTAAGTGTCCAAGAAACATATAGGTACTAAGCCAATGGTTAGAACATGGAGAAGTTGACATGGATTATGATTATCCATCTAAATCTGCTTATATTTGTGAATCATTGTGTTAATTCATATTTGAATTGGTGGCAATTTCAAAATTCAAGAAAACACGTAAATTATGATTGAGTCTTTGTCTGCGTTTGATTTATATTTTGTGTTGTATTTAAAGTATTTTGAAATATGCGTTTACCATATTTGTGAAAATTTAATATTTACATTGAAAATTTAATATTTATGCTTTAGTAGAAAAGAATATTTATTGCAAATTATTATAGTCTTGATAGAAAGAACAAAATGAATTTAATTATTTGTTTGAAAAAAGTTCCATTATATTTTAATGAAAATGGTTAGTAAATATAAACTAATAGCTATTGTTATGTAATTTGATTTAATTTATTGATTTCTTAGAAATATTGCTTGTTAAAGAATAATTTAATTTAGTTGACTTGAATTTTTTTATTATGAACAAATATCAATTAGAATTAAATCAACATTTAGCTTTATGACTTTATTGGATAAATCTAAACATTTAGTTATGTTGAATATTTTATTTTGCAAAAGGAATAATAAAGTTTAGAATAATATAAAAATAAAACGAAAGGATTTATTTGGATGGAATGTCTTCATTCTCACGTGGGGTTATTCATCCTTTGCCCAACACTTCTTCACTTTTACTCTCTTAAAAAATGGATAATAGATAATGGACCATAAATTTTGGGAAATGGGTCGTTGGGAATGGATTTAATTGACATAGGGGAGTGGGTAGGAGGGGGGCTTAAATTTGGTAGGGAAATATTGTTGGGTTGTGCGTATGAAGGATCTATTTGCCATTGTTTGCACTCATGTTAGGTAGAGTATAGTGCATCATTCTATATGAATGATTAAGAGGTTTTTTTTGTAGATAAATCTGTTGTGTTAAAAATTTGAAAATGGGTATTTAGAATGTAAGTTATGGTAATTTTTTTTATAAAATCTTAGATTCTTTTATAATCAAAAGGGTACTTTTGAGATTTTGCAATTTTTTTTAAAAGTTAGAATTTTTTGGGGGGTTTTGAAGCTTTCATGGGACTCCATTAAAGGAGGCTTGGAAAATTTGTTGCTTTTATCCTTTATGTATTATAAAATTTTAAAAATTGCATTTTAAACTTTATTTGAATGAGCTACTTTTATGAACAAGGTTGTCATCTTGATTTTTGGAATTTTTCTTCCTCTATTTATATGTCATGAAATTTTATGCAATCTTTTTTATGGCATCAAGAAAATTCATGGCCAACAATTCACTGCCAACAATTCACCACCATTACAAATTCACCTCAAGGAAAATTCACCGCCAACAATTCACTACCACAAAAAAATAATCACAAACTTTTAATGCGATGAATTTTCTGTGGTGGTGAATTGCTGGTGGTGAATTTTCCTTGAGGTGAATTTTTTTGTGGTGAATTGTTTGTGGTGAATTTTTTGGCAGTGAATTTTCCTAGAGCCCATTTTTATGTCACACCTAAGTGGCTATTTGGTGCATGAGGAACCTAGGATTGAGGTATAGGGGTTGGAAGTGTTGGGATTGGCCACAATCAAAAAGACAAAAGCCTAGGATAACTTCCACAAGCTATGACCACAAAATAAGCCAAATGATATTGTTAAAAGACTGATACTGGAGTTGAATGAAATGTACAATGTAACCTTGCTTAAATAGGAAAGGTGATGAAGGTAGTCAATTCAAACACAATGAACGTCTAACCTTTCAATAATGGAGCACTTGTTAACCCACATGACAAGTGTTCTAGTGAGTGAAAACTGACCATGTAAGAGGTGTCTCACAAAGTGAGGACACTTGTCTCAACCACATGAGGTGAGACCAAACTCTAGAAGTCCCTAAGTTGAGACGTAAGCAATGTGAATAGAACTCTCATAGTTAGGTTAATAAGACGTAACTAGTTTGATAGTTAGTATTTACACCAACAACCCCCATTAAGTGTAACTTAGGGTGCAATGTATGCATGATGATGAGTCCTAATTACTAGGCTATGATAGGTATTCACGTAAAAATTTATCATAAAGAGGAGAAATAATGCAGGAGTATCCTGAGCGAACAAGCTATCTACATCACCCAAATTTACTTTCTAGTTTTGGTTTTCTCTGGTTTGGTGTTCATAGTGTTTCACAGTCTCATAGAATTTTGATGTCAATCAAGTATGGAAAAAATCAACCTTCGCTGGCATCGATTATCATTACAGACCAAAAAGTGTCTTTACTGCACCTCCATAGTGGTCATTTGGTAGGCTCACAGTATTGCGGGGAAATGACACTCTGACAATGGTCATCTTGTGGGCTTGCGGTCTTGAGGGGAAACTGCACCCCCATGGTTGTCATTTGTTAAGCTTGCAGTATGGTGGGGAAACTGCATCCTTGTGGTGGTCGTCCATTATGCTTGTGATAGTTCGAGGAGTTAGTGATGTTATAACTATTGTTACTACTAACCCGCAATGGTTTAAGTCATGATGTTGGTGGTGTTGCGGGATGAGTCAGAGGTTACTGCATACCCACAGATAGGGGTTGGATTGACTATGGTACTATGGCATTGTGTGGTTGGCATAATTGATATGGGTTAACTGTCAACCATTGTAGAGGAGGATAGGTAGGATTGCACTATGGATCGTCGATCTTTTCTCAGATTGAGGGCGAGTATTCAAATAGGCATAAAAAAACACCAACGGTTGTACCAAATGGAATTTAGTAGAAAGAACAAAGAGACTAACAAGGGGGGAGGAAGAGAGGCTAGCGAAGAGGTCCGAGAATGAGTTGAGAGATCGAAGGAATAGAAAGAGAAAAAGCTCGAGGTAGAACTATGATGGCGAGGTTGCAAGGAATGATAAGGCCATGAACAGTCACCTATATGTTTTGAATTAATGAAAAAATGTTGTTCTTGTATTGAGTCATGGAAAACCATGTTGTGCATTTCATTTCATGATGAGTTTTTGAATGTCGGGCAGAGGGGAGTACTCTCGTATATCAATTGGTATCAGAGAAGGTTATCTTGAGCATGGAGAGTATCCACCAGGACCATGGGTCAAGAGTTTGTGAAGAGTGAAGAATCCTTGAGAGGCCATTGGTTCCATGGGAATCATATTGATTGTCCTCCAAGATGAGGCTAGGTAGAAGGTGTGTAAATCTCTTCCACTGAGAGGAAGTGGGTAGAAAATATTATGTGGGTGCATCTTCCAAAATCTTGTTGAGTAGAGGATAGTGGTGAGAGTTTTTTATAGGGGGGAACTTGTAGAGGTAGTGAGTGTTGATTTTCTAGTGGTTACAAATAGAGAGTGTGAGTTGTGGAAGATTACAACAGACAAGATGGGATGGGTCATGAGGAGACCTGTGTAGATACTGTTTTGGGAGTAGTATTGGGAAAAAGTTGAGGGTGAAATGTTAGAGAAGTTGGGAAAGATAGTTTGTGTAGAAGTGGGAAAGATGGTTCGAGAAGAAGTGGAAAAGTGTATTGGAATGAGTGAGAGAAAAGTGGTGAAAAAGATTGAGATGAAGAAAGAGGACTATAGAAAATTGTATTATAGCCTGAGTTGGATAGAGAAAGTTGTGAGAGCAGCCCCTATGGAAGAAGTACCAGTCGAGACATGCCCTAAGGAAGGCATGGAGAGTGGAGAAGAAGGAAAGAAGGAAGTGAGAAGAAAATAGGTCACAACAAAGATAGAAGAATGAGAAGTTGCAGTTAGCGAGGATGTGGATGACATCGCAGTGAAGTTCAATGTTTCAACTGTGATTGCAGATGAGGTAAATCAGTCATGTGAATTTTTTTTCTAATGTGGGATTGAAAGGTGAATTGGATAGTGGAGAAGAGCCTGTAGTAGATGTTGCAGATAGTGTGTGGTTGTCTGTAGAGATGGTTGAAGATGTTACAAGTTGTTTTTGGTGGAGGAGGATGGTTACAGGTGGGTTTGAATCCGTGAAAGAGGGGAGGAGTGTGGAAAGCATTTGGCAGATGAGGTTGAGCTATGGTGTATGCGAGTCCATGGTGCAGAAGGGGAGGAAGATGCAGTGTTGTTGGAGAGAAGTGGTGCATGTTTTGGCACGATGTTGGAAGAGGCAAAAGAAAGATTGGTTCTCACCACTTGGATAGCGAAGGAGTTTGTTGTAGGTTGATGTCAACCTAAAATGGTGGTTCTATTACTCAATTACAATATTGTGAGCCTATACTCACAATATTTCTACCGAGTGTGTCTAATGCAGGAGCATCCCAAGCAAATAAATTATCGACATCACCCAAAAACATTTTTAGGTTTACTTTCCAGTTTTGGTTTGCTCTAATTTGGTGTTCGTAGGCGTTTCTTAGTCTCACAAAACTTCGATGTCAATCAGGTATGGCAAGCATCAACCTTCTCCAGCATCGATTATCATTACATACCAAAAAGTGTCTTTATTGCACCTCTGTAGTGGTCATTTGGTAGGCTCACGGTATTGCAGGGAAACCACACTCTCACAGTGATCATTTGGTGGACTTGTAGTATTGCGAGGAAACCACACCCCCGTGGTCATTGCCTGTTAAGCTTGTGGTATAGCACATAAATCACATCCCCGTGGTGGTTGTCCATTATTCTTGTGGTAGTACAGGGAGTTAGTGATATTATAATTACTGTTACTGCTAACCCGTAGCGGTTAAGTCATAATGTTGGTAGTGTTGCAGGATGAGTTGGCGGTTATTGCATACCCGTTGATGGGGGTTGGATTGACTACAGTACTACAGTGTGTGGTTAGCGTAACTGTTATGGGTTAACCGTTGACCGTTGTAAAGGAAGCTAGGTGGGACTGCACTATAGATTGAGGCATAGCAAAATGCCAACTGTCATACCAAATGGAATTTAGCAAAAGAACATAGAGATGGATTAGGAGGGAGGAAGAGAGATGGATGAGGAGGCTTGAGAACAAGCCAAGAGCTCGAAGGAATAGAAAGAGAAAAAGCTTGGGGTAGAACTGTGATGGCAAGGTTGCAGGGAAGGGTAAGGCCATGAATGGTCACCTATTGTAATGTAATTATGTTTTGAATTAATGAAAAATTGTTGTTCATCTATTGTGTTGAGTCATGGTGAACTATGTTATGCAGTTTATTTCATGGTGAGTGTTTGAATGTTGGGAAAAGTGGAGTACTCTCTTACATCAAGAAAAGGAGAAAAATCCTATGGGAAATAAATTTCGGGCCCTCTCCAAAAGAGATGATATATAATGAAGAGAGACTATGTAGCCCCCAATAAAATGATGATTACTTCTCTACATGTTCAAATGCTCCATGTGAAGATCAATGTAGAATAAGTACCAAAAAAGTGATGTGAGGAATTTTTGGATGCTTTCGGTGAAGTGTCTCCAAAATCTCATGTAATAGATGATGGTGGAGGAGTTGATCATCTTTTCAAGTATTATTTTTAATCATTCCCACATTATTTGAGTGTCAAACTTAGAATCATGAAAAAAATGTAGAAGAAATATAAAGTGCCCAAGGCACGATGACAATGAGAACCCCCCTTGATTATTTTGATCTCCCCTAACTTGGAATTTTATATGTTTTAGTGCATATAGCAATTTCAATGTAACGAATAATGACACTTTATAATTGAGAGTGAAATGGGCAAGTGATATTCACTTTCACAAAAGCAATACTGGTTTTGAGCAGCTAATCTAAAGATATAATAATCATATGTGCCTAATTTTGCACTTAGAAACTTTAAGTATTCTTATTAAAGGAAGAGACAAAATATGTGTTAAGCACAATTTGACATCGTCTTGGTCAACACTACTTTGTCCAACTCAGAAAGAGATTTCTTACAACTATTCACAATCAAACTTTTGACTTAGTGTCTGAAAGTTACGAAAAAATGAAGAAAATCCCTCCTTTATGAGCACTATGTGGAGTTTGGTGACCTCTCTAGCAAAAACTGTCAGTTTTGATGATTAATTAACTACTAAAGTTATTGCATTTATTGCTAGTGGTTGAACAAATTTTACAATGTTACAATACATGTTATTAGAACAAAAATCTCATTATATAATGTAAGTCTAATTTAAAGACTAATCATAATGTTAATACAAAAGCCTCTAGTCTTTAACTATTGAAAGACGTCACCAAAATTAAGTAGCTTCTCTTTTACAAATTCTTTATAAATTCGACTATATAACTACTACTAACAATTAAGCTAAAAAAAATGTTACATTGAAAGTGACCCAAATAAAAAACAAAGGAAAAGGTTAAATGGTCAATGGCTATGTACCACTATCTTGATGAGAATAAGCCGCCAGGTAAGGAGATGTCCACGAAAACTGAGGGAGAATCAAACAGGAAATGTATAGGCGTTGTTTTTAAGCCCATTCCCTGTGTTTCATCATGGCCCGTGTCACATATTTGCTTGGTCATTGGACACTTTTAATCCCACATCCATTGCAGGAGCGTGGTTGGGCTGAGTATAGGCTTTATATTTAGAAGATAGACTCTCTATTTTAGAGGTAGAAAATGCATATGTTCTTTTCTTTATAAGCGAATGTCTATTTGCATGTATAGACTCTCTATATTAGAGGTAGAAAATGCAAATGTTCTTTTTTTATAAGCGAATGTCTATTTGCATGTATTAAGAAATAATATTTGTATTAAAAGATTTACATCTTAAAAATACAATTAAATAATTATATTTTTTATTTTAATTGTTTTTTTAGTGAATATTAGTTATATATTTAATATTTTAGTTCTTATAAAATATATATTATTTTAACGATTTTTAATGAATATTATTTATGTTTAATATTTTATTATAAAATATATATTTGATAATGTTATTATACTCATTTTTTTATTTCAATGAAGAAAAACATTGTTTATTACGTTATATTTTTTAAAAGGGGTACGATTTATAAAAAAGATTGATATTAAAATTAAATAAATTAAATATGATATTTATTTTAAAATTTAATGATACAAATTTGTTATTGGAGATGTAGATTTTGATTATTTGAAGTGTTAAGAGGTTTCACACTTGATTCTATAAATGTCTTAAAATATGTAAATTAAGTTTTCTTTGGTTTGGTTTAGATATGTGTCTACGAAATAGAACTAGTGTATAAGTCTCTACATTTGTAATTACAAGAATCAACTAGAAAAAAATAATCTTTGGAATTCACTCACTTTTATCTTTTAACATTTACACCTTAATATGGATTGACAATGTTCAAAAATACCATTACGAAATTTACTAAATTGTGAGGCTTGTGTTATCCTCATTTAGATCCCTAGATGATCAATAAATGTCTCATTTTTTTTTGTTTTGGTTCATATCCATGTATAAGGAATTGAAGTAGTGTACAAATATAAATCTATACCTATAAGAGTCAACTAGCAAAAAATTGATGCTTAGAATTTGGTTGTCTTATTCTTCTAATATGTGTGAAAATATTACATTCTCTCAAAGAAAATGTCATTTTGATAAATCATACTTGTCCTAATAATCTTTGATAATTTTAAATGTTTTGAGTGAATATCTTTAAATAAAATATAGCATGCAAATTAACATAAACATGCGCTAAGTAAGCTTACAATGCCTAGTGGGAGGGTGTTTAAATTGTAAGTGTAGAGTTCAAAATTACAAGGTCAAGTTTGCACTAGTAGATCTTATCCAAGATAGGGTAATCTCATGAGATGAATTAACACTAGAATATGTCACTTGTAGACTTGTTATTGCACAAAGGACAATCTAGTTAAAGTGTGCCAAAAAATTAATGGAAAAAGGTATTGATATATCATTAAATTTTTCTCCCACTTTGATGTGCATGTGAACTTCTATGATGACACATATCAAAGTAAACAAGATATCAATAAGGAAATTATTTGCATCGATCTTCTAATATATGAACCTCAATTAGATTGATGATGTTTAATAACACTTTTAGGGAATGTGTTGAATTGCAAGAGTTTTGTTCTCCCCAATTAGACCTAATCAAAGCAATTCCACGACCTAGGAATGATGATTAAAGACATGATGATATATGTTATGATAAAGTGCTATTACATTCCCCTCAATGAAAGTTCTCTTTTGATAAATCTCCTAATAATCTTTAATAATCTTAAATGGTTGAGTAAATGTCTTTAAATAAAATTTAACATGAAAATCAACACAAACATGCACTAGGTAAGCTCATAATGACTAATGTGAGGGTGTTGTCAAGATTTAAATTGAATTTAAATTTTAAAAGTGTAGGGTTCAAAATTACAACTATAGATGATCAAGGTAAAATTTGCACTAGTAGATCTTATCCAAGATAGGGTAATTCCATGAGAGAAATTCACAAAAGAATTTTCCACTTTTAGACTTGTTATTACACAAAGGACAATCTAGTCAAAGTGTGAAAAAAATAATGGAAAAGGGCATAAATGCATCGTTAAATTTTTATCCCATAGTGATGTGCATGTGAACTTTTATGATGGTGCATGTCAAAGTAAACAATATATCAACAAATAAATTATTTAAATATTTTTAAATACTAAAATGATATAGATTTACTTAAAACATATAGTTCACCATTATATTCGCCTTCCAATAATAACTCCATAAACATGAAAAATTGAAAAAGTGTAATGAATAACATCTATCAAATGTTTAATAAATATGGGGACTTAATTTATATGATAATTTATTATAATTCGTTATTAACATAAAGGTTGCACTTTATATTTATAAAAGATATTTCATATAGGTATTGATTGTTTGACTTTTGAATTCAATGTTGCAATAAAAAATGAGAAAAAGGTTGGATTTGCTTTAGTATTAATGTGATTATAGAATATTGTAGGGGCCCTTTTCACTCAATCCCTCCTTAACAAGTGGAATTAGTTTATGGATTTTAAAAAATTGTTTATTTCTTTGACTAGCTAACTTTAATTGTGCAAATTCTTTTATCTTTTTAAACAATATATTTATCTCTATGTTTGTTGGGTGCTTTTAAGGTTAGCTAGTTAAACAAGCTTATTCTTTCCTTTTTTTGTTATTAAAGATAATAAAGGAAATAGAAAGCTTTATGCAATATCTTTGGATTTAAAAAATATTATTGTTAATGGTGTTTCTTTTACATTAAGTGGCTTTTTAAAGCACATCCCTAAGAAAAGTTGAAATTGATATAGTATCTATTATTAAGAACTTTTATTTAGTAAGTTTGATATTAAGTCTTTTGGCTCTACTATTTTTTGGTCCATTGTGAAAGGCTTGGTGATTTATTAAGGACTTCCAAAGGGTTAGGAGGTCTTCAATTAGAATAAATTAAATATTTGAGATTTTGTTCATTGTGTTGGTCAATGAATCTTCTTTTTTCTATTGGGGCTTATTCATCTAAAGCTAGGCTTTCTAAGTCTATCAAGTTTACTAACAATATTTTAGTTAATGAAAGATTTAATCCTTGGGAGACCTTTTAATTTAAGTCTGATATACCTACAATAGAAAATAGCTTATTTTATGATTTAATAACATTGAGCTTGACCCACCAATCTAAACCATCTCCAATTGATTTACTTGAAAATCCTTAATGCTACTATTAAGAAATCCATTCAAATTAATTGATGGGCATGAGTTAGTTGGTAGAGTGGGGGAGGGGGGAACGGGGTGAGGGAGGGATTGTTTCTACTTGAGATCTCGATAACATTTGTGGGATGGTGAGAATTTCCCATTCTTGAATGGAGAAATTCCATAAAAAAGAATAATATAATATTTTTTAATATTTTTATAAACTATATATCTAAGTCCTCATTTTGAAAAATTATTTTGTTAAAAGTTAAAAAATAGAATTATGCATATAAATGATATATAAATTTTCTTAAATTTAAAAAATGTCAATGTAAATGGATATTTTTTACATCTAATTTTAAATATTATCAATATTTTAAGAATCATCCTCAATTTAAAAGGGAAAATTAACCAAAAGAAAATTAAATTATTTATATAAAAGAATGAGAGAGTTAAGTTTCTTTTCTAACCATCATATGAATTATTATTTGTATTGGTGATAATGAGATACTTCAAAATACACTAACTATAATATACAATAATTTATGTGATATCATAATGGAATTAGAATTCATCTACATAAATTTAAAAAGAAAAAATAAGAGTTAAAATTTAGTTTATATTTAGTATACTTTAAACTAAGATTTAAAAATGTTATTACTCAATCAATGTTTTAAGCACAAACTTGTATTCATTAAAAAAAGGTTATAGGTATGTGAGATAAAGGTCAAAATAAATAAAAGTAAATATGCATAAGAGATTGAAGACCAATATTAGGATAAACAAAAATAATTTAATGGCTTTTAGTTGCTACACAAGTTGTACATTGCTAGATTTTATATACTACTACAATACATTCCTAAGCTCAAACAAATCATGATTCTCTCCCTCACAGGTTTCACCACAATACATGCTTAGATTAATATCGACTTAGACAAATAATACCACATAAACAATATTGCAACTGATTGGAATTGTCAGGCAACAAGTAGAAAATTATTTTTCTAGGCACCTCACATGTTCTTCAACACAAAATTAGCTATTGACAAAGGTTTGATACTATATTATAGTTATATTTTTTAGATATTTATATATAACATTGCATAGAGGCTTGTTAAATAAACCTATGAAAAATGATCATTTGACAACATTTAACTTTTAGAAGTTTTCTTGAATTTATATTATGAATCTTAGTTTAAACTATTTGTAACTTTTACTAAATTTACTTTTATTTATTTATTTTGTAGCTATTGAATTTCTATGATCTTAAAATACAATTATTTAGCTAGAATTGGTTGCAACTATACAATTATTTATGGATATATTGCTCAACTATAGAACTTTGAATTTTTTTGGGTAATATGTTTTATTTTTTACATCTTAAGATCACATTCCTAGACCCATTCTACCACTAGAGACCTAGTGTCTTATCTTGACCTTTACATGCTCATGCGAGCTTGGATGACATATTGGAGTCATATGCCTATCCTAGTGCCATATGTACTTACATGGGTCATATACCAGATCACCACGTTTTGTTTGTTAATGTCAACGACAACCTTAGGCCGTTGATATTATCTCTAGAACCCATCTAGTTTCATGCTTTGTCACTCAAGTGTTTCACTTGATTATCAAATGATGCATTCATTACTACTACTTTACATCACTCATATCCTTACATGCTTATCTTTATATTACATTTAATATTCATGTCCTTTTTTTTCTCATTTAATTCCTTGGATCCAACATATGCAACCAATTGAATGAGGAATATTTTATCCCTAACACTCCTATGCTAAGATTGCAAGCAGTTCCAAATGCCTACATAGAGACTCATCACCATGTTAAGACAAATAATTACTATGTACCACAACATGAAAGTGCCTAATATGTCATTTCATCCCATGGCTAGTGTATTATATGAAGCATTACCACTTTCTATACAAACATAATTCCTAACCCTATTTCCTCACCTTCTGCTTATGATTGCTAATAGTAAAACTTAGCTTGCAATTATCTTTATTTTTACTTGCATAATAGAAGATAGACTCAAGGCACATTTATTTTTCTCTATTACATTAGAGTTATTCATCATCAAACTTATAACTAAGCATCCTTATCTATTTTATAATTAATTTCTTCAACCAACATTAATTTATATAAATTATATATTCTCACTATTTTTATTAATCTATATTAATAACTAAACATCCTTTAATTATCATATTTTATAATTATCATATTTTTCATCTCATCCTAGACTTCTATAAATTAAGATCTCAAATTTTGTATACATAAAATTTAAATCATTGTTAACTAAACATCCTTTATATACAATTTACTTAATTTTTTAAAATATAAACAATATTTTTCTTCATTAAAATAAAAAATTAATAAACATCCTTTAATTATCATATTTTATAATTACCATATTTTTCATATCTCATCCTATTAGACTTCTAATTTGAATAATTGTAAATTAAACATCCCTTTTATAAAATTTAGTTAATTTTTTAAAATATAAACAATATTTTTTTTCATTAGAATAAAAAATTAAATATAATAACATTATCAAAAATATATTTATATTAATTAAAATATTAAATATAAATAATATTAATTTATATTAATTAAAATATTAAATATAAATAATATTATTTTATATTAATTAAAATAATAAATATAAATAATATTAATTTATATTAATTAAAATAGTACATATAAATAATATATTTTATATTAATTAAAATATTAAATATAAATAATATTAATTTATATAATTAAAATATTAAATATAAATAATATTAATTTAAAATAAAATAATAAATGTAATTATTTAATTGTACTTTTTAACGAGAGTCTTGTAATAAATTATTATTTCTTAATATATGCGAATAGATATTCGCTTAGTAGAAAATAATATTTACATCTTCTACATCTGGTACGCAGAGTCAATCTTCTAATTATAAAGTCTCTACTCAGCCCAACCATTATTCTGTAATGAATGTGGGATTAAAATGTCTAATAACCAAGCAAATATGTGACGCCAGGCCATGATGAAACGCAGGGAATGGACTTAAAAACAACACCTATACATTTCCTGTTTGATTCTCGTCACTGCATCCTTCCCCCGAGTTGATGTTGTTTTGGCTACATCAGACAAATGTGAACGGTGGAAATGGCAAACACGAACAGAATGGGAACAAGAACGGGAACGGAACAGGAAATGTAAACTGCAAACGGCAGAAATGGAGATCTGAAAAAGTACAGATTAAGAAACGCTACGGAAACAGAGAGGTTGGGTTAAGGGGGCCCCACATGGGTCCGGCCACCTAAGCATTCAACGCTGAGAGTGTGCCGGTTAAGCCGCCCGTTCTTATCTTCATCCAACAGAAGTAGTCGCCGCACGTCAGGAGGGAGGAGGCAGATGGATATTTGATCGAGTTCGTGGGAGTCATGCGCTTCAATATTGATCGCATCCTACAAACGCCTTTCAGCCTACTCGATGGTCTGCACCTTTGAATTCCCACGATCGCAGCTATATGATATGCTTACAGATTTCTTGTGCATATCTCAGGTTACTGCTAAGTGAAGCAAGGCCTGTGCGAATAATTCTTAGAAGACACAAAACTAGATCAACTTATGAGACTGGAATGAAGTCATTCTTCTGCTTCTTTCTAATAGAGATTCTATTATATGGAAATTGTGACTGCCATGCATGCAAACATATTGACCATGTAATACATGGGAATGCTGCTCCAAAATATGAACCCCACAATGTAAATCATAGGATTCTCTCTAGAAGAGATCAACCTTAGTGTAATCACATAGGTGCATGTGAACTCAACGAGAAGATGCTGCCGAAAAAGGATCACTATTACATGCAAATAAAGTTGCATGGAACTCTAGACTAGGCTAAAAGTGGGATTTTTGCAAATAAGGGAAAGGTTTTGTTAACAAAGCTTTGATACCATGTTGTGATTGGCCATGATCAGAAAGCAAAACACCTGAGATAACTTCACAAGCTATGAACACACAATAAGACAAATGATATTATCAAGAAATCGATACTAGAGTTGAATAGAATGTACAATGTAACCTTGCTTAAATTGGCAACTTGTGGTGAAAGTTGTCAAGTCAAACACAATGACTAACTAACCCTTCAATAATGGAACACTTGTTAACTCACATGTTCTAGCGAGTGGCAAGTGGTCATGCAAGAGGTGTCTCATAAAGTGATGACACTTGTCTCAACCACATGAGGTGAGCCAAAACTCTAGAAATCCCTATGTGGAGACTTCAGCAATGTGAAGAGGACTCTCCTAGTCAGGTTAATAATTAACTAGTTTGATAAAAGTTACTATTTAACCAATAGGAAGTAGTGTCTCTTAACATCGTTCTAGGTCTAGAAGTAACTCCAAGTTAGCAATGAGTGAGATTTATTAGTTTTAATCAACTGAGAACTAATAAAACACATGGGGTATTAAATTTACCAAGATAATAAAATTTGGTGATATTCTTCGAGGGCTAGTAAGAAGTCAACATGTGGGTCATGCAGTGATATGCTACAACATGATAGAGCCTTATTGTGGATTTCATATGGTGATATGCTACAAAATGGTAGAGCCTCTTAGTGGATGTCATTTGCTAACATAGTTGGAGTGCTTGCATAGCCTTGGCATATGTGCCACAAACATGCCACCACTTTTGAGGTGTTGGATGTTGAGAGTGCTTTCACCTTAAGAAAGGGTTTAGGCACTTTATCTCATAGAGGCACAAGGTTTCTATCATCAAACTCATTTCCTTCCTCTAGGATCCTCATCCATGATATTATCAAAATTTGTACCCAATATGGGACCATTTCTCTAGCCATCAATGTGATTGGTTGAGGCATTGATTGTTCCATGCTCATTTCTATGTTTTACGCTTATTTTTGGCACATGTATATGTTATGTTTTGTGGATTAGATCTTATACCTATTTGGTGGTGATATTTTCCTTAGATATGTTGTATGTTAAATTATGACTTATCTCATTTTTTCCATGTGTCTATTATGATGCTTATTAATTTTGATTGGTGTATGTGCCATGTACTGGCATATGCTTTGTTGGTGTGTGTTTCATGTATGATATGTATGTGTGTGACCATGAAAATTATAGAAATTCTTCCATAATAATCTTCTACATAGCTCAAGGGTTGCATAGAGTGGAATATAAATCTTGAACCATAGATTTTTGGCACCCTAATCCTTTTTAGCTCTTCTAGGGGTTTTCACCTAAAAGGAGAGAAGTAGGCCAAAAATGCTAAGGGGTTCATTCAAATTATGTTATCTGTGATGTTATTTAGACTAAATGAAATATCTAAGTGAAACTAATTGATAATATTAATTGATTAAATATGTAAAACCTAAGAAACAAGTGGTGTTTGAAAACACATTGTGTAATGCAACAATTGACTACAAATGAAGCAAAGCTAAACATAAATGAATGAAACTTGAAGTGTACACCTAAAAGCTTGAGGGAGACTAGAAATTGCTTCTAAAACACTGCTGATGCTGATTTTCAGGCCTAGAGGGACTCATTCACCATTCTAGGTGAATTAGTCCCAGTTCTGCCAAACAGTACCAAAGCCCATTTTTGACAAAAGGTTATCTAAAAATGTAAAAATCCAAAAAATAACCTTGGGGTGGGACTCATTCATCACCTATGGTGAATGAGTCCACTTTTGAATTTCTGTATTTTCAAAGGTGTATTTCAAAGCTTCTGATCTACACTTTGATGCCCTACAGGGGTCTACTTCTGAAACTTTCATTTATGGGCCTAAAAATGAGATTACATTGAAATTTTGACTTGTTGAATGAGAAGAAGACTTGAAAAAAATTGCAAATTGATCTTCAATGATTTACAAGCTTCAATTATTTCCAAGCTTCAATGATTTACAAGCTTCAATTATTTCCAAGCTTCAATGATTTCCAAGCTTCCAATAGACCTAAATCTGCAAACACACAAGAAGAGAAGAAGAAATGGTGAATGTTAGGGCATGGGGGTTTTCCTTGGTCAAACCTTGTTTAGGTAATTAAATCAAAATGATGAAAGAAAGAAATGAGATATGAAAAAATAGAATTTATTACCTTTCCATGATGATTGATCTTGAAAATCTATAGCAATAGAGGAAGATTCAGCCCTTGAATGTCTTAGTAAGCTTTCTTGATGTCATGAGCAATGATAAAACCCTAAGTTGCTTGACTTGAGATGAAAGATTGGTGGATGAATATGTGGATTAAGTTAGTGGATGTGAGAGAGATGTGAAAATGAGTCTAGAGAGGTGCTTTTATAGGCCATTCTCCTATTTTACCCATTAATACCTCATCATAGGTCGACATGAAGCAAAATTAAACTTAAATTTCACTTTTTTTCCCACTCAAAGGTCAAATTTGAGCCAAATGGGACTCATTCGCCACACATGGTGAATGGGTCCCACCTAGATGGGACTAATTTTCCATGCATGGAAAATGGGTCCCACAAGGGCTATTTTGACAACTCATATGCCAAGAGATAAGGAAATAAGGTGTAAAATGAAGCCTTATCGAGTATTTGATCAAATTAAGCCTCGGGATGCACAATATTGGTTAAGAGGAGCCTATTAATGATGATGTGAATGTCAAATAGGGCTTGGGACATAAAAATCAATGTGAAAGTGTGATTAAATACACTTTACAACATTAAAATGAGGTCCACATAGCCTAGGAAGGCACAAGAACCAATGTGAATGTGCAAGACACATTACAACACTAGTTTATCATTATTTTAATTCAAAAACTTTCTAGATTGATGTGATAATGTAATTAAATATGTTTTATAATGTTGAATTAGGGAGAAATGGGTTAATTAAGTATAGAAAAGCATGAAAGTCCTTAACAATACTTGACAACACCTTTACAAGATGTCGTTAAAAGCATGTTATTCGATTTGCAAGGGTCCAAGACCTAGTGTGGATGCAAAAAATTCCTCACAACACCTAAATCAAGGCCTCACTAAGCCAATTTATTACAAATTAATCCCATGTCAAGCAAAGGGTCCTTTTTTCTATGACACAAATCTATTACACTTGATTATCGTAATTTGGTAGGATTGTGAGTAGTATTCCATACTTGGTCCATTTTGTAAGATCTCTTAAGAGCTAGAAGAGTACTTGGTTTAGTATTTTATGTTATACTTTGTGATTATTGGAGCATTCTGGATGTGGTTCATTATTAATGTAATATTATTCTTGTATTATTTATATAAATTGAGTGAGATCCTTATATTTTTGGGAAGTAGAATCCACCTTGTATTTATGTAATAAATTAATTGTTGATTGAATCTTTGTTAGAGGGTTTCATGTGAAAATTATAATTATTGTATAATTATACTACGGTTTGGTTTATGTATTTATAGTTCATACATTCCTAGGATGAAACCATTTAAAATGAATTATTTATGAATATCATTTGTTACTTTTTCACACCTCATCTTGTAAGGTTGTTGGTATGGTTTTATAGCTAAAGTTCAATGATAATGTGTAAGTTTCAATTAAATGATTATATGTTGTAATTCTAGTTATGGGTGTGCACGGGTGAACCTATAATATATTCTCATAATAATTGAAATTCCTATGTTCTTTTTTGGGTCATCTTGATTTTCATGTTCTAAGATGAGTATAGTATTCCACACCAGTTTTCTTATGTGTTGCTATGTAGACCATTTTCCTTGTGTTAAGGAGGTAGTGTTTATTTTTGTCTCATTATATGGCAATAATTCCTTAAAAAGTCTCTTGTGTGGCCTAGATGGTACATATGGTCCTTTAATCATTCACATCAAACCATCTTGAAATAATTCATAAATTTAGGAAGTTATGTCTTGTTGAGTGTGGAAGTTAATCTTGCTAGTTTTTTGTGTTAGGTTCACTTATGTGTTAGGGTATCAAATTTAAAATAAGTCTAATACTAGAGTGAATTTTTTCTTAGAAAATTTCTTGGGATTTTACCTTGTGTTAAGGTATCAATATTGTGAGAATTTTTATACTTGTCACTTGGGTATCAAACCTCACAAAATTTTATGCTAGTCTACTGGGGTATTGAACTTCTAAAGAACTCAATACTTATCTATTGAGAATCAAGTTTTTCAAGGACCCTAATATGAGGTATTGAAGTTCTATGGAGCCCCATACCTATATGTTGAGTTTTAGGTTCCTTGGAACCTTAGTATCATGTTCTTCAAAAATTTGATACCCATAAGTTGGACATCAAACTTCCATGGATTTTGATACAATTCTTTACATATCAGACTTGGCCAAATCTTGGCACCCTATTAGGGTCTAGGAAATAAGAGTGACACATGAGAAGAGGATAAGTGTTTAAGTATTCATCTTTTCTAGTGGTGGTATCCTAGTTGGAGTTGAAGGGTGGTTTGGTAGAGAAAATTGGATAGTGATCCAATGGTTTTCAGGATCTTATATCTCCTCTATGCCTTTTTTTTATTACAACCATTATGTTTCAAAATATTCTTCTTGGGTCACAATTCCATGTACATTTATATGTGTCAACTATGTCATCACATGTTGAAATGTCACTTTAAGCATGCAATTATATTATGTGGATTGCTTAGTACCACTTTTGTATAAAATAAAGTTTGTTGGTCCATGTTCTTTTCATTAATATACTAGTGTAAAAGATAGGATGCTATATTTTGCATATGAATATTGTATGAGTTTTATTTAGGTTATCTTTTTCTAGATCATCTTACTTAGAAAAGAAACACTAGTTACTCTTTGGAACACTTAGCCAAATAAAGCATAGTTATTTTTATGCCTATTCGGGAAGGTAGTAGGTAGCTCAAAAAAAATATGGAGAGAAAGGATTCAAAGATTGAAATCATGAATAATATAGTGAGGAAAGATTCACACAATAATTTTTCAACCTTACGAAAAATTCTTGAAATCGTGAATAATATAGAGAGGAAAGATTCACACAATAATTTTCCAACCTTAAGAAAGAGGCAATATAGGTTGGAAAATAATGGATGAATATTAGGATGTGTTTGAGGAGGTAATATCATGAATATGCAAGGAGGATTCAAATTATAAAGTGGAGTGAAAGAAGATAAGGAGGAACGATATGAGTTTCACAAGCATGGAGGAAAATACTTATAGATCTATATTTTTAGAAATGAGTGGAACACTAATGGGGTGAAAATTAGAGGGAGAATTATACATAGGAATGAAAGAGGTAGGTGGTACACTAAGAATGAAAACATGAGTAATATAATTCATGGAAGGGGTGGTGTTGGTAGGAAAGGGATTGAAAGATGATGTAGAATGAGAGGGAAAAATAATAGAAGATGCCAACAAACTATCAATACCATGAATGATATTCATGCAAAATGGATCACCCACTAACATATTTTCTAAAATAATAGTGAATTATATATGACATTGGGAATGAATAATTGCATCAAAATTATTTTTTCTAAGAAAAGAAGGATCTTTCTTAGCTACATATGCATTCTTTATGGTCCTCTAAATCACTCTCATCATAAGCATTAGAAAATATCTCATTATCATTGGATTGTGTAGCCATATTAGGGTTTGGGTGAGAACTCATTGGCTAAGGATGATTAAGATTTTAAGTATCTTGTGAAATAAATAAATAGTATGGCTAAAAGAGATAAAATATGAACCAATATAAACCACTCATACATTTTAAAGTAGAAAGAATAGTAATTTGATTAGATTATAAATTGAATCTATAAAGGAAAATGAGAGGGTGGGTAGATTGTAGGAATGCAACATGACATAATGATTCAAAAACTATAGTAAAATAAATCTATGAAGCAAAAATTCTCAAACCCTAATATAATATAAAAATATGACAAACACTAAAAAAATTAGATCTAAAAATTTAATGAAACAATGCAAAACTAGAAGGCTAAACATTAAGAGGCATTAAAAATGTTGGGTTGACCAAAATGCAATTGAAAACACACTTACAAATTTTTTCTAGGATAATGAGTTGGGATTGGTACTAAAATAAATGTTAAATTAAAGTGAAATTTAAATAAATTGAATTGATGGCTCAATAACTAGTGATGCAAAAGTGGTGCACTAGGTGTTAGGAATCAATTAAAAATTGCTTAGTAATTTTATAGGTGATTCAAATGAAGATCTCTAATTCCATAAATTGATTTCTCTTCACCTTAGTTGAATATCAAGAGCATAGATTTGATGTATGTGTGTGTTTGTGTGTAATCTTTAATATAGAACTAAATTGATGTGCACAAACAAGTCAATAGGAGGCTACCTAATGAAATTCACCCACCCCAATTTTTTATGTCTACTTGTTGTAAGGACATGTAATGTTTACAAACAACTTTGGGGAATCAATTAAATTGTGAGGGCAATGTTCTACACAATTAAAGTCATAGCTAACAAACCATATGACTCTAATTAGAAAGATTGAGGGCAAGAAACAAGCATGTAATAGAACTATGATGGTGTGTTCGAATGCAAATATTCTAATAATTTATCTAAAATTGCTATCATAAATGCTCAGTGTTCAATTATTTCACGAGTCCAAGGTTGTCATAGATAATTATCAAATGAGTGAATGAATATCTTTAAATACAACAAACATACACACAAATCAATATAACATTCATTAAGTGAACTTACTATAACTAGTGACAACCCTTGCAAGACAAGAATCTCAAATTATAATTTTAAAGTGAAGGATTCAAATCTATGTCCTTAGAATAGACCTAGCTCAAGTCCACATCCATGGATCTAATCCAACATAATCAAAGGTAAATATAGGTATAAAAAAATGCAAATTTCAGAGTCATTGATGAAAGCAATTAAAATATGAGATGTCGTGAACTATTTTCTTATATACTTATACCACCAATAAACTAATAATAAGATTTACTTAACACTAATCAAAACAGACCCAAAACATAAAAATACAGAGCATCGATAAATACATGACAAGAAGGCAATGGCTATAGCAGTGACAATTTGCACCGGCTCATGGATGTATATGCCATGCCCTCCCCTGCATACCCCTCTGACTGTCTGTGTGCTGCAGCAGGCCGTATTGGCACGGAGTTTTTGGTTTACGGTGCCCAAAAAATATCTTTTACCTCCTCTTTTTTTTTTTCTGCTTTGCTAGGACATTATAAAATATAAAAAATTAAAAATAAAAACTTATTTTTTATTAAAATTTATAGTAGTAATTTATATTAAAAATATCAAAATTTAATATTTAAATTAATTTAATAATTTTTTTTGAAAATTTAAATACTTTTTATACTATGTATTTATATATATTTTACTTTAAAATAAAATTTTATTAATATTTTAAATATTTTTTATAATTCTAAAATTATAGTTAAATATTGAAAGTTTTGAATGAAAAACATAAAATAAATATAAAAATATTTAATAAAAAATAAGATAGAAAGTAAAAATATTTAAATTTAACATAAAATATTAAAATCTTGTATATACTATTTCTATTAATTCAATTTAAATATTCAGATGTTAGTGTGTTTAATATAATTTGATATTTTAAATTTTGATTTAAAAAAATTAATTTCTAAATTTTTAATTTGAAAGATAATAAATCAACAAAGAATGTATTTAACAATGTCATAATTAATTAACTCATTGCAATAATATTAATAATATAAACACTTGAATAAATATAATAGTTTAATATTGTTATCTCTTTAGATGGATGTGTTTAAGATAGCCATAATATTAAATTTTGAGATGTTGATGTATTTAAAATAACTATAATATATTATTAAGAGCTTGTGAAATAAACTAGCATACATATATTAATTAATAATATATATTAAATACACGAGAGTTATCACAAATTATTTTTTTTAATTTTTTTATGTTAGAATGTTATTTAAATTAGTACATGTATAGATAATTTGTTATAAAATAATTTCTTATTTCAATTATTTTCAAATTTATAACCCAAAACCTAACCGAACCCTAAAGCTTCACCTTAATTCTAATCACAAGTTCTATCTTAGAATCCTAACTCTAACCCTTACCCTAGTTGAGTTGTAACCCTAACCTTAATTTAATTCTAACCCCAAGCTTTATCTAAGAATCATAACCCTTTGGGGTTTTAGGACTTAGAGTTGCTAGATGAAATTATTATTTCATCTAAATAATAATAAGTTATAAATTTATTAACTCCAAAATTTGTAAATAATATGTTAATTTTATTTTCAATAAATAAATTTAAATGAATTTGATGAATATATAAAATAAAGATGTTATTTTAATTTTACTAATACAAGAAGATTTCATCATGTTAATTTTATTTGTATTAGATATATGTTTCATTTAAATAAATTAAACAAACTTTTATTTATGTAAAATATGATGTGTGTGGCATGTTTACCTATGTGTAATTTATTGTTTATCTATGCGTAATTTAATATTTGTGCATCATAGTGACCATTTAGGAAGTAGGTGTTGGGAGTGACTAAGTCAAAGTGGTATTTTTTTATTGGTAATATTGATAGAACAAGAAGATATTCTAAAGATCTTTCTTGAGGCTACCTGTCAATTGGAATTATCTTCTACTATTGTTAAAAAAATTAGAGTGACTAAGTCAAAGTGATTTTTGGGTGACTAAGTTTTATGTCCAATTAGGGTTAGGGTTCAATTAGGGACAACTATAGTTAGGGTTAGGATTATGGTGTTCAAATATAGGGTTAAGGTTATAATTATGATTAGAGTTTGAAATAGTGTTACAGTTAGGGTTAGATTTCAATTAGGATTGGGGTTAGGGTGTTCAACTAAGGTTAGGATTATAATTATGATTAGTGTTAAAATTAGTATTATAGTTAGGATTGAACTTTTAATTAGGATTAGGGTTAGGGTTTACTTAGGTTTAGGGTTAGAGTTAGAGTTAGAATTCTAAGACAAAGTTTCGGGTTAGAATTAAATTAGGGTTAGGGTTATCTAGATAAAGCTTGGGGTTAGAATAAGGGTTCCAATTAGGGTTAGAGTTCAATTAGGGTTTGGTGTTAATTAGTTTACGATTCAATTAGAGTTGCAATGAGTTAATTAATTATGACATTCTTAAATACATTCTTTGTTGATTTTTAAAATATCAAATTATAGTAAACACATTAACATCTAATATTTAAAATAAATTAATAGAAACAATATAAACAAGAATATAATATTTAATATTAAATTTAAATATTTTTAATTTCTATCTTATTTTATCTTAAATATTTCATAATAAAATTTAAAAATTAAAAATTAAAACTTATTTTTTATTAAAATTTATAGTATTAGTTTATATTAAAAATATCAAAATTTAATATTTAAATTAATTTAATAAATTTTTTTTAAAAAAATTAAATACTTTTTATACTATATATTTATATATATTTTACTTTAAAATAAAATTTTATTAATATTTTAAATATTTTTTATAATTTTAAAATTATAGTTAAATATTGAAAGTTTTGAATGAAAACAATTAAATAAATATAAAAATATTTAATAAAAAAATTAAAGATAAAGTATTATGTTATGGCTATCTTAAACACATCCATCTAAAGAGATGACAATATTAAACTATTAAATTTACTCAAGTGTTTACATTATTAATATTATTGTAATGAGTTAATTATTTATGAAATTGTTAAATACATTCTTTGTTGATTTATTGTCTTTCAAATTAAAAATTTAGAAATTAATTTTTTTAAATCAAAATTTAAAATATCAAATTATATTAAACACATTAACATCTGAATATTTAAATTGAATTAATAGAAATAGTATATACAAGATTTTAATATTTTATGTTAAATTTAAATATTTTTACTTTCTATCTTATTTTTTATTAAATATTTTTATATTTATTTTATGTTTTTCATTCAAAACTTCCAATATTTAACTATAATTTTAAAATTATAAAAAATATTTAAAATATTAATAAAATTTTATTTTAAAGTAAAATATATATAAATACATAGTATAAAAAGTATTTAAATTTTCAAAAAAAAATTATTAAAATAATTTAAATATTAAATTTTGATATTTTTAATATAAATTTATACTATAAATTTTAATAAAAAATAAGTTTTATTTTTAATTTTTATATTTCATAATGCCCAGGGAAAGCAACAAAAAAATAAAAAAGGAGGTAAAAGATATTTTTTGGGCACCATAAACCAAAAACTCCGTGCAAATACGGCCTGCTGCAGCACACGGACGGTCAGAGGAGTATGCAGGGGGACGGTCAGAGGGGTATGTAGGGGGAGGGCATGGCATATACATCCATGGGCCGGTGCAAATTGTCGCGGGACGGTCAGAGGGGTATGTAGGGGGAGGGCATGGCATATACATCCATGGGCCGGTGCAAATTGTCGCCGCTATAGCCATTGCCTAACAAGAAAGTCATATTTAATAAATAGCCCACATCTCTATTTATGCCCAAGTGTCCTTCATTTCACCATCAAAAACCTATCATGAGGTCACCTGCATGTGAAGAGTAACAGGCGGGCAGTGGGACTGTGATTTGATTCCGCGTCCCAAGGGGACAACTGTTAGCTGAAATATCATGATCATCTGACAGCTGAACAAAAGTTCAAAATGTGCCATTAATTGGATGGCTGGACAGTCAATGTTGTCATCTTTGCCATCGGAAGAGACACCTTAAATAAACATAAATACACTCATAGAAACTTGGCTATTCAAAGAAAGCAGCTTTGCATATAACCATGGTAGATTAAGGAATCCCGTGATAAAGCAAAAGTCAGTCATTTATACGTAAATTATTTGCGAAACCTGTTACTATTTTGTCACTTATTTCCATTACTACATCACGGTGGATTGGATTGAATGTGACCTAAACACATTTCAGTCTGGTTCAAACTGCGCCTGGTCTTCAATACGAGGGAATTGAGCCCAGTCTTTCAACATAAACTCTCCAAAAGCCCACGAAAATCTATCAAAACCGCCCAATTTGAACATGAAATGTTTAAGTTTCAGAAATGGCAGGCAAAAATAGGTTTAGGCTGACCAAATGATAGTTATGCGATAGAGAAGATAAGGCACGTTGTGATCAACATGTTTGGCTGTTTACTTCAAGTTGGGTCTGTATTAACCTTTGGCTCACTTGCTATGCTCAATGAATTTTGTGAATGAATGCGACACACTGTTCAAGTCAGCTGTGTTCAATGTACTGGCCATTTATTTTGGGGTGGATTTGATGTAACCAGCTCGTACATCGAGCATGAAAGGGAAAGGAGAACCCAGCATGCACCTTACGACATCTTATATTTAGCATCTTATATTTTGCTTAATCAGATATTCAATAATTTGATGCAAGCACATACTACTATGTCTTTAAAGAGGAAACAAATATAATTGATTTCCCATCTCATTAACCCTTAGAGGAAAGGTAATGTAGTTTATAGATCTAAATAAATTTCAGCAGCATAATAGCATATAAATTAACATTTTAAGAACACAAAAATAAGAAGAATAGAAAAATGATAGACATAAGAGAAGAGACGCCAATATACGTGGGGGACCCTTTGGGGTAAAAATCCCCACACTCCAAAGCATGGAACCAATGTATTAATCTGCAACAACAAACATGTTACAGTACACTAACATGGAGATTTACATCTTGTGCCTTGAAGAAAAATTGAATGCATAACCCTTTATAAAACTCTCCTCACAAACTTCTCCTCAAGCCTTCAATTTATAGGAGTTCAAATAAAAGAAACCACCAAAATGGAAACTCAAAACCATGAGTTACAACACCTAGTCATGGAAAATCAAATCCACCGTAATATAGAAAGATACTCAAATCATAATTGTCTCTCCAAATATGGCACTCCATTTTTGGCTCCTAAAAATCATGCTTTCACAATCTCCTAAAATCTTGCTTTTCAAGTTTCCAATTGTAATTTCCTTTTTCAAGCTCTTTCCATTTTAGCAACTCTTACACACCTTACAAGTTGTCATTGCTGCATTTAGCAACTTCCATGACACTAAGTGATAAAAAATAAATTGCCAAAATACAAATAAATAAATATTTCAAATATTAGAACTTGCAAGGTGTATGACACACCTAATCCTAACTGAGCACAACATGACTGTCATTTACTTTAAGCAAATTAATAACATTTCAAAAGTTTTGACTTCAACTAAAAATTCCTAGGATTGCAAAAATCCTCATTATTTCTAATACCATTAATTTTCAATATTTTAAATTAAGATTTTATTCTCCGTCATCAAATAATAAGTTAAAAAAAATTGTTATGTAATATATATGTTTTAATGAATATTATCTATATTATCATTTATGAAATAATGTTACACATTTTTTTAAAAATGGATGGAAATAGTCACACTCTTAAAGTCTAAACAAAGCTATAGCTTGAAATAAAAACATCATAACAATAAACCACTAAGTGACCATAGCAAGAGTATTCTAGGGAGGATGTGGGTCCTAGTCATTTTATTTATCCCATACATTAGGGGGTTTGAAGTGTCCATGGGAAGGTGACACCCATCATTACCATCTTTAACATTATCATCTTATTTATTTTTAGGAGTAGTACAAACAAGATAAATAGCAAGAACCAATTGATGAAACTTGTTAGCATATGGCCAAACTATATCAAGCCACCACCAATTGGTAGTGGAGAAGTGGAGCAGTGGTTAAGAGATGATTGACCTCATTGAGCATGATCTCTTCTTACAAGATGCAAAGAGGTCTAAGAATGAGTATATCACCTACCACAATCTAATTGGTTGCATCCTTGATGACACACAAGGTAGAGATTAACTTCTACTAGAAGTGAAATTTAAAGGAACCTTGGTAACAAGACAAGGGGAATTACCTGGGCAATGATCCAACAAATCCTATCAATGAGAAACCTCAAGTACAACTTTATTTTTCTGCAATTAAATCTATATAAACATATTTGAACACATCATATCTTTAGTGTAATGTAAAAAACTATGATCAATAGAACAACTAGAGAAAATAGAAAAAAAAAATCTTTCTATATGTTAAAAGAATCATCATTGTAAAAGCATGCCAAATATAAGTGTATTTGAAAGGGATTCTAGGCCAATACCTTAATAAAATTATATGCCCAAAGAAAGGATTAGTGTCAAAAGGCTTGAAGAAATCATAAATCCAAATTAAAGCAACTTGAGCTTAGATGAGAAAACCAAAAAAGATGTTTGAGAGAATCTTGATGTCATAAAAGTTACATCGAATATATAGAATCCTCAACTGGGATAACTTGGAGCCACTAGGAATCTCTTAAAAAAGAATACAGTAGGCAAAATGAGCAAGCTTTAGCTCAAGAATAGTTGACCAAATGGTGCTCAATTTACACTGCCAAATTGATAATGGAGATTGCAAGAGCCATCTTTGGTTCAAAGAAAGAAACCTACATAAATGACATGAAAGCCAAGATTAGCCTTTATGAGGCCTATAATTTTGAAATTCTATATCAAAAATATCATTTTCAATTGTTCCACCAAGGTTTGCAAGACCAAACTCCAATTTTGTTAACCATGTTAATAGGGATAACTTCAATAAAAAAACACATGAAAGGTTTTTGAACCCTCTTTTAAAAAACCTCAAAGTGTAGAACATAGCCTAATCTTTACAAGATGAACATTTTGACACTAAAAAATAGTATACCACCACAAGATTAGCTAATTGATAGATAGACCATTATGAAAACCATGGCCATTTAAAAGAAGCCAAGGCTTCATAGTTTTCCAATCTTGCCAAACTATTTCATCATTAAAGTCCTTTCTATTTGAACACACTTTTTCATTATATGGAGGGTGTGAAGACCAATCCCCTTCTAGGTTGGTCTTCAAGTAGGGTGACCAAAATAAATACAATACTAAGCTAATTTCGGGAAGCCTCACTACCTTGTAGGGTATGAGTGATCCATTTGGAACATAAGTCTAGACCTTGACAATAATTGGAAATTAATCCTAGACCATCTAAATCATGAGAGAGACAATAGTACTCCCAAGTCACTTTATGAAAACCTATATGATTCTTGAAGGAGACACAAAGATAATCTCTTAGAATCATTTCTAGAGTCAAATAAGAGGATTTAGAAGAAACCCAAGAAGAAGAAGAATAAACATGAATGGTTACAATAGTCTTAGAATAGATATGAAACTTCCTTGTAAAATTTCATCTTCATATTAATTCTACAAAAGATAAATTTCCATAGAGTAGTTAGGGAACCTTGAAAGGAAATATGAATTCCTAAAAAATGAATATTTCTCTGTGCATATAATTTATTTTCACCCATAGAAATTGAGCTAGGGAGGCTTAGTTAGGAATTAATACCTATAAAATTATTTTTTTATCCATTGAATATCTAAACCTAAGCTCTATAGAATATATCTAAGTATAGATAGCTTGGCCAACATTTTTTTCCTCTTTTAGTAGATTGAGAAAAAAAAATCACCAAATGACTATTAAAAATTTAAGCTATGAAATTAGGCAAAGAAATACCTTTAACTAACCCATAAGAAATGGAATGATTCAAAAGATATCCTAAGCCTTCAATTGCAAAAACACATAATGTTGGAGGTGAAGGTCATCTTGAGTGAGTAGACCTGAAAAGTCTAAAACCATTGGATTTCTCACTATTTCTAGTTAGGTAGGGTAAATTATCTACAAAGAGTGTATAGACCAATTGAATGAATTAACAACCAAATTGTATAGCCTAAATAATTGTGATGAAAAAAGTTCACTCAATGTAGTCACAATCTTTAGCATTTTTTTTTTATGAAAATGTTATGTTGTTGGGGTGATTAGACCTATTTGATCTCTTACCAAACATCAATTATACTATATCTTAAACATGAACTTAATAAACTTATGTTTATTGGGCCAATAATATAAGCAAGAAGATGGTATAAATTATTTTTGAAGGATTCAAAAAAGATTTTATAGGGAACATTGTTAGAGTTACTCAAAGACTCAAGCACTAAAGATCACCAACAAACCTAAAATATCCTTCCACAAGAGAGAAAATCAAGAGCATAAAGTTGCAGTAATGGATAAAAGGTATACTATATATCAAATATGATCCTTTGTAATTCTTGCAATACAATAAGTACATATGAGACCTTTATTATATAGACAAGGTGGAGAGATAGGAAAAATTAGGATGATGATTGTAGCATAATAAATTGTCGAGCATGACAATTTCAAATTGTTTCAGTCCCCCTTATGTGCTTGGACCTACTTTTACTTATTATTTTCTCATTTTATTATCTTTTCAGAAAATCAATATAAGATTGGGAATTAAAAATAATTATTTATTTAATGACAATTTAAAATTAAAAAAATCAGCCTGGTCTAGGGCACCATTCCCCTGGCCGACCCTATTTTTTCCCAACTTTTAATTTTTTATTATTAGCATTAATATGTTTGAATAAATTTAGTCGAGGGCACCCACACCCTAGACTAGTCAATTTGAGCTCATAGTTGAATATCAAGTACCTTTATCTTCACCCTCTAATTTTTTGTTTTCAATTTCTTGTAGGCAATTTTTTTTATTATTTTGAATTTGCATTAGTTTTCTATAGTTGCATAGTTGACCTAGTTTACACTTTCAAAATCACACACATCACATCAATTTTCATCAATTCAACTCATAATCAACCCAAAGGGGACCAAAACTATGATCAACCATTTTGGCTCTTCCTTGAGGATAGTAGACAAGTTGTCTTTTATGATCATTTTTGTGTCCCCCCAACGTTGTAGGTTGAAAAGTGTGATTTAGACCCTAGATCCATTTTTTCTACATCACATTATGGTGAACCTAATGAATCTTACAATTGCATGATTCTTATTTACATTTCTATTTCTCTAAAATCAAAGTGAAATCTTAGGCTATTTGAAGGTATAATTTCTCAAAGTGCATTTCATATTATACATTGAAATGTAAAGGTTTGCATCTCATCATTCCTTTCCTAATCTTTAAAAGTGTAATATTTCATTTTTTCAGAGATAAATTTTGCTAGAGTTCTATCATTTTACATTCTAGAAATTGTCATTTATCAAGTAATTGGAACTTATTTCCCTCATTCTATTTCTTTAAAACATAAAAATTCATGCATGGACATGCCTCATATAAAAGAATTAGTTTTTCTTGCATTTCCATAATTCTCTTAGATCTCAAACCTAAACTTGTACAATCTCATATCCTAAGACACTATATTACATTTCTAGATATTTAAAATTTCATAAATTTACATCTCTAGTCTAGGATTCCCTTGCCCTTGTATTGTTAATTTCAATCTAAATTTCAATCATATTTTTTTCTAACTATTACCAAGAAGTCTAAGGGATACATACCTGAGTTTTGTTCCCAAAAGATCTCTGCTAGTTGTAGTTTGAAACCCTAGAGTATGTCCTATTGAGGTGACACAAGAAGCTATTCTAAATCCAATATTAGTTGTAAATTAGAATAAAATGGCATACACACAAAAGATATATCCAAATTTATATTTTTTTATATTCATTAGATCAATAATCATACATTACATTCCTTATATCTCTATTATAGTCACTCTTCTATACTATAATATGCTATCTTCTATTTTTTTTCTATTATCATCTCTTCTTCTAGTGAGTATATCTTTCTACATACTTATATTTACAATATGGGACATGGCCCTTAGGTAACTTGTAAAGGAGGGGATTGAATACCCTTGAGACTTAGGACAAAGAGAATATTTAAGGAGAAAATAGCCCTTAGTTACCTGAAGGAACAAAGCTTAGGTGACAAGGTAGAAAATAAAGAGTATTTACACAACTTAGTTCAATGGAAGCTAAACTATTAAGGACAAGACTGATGAAACTATTGACTTAATAGAAATTGATAGTAAAATTACAACCTATAGATTATGAAAACATAAACCTTAAAACTCATAGATTTTTCCCCCAGGAGGATTAAGCCTTAGCCATGGATGACAACATACTACATGTTGGGAAAATGTGTCTCAACCTTGCAATTACATAAGGTAATGATGATACATAAGTGATGGGAGGGGTGCGTGGTATCCCCACCTCCACGAGGGGTCTAGGGGATCATCCCCTTGATGGGGGGTTTGAGGGTTGTGTGCCTTGGTGGGGCTTGGGGTCAATACTGTTGAAAGCTAAAGTTTATGTATATTTTATTATTGTAAATCTAGACAATTCATCATCAGGCCTGAGATCTGACAGCTGATATTTTGGTGGATTGAATTTCCTTAGAAGGAAGCCCTATTTTATAAGGGTGTTGTATTATAGTTGTGTATTGCAATGTATTTTGAGAGTTTGATAGTGGTCATGTTGTCTCTGGATCTCTGGTTGGTGATACTCCTATGAGAAGCTTGCTTTGCAAGTATATTGTAATCTTTTTGATTTATGAATAATATATTGGATGAATTTTGGAGTGTGGGTTTTTCTCTCGAAAGGGTTTTCCCCATGTAAATCATTGTGTTGTGGTATGCATGATATTTAAGCTTATTTATGTTTAAGTTTTTATAACTGTTGAAAATATCTATAAATTTTTTCATTATCCTTCTCTCAAGATTAGTGTAGGAAGTTGTTTTGCTACCTTAGCTTCATTAGATTATAGGGATGTCTACTCCTTGTGTTGTTGTCCCTATTAAAACAAAGAGTAAACCTTAATTTTGCAACAGTCAACTCTTCAAGCCTGTACATTTGCACAAAAATAAGGGAGAAGAAAATGTTATGGCTATTTTGGGGCTTGCCTCAATCAAACACCCGATTTGGTGTTTACACCTTCACAAACATGCAAATAGATAGAGATAGACAAAATGACATGAAATTTAAATATGTGTAATAGAAACAAACCCCATTGTGAAGGAGAGCCCCTATCATAAACGCAATAGATGAGATAAAAAAATGATGGTAAATAAAAAAGAAACATAGACAAGAGAGTTTTATAAACAACATTTGGTTCCCCTCTTGGTTTGATAGACATGATGTTTTTGTTGGAAAAACAATGATAGACAACTAAGAGGGGGGGTGAATCAGTTGTCACAAAATGATAAAATTCTCAAACTTTACTAAGGAATACTGACAAAGACCACAAGATGATCAAATCTATACACGAACCTCTGAAACTTCCGATAGATGATCTAGATGCACTCAAAAAAAAACCCTTTAATCTATAGTAGCTGAAATTCAATGTACAAAACAAGATGCCTTCATGACTTGCACGGTTCCACCAGGAACTTGGAACACTTTCTTTTACAATTTTCTCAATATCCTCGACATATACAACCTCTAATAGACCAAATGCTAATAGTTTTGACATCAATGACAACCACATATCAGCAACACATCCACAAATTCTAACAATCTCCCCCTTTGGCATTGATGGAAACACGTGATGTGAAAAATACCATCAACCCAAGGGTATGTGTAGGATCATGATGGGCCAAAAAGTGGCAATATGATGGGTATGTGGCTGACGACTATTTTTTACCCAAAATTGATGAAATGAAAAGGGTTTTTAAAGGATATTCTCAGATTTCCACCAATATAAATTATGCTTTACTTTGAATTTAATATGTAATTATTATTCATTTTCTATTCAAATTACAACTAAAGTCTTGATTGATAGGCCTGATTGAAAACATCTATAGCTTTCAAATGGTATCACATTTTGAATCCAAAACATGTGTCACATTCTATGCTTTGCATACTATAGGATTAAAAAGAAAAATTGAATTTCATGAAGTTTTGACCAAGTTAAGGTGGTCGACATACGAAGTTTTATATTTTTAAAAAAGTTGTAATAAAAATTCATAATTAATTATTTACTTAGAAAAAATTACAAAAAAATATGCATCACATCGGGGCATGCTCTATTTATATCTAAAATATTATAAAAAAATATTATCATTTTATTGTGGTTAGGGTGGTCAGACAGACACCTACTTCTTTTTTCCCTGAAATTTAAGTACCACTGCATTGAAATTTCAAATTTTCACCAAATAGATTATTATTATTTTTAAACAAACCTATTAGTTTAGAAACTACATTCAATTTGCTACAGATTCTATTCTTACATATTTTTGAAATAATATAGATAACTTATTCAAATTTTTATGTCAAGTTGCCTAACTTTGATTTTTCTAAATTTTTTGCCACTTAAGGGCCTGTTTTTTCCATGATGATCCTGCACATACCCCCAACACACTTGATTTCCCTTTGGTTCTAACTCTTCTCAATTACTCTTTGACCCTTGAAATGATTTTTTACATTGCACTTCTCCCCCCCTGACATCAATGAAAAATATAATCGTACATGCTCTGAACCACATATTTGCACATCTGACTACTCCCCCTGAGTAGCAACCATAGAGACATCAATCTAGATCAAAATATAGCAATGTAGCTCATAGATTGATGCAAGTAAATGCATCTCTTATTTCTTATCAGGAGGGGTGATTATCCCTAGCATTCCTCTCAAATACTCAAAATTATCCTTCAGAAATGGTTTAGTAAAGATTTCTGCAATCTGCTCTTTGGTAGGCACATACTCCAATCTGACTTCTTTGTCATTCCATTTTCCCCTTAATAAGTAAAAATTGATTGATATATGTTTAGTCTTAGAGTGAAGTACTAGATTCTTTGAAATATTTATTGCACTTGAATTGTCACAATATATGGCAATAGGCTCTTCATATACCACCCTAATATCTTTCAACATTTGTTTCATCCATATTACTTGAGTACATTTGTTTGCAACAAAAATATATTATGCTTTAGTAGTAGATAGAGAAATGGAATTCTACTTCTTGCTCAACCAAGATACCAACTTATTCCCTAGGAAGAAAGCACCACCACTAGTACTTTTCTTGTTATCTACATTTCCAGCTCAATCCGCATTAGTATATGCACTCAAAGTGAGATCATCATCCTTTGGATACCAAAGTCCAAATTCAACTTTTCCTTTTAGAAATCTAAAGATTCTCTTGATAGCAGTCACATTTGATTCTTTTGGATCAACATGAAATCTAGTAGCCATACATACAACATTCATAATATCTGGTCTAGTCCAGGTTAAATAGAGCAATCCACCAATCATTGACCTGTATCTAGTTTGATTCACCTTAGGAGAATCATCATTCTATGTTAGCTCACATCTAATCACCATGGGAGTACCAGCAGGCTTTGAATTTTCCATCCCAAATTTATTCAGTAGCTCTCACACATATTTAGACTGAGATATGAAAATTCCCTTGTCTAATTGGTCACTTTTAATCCTAGAAAGAACATCTCTCTAATCATACTTATCTCAAATTCCTCCTTCATCTCATCAACAATTCATACATAGATTGTCATCTCCTCCAAAAATGATGTCATCAACAAAGACTTCTATAATTAACTCTTTATCATGATCCAATTTTAAATATAAGTTGCTATCAACAATACCTTTAGTGAATCTAAGATTTAGTATGTATTTGTCCACTCTAGCATACCAGGCTCTAGGGGCTTGCTTAAGTCCATATAGAGCTTTCTTCAGGTGGAAAACCATATCTTCCTTGTTAGTTAGCTGAAATCCATCCAGCTGTTTAATGTATACTTCTAGTTCTCCATTCAGAAATACCGACTTCACATCCATCTGATAGACTTTATAGTCCTTGTATGCAACATAAGCAAGAAATAATCTAATAGCTCTGATTCTGGAAACAGGGGAAAATTTTTCTTCAAAATCAACACCTTCCATCTGAGAATACATTTTACATACTAGTAAATATGGTAGAGCTTCGCAATGAAGAGGAACAGAATGAGAAATAGATGTAGAAGAGAGAAGAGAATGAGAATTAATAAGATAGAGCAAGAATGAATGAGAGAGCAGGGTGGGAAGATCCATTACATATGCATTCTTACTATAATGAAATATGTCATAGGCAAGGGACATGGAATATCCTTATTTAAATTTCAAAAAAATTAGGGATGCTAGCATGTCATGCAGATGTCCACCCATTGCACAAGTTTCCTACTCAAAATTTTGTAAGAATGTGGTATCCAAAATACTAATTATGCTTCATTTTTGTCCCTTATGAAGTTGGAATCATAAAATTTTGACTCATATGGTTTTGTCTTTAATACAAAAGGTTGGCATAAATGCAATGGGTTAGATGTGTAAGTGTGAAATTTCCATGGGGTGAAATTTTATGAACCTACATTTTTCCCCCACTTTAGTGAGCTAAATTTTTAGAGAACAAATAGCTCCACTAAAGTAGTTAAGAAGACATAATTGCAAGAATTAAAATTTTGAAAATTTTATAGATTTTGCTAAAAGGATAATGTAGAGGCCACAAAGGTTGAGTAGGTGGATACCAACGATGCCCCTAGTGTTGGAGCTCAATGAAAAACTACAACACTTGATGTGAAGTTATGTTTAGTAAAACAAAAAATTGGGTTTGTTTTAAAATAAAAATAAGCTACCACAGTGAGAAGAATGCTTAAGAAAATTTTGGGGAATCAGAAGAAAAATTTGATGAAGATGTGAGTATATTCCCCTCTTATTTTTCCCTTAGTTAGGTGGGGTCAAAATAAGAAGGATGGATGGAATATTTTCACCATAAAAAATGGGTGAAAATGAGTCAATATATGTCTGGGTGAGCCCATGGGAGGGTCACTTTCATTATTCATTGTGAGGACTTTGTTTCCTTTGCAAGAGAGCTATTAGAAGAACATGTCACAGATGAGACTTCATACTCTATGGATCAACCAACAATGCATCACTATGGTGAGGGACAACCCACCTGATGAGGTAGGGAATGTGCAGGATCATCATGGGAAAAATAAGCCCTTAAGTGGCAAAAGTTCAAAAAAATCAAAGTTAGGCAACTTGACATAAAATTTGAATAAGTTATCTATATTATTTCAAAAATATGTAAGAATAGAATTTGTAGGAAATTGAATGTAGTTTCTAAACTATGAGGTTTATTTAAGGGTATGTGTAGGATCATGATGGGCCAAAAAAGTAGCGATATGATGGGTATGTGTAGGGTATGTTGTTGACGACTTTTTTTACCAAAAATTGATGAAACGAAAAGTGTTTTAAAGGAGATTCTCAGATTTCCACCAATATAAATTATGCTTTACTTTGAATTTAATAAATAATGATTATTCATTTTCTATTTGAATTATGACTAAAGTCCTGATTGATATGCTAATTGAAAGACATCTATAACTTTCAAATGATATCACATTTTTTGAATCCAAAACATCTATCACATTCTATGTTTCACGTACTATAGGATTAAAAAAAAAATGAATTTCTTGAAGTTTTGACCAAGTTAAGGTGGTCGACATACAAGTTTTTTATATTTTTTAAAAGTTCTAATAAAAATTCATAATTAATTATTTACTTGGAAAAAAATTACAAAAAATATGCATCACATCGAGACATGGAGTCATCTACTTATATCTAAAATCTTATAAAAAAAAAATCCTTTTATTGTGGTTAGGGTGGTTAGACAAACACCTACTTATGTTTTCCTTGAAATTTAAGTACTATTGCATTGAAATTTCAAATTTTCACGAAATAGATTTTTTTTCGTTTTAAATAAACCTAGTAGTTTAGAAACTACATTCAATTTGCTACAAATTCTATTCTTACATATTTTTAAAATAATATAGATAACATTCAATTTTTTATGCCAAGTTACCTAACTTTAATTTTTCTAAAATTTTTTCCACTTAAGGGCCTATTTTTCCCATGACAATCTTGCACATACCCTTAAAAAAATAAATCTATTTGGTGAAAATTTTAAATTTCAATGGAGTAACACTAAAATTTCAAGGAAAAAATAAGTAGGTGTCTATCTGACCACCCTAACCACGATAAAATGATAATTTTTTTTATAAGATTTTAGATATAAGTAGAGAACTCATGTCCCAATGTGATGCATATTTTCTTCTAATTTTTCTCCAAGTAAATAATTAATTATGAATTTCTTATTGCAAATTTTAAAAAATATAAAAAATTCGTAAGTCTGACCACCTTAACTTGGTCAAAACTTCATGAAATTCAATTTTTTTTTAATCCTATAGTATGCGAGGCATAGAATGTGCCACATGTTTTAGATTCAAAATATGTGATATCGTTTGAAAGCTATACATGTTTTTCAATCAGCCTATCAATTATGACTTTAGTCGTAATTCAAATAGAAAATGAATAATAATTATTTAATAAATTCAAAGTAAAGAATAATTTATATTGGTGGAAATATGAGAATATCCTTTAAAATTTTTTGTTTCATCAATTTTGGGTAAAAAATGTCAGCCACATACCCTACACATACCCATCATATCGCCACTTTTTGGCCCATCATGATCCTGCACATACCCCGTACATAAAAATTTCCACCAAAATTTTCATTTTAATTTATTGATTAGCTTTTTATTTCTCCCAAGAAGTGTAGGCATCCAAATAGTGTGAAATGTCAACATCCTTCAGTTGCTCTGGCATACCATCGATGTGTCAACATCCATCAATCATGTTGGAATCCTGCTAACATGTCAGTGTCCTTTGGCCACACTAATGTTTAGATGATATGCTAGATCATAAGAGGCTATTCAACTTTAGATGCGAGCATACTACACAAATGTTTGCACAATGCACTATAGTCTTAGAGGAAGACTAAGTAAAATTTTATGAGGATTTTCTTGATAATGTAGAGTTAAAATATTTTTATGATGTAGATTGTTCTGACTCAAGAATTTATGTTTTTGCAAGAGTGGCTTGAGATCCAAGAGCATAGCAGTAGGGCTATTCTAACATTGCTAAATGTTTGTTAAAATGAAATTGGCATTGATGACTACATGATTAAAAATAGGTTAGGCTCTGGTGGGTTTAGAAGATTCTAGAGATTTTCTTTCACACACCCATGCTCATGGTATTGATGGACCAATGGGATGCAAATACATCTACATTTCATCTCCCAATTGGGGAGATGATGGAGACTCTAGAGGATGTATACCACATTTTATGCCTATCCATCCATGGGGAGCATGTGGCGTAAAAGGAGGGTAGGAAAACTTAGGATGCCTATGTTGTACAACTATACTACCTCAAATGTGTCATCTTGGGGGAAAATTTTTGGTATATCTACATGCATTTTCTAGAGTAGAGGTGAGTAGAAATGCCACTGGTGCGACGAGTACTAATCATGATCATTTCCCTATGGGTTGTGATGCATTGGTGAGACTCACACCTTCACAAGGGCCTCATCCATTTCATCTAGGCCATGGAGGAGAGGGGGATAGTAAACACTTGGGTTCAAAGCATTCTTTCACATCTCTATCATGATCTCAAGTTATACATCCACTATGAGTATCTTATCCTTACCATCTACATGCTACTTTAGGTGTAGGTGTTCGAGCACATCTTGTGTATGATGCTAACCAAGTATCCCCTAGGCCTACCACATAAGATGTCGTGAGTGCATGTGTATCCCTTGATATGTAATTGGTGGTATGGTGATTTGTAGTTTTTGTGGTAGTGCATTGATACACTAAAGGCATTGGAAATTTGATGGTTCTTGTATAAATGGATGTGGACCTAACCATCCGACATGAGGTAACTATGTATGATTTAGCACAATCAGCTCCTAACCAGACAATCTGATCACATTATAGTCTCATATTACTAGAAAGGGGATGCCCATTCATTCGCGTAGGTGTAGACAATCCCCCTGACAACTCTTATGTATATAGGTCACACATGAGCACAACACGAGTAGGAGATTGATCCCATCCCACCATCATAAATGTTCCACTCAATGAAAATGATGGTTTAGATGATGAGGACTAGCCCAAGGCCCTTGTGACAGATGAAGTCAACATCGTAGTTGGCTTTGCTGACTGGTGGTTGATAGCAGGTCATGCCCCAATTTTCTCATAAGGCACCTCCACGAGCGATGATGGTGCTTAGGGGTTAGGAGGTGAGGATCCTAGAAGTGTCAAGGAGGGTGATGAGGTGGACATGGTTGGAGTGCAATAGCGCTCTAGGTGGTGGTGATGGGTGGAATCACTAGTGTGCATAAAACATGTCTCATCAACACCACCTATAGTGCAGATGGTTGTGCCTCTATCAACACTAGCAATAGGGCTAAGCATTGCGTCTGATAGTCGTGCTCCACCCTCATACCTACACTAGTGGGATAGGTGCCTAGGTACAAGTATGGTCCATGTTATATCATTTTAGTTTCTTTCTCTCATATATATATGTATGATATGGTATTGACATCATCCACTTTCTCTATGGTTGTAGTGTTCATAGAGGAGTGGCTTGATTTCTTTAGGTAGTGTATATTAGAGATGGTTCAGGCCATCCAAATCCAAGGGTCGGTCCTTGAAGCCTATAGGCCACATACAATAGGGAGTTATTCCTAATTATTCAATCCTTTAGTGCATATTAGTATGACCTATGAGAAGATGCAGGTGGAGGTAGTCCAGTAAGTTGCAAAACTAACCACGATGATAAGGAAATGAGATTAGCAAGTGATGGAGCTCCTTATTGCACTATTTAAGAAAGATCAGGTTGTGAGATGGGAAGAGAGTGTCGAGTAGGCATGTGGTGCCTTTTAAATATAGGTTGATGACCTTGGTAGGAAGGTAAAGGAAAGGAAGACAATGTATAGAAAATTAGAGAGGAGCTATGACATGCTTGAGAGTGGGAGGCTTCACTTTAGGAGTGTTTCGTGTAGCTATGAGAGGATGTGGCCAACCTTTGGGGAGATATCAAAGGACTATGATCATAGAGAATTTTCATGTTTTGATCACATCAATCACGCTCCAAGCTCCTCTTCTACCACTAGTGCTAGAGGGCTTAAGGAGCAATGTACCTAGAGGTTGAGAGCCAAATTTTATATAGCATATCATTTTTGATGTATAAATTTTTTTATTTATAGATTCATATATAGATATATAGACACCACATTTTAACATAGTGGTGTGATACATGTACATGACATTTTTGATATATATATATATATATATATATATATTGACCATCATCATGGTGTTCTTTGTGTTTACTTCTATTTCATGTATGATTATGGGGTAAAAGCACAAATTTGTGTCACACTTTATAAAGGAAATGGCCAATGTTGATCCAACTTTTAAACTTGAATCACTAAAAAGTGGCATATATGTTTTGAATTTTGAAATGATGTAAACTAGTAAAATATGTATTTTTTAGTATATTTTATGTTTGTATTTTAAAAAAAAATAAAAAAAATATTTTAAACTAGTTTTTAATAAATTAGCACTATAATTTAGTTGTTGATAAAATACTAAAAACTGAAGTTGCATGAGACGTCAAACTTTTTATAGTAATTTTTTTTTTCTTTCAATTTTTGTGTGTGTATTTATAACTCAAAAATTTAGTGCATGGATATATTTTTTTCCAATTTTGATAAATATATATTTTTAAATAAATATTAAAATGTGCATGAATCAAAAATTATCTATTTCCATCGAACGTCAACTTTCATATTAAATATTTATCCAAAATGGAAAAAAAATATACCATCTTTCAAAATAGATTATTTTATCTAGTGCATCAATTTTTTTTCAATTTTTTAAAATAAGTTTTAGTATTTTCCTTGGCATGGTAATCAAACTAATATTTTTGGTTGATAACCTACTTTTACTAAACAATAAACAATAAAATATAAATAATAATGAAACTAGTTATTAAAATAAATATATTTGAAAACTATACTTATGGATCTACAAAAGGGTATTTTTATATTTAAAAAAAAATGTTATTTACATTAGCAGGAGTTATTGAAACTTCAAGTTTTTCAATTTTTTTTTTTGGTAAATTGACTCAAAGTGGTGCTCCATATATTTTTAGCCAACAATTTTAGTTGAAAAAGTTGTGGAAGTATCTAACTTAGATAGAATGAATCATATTACTAGATCATATGTTTGACCAAAATTGATTTTTAGTTGGAAATACTTAAATTCAATTGTGCTGATAAGTTGGTTGAAAGTGTGACACAACTTTGTGATTTTACCCTATGTCATTGATATATTTTTATGGATGTATGTTTAGATTAGATGCTATCACGATTTAATAAAAAAATATTGGATGTATGATTAATTAAATGCAATGATGATCTAATGCTAGACCAAAGCTTATAATCAAACACAATGCATAGCTACATAACATAATAATAAAACAAATTTATATATTTTTCCTAATTAAATAAATTAATTACATACACATGTTCACATCATAACCCAAACTAAAAATATAATGTGTTAATGAAGAAATGTCATAGCACAATGAACTATGATCCCTAGAGAGAAATGTGTGTCATGTGTTTTCCACATAGACCTTATGCATAGTATCAACGGAGATGCATTGCATTGACAGGTTATTTTAGAGGCATACCATCCATAGATGATAATCCATATGCACCATAACCATACAAAAGGATGATTATGTAAGGACCTAAGCAATTAGGTCTGAATATCCCTTTTTGATTAGGTGGCTCATTTATATTCCTTTGATTCTCGTAAAGAATGAGATCATTTACCTTAAGTGTATGAGAAAGAACACTTTGATTATAAATTTCATAAATAGATCTTTGATAAGCTTGGAGATGTTCAAGGGCCTATAATTGACACTCATCAAGCAACTCAATTTTTTTTATACATTCAACATGGTAATTGTCATCATCAATTACCCCTTTAAGGGAAACTCACAAAGACAAAATTTCCAAATCTAAAGGCATGATAGCCTTGGTGTAGTGAAATAAGTTCTTGCATAATAATAATATAATATGAAATTTGTTGCAAATATTTGATAATAATATGCCACTTTCTATGAAATATGTTAATATCTAGATGTGGGTGTGCATTTGGCTTGCTGCTGGGTTTTTTTCTTTAGAAACCCAGATGTGTTCTTTTGTGAATGGAGAAATGGTGGACTTGTGGTATCTTTTTGTGACTCTTCTCTTCGTCCACAATTTTATTCTAGTACAGTGTTTACTAAAAGATGCTATGGTTGTGCACTTGACTACTATGTTAGCTTTCTCCTTTGGGCCTATGGAGGTGGTCCTCCCTCTTCTACTCTTATTGAGATGGGCAACTCTCCTATGGAGGTGGACATGGAGGTGTTGGTGATTTCTAGCTATGGTGGTCATGCTGCTTGTAGCATCCTCTCCAATAGAGGGGAGGTCATTCCTTTAGAGGTGGTCTTGGAGTTATTTTCCTACAACTAGAGTGCTTTGAAGGAGTTGCTGATGTTGGAGCTATCCTTGGATGATTTGGGCTCTTTGGATTTACATGTTTTGTTGCAGACTAGGTGATCTTCTAAGCTTCTCTCTATGTTCCAATAGGCTGAGCTGATTAGGGGTTGGATGGAATCCCACTCCATTAATCTTGTTTCCCTTCTTGGATCTATGGTGTTTTCCATGGGCAACTGGTTTGCTAATGTCTGGATGATGTAGGAAATGTTTTTGTATCTCTATGGTTTTTTGATCTTGGGAAAAATCAAGTGGTTATTGTTGTTTTTGATTAGGGGATTGATGGTTTTTTACACCATTGTGCAAATTATCTTTCTTGGCTCAAGGGTGTCTTATATGAGCAGTGGGTTTCCTGATGCCTGGTAGATGTAGGCAGGATTTGTGATCATCTAAAAGGGTTTATGGTCCTGGTTAAAAACTAATTTTTTTAAGGGTCTCAGGCCCTTGATTGTTTGTATGATACAACATGTGTAGTCGTGAGTTATCTTTAACTAGTGGATGTTGTGGAGTTGTTGTTGGTTTATGATGTATTTTAAATGCATCTTATTTACCTTTGTTCTGGGTTTTAGCTCCCCTCAAAACCTATTTTCTACTCTTAATCAAAAAATAATATGCCACTTCAAGTGGGGCAACCTCCTAATCCACTTTTAGGGGGATACCTCTAATAGTCTTTAATAAGGACTCAATAATCATCATGATGATAATAACCTACCTAGATACCTCCTATATATACCATAATTGAACCTAGGATTTCACCCAAGCCAACCTAGATAGCCCTATATAAACCTTAGGCCAACCAAAATAACTAAATAACACTATAATTAAGAGTTAGGATAGCCACAAGCCAACTACTCATAACACTATGCACAATATAGGATTAAGGGCATAACATTTCCCTCCTCTTTGCAAAATCATTACCCTCAATGCTAACTTTTTCTTTTTCTTCTTCTTCATCTCCTTTTTTACTTCCGCTTCTTTTTCTTTTGTTCCTTCCCGAATGTTCCTACTCTTGTTCTTTATCCTTCTCTTTTTTACTTCCACTTCATCTTCTATTGTTGCTTCTTTTTCTTTTCCTTCTTGTTCCTAATCTTTCTCTTTCTCTTTCTCTTTCTCTTTCTCTTTCTCTTTCTCTTTCTCTTTCTCTTTCTCTTTCTCTTTCTCTTTCTCTTTCTCTTTCTCTTTTTCTTGTTCTACTTCTACTTCTTGTTCTTTTTCTTTTCCTTCTCTTTTGTGGCTACTTTTTCTTGTGAAGAAGGTCTAGAAAGATAACTTTGCAATAAATCACACCAATATATTTAAAATACTTTTACTAAAGCCTAGGTCATACTCTCTTAGAAAATTTTCTCAAAAATTAGATGTTTTCCAACCTTGAAGGTGAAATTGTTGGAAACCCTAATTTTGTAATAAATAACTTATTATTCTTCAAATTTTCTATAATTTGGACTGTAGGATCCTATATGAATTCTACAAAACCCTACCAAAAATAAAGAACCAATTCACTACGATTTGGGAGATATGTACTTTTCAAAAAAAAAGGGAAAAAACCATAATTTTGCAATAAATCAATCAATTCATCACCAATTCCTTTGAAATGTGGACTATAAGTTCTTCGATATATTCTTCAAAAAACCTTTACAAATTAGAAAAAAATCACTAAAATCTGGGAGATATGATTTCAAAAAATGACCTCCAAAATTGAAAAAAATGCCTTGTCACAATAGTGCCAAGATCATGCTTTGATACCACTTGTAATGAAATAACTTCTTGGAAAAATCAAGGATAGACAACTGAGAGGCGGGGGGGGGGGGTGAATCAATTTTCACATAAATTTAATCTTTGCAAACTTAAATTAACTTTAATCTCATATCTGATGAATAAAAAACTAACCATAATCAATTAACACATCAGAGAGACAAACAACACCAATTTTTTTTATGTGGAAACCCTGATAGGGGAAAAAACACGATGGATGTCAGTCCACAAGATTATACTTTGTTAAAAGTATAAAGGAAAATAATAAGGAGAATGAACATGCATTCAAGCTCACTGCCTAGAGCTCACTTCTTAATTACAAATAGAAGACTCACTATCTTATAAAAAGATTCAGATTAAAACCATCCGGAAATTTGAACTGAGAGAATGGCTTATGTCTAAGCTTGATTACAATTCCAATTAGGCACAATACTTCTGCATATTTTGCTCAACCTTCTACACACTTTGTCTTCAATGATATTCTCACTTATTCACACAAGAGCAAACAACACATACTCAACACACTAACCACACATCAAATCCTTCCATACTATCCACACAATTGCTTCTTATATATCCGCCACAAAGATTTTGTCATAACAAAGTCAACTAGAGGAAAATAATATATTTTCAATGTTGGATCAAATTCACAATTAAATTTTCAATCCACACCCACCAAGGTTGACCAAAACATAGTGGGGACCAAAATTCACTTCTCCAAAATGAAAATTCTCTAATTAATCATGCCTCGAACATCCACAACATGCTAGCATCAACATGTCGGCCAAGAACAAGAAAAACCAAACATACAAAAGAAAATATTTTCAATCACGAGCTTCACTAGATCATGTGTACGTACCATACAGATAGAGGATGAACTAAAGACATCTTAAAAAATCAAGAAATAGTAAAGAGAAATCTATGACAATTGAGATAACAAGGAACATACAATCTTTATTCATAAACTTTGACATAGACTAGCAAAACACTATCAGACCACAACTTGCACATGAATTCATGCGGACCTCTGAAATTTTTTGTAGATGATCTAGACATACTCAAAATTAAACCCTTTGATAAAAAAAAAAAACCTTTTACGTGAATAACGTAATGCCTTCATGACTTGCACAGTTCCACTAGGAACCTGGAATACATTTGCTTATAATTTTCTCAATATCCTCGACATATACAACACTTAGAAAATCAAATGCTAATAGTGTTGACATCAATGACAACAACATATCAGCACCACATCACACAATCCAACAATTTCACAACAATCTCCCCCTTTGGCATTGATGGCAACACATGATGCAAAAAATACCATCATCCCAACACATTCCATGATTTCTCTTCTCCTTGGAAAGATTTTTCATTCTGCACTTCTCTCCCTTATATATTTATTTTTTCACATTACACTTCTCCCCCTTTGACATCAATGGAAAATGTAACCATGACCTTTCCACACACATGCTCTAAACCATATCTCTTCACATATGACTACTCCCCCTAAGTAGTAGCCACAAAAACATCAATCTAGATTAGAATATACCAATGTAGCTTATATATTGATGAAAATAAGTGCATCATTTAGTTCTTGTTAGGAGGGGTAACTATCCCTAGCATTCCTCTAAGATACTCAAAATTATCTTTCGGCAATGGCTTTGTAAAGATATCTAAAATTTGTTCTTTTGTAGGCACATACTCCAATCTAACTTTGTTCTCATTCACTTTCTCCCTTAAGAAGTGAAACTTGATTGATATATGCTTAGTCTTTGAGTGCAATACTAGATTCCTTGATATATTTATTGCACTTGAGTTATCACAGAATATTGAAATAGGTTCTTCATATATCACCTTAATATCTTTCAACATTTGTTTCATCCATAGCACCTGAGTACAATTATTTTCTGCAGCAATATATTTTGCTTCAACAGTGGATAGAGAAATAGAGCTTTGCTTCCTACTTAACCAGAATACCAAATTCTTCCCTAGGAAGAAAGCACCACCACTAGTACTTTTTCTATCATCCATATCACTAGCCCAATCAGCATCTATGTATGCATACAGTGTAATATCATCATCCTTTGAATACCAAAGTCAAAAATCAACAGTTCCCTTCAAGTATCTAAAAATTCTTTTGACAACAGTTACATGTGATTCTTTTGGATCAGCTTGAAATCTTGCAACCATACATACAACATGCATAATATCTGGCCTTGTCTATGTCAAGTAGAGTAATCCTCCAATAATTGAACTATATTTAGTTGGATTTTCCTTAGGAGAATCATCATTTTGTGTCAACTTACATCCGGTCACCATGAGTGTACCAACTCATTTTGAATCATCGATTCCAAACTTCTTTTATAGTTCTTTCACATACCTAGATTGAGATATGAAAATCCCTTGATCCAATTGTGAAACTTTCAATCCTAGAAAGAACTTCATTTCACCAATCATTCTCATCTTAAATTCATTCTTCATTTTATCAGAAAACTTCATGCATAAATTATCATCTCCACCAAAGATGATATCATCAACAAAAAATTCTATGATTAACTCCTTATCATGATCTATCTTGAAATATAAGTTACTATCAACAGTACCTTTTGAGAATCCAAGCTTTAGTAGATATTTGTATAGTCTGGGATACTAGGCCTTGGGGTCTTGTTTGAGTCCATACAAGGATTTCTTTAATCTGCAAACCATGTCTTCCTCATCTGTTAGCTGAAATCCATCTGGTTGTTCAATATACACTTCTTCTTCAAGTTCCCCATTTAAAAATGTGGACTTTACATCCATTTGGTAAACTTTGTATTTCTTGTAAGAAGCATAATCAAGAAATAGTCTTATTGCTTCAATTCTAGCAGTAGGGGCAAAGGTCTATTCGAAATCTATACCTTCCATTTGAGAGTAACCTTTACATACCAGTCTTGCCTTATTTCAGATCACTTCACCATCTTCTTTTAACTTGTTTCTGAATACCAACTTAGTGCCAATCACATTCTTGTCTTTGGGCCTAAGAACTAGTGTCCATGTGTCATTCTTTTCAATTTGTGATAGTTCTTTCCTATCTTCTAGCTAGTGTACATCTTGAGAGGCTTCAGTGACATTCTTAGGTTCAATCTTGGAAATTAGATAGTATTCTTCAACAATTTTCATTCTTAGGTTCAATCTTGGAAATTAGATAGTATTCTTCAACAATTTTCTTTGTAGTTTTCACTCCTTTGCTCTTGTCTCCTATGATTTGAATTTTAGAATGATTCAACTTTACATACCTTGGAGTTTTAGGACTTTCTCAGACTTCTGTGTTTTTTGAACTTCCTTGTATAGTTGCACTTTACTACACTTCTTGACTGACTTGATTTACCAGAAAAACTTGTGGTAGCTTCATCAAAACATATGGAATAATCTGAAGTAGATTTGGTGATTGTGAATTCTTCCTTTGACACATGATATCTTCATTTGAATCATAGCTGCATCTTCTGGATGATCTGACTAAGTCCTCATCAAACTTGACATTTTTACTCTCAATTACTTTTCTCAGTCTTTTGTT